>JAPEIS010000003.1:2400000-3000000 GCA_029531795.1 Sclerotinia nivalis
TAATACAAGACATCTCACAATCTTGCAAAGCTTATTGTTCTAAACTTTGCATGAAATTTTGGAAATCGCGATTTTCTATTGCATTTCTGAAATCAGCTTGAAATTCTATACAATCTTTGTGTTTACAGAATTAATAAAATCCTTAAGGCGGTTGCCAGAGAGCTAGTTCTCTTTTGCTGGCCCTCCTTCCTTCGCAATGGCTACTCCAAACCTTTCAAAATCACTTTCGGATAGGGCTAATATCCTTACCAATAAAGCCAATAATGCTCAGACTATCTTTGGCCCAATTATTACCCTTTTAGATAACTATTTAAGTTTTAACGAAGTTCTCTCCCTTTCTACAAAATCTCGAAAACTTCTCATCGCTCTTTGCCTAGATTTTAAGGCAACCATTGAACGCCATTTTGATGCTCTTATTACAGGGCATCACCCCCCCCCCCCCGAATTAATACGATTCCTAGTATTACTCCTTCTATCACTCTTCCTATCACTCCCCTTACTATTACTCGTACAAGCACCCCAACTACAAATGCAGCTCTCAAAGCCTCTTACGCTCAAAAAGCCGCTAGCCCTACCAAACCTACAGCATCTATCAAAACAGTAGAACCCATTACCCACACAGACAATCGTTTATTTATACGAATCGATCAAACCCACTCCACCCGCAAAACAGAATCCTTTGCAATACTCACTGCTTTGAAGAAAATTCTTGGCCCTACTGTTTTACTTCTAAAAGAAGTACAAGAAGTTAAAACAGATTTCGCTCTTTGTATAAATTCATTTTCCAATTTATCAGCTTTTGAAAAGGAAAAAACTACAATTGCTTCAGTTATTGGAAACTACAAAATCGAAATCCAAAAAAAATGGATCACTTATTGTTTGAACTATGTTCCCCGAAATATCACTATACTCAATGATGCATTCGAAATGAATACAATTACAATTACAAAAGATATAATTTTCGAAGTTATCAAAGAATACTTTGGATAAAATCTTATATATACTATTCAAACCCAAACTAGTATTACAACCGATCTCTATTATACCACTTGATTAGTAAATATGAAATCTGGCATTGAAGCTTTAAAGAAATCCCTCAAGATCTTTGAAGTCAACATTTCTACCACTCTTTTGATTCACAAATCAAAAATCATCCAATGCTTTCGTTGCTATCAATAGCATAATACTAGATCATACTCCAAACCACAAATTTGCAAACTATACGATTCAACCAAACATACCGAAAGCAACTATACTACCAAATGCAGTACAGCACATTCATGCTTTGCAAAGTGCCTACATTGCTATAGCTCTCACCCCATAGATGACCCCAAATGCCCTCTCCGCCCATCAGGAAAAGAAAGGAAATCAAAATCGGAACGCCAGACGATCCGGAAGATCTACAACGAAAACAGAACTCTCATCTGTATAAAGGCCGGCTATTCAAAACAACAAATACCCGATCTACAAATAAAAGATACTTCTATTCCTTTCATTCCTATCATACAACCTTGCTTTAAAACCCCTATTTGTATATTTGGGTCTATCCATTCCGTTACCCCTTCCAGCCTCCGCTCTACTAATCGATTCTCGGAATTCGCAAACCTTTCTAGTATCCCTTTTAATGAATCGAATTAAATCTCTTTCTATTATTCAAGCAAATGTAGGCAAAGGAGCGATTTCATACGAACTCACTTTAGTCTTAGCAAATACAGATCAGATTGATATCATTCTGATCCAAGAACTATATATCTACAAAAACATAACAAGGAAAATCACAAAAACCCACCCCTTTTACGAAACCTTTACCCCTTTGGATAACTGGGAAAACATTCCCTGCGTCCTTATTTACATTAGAAAGGGAATTGGATTTCATACAGATCAATTAAGATCTATTATCTCTCGCGACCTGATTTTCCTACAACTCTCGTTCTCAAATCATTCGGTTTTCACAATTGTTAATATTTACAATGCTCCCCTTAATTGCACAGGGGTTAATCAAACAATCAATTTGCTCCTTAATTTACAAAAGTTCTTTACAAATCTTATTCTAATACAAGACGATTTCAATTTACATTATCCCAATTGGAACCCCCTTTGTATACCCATCTTTCCTTTTGCAGAACCTTTCGTAAATTAAACCAATTTACACAACCTTCGCCTTATTTTACCAATCAGAATCCCAATACATTCAAGAGGCAACGTATTAGACCTAGTCTTTTTATCAGGTCTATATACAACGATCTCCTTTATAGCTGAACACCTGGATTACACTTCGGACCACAAAACTTTGAAGACCCTTCTATATTGGAATTGCTATAATATAAAGCCTATTCCGAAGTTACAATTAAACTTATTGAATGATAAACTCTTCATAGAACTATTAGTTATAGATTTGTACAATCTCGATATCCCTACTAATCCATTCTCTACCAACGATCTAGACGCATTAATTCTGAACCTTACACAATCCCTCAGAAATGCTTACGAAGGTTCAGCAAAAAAAACTACAAATGATCTACTCCGACAACCATAATGGAACAAGGATTACAATAAAGCTACACGAATATATAGAATCACGAGGATATCAAAAGCTAAACGAACTTGTCGAAAATCGATTAGGAAAACAAAACAATCCTTTTATTCTTCAAAAATTAATAAAATCGAAGATATAAATGATATCTTCCGGATAGCTAAATGGTATCAAACTACAGGCGTCTTCCGATCCCCTTCATTGATAGATCCTACAGATCCTAGGATAACAAATATTATCGAAAAGAAACGGAAGGTTTTTGTTAAGAACTTATTAACAAATTCAATTGAGATCGACGATATCCCTTTCGGAATTCCGATCAGTCTATTCTGTATTATCCCTTTCCCAAGCATTGATATATAAAACCTTGAAATAGCCATTTTGAAAGTAGGTAATACAGTTTCAGGTGTAAACAAGATCCCTACAAGGATTATCCAAACTGTCTGGCCTTTGATCAAAGATCTGGTCCTGCTTCTCTTCCAGAACTGCCTTGAGTTAAGCCATCATTCAGAGTACTTCCGTTTTACTACAATTGCAATCATTCCAAAGCCTAATAAAGCCGATCATACAAACCCAAGATCGTATCGTTTTATCGCGCTACTTTCGATCCTCGGAAAAGGTCTAGAAAGGCTTATAGCAAAAAAGGTATTATAGTTAGTTCTGAAATATAAAGTACTTACGAATTAACAATTCAATACCCTTTTATTATATTCTTCAGTAGATCTTACAACATATATAATCTACGATATTGAATCAGTATTGAAAAAGGAGTTGAAAACGATCCTACTCATTATAAATGTAAAAGATGCTTTCAATGCAATCCTCTCTGACCAGTTGATTAACCGATTTAGAGAGCAAGATTGGTTGAACAATTTAATCAAATGGATTCAATCCTTTGCTACTAATCGCTTTATTTAAATACAATTGGATAACGAAATTGATCTAAAAACTAAATTGAATTGCGGCCTACCTCAAGGCTCCCCGATCTCACCAATTCTGTTCATGCTTTACATTGCCCCTATTTTCTGGATGGGTAATCCTTCAAAAAGGTTCAGATATACCGACGATATTGCTTTACTAGCTTCGTTTAATAGCCTATAAGCAAATTGTAATATACTTCAGGCCGATATACAAGAAACCCTGGATTGGGGGAAGTCCGAAGGGATCATTTTCGACCCTAAAAAATCTGAATTGATTCATTTCTACAAAAAGTATAGCGCTTTAAATGAGATTCCATCAGTATAGACCAATAATCTAAGAATCGAAGAAAGGCCCGGCTTTCTCCAATGGCTAGGAGTTTACTTCGATAGGAAGCTGAGTTTCAAACCTCATATCCGAATTCTTACTGCAAAAGCCTTCAAGATAGCTAATACAATACGATCCTTCAACAATACATACTACAGGATCCCTCCTTATCTCACAAAACGGGTAGTTATAGCCTGTACTTTGAAAAAATACTATTTCGCATCGGAGATATAATAACCAAACCGAGATAGATCCAAACCCAACTTCCCGAATTACAGGATCTCGAACCAAATAGACAATCATTTGAATCTATTAAACAAAATGGTATTGTCTTATATAAGAACTATCCTCCCAATATTCAGAACAACCAATACAACAGTATTGTATAAAGAATCCAAATTCCGACCCTCAGAAATCGAATTGAATCTAGTATCGCAGTTATACGTTACAAAAACGATTAGATTGGACCTCTATCATTTTCTACGAATTAGAGCTAACAAAATGATCAAAGCTAAAAGTCTAAACAAATGATCATTAGATACAAGATTTATAAGATTCATTAAGGCCCTACCAATCACTAAACAAATTAATCTATTCGCTTTTTTTGTATAGGAATATAAGGAATCCAGAGAGGAAGCTGAATAACGAATGGCTGGTCCAAAGGGTAGATCAAAAATGCAAATGGTTGAGGATTTCAAAGCCTTTTATACATTGATCCCAAAGAGTGATATACAAATTTTCTTCGATAGTTCCAAAAGCGAAAACAAGGATGGTACTATTGAAGGCGATTATATCATTATATAATTTGGTATTCAAGTAGTCCGTGATTTTTTCTCATTGGGCCTCAACACAGAGGTTTTCGATGCCAAAGCCAAAGCTGCAATGAATAGAGCGACAAAGGCTTTAATCCTTTTATTAATCAGATTCGCTACAGATCTTTGGATTTTCCTAAACAACTACAAGGTGACCCTTAGATTGGGCTCCCATTTCAATAGCTCCTCCCAATTGGTTTTCGAGGACTTTTTGATATTAATCCGAGTATAGACTATCAGATCTAAGCTTCTACATATTCCCCTTAATAGAATTCGAGTTCGCTGGGTCCCTAGGCATCTCAATATCCCGGGCAACGAAGCGGTCGACAAAACAGCAAAAGAAGATATTGTATTATTTTCCTCCTCAAATCTGATTTGTACGTTAGCATTTTTCAAAAGGATAATGAAAACCAATACGCACAAAGCGGATACCCAATTATGGAATACAATCAGCCCTTCGTACTACAAAAACTTACTTTACACATATATAGATAATACAGTATCGCTTTCCTTAAAAAGAGCTACACTACATTACATCCTTGCAATTAGATTACAATATAGGGACTTTGTAGCATACTACAAACGCTTTAATCATACTACTGCTTCTATATATTGCTCTTATAAGAAAAGGAAAACCTTATTACATTTGTTCTTTTGCAAGAAAGGGAAAGTATATAAAACGCTTACAAAAATACCCCCCTTTGAAGCTATTCCATAGTTTCTAAGTTCCCTTTTTGGTATAACCAGACTAGCTGAATGGTTAGAGACTACCAAATTCTATATAGAAATTTGCTTGTGGTATATAGCCGTTATTTAAAAAAAAAAAAAAAAATTTTTTCCTTATTATTATTAAAACAAACGCAATTGGTAATTGTAGGGTTGGTAGGAACAGATAGAATACTCAAAAAAAAAAAAAGGGGGATATATATAAAAGGCTAATCAATAAAACATATTTGAGGGGATTGGGAGAGAAATCAAGAGTAATGATCCAGTGAACGAAAAAGGCCATAAAATAAAACACAAAACTATATAGCTCAACCCTTTTCGCAACAGCAATCATATAAACCCTGCCCTAACATTCTTAAAAACTATATATATATATATACTACCCCTAGCTAGCTAGTACTCCACTCAAAGGCCTAAAACCCCTATGAGCGCCATTTGTCCAAATTGGAATCGGTGGCTAAAGGTTTCACGTGCACGCACGTGCGGCCTGCGGCCTATGGCGATAAACAAATCAAATCAAATCAAATCAAATCTCACAATCTTGCTATCCTCTGCTTTGTTACAAATACCGCCGAGTCTTTCGTAAATTTTCTCGAATCATAATATACCACAATGTTTGATTTCATACAATGGCAAGCCCAGATTCGGCAGTTATCATTGCTGCATGAGCATACATGGGACTATGACTATCTAAACTTCATCAAGCTACCCGCAAACAGCATGCTACACTCAATCCTACAGCGCTGAACTTGTTCATTTTAGCGTCTTTAAAATCTCAGATCAGCAAATTACGCGAGCCTCGAATTCTCCCCTTAAAACCTCAACCCATCTTCCCCATCTTCCATATTTCCCATTCCTCCTGTATTCACCTCAAACTGTGCAAAGCGACAATTCACCAGCTTTTCATATAGAATCAAGAGTTCAGATCATTGGAATTCTATATATCGAATTAAATTAACTAGAAATTTAAGAATTTAACCCCAATTTCATTACTTTCCACCAATCCTCGGTTTTCTAATATCAAGTCATTCTTCGAGCTCAAGTCGGAACCTCTTCTAGTATAAAGATGGAAGAGATACTCTAGTATATTAGATTTACAAGGAGCTAGCGTAGCTTATAACACCCATCACTTAAAACATCAAACCCATCAACCCCCACTACACCTAACCCAGCTCTACCAAAAACTTCAACTTCAACATGAGCTTCATCTCAGCTACACTACATCTATCTATCT
Organism: Sclerotinia nivalis; assembly: GCA_029531795.1. Lineage (NCBI taxonomy): Eukaryota > Fungi > Ascomycota > Leotiomycetes > Helotiales > Sclerotiniaceae > Sclerotinia > Sclerotinia nivalis. The sequence goes on from JAPEIS010000003.1 coordinate 2,406,551, forward strand.
AGCATACATAGCTCCAACCAACCAACCATCTAACCGAACCACACAATACTAAACCACCCACATCTACCTAACTCTTTCAAACCTCCGTTGAAGTAAAACTCCATCTGTTAGAACTTACAATCCCTAGTGATGATTATCCGGGGCAAACAGGCTGTTAGTATTGTCCGTTAGTAGCTTGCGGGTTTCAGCTGAATTATCTGCTATTGACCTTTCAACACCCAGCAGCCCATACATACCTAAAAAGGTATACAAATCAAAAACCCAACACCCTTCCCAGGATCTATAGAAAGCACCCTATGCCTCAGAATTTCTCCTCCCCCATATCCACTTTCAATCTCACAAACTTTCCCAGCATGGGCATTTCCTTCTTCCTCACAGATTATATTCAAATAGTCGTCGGATTTCATGCGTACCACATACACCATCAATCTCCCCATGTCACTCTCACAAATAGAAATTATTATCTATTTATCAGTTTATTCATATAAATCTTTAATATAAAAAAACATTTCATCTCACCCTAACAACAACAATAAAAACAAAAACAATAATACCCACAACAAACATTTTATTCCCTACCACAATACCACAAAACCACCCATACATCCCACCACCAAAAAAAAGCAAAATCCCAGCTCAGCCAGCAATGCAGATTGGGATGCTTATCCTATTTTATTCCCTCCCCTAGTGTGCACCGAACTTCAGTCGCCTTGAATCCTCACTTCCAGCAATTAATCTCATATAATTTATCCTTCATACTTTTACATCTTCAAATCTCAACCCCATCAAACACATTCACTACACACGACCAAAAGAAATAAAGCAAACAGAGCCAAGACCCAAGATTAAACCAAAGAAATAAACAGTGCGCAGTGCGCCGTAAATCTACCCCAGTATCTATAAAAACAACCTAGATTCGAGTGGCTATCATCGAAATAAGAACTCCATAAAGCAATAGCCAGAAAACCTAGGGAGATGCGTCTTGAAGCCACGATGAAGAATTTAGACAACTTTATGTGAGATGTGAGATGTGGGATTTGAGAGGGTAGAGAGAGAGTTGTAAGGAGAGGGGAAGGAAAGAAAACGAAAGAAAATGGGGAAGATCGTATAGATGATGAGAATGGATGGGAAAGAATAGAAGGATGGGGGAGATGACGAAATGGGAGAGACAATGGAAGCAGGAAAGACAGCAAAAAGGAAAAAAAGAGAGAGATAACAAAATAATGAAAGAACAAAACAGCAGAAGAACATTGAAGACCAGATATCGGATCAAAGCTCCGGTCTACACATCGCTAATAAAACACTCAAGGTTTATGCAATTATAGAAGAACAGATGGACCGCAAGAAGTATTATGAAAGATCATAATGATTTCTATTTCAAACCTCATATCAAAATTCCAACTCTACCGGGTATCTACCAGCTTCTGAAATTTCGCATTTCGTATGCCATGCCCATATACTCCAAAGTCATGCAAGATCATATCATGTTCTTCATAGACGATCTTTTGCCCCTGACTAACGGTCGTATCTCATATGCCATAGGTCCTCTGTCCTTCTTCATCTCTTGCTATCCATTTCCCATGCAAATCATTCCTTTCCCTTGTATGCTCCCTTTTCCATGCAGACCATCCCGGTATCGTGCCCATCCGTGTATCTCTAATGTGTCATTTCCTTCCACAATGAAAGCTCTATAGTATGTGATGTTCCACATGCGCTTCGTTACCACTAGCTTTCACAACCCCATCTGCATTCTGTGCCGGCATAGCCATTGGTTTTCCTTCTTTCCTCGAATTTAAAGCTACCAATTCCCTTAACATCAATTCTCTCGTATCTCTTGCCAAATCTTCAACATCTGCCGAGGTAAGGTGTTTCGTCTCGATAGGTTTCAGCACTATATTGTTCCAAAATTAGCCTCGCTCTTCATTACCTCTGATTCTCTCTACCCCTAACAAACAAATCGAATAAAAAAAGAACATACCTCGAACTGGTATCCTCCCCGATTTGAATCTCCAACTCTGCACATGCAAAACATCACTATAACAAGCGACGACAACCGGAACAATCGGAACCCCAGCCTGAACCGCCAAATGAAAAGCTCCCTTCTTAAAAGGTAACAGTGTCGGATCCTTCGCATAACTTCTCGTTCCCTCGGGAAACATATAAACACTTTGCTTCTCCTTTCTAATCTCCGTTGCTGCCCCCGCCATCGCCTGTCTCGCATCTTTCGCGTTACCCCGATCAATAAATACGGTACCACTCAAACTCATAAACCAGCCTAGGAATGGCACATTCTTCAAACTCTTCTTCGCAGTCACAGAGCAATATCGAGGAAATATACACCCTAACATGAGCACATCAAGTTCGGTTTGATGATTTCCTATGAAGACTGCGGGGCGTGTTGTACCGAGATAATTGTTGGGATCTTCGACGACAAATGTTACACCCGTTGTAAACCACATTGCCCATTTGTAAGCGCGAGCGACGGCCCATTGTGATATGCGATAATTTCCTACGAGACGTAGGAGGATGGATATGAAGACACCATAACAAGCACAGAGGACGAGTGAAATATAACCTGCGAGAAGGCGAGCGAAGAAACCTGCGAGGGGAAGAATAGGAGAAAGCATGTAGAGAGATAAAGTGAGGGCGATATAAATTATTGAAAGGTTTGTAGCGTAAGTGAGAAGAGCGAACATCTTGACGTTTATGTAGATGAAGGTATAGCTGAGAGCTTTAACTTGTTTATGGTAAGCTTCACAGTATAACGGATCTCTTAATGATTGGGTGATTGGTTATTCAAATGACCCTCTCAAGGAGGGAAGTAGAGTGACATAAGATAATAAACCAATATATTTGAGTGCAACAATCCTGAGATTGGAGGGGAAAAAGAATGATAAGTGAAGCTTTAACCTTCGGGAAGTTTTGGCGCAAGAAATTGGTTGAGGATTAATTTTTATGGGTTTACATAATTTCAATTTGATTGGTTGAAATATAAATAAGGTTGTTCGGGTGACCTCACTAAAAAGTTCTCTGGGTAAAATGGAATTACAGGGTTTGCTTCGGTAATCGGATGGAAGTTATCATTTCTTGGCATCATTGGAATGAATGTTCGGACCTTCCTGAGTGAGTCAAATGAAATTTAATATCCAAAAACATGTGAAAGTTATATATTCTATTCCTAAAAATTTCATAATTTCCAAATCAAGTCTTTCTTTCTTTCATAATCCCAATATGGCAAATCATCCACCATTCACAATAACCGTCGGAGTTCTAGCTCTTCAAGGTGCTTTCAATGAACATATCCAACTCCTTCGTTCCGCCCGTCAAATTCTCGCCACCAAAACCAAAACCAAAACCACATCACATCAAACACATGATCTCGATATAAAATATAACTTCATAGAAGTACGAAATGAAATCGAACTTAACTCATGTGATGCACTTATCATACCTGGTGGAGAAAGTACTGCTATTTCACTTGTTGCTCAAAGATCAGGTCTTCTTGAACCTTTGAGAGATTTCGTTAAGTGAGTCATCCACATGATTTTTTATCCTCTTCCCCTTTTCCTAAGAGAGCATTACTCCTCCACCCATTTCTTCAGAATCTCGTACTAACAATCCTCAGACTCCATCGCCATCCTACCTGGGGAACTTGTGCTGGTCTAATCCTCCTTTCTGAGTCCGCCAACCGCACCAAAGCAGGAGGCCAAGAATTAATCGGTGGTCTCGATGTTCGAGTCAATCGTAATCATTTTGGTCGACAGGTTGAATCTTTCTCGGCCGATTTGGATTTACCGTTTCTCTCGTCTGTGACGCCAAGGCCTTCTTCCCCTTCATCAGAAAAGGAACCCAAGGAGAAAACCGCCCCCTTTCACGCAATATTCATCCGAGCCCCGGTCGTGGAGAAACTCCTCCCCCACCTCCCCGGGCCCCAGATCTCTGAATCTAAACTCGACTCAACAGTCATCGCGCCCTCTAGACCTATCGACTCAAACACCATCCCCAATCCCGACTCTATCCTCTCCGCCCCAGTAGAAATCCTCGCCACTCTCCCAGGCCGCACGGCGTCAATCACTGACCCGCAAATCCAACAAAAGCTCACCACCGAAGCTGGTGATATAGTAGCCGTGCGTCAAGCAAATGTATTCGGAACTTCTTTTCATCCAGAATTAACGGGCGATGCGAGGATTCATGCATGGTGGTTAGAGCAGGTCATTGAGGATGTTGTTAAAAGACGAGAGTTAAAATCATCATCATGATTACCATTATAGGGGAACGGCATTGTAATTTATCAAAAAAGATAGTTCTACTCGATAGAAATAGATTCAAACTTTCTGGATTCATACTTTAATGGGGGCAAGCCCCCAAACCCCCATAGCTCGCTACGCTCGAAATGTTGAAGGTTGAAAGATACACATATATTTCATTTTAAATAAGTCCGCCTCCATGGCAGTGGCCCCCGGAGGGCCAGCGGAGCGTCAATCAATTGATCATGATTATGAAAGTTAGTGAAATCTTAAAATGCATTATACAAACAACACACAATCCGCTCAAGCCCTTGCCCTTCCGAATTCTCTCATCACCCAAAAACGCAAACTCCGTAAAGCCCAACACATCTAACAACAAAACAACTATCCCAGCCTAAAACAACAAAACCACACATAACCCAATTTAGGACCATCCATCATCTATCATCATAACCATACCCATGACAATTCCCCCCCAAAAAAATATAATCCCAGCGCCAAATCTTGAAAACGAGTTTCCGTCCTATAATCCATCATTCGTTGTATACACATATACTCGAATAGAAGCATCATGATTTTACCTACCTAATCCGAACCTCTCCAATGAAAACCCATATACATCCCGTAAATCTGTAAAAAAAATCGTCTGAAGAATAGTTCTTGGGATGCCTAGTAATAAAGACAAGGAGGGTATCATGCCTAGATGTAAGATTAAGATCAATATTATATATTTTCCAAATCATTTTATACGCGCCGAGAAATTCGAGAAGTTTCTTTTGGAGCAGGAGCAGACAAATGCACAAGTTGTGAAATTGAGAGCTAGAGGGCTGGGAATGTGAAGTTTCATTTTTGCAAATTAGCTCATTCCATCATTTTATACACAGCGTCCTTATTTTCCGCTCGTTGTTTGGAGGAAGACATTCCCGCTGTACATTATAGATATAAAGTTTACCATGCTATGTGAGATCCTGATGCCGTGATTTCTGTATCGAGAAAAAGAATCGGGATGTTGATTTTGTGATGCTGGAAATTCGATTCTATGTGGCACTCTGAGATGCAGGAACATGGTTATCATATGAATGATAAGGGGGAAAACAGTGCATTCTTTTGGGATATAGCAGGATCGATATTCCTAGTGTAAGGGATTGGAGATTAGCGGGGCGGTAGTGAGTGAGACTCGCGGGGGTGTTGATAGTCTTGCCGTGTTTTGGATTTTAACGACTCTGAGGAGTCGATAGCAAACGATAGGAAGCGATTCTATCTGCAAGTACTTGAGCGCAGTTGTGGACGATACCAAGAAACGAGAGAGGGTGTCGAGAACCCCCTTAAATTTCATCAAGGTTGATGAAATATTCTGTGGGAACCCTTGGAACAAATCACTTAGCTCGGTCCCGGTTTAAGTGCCGCTTTGGTGGTACTTCATGTCAATCGAGGTAGATTATGTGGTTATAATGATAAACATAGAGAAATGGTTTAGTTCTTACCTAGTCGTGCGAGCCCTACATGTGGAGGAATTAGCACTAGGTTGAACTAAAAGCTCCACAAGGATAACCCACTCTAAGGAAATGCTCGAGCAGTCTAGATGGAATGAGTTGTGTGCAAGCTCTGGTTATATATTTAATATGACCGAGAAGAAATGAATATGAAGAAGAGGAAAATGGAGAAGACTCGAAATAGAAGAGCTAAATGTGAAGGTCCGGGTTTGCTAAGATCATGTTCGCAAGATGTTTGGAAAGGGAAAAAAGACCCGAAATTTATCAAATTTCACCACCGGTGTCAAGATAGGTAACTCATCAAAACTTGTTCGAACTTGAAGTTCGGAGAAATGAAAAAGATAACCAGCAATTCAGACTTCTACTATTCATCTATATCCCGCCATTCCAATTGCTTAACATCCCTTTTCGATCTCGACTTCAATCTATCCCACCCATCTCTCCTAACCCAACCTTTCCACTCATCCAATCGTCTCCAATGAGGATAATCTACATTTATCATCGGCCATGCCCATTTCCCCAAATCAAACATCTCGAACAACTTCGCATCCGATAATTTATCCTCATTATATGTTACAGACTCCCAATCCCGATCATAGATCTGTTGATCACTGGCACTTACCAGTAATTGAAATCTCTGTAGCTTCAACGAGTCTCGTAGCTTGAGAAGAATGGTTTTGAAAGATATACAACCTCTAGGTCTATTTTGAGGGATGAGGAAAAAGCCATGCCCCAGGGATAAGGACTTCAACGTCGCTTTGTGACGGATGATGAATGAATAAAATGATGTATCGAAACTTCTTACCCTTGAAAGACGTAAGTTTTCGAGATGAGGATACGTATTAGAATAAAAGCCATCTTGATTCATCAGTTCCATTGTGTCATTGGGAAATCGAAAGGAAACATCCCAACTAATATCCAAAGACCGAAGAGATTTCATGGATCCTATGAACGTACTCATAGTTTTAGTAAGCGTAGTGGTATGTTCGTGAGTTGCATTATTGCTAAGAGGATTGATTCCAATGCGAAGATCCTGAACTTTTGACGTAAATTTTTGCATATCATGAAGGAAATTAGTATGAATCCCAAAGGATGACTCAGTTATATCCTCGTCATCATGCAAGACTTGACTAACGAAAAGATCGACCGGAAAAGAATCCAAGACTAATTGTTGAATAGGTTGTTGAATTTGTCGTGTTGCAAGTAAGATGCTAAGATGCCGAATACTAGATCGTGTAGGAAACGTAGTATCGTAAGAGTCATAAAGTGCGTCCGGTTCAAAATTCCATCTTCGTATCAGTCGCTTCCATGCTAAAGTAAAATTGATTTCAGATTCCGAGAATGGACATTCAGTTGCAGTGGCTGTAACATATTTGACAGCAGGAAGTCGTGAAAGAGAATGGGATAGCATGACGGGATCACAATGCCTCATCCTATTCTGAACAATCTGTTCAAACAATTTATTCACTCTCTCCTCATTCCTGAACATGCTCTCAATTTTGGTATACTTGTTCACATTCTGAACTTCATGATCAAATTCCAGCATATCCAAATCCCCAACATATATCTTAACGTGTTTGATAACTTTCGCTAACCATGGTAGACCGGCAATATATCGTAATCGAGTCATGTCATCAAGGTGTGGTCGAATGGAAAACACGCCTTGCTCGACAAAATGCCCAGTACAAACATTGAAAAGACCAGTGACAGATACGCCACCCCACGCTTTTGATGTAAGACGGAGGTTAATGACATCTTTTGCGGCAAGAAAACCGATAACTCGGGCTTTCAGTTCAATGGGTAGTTCGGAGAAAAAATTCAAGGCCTGGGAATTTAGCATATTAGCAGATGAATATGTTGGCACTGCCATTATCAGTAGCCTGGATGATCGAGAAGAAGGAAAGTTATTGGCAAGAACAGCTTGGTAGATATTGTGCAAACAGTAGTCCATGTATGCATCACCGCAGTATATGTATGAGTGATTGGGAAGCCATTATAATAGACTTTGTCTAGATGCATGCCAACAGAGTAACCAATACTTTGGTCGGAATGGCCGATGAGGTCGAGATACTGTGACAATAGACACCCAGACAGGCACCATAAGCGCTTGCCAGTACGCTCTTGGCAAATGAATCACTTTCCGTTTAGAATTCTTCGGAATTCCTATCATCAATAACCTCACCACGAGCCTTGAACGAATTTTCAACCACGGAATCCGGAAGTCATGCCGAAGTTAGACTATACTTGTCATATTATATGCCCGACGGAGAACCATTGTTTACTGCATGCACCACTTGGCAGGAAGGTCGAAGATCCGGCTACACCAACTCTGCAATGACCTTTAAATGGCCCATACGCCTGACACAATGCGCTTACTTGAGCCATGAAAGAGTAATCGCGATGTAGTAACCGTGGTCCATTCTAATGGCTGAGAGACTTAATTGTTGGAACGGCCATCAGAGATCGACGCAATCCTGAGTACGGACCCGGAATCACCAGCTCGCCGGCGAAACTTCATAGGAGCATCTTCTTCGAAAGTAAAATATAAAAACACAAAATTAACTGGTCTTTTATAATATAGGTATCCTTTGGTAGTTATGATGCATTTCGAAGAAAAAATGACGAGCAATCACTGGAGCCGGTCGTGGGACCCGGAAGGAATTGCCACTATGGAGTGATCCTACCAATCTTTGAGTAATGTGAGAGCGAGAAAAATAAAGTAAGGAAGATACATTGGATTTGATGCATTGGATAAAAAAGGATAGGGAAAAAATGGCTTCATAGCGGCTGAAGAAAGAGAAGAAAAGCAGAATACTTGAAGTTATTCAGAACGCGTAAAAAATAACGCTGATGTCCATTCGATAAAATCCTCTCTCCTCCTACTCATATTCTCACCGCCAATCCTCCATTATCAGCGATCTCCTCCTCTGAAACTCACTTTCATCTACCAGAGTTTACTTACATATGATAAAACTAGCAAATGCTTCAGTACAAACACCTACATATTCTGGCGTAGTGATAGAATTCATCGCTGTACGAAACCAAAGTCCGTTCTTTTCAACTCACATTACGGCACTTCAAGTCTATTGAAGCCAGTGCGAGTCTTCCGAAGAGGAATGAGTGGGCCCGGAAGATCTTCATACACAGGGCATTTCTCCTGATGAACGGGCGATAAAGTCGTTAAGGAGCCTCGTATTGGATTTAAGCTGCAGGTTGTGTTTAAATATTGAATCTCCATTCCAATATTAAAGAGTGCCATGGGATGTCTCGGCCTGAGTGCTATGAAGACCACATGTGCTCGAAAAGTTCTGATTCATAGCAATTCTTCTTCCAAGTCCAGAACTACCAGGGAACCAGACGTTATATGCAATGAAGACCTTTCGAAATGTCGATTCTCATCCAGCTTATGAATATTGGCCTATCTTCTGGACCATTAGCGCTTTTGCGTAAGTCAATGCCTTCCTTATATTGATTATTTTCCATTCCTTGCGAGAACACAAGCACCATCTTCATTCATCACCCTTTGAAGCCAGACCCAATATTAGAGATATGAGAACTGTCTTTGTTTCTGAAGTTAGCGATGATTTGACTCGGATTTATGTTATGAAGATGGGTAGGTTCGAGTATTTGTGGATGTGAATATGAGCCACAGTTAGACTGCACATGTCAAGCCACAAGCCTCGTAAGCTGTCCGTCGACACCTTGTAGTCTAGCTGCAAATCATTGGATGGTAGTGAGTTCAAGTGAACTCGTATTATTCTGAACTGGTCCATGTAACCTCTTGTGGACGAGATGACACAAATTCAGATACACAAGCCTTCGAAGCTCGAAACCCCAAATCGAAATTCAGGTCACCTGAAAGTGTTGTCCAATTGGGAAATTTCGGGCTGACAGGATCTCTCACGTACCAAGGCATCGGATCCGACGATTTCAGCGAGCGTGGATGGTTACCAAACGCAATGACTATCATAGACACTTCCGCAACTGTTCACTTTTGAAAGAAATTGGCTGTGACTCCTATGACGGTTCGATATGTTCAAACTCAAGCCAGTTTTGTTTCTTTTCATATCCCTTCGACCCTCGCCCTTCCTTTTCTCTCTCTTCTTTCCTCTCCTTCCAGTCCTATCCCGCTAATTTCCCTCAATCATTACCCCGCAATCACCAGACTCTCACCTACACCCAAGACGAATCATATCATAAAGCAACATTAAACTATTGTCCTCTAACTGGCCCGGAATCCAAATTCCACATGAAAACTTCCCAGACCATTAACCCAAGACATGACAAAGATTTGAATGAGCTCTGGAGCATTGTGAGTGAGGATTTGAAGGGCAGCTCATGTTGACACGTATTACTGAATTGAACACGAGAGGGCTGAAAGAGTTATGGAGTCCAGAAGGTTCTAAAAGGAGAATGTCGGCAGGTGGCCTCGAAGAGGGCGCGGGGTGTATTTATAGGTATTAAGGAGAAGATGAAGGAGGACTTGGAATATTAGAAAGGGAAAAATCAGGTGGTGAATGATAGGATGTTTATTGACTCGATATTAGGGACTAATTGATACGATAAACATAGTATCACGGTGGTGGTAGGGTGCTTTAAGATATGATGATATTCTACGAAGAAGGAAGAAGGTGCTAGGAAGAGCGCCAACTATATGGGGGATGGGTGCCTTAGGCAGCCATGCAGACTAGCTAGGAACGGGTTACGAACCCGTGACACATAGCATCAAAAAATCGTAGATTTTGATTAAAAAAGCTTTCCTAGAGTCTGCATTCATCTCGAGATGTCTTCGTATACTATTGGCGTATACTATTGGCGACGTACTTCGTGTCTGATTGCTCTCCTCCCTGGCTGATGTGTGATTTACCCTAGTAAATTTCATTGGTCCATCTGGCTACAGCCGCAAGGCAATCCCCGGTGAGCTTGTACCTGCATTTGATACCCCAGAAAGCTCTGATACGGTATCTCGGCCAAGCCAGATCAATAACATCGCTCAGCGGATAATATTTTCAGAGGAAAATTAAATGTTGAAACCTTCATCAGAAAAATTGCAATCAATACAAGCTCTATGATCGGATGCATACGAGAAATTCACAGATATGTTTACTAGGTAATTGGTTCACGTCGCGTTGGCAACCAAAAGAAGCACGGGTTCGCGAGCTTTCCCCTCCTTCAAAGATTGCGCTTCTCTGTTTGTCTCATATTTTTCGTGACATCTATTACTAAATTCTTGTCGAGAATTCTTTAGCCACCCTAGCTCATATTCTATTCATTGGCGTTATCAAACAAAGCTATTGTAGTGCTTTACTCCCTCGTTTGCGGTTCATCTTCTTTCAACACCTGCACTGCAACGTCCAACCCTCGACACATTTCAAGTGGCACGCGCAGTTTGAGAGGAAAGATCTAGAGATTTATGTAAGTCCGGCTTGGGTTTATAATTTTACTCGAGGTAATTTTCCGATCAAGGGATGGCTTTTGACTATTTATCTTCATTACAGTTTCGCACTCACAAACACATCTCAGCTAAACAAACCAAAAGTCAAGACCTTCATTGCATTTTCGCAATCGCAAATCAAACCACATAAACAGAAGCAAGATGCGCTTATCATCCCGCGATCCCGAGACCCCAACTCGTGCCTCCAGGGAGAGCAAGCCTGAGCCGGGCACTGGCAATGACACTGGCGCCGATACCATAAGCCAAAGACAATCCCTATCACAGTCGTTGACCAGCAGGGCACCGAAATTACCTTCAAGATCAAGCGCAATAAGCCTTTACAAAAGATTATCGATGCCTATTGTAACCACAAGGGAATTAGGGACCAAAAGATGGTGAGGTTTACTTTTGATGGGGATAGGGTTAAGACGAATGACACAGCGGATAGTTTGGAGATGGATGAGGAGGGCCGTATTGATGTTTTCTTGGAACAGCAAGGAGGTGGTCATTGATCATGAATAAGGCTTAGATGGGATTTGAGAGGTAAGTTGATTCATCGAAGTAGAATGCGGGGTATAGTGCTTATATTGTATTTTTTATAGGATATACCCGAGACTTGAGGGTTCAGCGGAGTTCGAGGCGCAAGGCACACGGCGCAAAGAATATGAGTTTCAGGACGCTTCAAATGGAAGCTTCAAAAGCACGGTGGTGTAATTTTCAGGGCTGGATTCCATTGGTCTGTTTCTCATTCAATGCAACAAGGGCGGAGATAATGGGTCATACTCTCTGCGTAATGGCGCAGACACATCTAAATGTGTATTTTCCATAATACCTAAATGACTCACCTACAAGGTGACTACCAAATATCCAGTTCCCATGCGGAAGAAATTCAATGCGCATTGTAAAGTGCAACTTGGTGGCAAAGTCCTTCCTCATGTTCCAATACACATCATACATCGAAGATTATCGCCCCGTCCGCCTACGTGACCTCACATCAGCGACAGAGCACTCATATGCAGGAATTAACTTACTGTGCATCTCCGTAGCTGTACTGACAATCTTTTGACAATTTCCACATTTGGTAGGTTTTAATTCCGGTGCATCTTCCCATTCATCTTCCTTGAAATTGAATGAACCTACCCAAGTAGTAAGCTCCCGCGTTAGCTATTGCAGTACATACACCATATCTCAGACGAGGGATGAACACTCACTAGTGCCTTGAGTAACCATGAGATTATTATCGAATGTCTTTCCCCCAACATATTTCTCTCGCTTCCTCCAATCTTTCCCCTCATGCTCTTCATTATAATGAAATCCACACAAAGTATACCGGCGATGATTGCGATTTCAAGAGACATTGGAGAAGGTGAACATCTGATAATTTGCCTCGTCATCGCAAATTGCTCGATTACAACAGTCGGTACGAGTCAAATTGTCTGTCTTACCACAAAGCCCTCAATAAGTGTCTGAAGATGGTGGAGATGGATTCTTGTAGATTTTGCAAAGACGTCTATGGTTAGGCCAGGCCTAGAAGGAGGGTTAGTGGAGATTGAGGCCGCATGTGTGATGAACGTAACTTGTTTCTGATGTGCAGATGAACAGTACCATACTTGTTGGCATCCGGCACATTTTGATGGAGCTGGGAAGCCGCAAATTACGGAATGGTGGGATTATTGAGGGGTTTTTGTTGTGGAAGAGCTGGAAGGTGCGGGAATGGCGGGGGTGGGTTCGGTCATCTTGGGATTTTAATATGAGTTGCGGGAGATATATGGGAACTGGTTTAGATTTTAGAGAAAGCGAAGCCGGCAAAGTTGTAATTGAGATCATCCAAGATGTTGGCAGAATTGCTGCAGAGGAGAAGCAGATGAGCAAAAGCAAACAGGTCCAACGTGGCCGGTACACTAACGCGTTTTTACCGCGAGATCACGTGTAGCACTTACCCATTTGGTTCGGCACCTCCGATTATTGTCACGTCACGGCATTTGCATTCCTCATGCTTCATTTTGTTTCATTCTCGTATTGAAGATCAAGCATTGAGGATTGACTATTAAGACACGCGTCTAAATTTAGATATCTTTCTACCGATACTCAATAATCCTTTCAATATTCCTACTATCCAGCTCAATGCGCATGCCAATTTGGGACATAGGTGATGCTACCGAACATTCGCCGATCAAACCTCTACATTATTTTCAAGGCAGAAATACTTTTGAATTGATTCTTAACAAGAATTCCCTGCAAATCATTTTTCCCAACAACGAAGCTGGAGAATGTTGCAAGTGTTGGGGATCCGAATTATCCCGCCAGTACCAAAAGACTAAGTCACTTCCCGGTTTCCGAAGTATCAACGAACTGTGCAGATAATTGATTTGCATACTTTCAGCTATCAGATACTATTCCATATTATGGTCCCGCTTTTGACCAGCTCGACGTCGATGCAGTCGTAAGATGAATCGCACCGTGTCAAAACATAGCTTTTGCTCCACATGATGTCTAAGATTTCGAAGCTATCGTGAACCAGAGGATTCTCTTCACTTCCCTTGAACTTGTTGAACAGGGGCATTTGGTTCTATTTTTGATTTACTGGTGCCTGATCTGAGATCATCAATAATTCGGGTCCCTTGGTCCTCCTAAGTCCACTTCATGGCGAATGTTTTACTTACATAGCCTTGAATATATCAGATAATGTTACAGCCAAGTAGTCAAGGTCTTACTCCGTACGTTACTTGATGACTAGCTGGCCGTTGTTGATTCTACATGCTTGCGGGGTTATTAGCGGAGAAAAATAAGAGTGATGTCGATTTTGCTAATTGTTCTCACATGGAATAGAAGCCTCAAACTTTGCTGACAGTGTTGTCAATGAGCTCCTAGTTGCTAGTTGATAGAAAGGAGAGAAGCGCGGTGAGTCCTAATAATTATAAAGCTGAAGATGGCTTGAACGGCAAGTGCCTTGCGCCTTTATGATGCAGAACCATTAGCGAAAATGCGTAAGAAGCAAGGCTTTGCAGCTTCAATTGTCATTGACTATCTCTATCATTTTTGTTCTTGTGAGTTAGAGAGGTATTTCGTGGCATATCTTAATTCTGGGTTTTATCCGTTGTTGGGATATGATACGTTACCCATTTTCAGCGAAAGAATTGGTTCCCATGGATGACGATTTACCAAATGATGCAGATGAGGATCTTTGGTAAGTTTGAACCAATCGCTATAACTGAAACATTTGTTCAAAGGCTGACTTTCCTGCCAAGCATGAGATTTTGGGGATAAAAATATCTTTGTGGTGTTTAAGCCAAGATGCTGAAACTTATTATAAACATCAAAAAGAAATTCCAGTCTTTTCCATAGGTCTATTATATCATTGCCAGACGAAAAATTAAGCCACATTATGTTCATTGGTTCATCCAACGAAGCTCCAGATCCTTCACCCTATTTCGACGACATCTCACGTGGCTTACCAGCATCACCAATCTTTCTTACGCCAACACTAACCATTTCCGTCACGTCAACCGACGCTGAGCATTTTTATGTACTGAATATACCTTCAGCCCTATCAGCCGATTGTACATTTCGTAAGACATAAAAAAAGTCGAATTCCCACGAGGAAATGAAAATTCAAGCCAAACTATGTAATAAAGAAGCTTAAGCAAAGTCATGCAGAAAACGGATGAAGCATTGAGAAGAACTGCGAGATCGAGGACGCCGACGGCATGTTTGCAGTGTCAGAAAAGAAAGCAAAAATGTAGTAGGGAACAACCATGTAGGCATTGTTCGAGGAGATATCCGCCAGTTGATTGCATCTATACTTTTGAAGGGTAAGTTTTTTATCATTTTTATGTGAAAATCTACTAATATGGCACTGCTTGAAGGAGGCACAAAATGGTACCACCTATTTCCCCGAATAGATTAACTGTACCCGATGAGACCCCGGCATATTTCTACACAGAGCCAAAATCTTTGATCAGTCGACTTCCTTCCACGCCTTCCCGTCAAGGGTTTTCGAACACAGCACAAAGTTATGCATATAATCAAGAACCGGAGCAGGCTTTAGGACAAGGGAATATGAGCTGTGTGAAAACTTTCGCTTCTACGAGTTCCGAATCTTTCAGATCCAAATATCCATACCACTCAATCTCGAGCTCTGTCATACCTTCTTCTGGTACCGCATCATATACCGAACCTGAATTGGACACAAATGAATTGGATTTTCAACAATCAACCCAAGTCCCGATGAATGCGCCGAACGAAATGCCAGATTACAATTATATGGATGAACCCTATGTAGAAGGGGAAAACTGGAATCAGGCTTCCAATCTAGATTCAAATACAGGAATGGACAACTTCCAGGATTTCAATCAATCATATTTTGTCCCCATTTCGATCCAAACCGAAAATTCTCAATCATTTGGTATCCATGGATCTCCGACATTTCATCCGGCTACTGTAAATAATGGGATGTCAAGTTTTGAGGCCCCAGATCTTCCGTTTTCACCGGAAACGCCTAACGATCAGAATCGAGGTTATGGAGCAACGGATGATTATTCCTTCTACTAGCCGCAGAGAAGACGGGAATTAGGAGCTTCGACACTTTCTCCAGGATTTCGACTCTTCTTGGCTTTCGAGGTAGTCGTATAAAATACTTTACTTCGAGTCGGTGGACTGAACGGGAATAATGAATTGGGATTACATCGACAGTGGATCCGAAACGCAAGTCTCCACTCGCAGGGTATTCTTCATTCTTATCCCAAGCCGTCAATACCAATGCCCTGGGCCGCAGTTTGGTCAGCACTGGTCGGCATAGAAGCTTGGAATATGTCCATGATGGGCAGTCTTGATATCTTCCATAGCGAGGAAACACGACGTTTGCATTGCATAGTGTCCTGCGGATGCTGGCTATGTATGCTATCCTCAGAGCAGGTCTCTAAGGCAAATATTGTTAGTGAACTGCTTGCATCGACGTCGACATGCCTAGATGCCACATATTCGATCTTCACTATCACCAAAATCACTTGCTTCTCGATTTGTATGCTTAGTGCCGGCATGGGAATTCAATCCTCCCGCATCTCCATTCTCCAATCGCATTATACTTCTAGAGCGAACCTCGAGATGGATGATAAAATACCTACGCAGGACGATTGATCCACCGCCATAAAATTCTTACACGCATGTCGGTCCGTAGTGCCAGACAGATGATTATTAGAGCATTGTTAGCATTTTTCTAAGGAGCTACCAAGAGAAGATGTTTGGGGCAGGAATCTAAGACGGAAGCTTAGACTAAGCGGATATGGATTTTCAAGAGTATCTTTGCATTATACCACTAGTTTAATAAACTAGAATACAAATTTCTAAATACAATAAAATCACTCGTGAGATTCACATTTGTACAAATCCCTTGACATCCAATCTAACATCAACAAAACTCCTTTCCTGCATATCTATCCTTTCACTATTAAATACTTTCTCATTTATCTCTTTTTCTCCATTTCCAAAATCTTACCTAAAAATCTCAATGTCAAATCTATCTCTCTTTATCCCCATTTCAATCTAAATCTAAACCTAAATCTAGACCAAACCATAATATAATCTCCACATGCGCTTCTGTATCATCTATCTATAGATCTTTTTCATCCCGGATAATTTGTGGGAGATTTAATAAATTGGTATTGGTATCCCTAAGGAGATCTTCGAGAGAGAGATGAGATTACATCATCATCCCAACCCACTACCCCCTAGAATATTAGACGAGAACAAAACTCAAGCGAAGTTCGATATGAGTGAAGTTTCCCCCATTTTCCTTCTCACCCATATAAGAGCGACAATAAAGTCGGCCTCAAATCCTATCCTCTTCATCCACCCAAATATCCTCCTGATCAAAACTTCAAAAATGAAGCTTTTACCCTCCAAGATTTTTGGTGTGAATAAGCCTTTTGGGCAAGTATCACCAGATCATAAATTTGTAGATGTGCAACAAAACTTTTCTTGAGGGTTGTAAAGTCTTTGATAGGCTGCGGCGGAAGCGAAGTTTGTTGAAATGAAGTTCTCAGTTTCTGTCTTCGCTAGTATAGAGGGAGGATGGTGATGAGGATTGGTAAATGTTATCTTTCTCATGAAGGGATTGTTATCCTGATCTCTAAGTAAAAAACGAAGCTTTTCAAAAAGACGTTTTTGTATATAGAGCCCTGATTTTGGGAAGTATCATCAGATGATCAAAAGTGCGATGTGCAACAAAACCTTTGGTTTTTGTATCAGAAACGTGATTGAATGATGGTATGTATAATTTTAGATAGAAGGTTGAATGGAGTGAATGTTGGAAGTCAAAAGTATGAAGCCTCTCAAAGACCGGTGATTAAATATCATCTCAATATCTTCATGAAAGGGAATATCATCTTCATCATCTCAATCTCAAAATATGAAGCTTTTCATCTTGGTGGGAGACTGTATTTTGGCAACTATTTTGAGATCTATATTTTGTAGATATGCAACAATACTTCTTGATGAATTGTATAATGGATTTGATAGGCTATTCTAGAGGCTGGAGTGAAGTATTAAGGGAAAAATAGGGGGGTTGGGGACAAAAACAGTTCTGGTTTGGTTTTGATAGTATTTTGAACTCATCGTTCAATCTTGATCTTCTCATCTATGAAAATTTCGTCTTTTTGATCTTCTTCTTTATCAAGATTCAATACATGAAGCTTTTTAATTTGGTCGGAAGCCCTTTTTTAACAAATATTTTGAGATCTATATTTTGTAGATATGCAACAAAAACATTCTGTAGGAATGTATGGAGATGTATTGACGGGAACCGGAGTGAAGTTTGAACCCAGGGGAATTTGAAGTGAAGTTTTATTCTGGGAGATGAGGCATGAAATCAAAATTCGAAATTCTTTTCGATGCCTTCTATGAAGCTCAAAGTTGTTCTTCTCATCAATAGAGATACAAAGCAATAAGAGAATAGAAATGAAGCTTTAAATTTGGGAGCAAAGCTGGATTTTAGGAAGTATCTCAAGATCTATATTTTGTAGATATACAACAAAACTTCCCAAGAATGGATGAAGAAGAAGTATTGATTGAAGATGTATCTATAGGATTGTCGATGAAGTGAAGGCAATCAAATCTATCTTGATGGTCTCAATCAACCTCAGAGTTGTTCTTTTCATAAAGGCATATCCAGAAGATTCAAAAGATCAAAATGAAGCTTTCCTTTTTGCTGTAGAACCCCAAAATTCCAAATATCTTGAGATCTAAAAATCACAGATATGCAACAAAATTTTTTGATACAGGAATATAGATAGGAGATAGCAGATAACGATAGCAAGCAAAGTATGAACTATATAAGATCAGACGATAGGAGCAGCAATAAGATCAAACTTCATCTTGATGCTCTTGAAGAGTTGGTCTCCTCATCAATGACTATTTGGGAGGCAAAAATGAAGTTTTTATTTTGGGCGTAGGAGGTGAGTTTTGAGGGTATTTTGAGATCTATATTTCTCAGATATGCAACAAAACTTTCTGTGCAGAATCTATTGTTTATGAGTGGAGGAAGATAAGGTTGATAGAAGATAAGAATGCGGTGAGAGTTTGAGGCGTGGGTTGAGTGAAGTTTGACTGAGGGAGAAGAAACAGGCATGGAGCTGAGAGGAGATGAGTGGTCTGAAAGAGGTTGCTGGTACCTCGAGGATCCAAGGTGTGCTCGTGATGTGCTTGTTTTCTGTGAGATTTGCAACTCACTTGACGCATAGCAAGCTCAAGTCAGGAGGATGGAATACTATTGTGAAGCTGTAAACATTTTGGTTTGATCTTATGGCTTCATGGAGGTGGTGGGAATGCTATTAGAATACGATCATAGTTCCAAGGCTCAAAGCTTCCAAACTCAACTATCGTCTCAATTTCCATACTCCATGAAGAGGCGAAATTTGCTTCATTAGCCACGGACAAATGTCCAAGACATATTGTCCCAATAGTCTCACCGGCTGTGGTATTGTTGGGAGGATGATCAGATCCTATAACGCATACTTTTCTCCAATTATTTCGAACGCAACCTTCCAAAATCAAGACCATACAGAAAGAGCAGTGCATAGAGTAGGGGTTCCTGTTCGCCTCAGTCTCATGTACACGCAAGCTAGACAAGAGAGGTAATTGTTTTCAGTTTATAGGTTTGACCAAAATGATTCAGCAAGAGAACGACTTATGTATTTTCCTAGTTTCCAGGTCAAACTAAACTCCGAAGTTGTGTTGCACTGGCTAGAAAGCCTGCAAGCCTTTGTCCAAGGTAAGGATCCTCGTAATGAGTTTCTCATGGATAGCCCATGAGTCCAATATTGACTAAATGAACCGCGGCCAACCGGTACATGTGCTCTGGTATCGATACGTTCAGGCTGAAGAAACAGTTCACGGGGATTTGATCCAGGATGTGTCTCGAATTGAGGAAGAAGTAGAGACTGACGCATATAGCACTCACGTATAAATATGTGTAGCGACCTCGAAGGAGACACCTTGGTAGTTGTCTGTGTTATGTCCTTTCGCAGTTTAAGACACACAATTTCAACAGCCTTCAAGATATGCAAAATCCTTTCCAAATGGGAATTTGGCAGGAAGTAATGATTCTTGTCAACAAACAACGTAGTCGAGAAACCTTTAAGAGCAGAAGATTACTTTTGCTGGTGTATTGCTGGAGCTGTTTCGCCAGGAAATTCACTGCCTGATGATTTCTATCAGCAGATTTACGGATTCGATCCATGATTTGCAATGCGCCATGGAGATAACCGCTCCAGATATTGGTACATGTCGTTATTTTCGGCGGATCGAATTTCAACTTCCACTTCTCCATGTGTCTATCCCATGCATATCATTTGACATTGGAGAATGTGGGAAGCAAATCATGGACGTTTTCTATAGCAAAGTCTGCAAATAATTCGGTGTATTTGCGATGAGGCTTTATGTGTACATCTCTATCCTCAAACAAGTGCAAGATGCCAGCTACGGCCCAAGCTTGGCTTGGCAGGTGAGGGGAAGCTCCCAACACAAGAGCAAGGAAGTGAACAAATGATTTTAATTAATAATTCAATCGATAGAAGAGGAGTAAGTCCGTGAGCCATTCCGTCATCTCTCGAGATGAGGACCCTGACCTTGCGATGCGTTCCGACATGGTGAATCAAGAAGGATTGTTGGTTAGAGAGATGTGAAGCCCCAAGGGCTAATAGATGGATAGGTTTGTTCATGATGATGGTGAATGTTGGAACTTTTGTTGGTGAATCCCTTGCTTGCGCTATAGAATGTGTGCGTGCATTTTCTTGTGCTGTATTACATAATCATGATACAATTATGAGAACTTTTCTATTCTTCATCTCCAACAATTGCTCTTACACACAATCACCAAGTTCGACAACGTTCAATCTGTAGTTTAATTTGGGCTTTTCATAATTTTGGAAATTTCGATGCATTGCACAATGCGATGTTCAATACATGTTCCCTCATCAATCATCGTTTTACGTGTCATTCTGATCGCGTTTTCTCCATGACCCAATTGACTTACTTTCGCGAACACAAGCATCACAACGTTGACTTCAGGCTGAATATTAAATTTCGTACCTGGCGTGGTGTGTGAGTGACCACTACACTGGGCTTTACATTCAACGATGGTTGGCACGCGGAAATGACCTGATCTCCGTTCATCTCTGCATCCCTCTTTTGCGGGGCCGATCTGCTTTAACTTCGGAATACGCAAATTATTAAGAATTTGTACTTCCCAATTGAAAGCAGTCTGAAGTCCTGTCAAATTTTTAACTTTACAATTTTCCTTCGACGAGATGTCGTTGGATGAAGTTAACGATGTATAATTACACATCATGTACGACAATCAATCATCTTGGGCAATTAATTTGCGCATGCTTCGGTCAAGCGACCATATTGTAGTTTATCTCCGAGTACATAAACACACAAGTAACCTCACGCGGAGATTGTCATTTTTTTCAACAATACTCAACCCTAGCCATTGCCCCATACCCCACAAGTAGTGGGTAGTGAATTTAAGGCTCGGCAGATCTCCCGAATCCCGAGTTCCAGCTTTATAATATGATTGTTTTCGCCATATCCGTGCTAACCACTAAGAAGACTCGGCAAGCAAAGGCAGTTGACATAGATCCCAGCAAAATTGCGCATCATTTCCTTTATAAACGATAGACTTCTTGAATCATGAACTTGATTGCTCCACATCAGTTGCCGCACATTTTAGCCTTCCAAGCAAACTTGTGCAGCTCATGAAGGCCACGTTCTAACGATCCCGCGATCTTGTTAGATAGAAGGTGACTGCATTGCAACGCATGTTATTGTTATGCAAAGCCCTATATCTGTTGAAGTTCACGTAAATGTATTCATTGTTGATCTAGGTTGTTTATTATTTGAAATTGCTTAATAATATATACATGCATCCTTTTGAATGTTTTTGACGTTGTTTTGGCTCATCATCTTGCGTGATTCACGAATCAATCCTTGGCACAGGCCTTCGCTAGTTAATATTGTAGCGCAATACTAGGGTCAAGGAATATCTTTTGCATCCCGCATACCCGCTGGGATGCGATCAGGATCTCACCAAGGGCTTGGGCGCAATATGATCCCGGATATTAAAATATTTTGCACCAATATTATTTTGGGTTGAATCTATTTCGCCTTGTGATAAGAAGCCAAGGGAGATGTTTCCGCATAGAGCTTCTTTCATGAAGTTCGGGCCTTTTGACCCTGCTCAATCACCTTAATGTTATAACGTGAGCTAGACGCCCGAGTGAATCTACTTAAATTACATATGGCACGCATGTTCCTTCTTGGCTTTGTGAATATACATTCATCTCATGTTGTCGTCTATTCGAATTTGATACTACTTCTTTGAAACCATCGTTCGCACAACCTTTAACCCCTCATCGGAGCATATCATTCACATATTCTTGCAACCCTCACTTAAAAGTATCATTCACCCTTATTACTACCCCTCCTTTGAGACCCTACTAACCTCCTGCTTGGTTCTACAAAAGAGCTCCTCAACTCCCCTCTTCCCCATCTTCTTTACAACCACATACTCCACAACTCTTTTCATTCTTCCTTGATCCATACACTTAGCTTTCCTCTTAACGCCTCTATCTGCATTGAAATACTTTCAAGTAGTAATTACTCTTCGGAGAGCACCATCATGAAGACTTCTCTCTTTGCAGCAGTGTTAGGCACTGCTGTTAATTTTGTCTCTGGATCTACGTTCAGTCCAGTTAGACCTCCGGCAATACCTCTAGCTGGTATGTATTACGGTCTTTTTATTCTGGTAATGTTCTAACTTCAAACAGTTAAATCACCATACATGAATACATGGTTGGAGTCTGGAAGTGTTGGTGCCAGTGGAGGTATTCTACCAGGTTATTGGCCGTAGGTTGCCCTCTTGCGACCGGTATTGAAATCCGAACTAACATCTATGCAGTCGTTTCTGGGCGTAAGTTAAAATTCTTGGCCAACCAGAAAGACATTCCTTTTAATGAAGTGAATAGCGGACCTCAACCTGATGGTTCGGTTGCTGGAGGTGCTGGCTCCGTGACAGCTTGGGCTGGCCTTATCAAAGTGTAAGTACTTCCAGACTTCTTGTGATCCATTCATGATAGAATTCCGTCCTGCTGTTAAACAAAAAGCATCTTGTTAAAACTTTCGTAGGGACGGTACAACTTACACTTGGATGGGGGCAGCGGGCGTCAATGGAGTTGTGCCACCAAGTGTTACTCAAGATCATATGGAGTATACTTCAACCAGATCCACATTTTTAATGACTGTGGCCGGAAAAGTTTCAATGAATGTAACTTTTCTATCTCCACTTACACCAGATGATATTCGACGACAATCAGTTATTGGTACATATCTTTATGTTTCCGTAAAAGCATTGGATAATGCTACCCATGCTGTTGAGCTTTATTGTGACACATCTGCTGGTAAGTTTCTTATCATCTGGGATAAAGAATATTGCTCACAGTAAGACAGAATGGACATCTATCCACAGAACTGATGCCGTGCAATGGAAGTGAGTTTTTTAAATCTCGGATTCACTTTCGGAGACCTTCATGTTGACTTCTATACAGTTACACCGTCAACAATGGCATCGGTACCCACAGAAGTTGGAGACAAAATCAAAGCGAATTCAACGCAGATTATGCAGATGATCAAGCTCATTGGGGCTACTGGCTTTGGTCCACCAAAGCTGTCAATGGCATGTCATTCCAATCAGGACAGGATGTTGTCGTTCGTGGGAATTTCCTCAGTAATGGTTCTCTTCCAAACACCCAGGATACAGCCTACAGGACTATTGAAGATGCCTGGCCAGTATTCGCATTTGCCAATAACCTTGGAAATGTTGGAAGTACTCCCGTTGAAACCCTTTACACAATTGTTCATGCTCAGCAAAATGCGATCCTCTTCCTTGGAGATGGTGGACTGAGACCTGTTCCATCTTTATGGACCAGCTATTGGAATTCGGATCTATCTTTGGTATTTAAATAATTCATTTCCTCCTTGACAATGCTAATTCTTCTAGGTCTCCGATTTCTATAATGATTGGATTAACAAATGGGGCGTCTGGGATCATAAATTTGCCGTTGATTCTCTTGCGGCTGGTGGTCAAGACTACTTGACTATTACATCCCTTTCGGCTCGTCAAGCTTTCGGAGCTGTTCAACTTTGCGGGACCCCAGATAAACCATACTATTTTCTTAAAGAAATCAGCTCTGATGGTAATACTCAAACTGTTGATGTTATCTTCCCGGCCATGCCTATCTTTTTATACTCAAACCCTCTTCTTCTCAAGTATATGCTTGATCCTCTATTTGAGAATCAAGAAGCCGGTCACTTTCCTCAACAATATTCTATTCATGATCTAGGTGCTAATTATCCCCGTGCCATTGGACACCCAACTGGCGATGGAGGTATGTTTCTTCTAGGATGTTTATATTATACATGCTAACCATGGCCAGAACCCATGCCTCTTGAAGAATGTGGAAATATGATTATCATGACTCTCGCCTACTCTCAACATACTTCCGATACAGCATACTTGACTCAACATTACCCATTGCTCAAGCAGT
This sequence comes from Sclerotinia nivalis, assembly GCA_029531795.1. Lineage (NCBI taxonomy): Eukaryota > Fungi > Ascomycota > Leotiomycetes > Helotiales > Sclerotiniaceae > Sclerotinia > Sclerotinia nivalis. Next base: position 2,430,825 of record JAPEIS010000003.1, read on the forward strand.
GGACTAGTTTCCTCGTCGCAGAAGCTCTGATTCCAGCAAATCAACTCTCCACCGATGATTTCCAAGGTACACTCGCAAATCAAACTAATCTTGCTCTCAAGGGCATCATTGCAATTGAAGCCATGTCGCGGATTGCAAATCTCACTGGAAACTCAGCTGATGCATTAAACTATACAAATATCGCACACGATTACCTCACGCAGTGGGAAACACTCGCAATCGTCCCAGCAACTGCATCCGTTCCAGCACATACCAAACTGGCGTATCAAGATTCAACTGGACATGGTCTTCTGTACAATCTTTACGCAGATACGCTTTTGAAACTCGACTTTGTCCCCAAACGCATCTACGATATGCAGAGCGAATATTATCCAACCATTGCCAATGCATATGGTGTTCAACTCGACTCCAGAAATGTTTGCACCAAATGTAAGTTTTTCATTTTAAGTTTCTCCTCATCAAACACTGCAGCTATTAACGATAGTTTCAAACAGCCGACTGGGAAATGTGGACAGCAGCCATCGCGTCCCCCTCTACAAAATCCATGTTTATCTCCAAGCTCGCAACATGGATTGGCGTGACCCCAACCGATCGCGCCTTCACCGATCTTTACAATACTCAAACTGCAGAGTAAGTTCTCACACACCAATATTCACTACTTCTCCCAAGCACAACATATTGACACAATCACAGTTGGTGGTCTGGCCCCTTCATCGCTCGTCCAGTCGTTGGTGGCCATTTCGCTCTTCTAGCTATTGATAGCTCGCCAGCTACTCTCCCAAAGAGAGAAATTAGTTGCGAAGCCAAATGTAGTCTTACATGTGACGCAAAATGTGACACAGAAGATGGAAGCGTGGCGGTCAAATTCAAGGCATAGATGACAAGGAACCCACTATGGTGCAGGTGCATGGGTTACGGCGGTATGGTGCTTAATTATGGGATTTGGTGATACTTTTATTTTCTTTTGGTGATTTGGTGGATTCTTTTAGATATTTTCGGCATTGTCAATGTTTTTCGCGAGAGATACCTACCTACCTTACCTTACCTTATCTTTCTTGTGAAAGAGTTTTAACTCCACTCATCTTTTGATTCCATTCATTTCTGTCTCCTTGAGGCGAATATGAATGGAATGCAGGAGGATACTTCAGATGTACATATTTTATTTGCAATGACACACAATTTTCAAACACGACATTGCATTGCAAATTTTTCCTTCATACATGTTGCGTCTACCTTGTCATACCAACTCAACCATTTTCATTTTCTCCTTCGTGAGTGATACTGTGGAATTAAAACACAGCAAACAAAATAAAATAAAACAAAATAATGATTCAGAGAAAGAAAAAAGAATCATTCGATATCATAACTGAGTCAAACATAAACTTAAACAGAACTCATGATAAGGTTACTCGAGTATGTCAGATGACTTATGACGCATAGAGGTTGTCGGTACACTGACTTGACTCTGCGCGAGGTTTATGTATGCATGTCGGAGTAGGAACAGGAGCAGGAACAGGAGCAGGAGTAATTTTGTATACATATATACATACATATGCAAAGCAGAGATGCAGAATGCAGAATGCAGTAATCATAATCGTAATTGTAAACCTTGCACGAAGTACCGGTACTTGAGTACTATACCGTAATTGAACATAAACACATAAACGGTATTGTGATTGTGAATCACGATTTGTTTACTTGTGTGCTTGTTTATGTACTTGTTGTCCTTATCATCTTCAGGAATATATATAAATGTATGTAAATACTACAGAAAAAAACAAGCAAATTTGGATTAAAGTCCACGGTATAACATTCCCCGGCGCACTACCGAGGACACCACGACTTATACATGCGACTATAGGGCCTTACAGGGTCTTAGCACTATAACACATAAGACACTATTAATTCAACCTATCAATTTGGCTCCTGAAAATTAATGCTTAATTATACTCCTCGTTTAGCCTTGATTAAATAATCCGGATGTAAATTACAGGCCTTTTATAGTGCTTAACAGCCTATAAAATCCTATTCGCATCCCTTTTCGAACTCTCCTTTGTATCTATAGAGTATAGGCACTCCCTAAATTACTACACTACACTACAGTACACTACACTACAGTACACTACACTCCCCAAATTACTCCCCAAATTACCCCAGAACTTTTCAACCCTATAACTTTTCAACCCCCTATACACACATCTAGCGTTCCCTACCCCATAAACCAACAGAAATGGAAACAGGAACAAAAACAGAACCTAAACCAAGCCCCGGATTTCGCTCGGAGGATTAAATATAATTTAGTTTTATAGGGGTTTTTAGGGTTCTTTTAGAGGAATATATTTTTTATTGTAAGATTTATGTTTTAATTTACTTTGCAGATATGTACTGATGGGTTTTGTGGGGTGGATGGATGTTCGACCATAGGATAAATTCAGCATGGAGAAAATGTTATTTGACGGATTTAATGTATGGTGTTCTAAAGTACTAGGAGTCTCCTCCTAGCAGACCTAAAGATTGTAGCTTTGTGGATTAGTAGAGCTCTTGATTGCGGCGACGTTATGATGGAAGAAATGTATATCATCATCTAGATAATGATATCAAAAGAAATCGCAACCAAGATGAAAGAAAACTTTTACAATATCTTGGTCGTAGTATTTAATATTCTATTCTATCAATTTCTGCATGGTTTATATGCAACCTAAAGTGATAGTGTTCATACAGAGATTTCCAGAATTCATCCTCTAGTTTACTTGTAATCATCCAAACACTCCTTGCTCTCATTACTACCACTATTCCCATCACTATCCCTCAATTTCCTCACCACCCTCACAGTCTCCATCCTTCCCACTCAATTACTCTCCTCATCAACAAAATCCTTCCTCATCAACAACTCTCCATTCAAAATTTTACCCATATGGGTATCCTCAAAACTCTGTCCCTTCCGTCTCAACGCAAACACCTTTTGTAAAAAGCCCACCGGACTTTCTACAAAAGGACATACCTCCTCCATAACAGGATCAAACGCTGCACGACTTGAAACAGGAACGAAATTATCGCAGGCAATCTCGACATCATCCTGAGGTGGATAATGACATAGTCCAAGGAATTGGCAGAGGCGAATGTATTCATCGTAGCTTCGAAGATATAGTTGTCCAGCGAAAAGATTGAGCTGCATGACAGATGGCGGAATGGTCCATGATGATGGTAATGGTGGAACCGTGTGGACGTCCAGGCTCTCGAATGATCGCAAGGAGAGACTCAGACGTGGAGAGTAAATGCTGAGGGTGACTTTTTTATATTTTTCGATGAAGGGACGTAGCTCTTGAACTTCGAAAGGACTGAAAACCACGCAACAAGTTTCATGCTTCTGCTTGAATGTCACAATCCAGTGAACAGGACGTAAGAAAAAGTCCTTTTCATCAGATCTGGCCATTTTAACAGTCTGTGCGTAGTCTGATGTGATCCAGAGACTTTCGGGCCATTTGCAATCATCAAGAAGTTTCTTTGCAGAAGTAACTCTGAACAGATCAAAAGCAGGGATGAAGCTATCATCAGCGGCATTTTTACGCTTCATGGTACCTGTCATAACCAATTCTTTAACATCAGGGTGTAAACTATGTGCACTAGCGGAAACACGGGGAACATGCTCCCGCTGTACTTCCAATTCCCTCTCGGGCTGTAATTCACGCTCTTGTTCCTCGTGAAAGCTGGCACCGGCGAAAGAGGTTGAATTGAAGTCGATACATTTCTGCCGAATATTTGCGAGCTCCTTAATATATCGCTTGCCTGTGTTGGACATTCTTCTACCCAGCCAATGCTCGTCCGCTTCCTCTTTGCCAAGCCCGTATCTCTCCTCCAAACTTTGTGATTCAGGTTCTTGGATAGACTCCGGAACAATACCGGGGCTTGCTCTTAATATCGCGAGTCGTTCATAATGACGCTTTCCTTGAATGGCCCAAGGGACAACACATTTTCGAATGTGATCTAATGTGTTTTTAATACACCACAAAAGTACATCCTTGACTTCGATTTCATGAGATGCAGTCCTTTGTACACATTCTAAAATCTTCCGTCGTATATCGTTCGGCGCACAGAATACTACAGATTGACCTTTTCCCAACTTTCTCATTCTCATACATGCTATAAAGTTGTCAGTGAGATTCCCAGCTATAGCTTCAAAGAACTTACCTTGTGCAAGTCTATCTTTATTTAAATCTGGCCCAAGTGTAACGATGGCACGATAGTCGGCTGGTAATTTCAAGTCTGTCCCTCTCGTGTGAGCTTCGTCAAGATAAATCACACACTTGTCCATTTGCTTGGCAAATGGTGAGACAGAGAGTGGCTCCGTTGCACCATCACGATTCAGAACACAAAGTTCATCAGAAGAATCAAAAAACACAGCGCCTTGTACTTCAGTTGCTGGAAGTTGTGATAACCATCGACTTGCAACTTCCTCATTCCGTAGTTCCAACACCTGTGCACCTACATCAAGGATGACTCTCACTGCAGGTTTCGACGTAATTACCAGGTTTATAAGGACTTCCGCACTGAATTCTTCGCCCATGATTGTGGAATCAAATTTATTTTCAGGACGCAACAAGCATGCGAGAACCTCTGCATTCGTTGAAAGTTGTTCCACCAGATCTTCCTGTTGTATAGAGAGTGGCAGAATATACTTGCTGTCATTGGTTCCGCTGAAGCCAGTAACTGGATGGTTCTTAGTCCTGGCAATGTCCCAACTCGATGATGAAAGCTTCTTGGGAAATTCCTTCATCTGCTTTGGAAAAACGAGATGATTAAGATAGAAATCGATCATTTCTTTGGAACGACGCAAATGCACATACACATTTTCACGCCATTGGTGGAAATCGCTGAGATTGACGCCACTTAACTGCTTGAATCTGTCTTTAACATCGGGACATTTTCTGATCCACCTCTCATATTCCCCTTGGCTGTTGTCTGATTTCAATAGCTCTCGAAAGCATTCCATTGCTTGACTTTCCGATAGTCCTTCGTAGTAATAGGCAAGGCAAGTCATAATAATGGACGTTTCTGGATGGCTGAACTCGGAGCGAGCTGCAGGAACATCTTTCCCGTGGTATGGAACTGACAGAGACGATCGTTTCAAGTCCAGCCCAAAATTCACGCGCCATCTCTTTTGCGAAAAGGCAAAGTATAGAATCCCATGTGCGAAAAGACCTCTGAGAAGTAACAGGCCCTTCTTGATGGATTCAGTAGAAAACACCGAAGTCTGCAGGACCGATAATTCTATTTCATTCATCTTCGGATCTGTGATGAACCGATAAAGAAGATCTCTGTCTCTCTTAGTGAAACGGAAAAAAGATAAGCCAGGAAGCCCTTGATCACAGATATATTGCGCCGTCCTCTTAAGAAGGATGTCGCCAACGGTGGGCCGCAAAACTCGGAACCGGGCAAAGGAACCATTGCCTGGTGACTTCTCTAACTCGAAATCATGTTGGTATTGTTGATCAAGATCTTGAACTTTGGAACTTAGTATCTCCAATACTCGTTGAATCAAGATCCAACGATCGGGAGCAAAGTCGATAGGCTTTTGCCGACCAACAGTATAAATCAATTCAAATCGCACGTTCAATATTTCATCACTCTCATCTAGGATATCCCGCGAATTTTGAAGCAGCCATGCTTGAGTATCATTGATAATCTTACCAGCTTTAGCATCTTTATCTCCGGAAAGCGCCATGTCGAAGCCCATCAATTCGAATGACAGTAGATGCTCCGGTTGCACAAGAAGTAGGCCACCGCAATCCATGCAAGTTTGGTATATTTCTCGCAGCTGCTTTGCTTCCTCAACATTTATTTGGAGTGCGCGTGAGATAGGGAGCAAAAATATGCGCCGATTAATCATACCGCCAAGCTTTCTTACTAGCAGTTCCATCATCTGTTTGGATAATGCGCGAAGAACTACGACACGACACAGTTTTTTCTTGTCTGCCAGTGCACATGCCACGATTGGAACAATGACAGAAGATTTACCAAGTCCCATGTTCAATTGCATTACTGAATTTGCACCTGATGACGGTTCAATCATTTCTTTGCTGATATTGGCCTGTTCCTGGCGTATCAAAATTCCATTTTCCAATTCGAGGAGCAGCCAATCCGGGTGCACTGTTGGATCCCACCCTTCGTGTCCTGGATTGCAGAGCTCTGTGTCGAGTTCTGCTTGGTTGTTAGAACAAGCTACCATACGCTCCGCACGTTGTAAGGCGGTCATAGCGAGACCAAAACATACAATTGCACGCTTCCATTGCAATGAAAGCTCGACTGAGTGAGATTCTGCGATGAGAGAAAGAATGGTAATTTTAGATAGACGCGGAAGCATTGTCGTACTCTCTGTTGCCCCAAAAGCACTGATTGAAGACAGTAATTGCTCTAAAATTCTGTGGTACATTCTCTGTACCAGCAGCCGACACCGGTGTATGGAGGTTGATAAAGGAGCTAATTGAACACATGGCATTTGGCTCAAAGCATCAAGACTTTGTTGGAAATTATTGCAATATTGAGCCTCGAAATTGCCAGAAGTGGACTGAGAAAGCTCGAATAAAAGCTCCGATACCTTTCTATGATCATTCTTATTCGTCGAAGATTTGGATGTCGTGATAAGAAGTGATTTGGACTGGGAGAATTGAGTGCTGTTAGAGAATAATGGCGGCCTGTTTTTCAAAAGGTCTTTGAGTGCAATATATGTCAATTTTGGGCGATAACTGCTTGTGGGCTTTGTATAGTCATTCCATGGTTGACTTGCGTGCTCAATTGGACATACTGTATCAAGTACTATTTGTACTTGCTGAATGAACTTTCTGAACTCGTAATTTCGAAACCAAGCCGAAAAAAGCTTCTGAGCAACGGCAGTTGCCTCGAGAACATCGATGTATGCACAGAAGTTCGAATCTGTAGAAGCAATGAGCTTCTCCTTTGGCCATTGTGTAATAAGAGATGTAATTCCCGTTTGAATGGCGCGTTCTTGGCACTCATCGTACATCTGTCTCCGGCGAATGTTGGCTTGATATTCAGTCTCAGACTCGCCTTTAACAAGTTTGCTTGCCGGAGTATTAGTGTAACTCTTAATTTTGGAGGCGACGGCATTGGCCAGACTGTTCTCATTTGGCTCGAAACCCTCTGAAAGAAAGAAGTACTGATATTTCGGAATTTGTATCCGGCGGAAAGAGGTGTTGGTAGCAAATGCAAGAAGTGTGTGAACAAACGCTTCATCTGCTTTCTGTGAGAAGACCATTGTTGACAGGAAAATCATGACCTTATACTTGTCCTGATTTTCATCGCAGGCTGACAGCCTTTGATAAATCGCGAACCAATGATCAGGCAGAAATTTTGAGGGTGCATCTAACCATTTTTGGTTATAACCAAGAATATCCACTGTATCTGTACCAGGCCCGAGGATGGAATTGGGTAGCGATTTCATGATTCGTTGTAAATCCTTAGAAACATTAAGATTCCGCGGCCAAGAATGAACCAGTGCTGCGATATCATGAATAGCAGCACGTCGGTTTGCGTCACAGTTTCCATCACGGGAGTTGTATTCTTTATCCTGGTTGACAGTAAACTTCTCTGCTCCAAAACCATCCACACGGTAGACGGCATTTCTAATGGCGGCCATATAAATCAAGCTCACTTCACAGTGGCTATCTGGTTCTGGAATCTCTGGTTGCCTACTCAGCTCATCCTGAAACGGTATCAAAGATTTTGCATATGTAAAAATGCTTTCGACCTTTGTCCTAAATGCGTCATGTTGAGAAAGTGTTGGCAATGCTGTCCATAAAACACTTTGCATGGACTGTTTATGTTTTGGATAGTAAAACAGTTTTGGAGACAACGCCCTCAATTTCAGAAGCAATTCTATCTCGCTGATGGAAAGAGTATAGAATGACAATACAGCCGCAGAAGACAATCCTTCTAGCGCTTCTTCTGTACCAGTCCTTTCAGTAAGAGTATCAGGGAGAACGTCAGAGGTTAAGGCGTGAAGGTACAATCTGAATAGGCGAGTTCGGAGGCTCCCATTATCAATCAGTCGACCAAGTTGAGCATCGATTTTGTAGTCATGATAAGCACAGCAACTATCAGATTCTATGCTGATGCTCACTCTAACATGGCCATTATACGGTGTAAAGGAAATTTCTCCATCGGGAATGATGACAATTCGCTTTGATTTGTCATCGCTGCATAGCACAAGTTTATTGACCAAGCCAGTGAAAGTGCCGATATTCTGATTTTCGTCCACGAACATTCCACGAAATTGTTTCGACGCCAATCTTGAATCCCCCAGAATTTGGTAGAAATCAAGGTTAAAGCGTGGAAGGCGTATCTCCAATCGTTCATCGTATTGATTGTGTATCATAGTAATATGTCTCAAATCCTCCAAAGGTTGTAAGATATCCGATATTGCAATAGCTGATGGACTCCGGATATCGATGGCCGTCATTAATCCATTGGATAGATAAAAATGTTGCTTCAAAGAAACTGTAATCTGCCACCCGTTCTCTGGAGAAATCCATGGCTCTTTGATTGGTCTCAATTGCACCACTCCGGATATGTCATTTCGCATAAAGATGTAGTTCTCTATGAAAGGATCCGTGAAATCGTTTGTTAAGGCACACTTAGGGATAACCTCAAAACATTCATCCTTTCCACGAGCTCGAACAATTAATTCGTTGCCTATCATTTTGAAGTGAACCTAAAGTAGTAAGCATGTATTTCAAATATATTCAGCGGTATAATGTATCTGGACAACCATACCTCTTGGTTGCACACGGCTTTCCTAGTCTGAAAAGTCATACCGGGCATTGTCGATGGAATGACATCCAACATTTTCTGTATAAAAAGGTCAGTCGAACAAATGGCTGTCATCGCCATTTGATTGTTTGATAATGAATTGCATAATGACAGTGCTCAAGTTAAATCAAGGAAATCAGTACTAACCTGTCCAAAGAGCCGCTTATATGTTTCGTGAGCCTCGTAGTTACGAGGTAGACGAGCTGGAGGGGATCCATTGATGAGTAACTCCCCAGTCAAAACGTTGAATTCGACAGAGACAGACACTTGACCATCAGTTTCTGCCGTTTTTGTCCTCAGCCATCGTTCGTTCGGAGTTTCGAGCGCTGTCCATCTAATTCCCGCTTCATAACTCGACCAGAGAAATTGAATAGCTGTGTTGATCCCATTCGCCTCACAGACAATAATATCGCGCAGAATTCGCTCGGCACGATGAGCTATCCTATCAAAGCGCCTCAAGCACATCTGAGTAACAATGCTAAGACTAGCGGCAGATGCAGGGCACCTATCGTGAACTGTAATCAAACTTTCGACGAAAATTGCCTGGGTTCCGACGGACTTTAGCATGATTTTTAGATGGTGCATGTCAACGTCAAAAGTGCCGTTACACGTCAATGCTAACTCAAGGGCACGAATTTCGATCAATTCGAGCTCATTTTCTTCTTGGCAATTATGGAGTGTGTTGATAACATCTCTGATCCACGCAATGGTAATAACCTGAATACGTAGAAGTAGTCGAAGACAGCGTTTTTGGACAATCCCATGAGACGAGACGCTAAGCAGTCGAGTAGTAAGCATTGCGATGATTCGAAGGGCTCCTCCACCTTGCCAATTAGACTTCACGCTTGAAACTATTTTATCCAATGCCATTAAGAGATGTGTTCCAAAATCTACATCATCAAGATCTCGGTGTGAATCTCGAACTTGCTGCAAACAAGCCGCAGAACCTGCCTGCCAGGCAGTCTGCGCAACTAGTTGAAACAATTCATCGCGGTTGAAGTCCAATACTCGAGATTGAACTTCACGCAAAATGTTCATCCATTGAAGATGGCATCCAGATCTAAGGGATGCTATCTGGTAATATTCGTGTAAGGTCAATGTACTGGGGCAATCCATTTGCTTAGCAAGAACATCGTTGGTAGTATGCTCTGTACTTTCCAAAAAGCCTTGTAACTTTGCGAATGTTGGAGTGAATTGTATGGTGCATAATTTTCGAACATCGAGATGTGATAAAAAACTGGCTTTGATTTCGGCTTGCTGAAATTCACAATAATCTATAACCAGGAAATTCAGCCCACTGGGCTTCAAAATATTTTCCGTTGTAGCTAAGGAGATATCCTTTACTTTATAATGAGAAACAATGAACGATTCGGTCTGGGAGCCTAGTCGAATCCTCCCGTGGCTATTTTGAACATAACGTTTCAAGGTACTCTTTTCAAAATAATAGTAGGTAATGTTCCCTCCTTTTTTCGACATTGGCGAAAATGTATCAACCAAAAGACTGTAAGTTCTATCACGCCAAGCTGAAATGACCTTCGGCACGTCAAGTTCGAACACTATCGATTTTATCCCTAATTCAGATATCGGGAGGGGCCACTCATGTACGGCGACTGTGACTTGTTTGGCAGAGGCTTTGGCGATGCATTTTGGGCATTTTTTAGCCTTATGACCCATTTCTCTACGACGGTTTGCTCTTTTACCGCGAGTGATCTCCCTTTCCTCGCAGACAGACAATAGATCCGCTTCTTTCCAAGCCTCGAAAGCCCGGAGTTTGGTTTCCAGCTCTGCCCTTTTTTCGTTACGCTCAGCTACGGCGTCAGCTATGATTTTATCTCGTAGGCGCTGATGCTGGGCTGACTGATCAAAATAACGCACGGAAAAACTATTCGAGGTATTGATCTTTGAGAAAATACACGGTATATTCGCGACAGAAGCAGCGTTCCTATCAGTAATATATTTCTCGATAGATGCTAATCTCATCATTTGCGGCTTTGTCGGCAGCAGAAGAGGTGCGAATAAATCTGATGTGAATCCACATCCATAGTCCTTAATCAGCGGTTCCTGAGATGTCGCACATTTGTCTAATGCAATCCACAAATCTAACAACGTTAACAACTTTATGGATTGATCTTCAGGAATATCCTTATAGACTTGGTCAGATGTCTCCTGGTATATGGATATGAGATTCGCCAAAGTAGTGCAATCGAGTTCAGATTTTTGGTACCGCCTCAGCCAATAGGGAAGATGGTCTGTCACCCAAATTTCTATGTCCGCCAGGAACAAACGGACATCTTTATTGCTTGAACTAAAACCAGCAGACAGACTATCGGCAGTTGGGGCATCAACAACTGAAATGCCCATGCTCATTTGAACCATCCGCATACGGCATTGAGGTGCAAGGGATTTGTGTTTCAATGTAGATTGGTACCGCCTTGACAAATTGGTAATGTAAGGTCTCAGGAACTGTATGCTGAGCTCTGTGTCTTGTTCTGGTCTAAGGACAGAAATTTCGGGGTGCAATGGTGTTGGCAGCACCGGAATACTCTTTTTCAAGTAGGATGACGAATGGAATAACACTTGATGGACCTGAGATCGTAGCTCAGAATCAATGACTGAGTCGAGTTTGAGTAAACGCCGCTGTATCTTCATCGACATGATAAACACGATTTCTCTGGACTGAGAAACCTGCAGTGAGCGTTTCAAAATCTGACACATGAAAAAGATCATGAAAGATTTATATTGGAGATGGGATGCTTCATTGTCATCTCCTTCCATGAGGCCAATTTGGAGACAGACTCGGAGAAAAAGGTAGTGAGGTGAGCGACGCCATGGTTCAAGACAATCTTTCCATTGAACGACGTCACGGGTTCGTTTTTGAATGCGTGGAACAAGAACACGGCGTCCGACAGCATGCAAACATTCAGTCAGCATACTGGTAACGAGTGTCGGGTCAATGGTGTCTCGGATTTCAGGTTCTGAGGTGTTTTGTTTAATTGTTTGCGGGCGAACAATGATGGGTGTCTCTCGCACTAAACTTTCGATACAATGAAGGAGTGCTTCCTGGAATGCTCTTTCGTTAACACGATTTTGAGGAACGGCCACTGCTGGACCTGGGAAGTATCTTCGTAGTCGCCCAGTCGTTGTCATTAGGTCCTCATTCTTTGGCGATAACTCGAAAGTCTCAAAGCGGTATTCGGTTGGAAATCGCCTAATAATTATGCCAGCATTCTGCTTTTCAACGTGCATAGCACAAATATCTAGAAGTCGTTAGTAAAGTAGATCCGATGAAGGGAGACTTTTCACCTTGAGTTTTCATTGTTTCGAGGTTTTTGATCACCTTCGAAGTCGGCGTAGTAGTGTCATCTTCTCCAACTACTATGCCATTTATCATCTCGATAGTCCGCTTGAATTGTGATTTCTGGTGAGATGGTAAACCATCGTGAAAGTTCTGAAGTTCCGCTCGAAGAATTTGTGTTAATACTGCATCGTGCTTTGTTCGGCCATCTTCCTGGTGGGGTAAATTTGGAGGGAGAAAAACATGGTGGAAGATGTATTTCAAAGAGGATTCGGAAGCCATATTGCAATCACGTCTCCCGGAGAGCACTTGAATGAAAAGTTTGAGAAACTCTCTGGGGAGCTGCTGGAGAGGAGATTGCTTTCTTAATTGCTTTGATTCTGAAACATGCACGACGATTTCCCCTTGATGAAATCTCTGTCCTCCAGAATCGATGAGAAGCTTCAAGCCTCGACCTTTTAAAGAAGCAAGCACGATTAAATATGCAACTTAGTTTCATGCATCCAAAGATATCCTTGAAAATCCTTGTTAAGTCGATTGCTGCGCGTTTCCGGTGTTGTTGGCTTGTTTTGCTCGAGAATGGTGCTTGTGAATTACGAGCTTTAGTTTTCCATTTAGTACCTCGCTTGAATGGTAAATCAGGTAGATAGCTCTCATATGATTGCGGGATACCATAGGTAGCTATGGAAAAGAGGTTTGGAAGTTGTTTGTTTGTAGAGGAGCACTTATGCGGAAAGGCAAACGGACAAAAATAAGCAACTAAGCATTAAAATAAAATAAAATGTACCCTGAACACCCTTATATTCTGCCATTGGAAGAATGAATTGACGAGATACCTTTTTCATCTAAAGCATCTGCATGTTAATCAGGGTCTAGACAAGGGTACTTTTGAAGGCTTTTAAGTGGTTAAATTTCAAGCCCAACCTTCCCATCACAGGCCGTGGCACATAAGAGGCTCTCAGAAGAGCCTTCTTTATAAGATTGGAAAGAAGTGGCTTCCCATCATGACCAAAATGCTTTTAGATTAGTCACCAGTGAAAAGTGATTTTTGGCTGCATGAATACCCATCACCAACCTTTGTCTTCGATACTAAACAACTAGGAAAGCCTTCTACTACCGGTATGATAAAGAGATGATAGATGACATGGGTAAGCAGAATAATTCGTTCTTTTGCGTTGAGGGTAGCATTTGAGGGGTTCGTTGGAGTGAAGTTGCATTAGTGTGGTGTCATGCGCTATTCTTAATTAGGATTAGAGTAAAATTACCGTGCGAGCCAGCGTAGAATATGTTCAATGGCTGAATTCAGATTTGACAAGCAAACAAATGATTTCTCAGGCATGCATGGTCATGTAATACTTCTCGATATTCGAATTTGTTTTGAAAAATGCGCGGTAACCTATAGATTCCGCAAAACAGAATCAATCAGTTATGTGAAGAAAGAACAAAAGTGCAAACATGGCAGCTACAGCTCGACCATGAGCCCCTCTTGCGAATACTACCGACACATCTTTGGCCTTATCAATAACAAAAACTCATAATTGGTCGCTGAAAAGGAAGTGGTCCGCATGGTATTATCGCTCACCTCAGATGCAGGATCATGCCATGCCGTCAATGGTTGGAAGATTTGGAGCTCCCTTTATGGTTCCTCAACCTTGGGAGATATTAAACAACTATTATTTAAAGGCTGAAACACCAAATTGTTTGATTGCATCCGGGACTGGACGTGAAAATTGCTAGGCTGGAATGTGTTTTGCAGGGAACATTCCGTTGGGTTCACGCGACGTAACAGCAGGGAGATTCACCCTTGTTCATGGCGTACGCTGTTAAGGTATTGATTGTATGTGAAGATACTACCCCTCGAGACGCCGGATTGAGAGCACCGTGGGTACAGAAATATACAATGGATTTTTGGAACTCAATATATGTTCCTACCATAGTCGACAGCACATTGCATCTGCTCAAGGTAAATACCCATGGCCAACACAGTCGTCGGCGCGAGTAGACGTCAAATGGCTTGGCATCAGGTAAGGTCTCATATTCCAAGCCTCAACATTCTTCACATCCGTTGATATGCACAACAGAATTTACAAGTATAAGTCTTTCTCATGTTCTCGTTCCTTTCTTTTCCATACACGCGTCTCTTCTGCTTTTACAACTAACGGCACTATTTTCAATATGAAGACTGCAAGCTTGTTAATTCTTCTGGCCTTTGCCAGAGGTATTTGGGGAGATTGTACTCATGACCAATGTGCCGATGCTATTACAGCAATTGGCGAAATCAACGTTGGTCTCCAAAGTCGTTCACTAGATTGCGCCAAATTTCTAGCGACGACTGTCACACCAAATGCTTCGTTCGTCAAATCCTAACCCCATTCATCTTCTTTGCTAATTGATGTAGGATCGCTTTGATCACTACAAGTGCCAACATGGAAAATTATCCATATCCTCCTGCTGCAAAGACGCCTGAGCCCGGTCCAATTCCCACTTACGCATCAGCATGTACCGACGCCGCCGCCTACTCATCTGCCTGTAATTGTGCCTCCGTCACGGCATCTACAGTAGTCGCTCCAACTCCAACTACCTATCTGTACGATAAACTACCTCTCTGCGCGAACCCAGCCACATGTGCACAAGGATACAGCAATGCTGCTTGTGGAAATGGTGCTGGTATCTGTATTCCTAGTGGTGGGGACGATGGTGTTGGATTCTGTGTCGCTGCAGGCGTTTGTGGCGACAATTGCGTTAATAATTCGGATTGTGCCAGTGGGATCTGTATCAGGAATGCTTGCTGTGGAAGCACATGTTATAATCCATCGGTTCAATTTGTCACCACATGGGCTCCTTCTCGTAAACTCGTCAAGAAAGACTTTGGTAATATCGCTGGAATCTTTGAGAAGCTAAATCAAATGAAAGGGAAGTTTCTGAACTCGGGAAACTTTTTCAATTCGGGAAAAATTTTCGGCTCCTCGAAGAACAAAATCTTGGGTACTTATCTTCCCGAAAACCCTCAACCCACGAACTTCTTCAAAGGGAAAGAGTGGTATTAATATGGGGTTTTTTGGATTGTTGGATTGTTGTGATATCGAAAATAGTATTAGGTTGGACACGGTGGAAGTTGTTTATGGAACGTGGATCTCTTTCTGTCGAATTTATGTGGAAATCTCAGGTTGTTAGGTCTATCAGTTTCCGTTCAGGTACATCACATATATCAATGCGTCCTTTATTATCTTCTTTTACCAGACCTCTTCAATCTATAGTACCAGCAAATACGAAATAGATTTTGTTTGCACGCATTCAAGGAAATCCCAACCCTTGAGTTTCTAAATGAAGACAATAATATTCACCAGCTGAAAGATATCATATGAATCATCACAATCTCGGCATACTATGTCTTATGTATCTCAATGTCCTGCTGCGAAGCACATTGCCCGAATAGTGACTGCTGACTCAACTTTAGTATCCGAAAAGTTCCCGAGTTTGGGGGCGCAAATTAAGATATAAATATCGTGCCACGGCACAGCACATCAGATCTTACTCCTTATCTATTTCTTCTCAAACCATAACTATCCTCACCAAATACATCCTCACAACCTCCCACCTCCTCTGGTAAAAAATGACAACCTTCATCGGCTTCCTCTCTTCTCCCCTTTCCCCAACCATAAATCACGCGGTCCCGTACATCCTCGCAAACTGGACACTTTCGTACCTCGTCCTCGCTTCTCGTCATTGGAAACAATATTACGGGTTTGATCATAATGAGTCGCCGCGTTATGATGTTGAACAATATGGAGAACGCATGGTTCAAGAGGGGAAACTTACGAGGAGACAGTTGGATCGTGTGAAGAGGGTGCAGAGTGCGCAGAGTAATAGTATTGAACATTTTGGATTTTTTGTGGGGTGTATTGTGAGTTCAATCCATTCATCCTCCATTTTCTTGTCTATTTTTTGGTTTGAAAGGACCGTAAAGTCGTTATGGATTGGATGGCTGGTATTGAATAAGACTAATTGAAATAGCTCCTAGCTCAACAAGCAGGCCTACCAGTCCAAACGATCAATAAATTTGGACTGTATTATAATTTAGCGAGAATAGGATATGGATTTGCGTACACGTTTATGGAGACGAGAAATACGAGCGCATTGAGGTCGGTTTTTTGGTGGTGGGGTAATATTAGCTGTATTGGGATTTTGTTGAAGGCGGGGCGGGCGCTTAATGATGGGGTATAAGATGAGAGTGTGGAGGCGGGGGAGAGGATATGAGAGGAAGAAGTAATGGGATGTGAGAGCGGGCGGTTTCCATCGCCGATGTGAAATGGAGGTGAGTGGTAGGATGTGGGTGGGAATAGATGAGGATGGGAGGAAACAATAGACAGAATATATGGAGATGGCTCTGGCATGGAATGTGAAGTGGAAGATCAAGCAACTAGACGTATGACTCGTGTTATTGCATATATATCTCGAAGTTCCCAAGTAGAATAACCTCCACTCCCCATATAGCTAGCAGTCCATGTGCCATTGACAAAGAAGCAACAGTATAAATCCGTCGAAATCTATCAAGTGGCATCACACCGCACACATTTTCTTGGTCTGGAGGATTGCCGCTTATTAGGCATTGCCGTACAGAATTGAAATTTTGCGATCGGTGAATTCAGAGTTTTGTTGCATATCTGATCTCTAGGAGTCCCTCATTTCAACAGTACAAAACAAATCCACAAAGTGCTGCGACTATCTTGGAACTTTGGAATGTATTGGCAAAGAAGCGAAATTATTATATTATCCAGAAATTGGAAGGAAAGGATGTATGGTTGTTTTTATATTCCATTTGCCATGGAAAGTTGTGGTTTTGAGGTCTTTGAAAGGAATTGAAAGCTTCGCCATTGAGGCGTCTGAATTCACATCAAGCTTGCGGAATTCTTCTGGTACAATTTTGCCAGTAAAAGTGGCTTGTGGCTTCGTCTATTAGAGGCTAGCGCTTTCTTATCGAGCCTCTGTTTGATAATGCTCTTGGGCTTGGGAACTTCATTGTCGCACTACGACATATGTTCTTATGACATTGTGAATTTGCTATACCGCGGATGAGAGATGCAGAGCAATTACTCAGGAGGTCAATGGAATTACATTATTATCTCGCCAAAACCATCTGGTAATGGGGCAATTACTATGGTGAATATGTACAAACCACTCGGGGAGCTAATTATAAGTTTACAGTAATCATCTCAATCTCATAACTTCCTCTTTCCACCTTTCAGTGTGAATATCCACCGGAATTGGATGATCCAATTCCATTCGATGCATTCTTGATCCACTTCTCAACGACCTTAAAGTATTCGACATTATTCTTCTCCAGAAATCCAAAATGAGCATTGCCATGAACCCCGACATCAGCCATCTTGATCCAATCGGCTTTTACTCCAACTTGATTGAGATATTGGATGATACAATGATCGTACGTGATATGTGGAGATGCTTCACCGGTGAATGCGACGTATGGGACCTTGGCTATATTGGGGAGAGTATGGATGGTGTAGTTTTCGGCGGTGCGGCTTTGTTGTATGCACGATCTTCTTTCCGGGGTGTCTTCACCAACCGTCTCGGTGATGAGCTCCGTAGAACTGGAAATAGGAGGATCATAATTGAGATTGGCGACGGTCAAACCGAATGGACGAGCAGCTGTTCTCCCAACAGATGATGTTTGGTTCCCGGTATACGATTCGAAGGGAATATTTCCTGGTTCGAGATTCACATTACCAAGCACCAAATCTGGACATTCATCTGAAATCACAATTGGGTGAATTGCGCCGATAGAATGGGAGATCAGGAATGAAGGACCAATTAGCTGAAGAAGTTCGCAACCAGCTGCGCGCATGGATATCTCTTGTCGAGTGTTGTTGTTGGTCAAAGGCATAAATCCACTTTCGAAAGCATCGAAGATAGCATCTCCTCGAAGTCCAGTCCCGGGCCATTGAGTATGCAGTTGGCTTTGCGGATAGGCGTTCGCGATTTGTGGAGCAGTGAAACCAACCTATGAATAATCGTAAGTCTCATTCATGTCAGCACCAATGAAAGATAGAACAGTACCTCACTAATATTTGCAGTTGATCCAATTCTCAAAGGATACCCGACTAAATCCTCTTGAGTTCCGCGTCCTACACTTGTCTGATCTACAACGTATACTTGATATCCAAGATCTAAGAACATTGATGCAAATCCTTTACGATTGTCAGGTGTATTGAGCCATGTCTAGACTTGGTCAGTCGATGCTGGTTTGTTTGGGATTGGGAAATGCGACTTACCGCGCCAGACACTCCTCCGCCATGAAAGAAGACCAAAAGATAAGGCTTTTTGATACCCTTATTAGGCGTCAATTTTTCGACATACATTTGATCATATGTCAACAATCCAATCGCAGCATTTACATAATGCCCCCCAACCCAGAAGACATCGCGTTTGTAGGATGACTCCTTCGATTTACATTGAGGCTTGATTCCATTGATCCCAGTACAATCCAGTTCATCTGAATAATGAGCTGAAGAAACCGTTGCAAGGCCAATAATCAGCGACCAAAGGAAAAACATCTCGAGATAAGAACGAAAAGAGTGGGTGAGATGGAAATCAAGTGTGAATCCAAAAAGAAAGACAAATTTTCAAGAAAGGTTCACGCCACTGCATGGTAAATTAAATGACAAGAAACTGGCAGAAGTCTAATTCCGCCTTGCACTTGTACCTATGTAATCTTACCAAATTTGCTGCATCGTTAGGGCCCCATCGTTATCAGATATTGTGGATCTGGTTGATCATATCCCATTTCGAAAAAATACCCACATATTAACCCACGTTTGAGACCCATGAGAGGCGGAGAAAACTGTGTTACCTACATGTGCGATGAGGGGAAATCATGATATCACGTGCAGAAAAGTACCTGGCGAATGCTAGCCAGATGCGAGAAGTTTGTGTGCAAGGATTATGCTTCGAGAATCTGCCACTTTGACCGTTGTATGCCCAAGCTCATTTCTGGAAGCTTTCTGAAAATTCATTCGAAGCCGTTGATATAACTGAACAAGCAAGTGCTGTGGTACTCTTATATCAAGGGCAAGGTCCTGTGTTATATATATCCAGTGTTCGTAGTTCAGATGAGGGACCACCCATATATAAATAAAGGTAAAACTTCAAGACTTCGACGTTTGGGCGGACGAAACAGACTTTGTATGAAAAGGAGCTTACAACAGGATTAAAATAGTATTGGCTTGGTTGAACCCAGGAGAAAAACATGGCTAAATGAATTAGTATGGAGGTTCTGGACGGATTTGTACAATCATGCCGGGACTTGCTAGTCATAGTCCCTAAGCAATACATCGCCCGCAACGTTTTCTCAAGGATACCCATGATGGTAAAGTTGTCTGGACTAAGTTGTACAATTAGTTAATTGTTCAAGGAGACATGAATTCTCATAATAGAGTTATTTAGAGAGGCAACAAACCAGCTATCACCTTCCCCATTTGAAAGGATCTGCCTTTAGAGCAAAAGCCAAATGAGAGATAGCTAGCTCCAAGTTTTAGGAAATGGGATTGATAAAGAAGCAATTGTATTTCTTGCGCCCACTTGTGAGCAACTTTTTAGTGTATGTGTCTGTAAAATGATCTAAAACTCGCTTCCGCTTCGATAAAAATGGTCATTCCAACGATTCAAAGGCCCTTGTTGAGGCTTAGTCATTGCAGATAGCTAGTTTATTACCTCTAATGAATACGAATATTTGTTATGAAAAATTTGATAAGGGCTTCAACCTTGGCGTGCTGAATCGTTGATAGACTACCAGTAATACATCGTTCGCAGCATTTTCCCACCTAGATTTCTCGGATCGACAAATTGCTTCAAGGTTATGAAGACGACTGTGGGTTAAAATTTTACTTTCGTTGTGAATCATGGATTTGCGTATCCATAGATCGCACGAGTTTCTAGGTTGCTTCCCCATTAAAAGTTTAATATATCAACTTATCTCGAGCTTGTCCAACCCCGAAGTTCCCTCAAACTCTATTGATGTTCAAATACTTACAGGTTTACACCTGTTAACCTTTAGTCGTTAACAAATCGGCTTCCAATAGTTGAATGATCAATATACAGTATTGAAAATCCGTGAAATTTCACAGGAATTTTCATACGACAGTGAGGCTGAGAGCAAACAATGGATGGATCTCCATGTTACACCGCGCTTATACTGAAGAGATACTGGCAAAACAGCTTCAAAAGACTGAACGTTCAGCAAATTTTGTTGTTGTTCCAGAAAAATCTTTGTTGCACGTGGCTTGGAACGAGGAACGGTCGGGTTGGAAGAGTAAGATGATGCCCAATTTGTTTTCGTGGTGCAAATTGGATGCTGGTAATGAGGTAAAAAAAAAAAGTACCGGTACTCAGGATATTTGTACCACAGTTGCACGGCCTACATAGTCTGTGTCCACCGGAGCATGAAAACTTTAAATTGCACAGTATGGTCGCTTATAAGTGTATGGAAATGCTTGTGGCTATATAGAATCGGGAAGTTGTCGGGAAAATGTCATGGAAAGTAGTGATGCGAATTGGGTGGATATATGTTACACAGGGTATCCAGACTTAAAAAGGACTCCGGGAGTATCTCTTAGCGATTTTCCCTGCGATCGCTCTGATGCTCTAAACCTATACCTTATCCCTAATTGGCATCCCGCAGACAAATCAGAAACGTTTGAATTTTTCTGAAGACTTGGTAATGTGAAAATGCAATAGCGGGAGAGTGGTAGGGATCGAGTGATTCGGCACTCAAAGGACAGATTGATCTAAAGCCCAACCTTCATTAAAAATTCTCTCTACTAAAGGAACCATGCTTGAAATGCCTCCGATTTCATGGATGGCCCTCCTAAGCCTTGGACGGACATTACCTGTTCTCACCGATTCTTTCCTTTCACATGTGTTCTCTACCGTGTATTCGTGTAAGATGGGATTTTTACTGCGATTTTCCTTATGGATCATTCCCCGGGATGTTTCACATCTTATATTATGGTTTACGATCTGAAATCTATTCAAGAGGGTACGAAAATTTTCAATGTATTTATGTCTCCTCAAGATCTTTTCCACTTTTCAACCTGGTCGTGATCGTTGCTCCATCGCAAATATTTGCATGTAAGAATCGGTGAACCATTCAATGCAACCCTTAAACCCACGTTTTCCCGCGATATTCCACTCTTTTCCCCAGGAGTCTCGATTTCAGGGGCCGTCAACATTGTTGTTGGTGCGTGACTGTAGACTGATCGACTGGAGGAAGTGAACACGTTTATCTCAAGTACGAATGAGCTTCAGGCTTCCATTTACCTGATCATGTCTTCGATACTATCATCATCAACCATCATCTCCTCAGCGACCGCAGCCTACCCAACCGCCATCCCCACAGGTACCATATCCGCACTCATCGGCCACCCTCCAAACACCACCAATGACTACTACATAGTCGCCTACCTCAACAATGCCTTTGGCCGAAAAGCCTCTCCTATGAAGGGAATTACAATCCCCCCCTTAGCACCACCAGACTACGTCTTCGAGTCCCGCTCCACCTCACTCCTAATCGCCATGTCCATATCCATCTTCTTCATGTTCAGCTTCACAGTCCTCCGTCTACTTATCCGTCTCCTAAACCGCGGTTTAGTACTAGGTCTAGACGATCTGTTCATAGTTCCCGGCGTGATCCTCGCTATGACTTGGCCCGTACTACAGATACTAGCAGTCATATATGGAGGCGCCGGAAAACATATTTGGGATGTTACGTATGAGGAATATGGATATTTTAAAAGATACACGAATTTATCCAAGACATTCTTTTTTGTGGCAGTAGGAGTTGTGAAGATTTCGATATGTCTTTTTAATCGCAGACTTACTGCTATGACGACGCGACGTTGGCTGTGGTTTAATAATGCCTTTCTGGTGCTACTGGTCATCTATATCTTGGTGTCCCTCTTCTGGACTATCTTTTCGTGTAACCCCGTTTGGGGCGGCTGGGATGCTATAAGACTAGGAAGAGAGGGGGTTGTGGCCAAGTGTTTTCCGGTTGGTACTCTGGGGTCGGTTCTCAGTACGGTGCATGTAGTTACGGATTTTGGACTTTTGGCTGTCCCGCTCATCGTACTGTGGAAATTGAAGATGGGGTGGAGGACGAGGGGAAGATTGTATGTTGTTTTTGCTGTGGGTGGAGGTAGTATGATTGGGAGTATCTTGAGACAGATTAAGCAGGCGGACTTGGAGTCGGATGTATTGTGTAAGTTTGTTGTTTTGTTTTTCTTCATTCTAGGGGGTGGGGGAGGGCTAGGTTTTCATTCTTCTGTTGCATTCCCATAGACTAACATGCTCCCAGGGTCTTTCAAACCTCTCGCAGAATGGACACTAGTCGATCTAACTCTCGGCGTGATCGCCGCCTCGCTCCCCGTTCTCTCAGCCATCATCCCAGCAAAATGGAAATCGATGCATACATCCTCATCCTACAAGTTTCCCTCCAATCACCGTTCGCATCCCCTACCCAATGCAGAAAATTACCCGCGCTCGAAATTCCCAGGGAAAATCGGAAGAGGCATAAGAGATGGCCGAAGTGGAAGAAACAGAGGAATTAAAAGCACACCCAGCGGTACCTTTGGAGAAAGTGAGGAAAATATCGTAAGGACGGATGTTATTGAGTTGAGTTATCGGAATAATGTTGATGTGGAACAGAAAGAAGAAGAAGAGAATGCGGGTAAGGAAGAAGGAAATGGAGAAGGGAGTTCTGTGGGGAAGATTAAGAGGAGTTTTTCGAGGAAGAGGAATAGAGGGGATTCGATGGAGAGGGGTCCGGATAAAGGTACGAGTGAGTGGTATGGTCATCAGGTTGAAATTAGTAGGGATGAGTCATAATCAAGGGATTATGGGGGTGGATGGGTTAGGGTTTGGCCAACCAGTCTGGGGAAATTAATAGGAGGTTTGAAAAATATGTTCCGGCTTGGTTGGTTGGGTAGCTCTTTGATGGTTTTGAATAGGGACATTTCATGAATATTCGAAATCACCTGGCGTTTTATGGATGGGCAAGTCTGCGGTGGTGGAATATACCAATATCATTTGTACTTCGGATATTGTACAAAGGACTAGGCTACGGTTAGGGAGGCTGTATATTGGGCTGGAAAATATCCACGTTATGATGTGAATGACTTGTAAATAATGGCAAAAATACTTTGCGGCAGGACAATACTTCTCCGAAGAATTATGAATCGTTGCTATGTTTATTCTCGTATGGTGATGTTTGTGCCTTTCAATTGATGAAGATGAGATGAGATGAAAGTCGTGGGTATGTGGTGTGGAATCATTCATCGGAGTAATGTATGCATGAAGTAGTACTTCGAAGCTCCGATGCAACAGCACCAATAAAGCATCAGCCATAAACCCATTATCCAACCCCTACACCACCACCATTCAAGTATGATATGAGACGAAATAAGCGGTCCTCTCAAATCCAATCAAGCATATAAAGAAAAGCTCTTCATATCCAATCAAATGCTCCAATTAACTCCGATAAATTCACTATTTCTTATGCCAAGCCTCTGAAAATCTTTTGTTGCATATCTGTTGTAGTGCTTGAAGCCTATAAACAAACCGAAATAGTCCCTGTAGCCCCTGTAGACTGGATTTTGTCTGTGGCTAGGTACCGAGTATCGGGAATGGAATTGATGGAAGTAAGGGGTGGGGGGGGGATATGTGAATAGAGGAGTATATTCTACACAAGGGAGAGCCAATCTATGTTTTACGTAAAGCCGGATGACTCCTTACGCCCTTGAGCTTCTCGTGTCATATGGAATGATAGGCACGTTCTTGAACGTATCGAGTTGCAAGAATTGAATTGTTCCTATAAGTATAGGTAAGTAGTAATTAATATAAATATCCCGAAATATATCAACATCCCATGGGTAACCATTTCATTTATCCACCCCATCCATCACAACATTGATAATGTCATCAGCAAACCCCATATCCCCAACAATCCTGCAAACCTTAATCTATTCACCAGGGTGCTCATTAATTTCTCAACTCCACCATCAAAAACAATATTCGTAATAGCATAGGCACCCGCACTCTCCGTAGAAGTCGAGCTCGCATTTCCATTCCCCGTTTCGATAGCCAGAACATTGGGTTCATTTGCATTACTTGTGCCTTTGCTACTAACTTCTACATCTTTGATATTTGTTAAGACGCTATAGAATGTGGTGATTGCTTTTCCGGAACTGTATACTATGAATTCACTAGTTCTTATTTCGGTGATAGAAGTAATATCGGTTAGGGTACTGTAGTATGTCGATACTGGTTTGTCAGAACTGTAGATTATGATTTCGCTGGTTTGGATTTCTGTGATGGAAAGTTCGGCTGGAGTTGCAAGAAGAGCTTGGGTAGGAAGAGGAATGGTGGATGTGATGCCTCCAGGGTACTGCACGGTTAAACCTGCGGCGCCGAGGGTGGCGATCGCGGACTCAGAGAGTGTTTGCGAACCAACAATCAGGGTTAATGCGCCAGCTATTGCAGAAACCAATTTCCCTCCTACAAGCGTGGCGATTGCACTTTGGGAAATTGCGGGGGTCGGCACTGGGGCGGGAGCAGCGGCTGGGATACTGTAGGTTGATACTAAACCATCGGATGCTTGGACCACGAGGCCTTGAGGGCCGAAAGTAACAGTTGTATTGGAGCCTGAAAGTGTAGTAGCTGGAGCACCAGAAGTAATCGTTTGTCCGGCCACAATAATAGTCGACGCCCCTGGAACTGCTGATATGACTTCTCCACCACCAAGAGTGGCAATGTGACTAGGGGCGACTGTTGTAATGACCGCTGCTGCTGTTGGAATGGTGTCACTAATTGATTGGGACGAATAGCCATCCACGTTTGCAACATCGAGACCAGACGGTGCGAGCTGAACTAGTGGAGAAGATATTGTTATAGGAACTCCTTCAAGTGAGGCAGTTTGGCCTTCTACGACTGCCTTTAAGTCACCGGGGACTGCGGATATGATCGAAGAAGCAATTGCTGCGATTGGAACAGGTGTATTAGCTGAAATAATAGCTGCTGATGATACAAACTATGGTGAACTAACAGTAGTAGTTGGGTCTTGAACGTCTAAGACAGAAGTTGAGAGTACGTCGGATGGTGATGCGTCGACTTTTGGAATGATAGGGTCTGAAGATGCTGGACTGGATGCTTGGACTTGAGCGGGGAAGGAAGAAGTATTAGGAACAATGAGATTTGTGGTGGCTGTTTCCGATGGTTGATTTGGTGAAGGTAATTGAGCTGTACTTGCGGGGTTGAGGTTGATGTTGCTGAAGCCGCCGATGTAATGGGTAGAAGAGCATTGACCGGGGGTACAGCTCCTGGCGGATCGAAAAGACCAAGTCGTGCATTGTCTTGACCACAATGCCTATAATATGGGCTTTTGACTAGATCAGGGAGGTTCTCATGTTTAGGTAGTGGAACAACTTACAGTCCGAGTGATTCAACTTGAGGCGTGGGGATAGCCAAAGCTGGGAAACATCTATTGTAATCATTATCCATAGCGTGGAGATTTTGGATAGCTCCGTTAGTCGAAGCTTCAGTCATTGTTATTGTTGAGCATCCTGAAATTATATCGTTCAAAGTAAGTAGTGCAGCCGGCGTCGTATTGACTTGCTGATCCGACGCCGTATAGCGTGCAATTCTTGAAACATCACTCGGATCCATCGAGATGACTATATTGCTCATTGTCGGACCAACTTGACCACAACTATTATATCCACTGATTGCATATATGACCATGTACATTGATGGTGAAGTCCTGACTTATTAGCATCAACCAATATTTATCGTTAAGGTGGAGACGCAGATTGTAATACCTATAGCTTCATTGTAATACGTAGAGGGGTAGGTAACATTTCCACTGGCCGGAGGAAAGTATGACAATTGAACTGTTCCAGCGAATCTATTGTCCACGATCAGCTAAGTCAACGAATAGTGAGGTTCTTCATACATATGGTATGGTGTCCAGACTAATTGGGGAGTGACACCACCAAGATTCCATGAGGTGCAAGTATTTATTGGAATGGTTTGGTTTCCCCAGTATGGACCAGAAGTGACAGGAAATAATTCTGTTGTTGATTCAACGTTTGCATAGGAAAGTGTAGTTGATGGAGTGATTGTAGAAGGAGCCGATCCTAATACCGTAGATGCCGGGGTCGCGGAAGTGGTTGAGTTCGTATAAAGGACTGGATAATAGGCGTGAGTTTAGTTTCTTCCACATTATGGATTAAATGTTAGGGACGTACCAGCAGCCTGGCCAAAAGTAAGAAGCAATAAAATTGGCCATAATAATACAAGTCGCAGTGACATTATAAAAAAAAACTTCAAAGGACAAACTAAAAGAGTGTGGGTTGGGTAAAGAACGACGCAACAAGATCCAAAGATTGCATTACACTGAACACGTGAAGATATAAGCATGTGCCATTTCAACTTGATACTCGAGAGGAAGGGAAACTTTAAAGATGGCATTTTGCCTAAATTTAATCTAATTTCGAAATCGAGAACATTTTTAGCATTCATTTAGGTCAAATGTGACAAGAGAGTCGACTTCGATGATTGATCCCACAGCTAATGATAAACGATGCCACCAACCATTGGTGAAGTAGACGAATTTGTGGGTATACCATATTGTCGGATGTCTTATGCAGTGCATGGGCACAAATCCTCGTGGTTGTCAGGGAATATATATCCTTGGCGGAGTGATCCTTCCACGTTCACGGTGTCATTTTCCGGGGAGGAAACAATAAGGTGAAAAGAGCCCATTAATAATACTGCCAAAATCAGCCACCTCGTGATCGGTCGAGGGAGACGAGAGTTAACCAAGATACATTATGGATGGTTCGATACGATGTTCTCCATAAGCCAGTTGCTTTATGAATAATGAGTGTGCGAAGTTATCAACTTTGATGACCAACTGCCTGGCTGTGATGACCTGCTAAAGCCGTGGCCAAGGGACATTTAAAACATCCGGCGCTTACTGACAAGTGACAGAGTAAAGGATAAATAATCTGGTGGGTCGGAGAATTCGCGAAAGTAGGTAAAAACAATAATATTGGTTCATTAACGCATTGCAAGTTATTTTATCCGAGCTCTGATGAAGTGCTCAAGAGTGTATAATGTTAGATACCATTGTCCACAAATGTAGCCGGGAGAGTATTCTGTATACCTTTGGCTCACGCATTAGGAATAGTTACAGTGGCCAAAACTGGAAAAGATTGCGAATTTGTTATCCCCAAAAGTTGGTTCTTATGATGTCTGCAAAGCAGATGTTCAGGTACAGGGTAGACTCACGTGATCTTGTTCTTATTCGTACAATTCTTTTTAACTAAGCTATACGTGGTTAGTGCGGTACAACAAGAGGTCGCCGAAGATGGTGAAATCTCTCCAACTCATTCCTCTGGGATACGACGCTTGCTCTCAGATATTCCAAATTGTATACATCACAACGTCACGCATCTTTGGTAATTTCATCTCCTAAAGCTTTATTGCTACCCCTCCCACTCTCGATATATTATAGATCTAGACATTGGGAGACTATGGAGCCCGGCTTGAGAGCCAATTGGTTCATTATGCGCCTTCCCACCACCTTTCTATACGATTTCACTCCCGTCTATTTCTGTCTAATCGCCGAATCTGTAATGCTTCATTCTTAAATACTCAAAATGTGTCCGATTTATCAAATCAACTTGGCCAGTGCCTAGGCATAGACAAAATTGGAAAGGTAATATGCTTCCAGGCAGGAGGGAGAAATCGAAATCCGTGAGCTGTGCCGCAGCCTTGCAAATATCCTCAAGATTATCATTTGCAATCCTGGTTACTTCCCCTTGATTTCGATAACTTCTACTTATCAATGCCAGCATATGTTTTAATCTGTGAATAACCCGACCACATTTTTAGCCGTGCCCTTTCAAAAAGGCTCTGCCCGTTGAAATGCGGGATTGAGGTCCGATAAGATGCAATTTACCCCTGCCCATGGGCAGGACTTTGATTTCCATTGACCAAAACACTCGGAATATTCCTTTGATATCTTTTGTTCAATCTTATCTTGTGTCTATGCTAGTTCGGTCATTATCGAACTCATGTCTGTTAAACAGCCGTCATGAAAATACGGCTCCCTAATGGGCTATTGTTGGCTTCGATCATCGCACTAAAAGTCACAGGCAGTCCATTAAATGGTGTACCTGAAGATGACTTCAAATCAGATAAGGTTATTCCATCCCCATTGGTCATACCAGCAAGTCAATACTTTGTGAGCTTTTGAATGCATTCTCAATTCCAAAGACAAGGCTAACATTTCTAGGATGGCGATGATGGTGAATGGTCATCTTTGGCATTGAGAGTTGGAACTCCTGCCCAAGATGTGCGAGTTTTGGTTTCCACAAATTCACCCCAGACTTTGGTAGTCTTGCCACTCGGATGTACTTCTGCAGCAATCTCCCCGGTACTAAATGGTTGTGCTAATGCTAGAGGAAGCTTGTTCAACAACACCTTATCCAATACTTGGGAGGATATAGGGCTATTTGGAATCAGCTAGTATGGAGTAGGGTTCCAGGCGGATTTAGGATATTCTCAGTCGGCAGACTTTGGCTTAGATTCAATCGGACTGGGATATGTTTCGGGGACGAATAATCCTACTCTTTATAATCAAATAATCGGTGCTATTGCTACTCCCTCGCCATTCTATACGTATGTATTTGTGCAAACTTTTCGAATTATGACTGATTTGAAGAAGAGGAATATTCGGACTTGGTCCTCAACCAGTGAATTTTACGACCATAGGGAACTCTTCAGTCCCATCTTACTTCTCATCATTACGGTCTCAAAAACTCATTCCAAGTCTCACTTGGAGCTATACAGCTGGGGAGAAATATCGTATGGAATCCCCTCTTCATCCCATATGTAAGCTTCTCACTGACCGTGTCTCAGGGCTTAAAGCTGGTCAATATGCTCAATTAATTTTCGGGGGATATGACACTTCGCGATCTACGCCAAATTCTGCGACCTTTATTCTTGCTTCAGACATCGATAGGGATATTGTTGTGGCAATCCAAGCCATAACGTACAGTGGAAACACACAAGCTAGTCTCTTAAAAAGTCCAACTGATGCTTTCATTGAATCCACCGATCCAAATTTCTGGCTTCCCGAACCAGCTTGTCAAGAATTTGAAAAGGTGTTTGGGCTTTCATTAGATGATAATACCGGTTTATACCTGATAAACTCTACACAATACTCCCTCTTGACGGCTATCAATCCTCAAGTTACATTTACATTAGCAAACGCATTGACAGGTGGCAATACAGCGTCTATTGTTTTACCTTTCAATGCCTTTGCCCTATCAGCTTCATATCCTTTTGTTCCCAATGATACCTATTACTTTCCTCTCAGAAGGTCGGCCAATGACAGTCAGAATACTTTAGGACGAGCTTTTCTACAGGAAGCGTAAGTAATTGTCTTAGAAATATGCCATATTCTCCTGACAGCTTCATAGTTATCTCACAGTCGATTATGAACGTGGAAATTTCACTGTTAGTCAGTGCTCCTTTGTTGACGGCGCTACTTCTAATCTCGGTACAATAATATCTCCCACTTTGGCGAGCAGTACCTCATCTACCTCACAAGCTTCATCTAGCGCTGATCCTACCAATTCGACTAAACATTTATCGTTTGAAATTGTATGCGGAATCGTAGTGATATTAGTGGCGGTTCTTGCCATGGGAGCTCTTGGTGGATTTTATCTTTATCGCCGTCGCAAGCGTCCCACATCTACAGCAGAGATTGCTCTTCGTAGAATGGTTGGAGATTTCTCTAATGATGGTTCTCGCATGACACCATCACCCAATCCTTCAACAATTCCTCCAAACAATTATTCTACAAATCCATCCTCAAGCTATAAGTCCTTGCGAGATGTGAAGGTACCAATGGTCGAAGCTCGAACCGCCCATTGAGCGGTATAATTCATTGAGGAGATCAGTCACAGGTAACTCGAACAACTCAGGTATCTCAGAAGAATCCGCAGGGACGCCTCTCTCAATGAAAAGCCCAACACTTGGAAGACCCTCTTCGATGTTCATGCGTACATTCTCGAAATCCGGAAAGCGTTTTTGAATGGAGAAGTACTACCGAAAATTACATCCAGAAATTCTTCTAATGCTACGACTTCGGGTGGACAAAAGAGTCAAAATCCTAATAATTCTTGGTTTTTCTAATGTTTTGATCTTCTATGTCAATATGTTCTTTGTGTATATTTCTTTCGTTTCTGCGTATAACAAGAGACGGTATATTTTAAGAAAGCGCATGGAGGGAGGGGTCTCACTTTCCCGCCGATGAAAATGATTTTGTAGCGAGTATCCTAATGATTAACGAGAAGTGGTGAAGAATCATACCACAATTCCTGTACTCCCTTTTCTTTTGTTTGATCTTTTAATTCGACGAATCCTATTGGTAATGAAAATGTTATTATGCCTATGCTATCTATCTACCTATAGTATAATGGACGGTGAATAAATGAAGATTAGAAGAAGTCGCGAGTATGTTTCTTTCCCTTGGAAAGAGTAAAGCACAGCGTTAATTTAGAAAATTTTCAAATGGGGAAGGAAAGAGCGATGTAGAAGCTGAGAGGTATATAATCACGACTTTCTCTCAATCTCTTATTTTTTCTTCCTCGCCGGCTACCAGCGTTACTGATTAATATTATCTTTAATCAACAGCGATATTTTATATATTTTATTGTTAAAATATATTACCGACAATGGCCTTCTCATTGCGAAAGAATAACACCGGTAGACAGGAACAATTTGGTTTTGAAAAGCCATCATTTTGGGACGTTTTTCCTCGTCGGGTTGAAATTTGGAAAAGAATTTCCTCGTAATGAGACAAAAACCTCCTCAAAATTACCCAAAAAACTGAATCATCCCTCATCGAAGTTAGGCCCAGCGGCGCGTTGGGAGGAATTGAAAGGTAAGAATTAGAAGTAGAGCACACAACAAACATGGCACGGTTCGTTTTCACAATATCCTCCTTTCTTGAGACGGATAGTTTCTGACTTTAATTTGCAGACTCTCAGGTGGCACGATGGCACCCCGGTAAGCCCTTCAATCTGGCATGGTAGTAAGTTATGACATTTTCCCTCTGGCTAAGAAGTACAATATCTAACTTTCTGAACTTTTAGGTGGCCTGATGGCACTCCTGTAAGTCCTCGAAAGACACTTCACCTCTCCAATGCGTCCGCGTCGAAAAAGAGTCCAAACTATACGCGTCACAACTGGAACAACTTATTTCAATTCGGATTAACATTTTATGATAAGAGCCAGTTATTCATTCATCCAACTCATTATAACTGTTCGGTTCGGCATAAAAGATACAAACCTCTCGTTGTTTCGACCTTACATTCCACTTCTCTTCTATATTCTTACGATCGTCCATATACAGCTCCTGGGTCTATACAACTATTCCAATTCTTCTCCGTAAAATATAATTGGGATGCCGGCATGGGAGTGGAAGGAAAAGGCATAATTTCAAATCTTCCTGTTGCAGTGGACTTGAAAGACACACCAATCCAATGTTACTCTGGGCAAAGACATGGTTGTCGTCGCCTCCCTGTTGGAGTAGAGATGAATTGGAAAGATGCTATATCTCTATGGTTGTTCTTGCTCCCGTTGAAGTTGGGATGCAGGTTGGAGTAGAGATGAAGGGGAAAGATGCCATGTTGCTTCCGTTTCTTGTTGAAATGGTAATAACGAGTGGAACACACAACCTTCCCTGAGGTCCCTACCAAAAGCGAAAGACATTGTCTCTCCATGGCTGTTTTTCTGTTCGACATCGAAAGACACACCCTCTTCATGGCCATTTTTTATTTGAAATTGGAAGACACTATCTCTCCATGATTGTTTTTCTATCGGAAGGCACTACCTCTCCAAGACATTTTTCTGTTTCGGAGATCGAAATGCACTGCCTCTCCATGGTTGTTGTCGCCGTTTTTTCAGGAGTAAAAGACATCGCCTCTCCACAGTCATTGCTGGTGTTTTTTCTGGGGTAAAAAACAGTGTTTGCAATGAATTGAGTTGGATATAATAATTGATCATGGTTAATTAGGGGTTATGCTGAACTGGGCATTGTAAAGTAGTATCTTATGATTCTATAATCTAGCTTGGAGATTGGAATAAGTAAGATATGGGATAACCCTTTATTATATGCCTAAAAGTTCAGATGATTTCCCTTTGTATTATGTTTTCGAAATGACATTTTTGATATCTTAAATCTACTTTTGGATCATGTTTTCAATAGTATTTGATCTAGAACCCAATTTCAAATTCTGCGCATCCCATTCTATCATATGCTATCCCATCCCAATAAATATGAAATCCAACCCCAATCTTTCTTGGGATATAGAGGCACTTAGACACCACTCCACCCTTCAATTTCGAAGTATAATACATAACATCAAGCACACCCCCTAACGACATTAACACCAAATACAAAAAATCTATTGTAGAAATAACTACACATAATTATTCAATCCACCTTCCTTTCATCCCAAAACGCTCTCTTCAATTCCACCACCAAAAGTAAAGACCCTGCACACGTAAGAGGAGTATTAAAAATAAAATCATTCCTCTCTTTTGGTGTTTTGGCCCACCACCATATCCGTACTTTATTTGCGATGTTCTGAGGCCGCGATTGAAGATTGCTAATGTAGCTTTGAGGAGGTGGGCGTGGGCGTTTGAATTTATCGAGGTGGAGACCGAGTTTGTAGAGTTTGCGGATGAGGGGTGGGGGGAGGCGGAAGGGCATTTTGATGTGAGTGAGAGGGGGGTTGAAGTGAGAGTGAGGTAGAGGTAGAGGTTGAGGTTGAGAGGAGAGGTTGAGGTTGAGAGGAGAGGTTGAGAGAAAAGGTGAGATTGGATATTTGTCATAGAGATAGAGTTTACAAGAAGCAGTATTGGAGTGAATTGAAGCTTATTCTTTTTCTAGCTAGAATAAGAATAATTGGAGAGTTCGAGAAGCTCTCCCTTTTATAGAGTAGTCTCGTGCGACTATATGACGGGGAACGTAGCTCCGTCACGCACATTTTGTCACAACTTTGATACGTTTCCAGACTGATGGTACTATACTTGTATTAGAAAATGAGATTGGTCACCACACCGAATATCACCTACCTCTCCCATTAAAATACACCATGACGCAGCAATCAAGATCTCTTTGCCCAAAATCGAAGTATATATGTGTCCATCAAAACAATCACATTTAGTCTGAGCATATGTAAGTAATTTGGTCGTCCCAATAGGATAATCATGAACTTAGTTGACGCCAAGTAGGATGGTCATGAACTAATGCCACTAACGGACGTTAGATGTTGGTTTAGTTCAAGCAAGTGCCGAATTAGTCATGTAGTTGAGTTCTTTCCTTAGCTTCTTATCTAGATATGAATAAAGTATTTTCTGCCTCCCATTTGCTTGTTGATCTCGTTTTGATAGATAGTTCTTCCCCTACTCAGTGCAGCCAAAAAGTATAAAACATATTCCTGTATAGGTTTAAAAAAGAGAACAGGAGAAAAGTGAAGTAAATTTAATTATTCTCTACTTATTCCACTTTTTCACAAAAGATCTACGCAAAAAGTCATCAACAATCCATCAAAATATTCGCTTACATTCGCTACATCTTGTACACTTTGCTATATCGAATAAAAATTGTCAAATAATATACCCTTTCAGAACCTAGAGGTTCTTCCCCGCCCTGTTTAAACTTTCACAGGGAAGTATTTTATACTTTCTGATCGCTCAAGTATATAGTTCTTTCCTCTCTAGATACACATAAACAAAAGCCAGCTGCATAAATCATCTTCCTCACTTTGAAAGTTCTGCACACTTTTACCAGCATTTCCACATTCTTATCAAGCATCACTATGATTGTTTAAACCAGATTCGAGTTTTCAAGCTCATTGTATCATATCATTAACATTTCATTCCATATCCAAGTAAATCAATCAGCCAGCAAACCCATCTTCAAAACTCCACCAGCGAATCCACAACTTCTAGATCTTAACCATGACTCAATTACTCGGGGTCTCTCAGCTCGAGCAAGCAAGAATATCACAATTATCTTTCGTCACTGCACAAGAGAATCAAACACCCGACAATACCTCCACTCCCAGAGCTTCAATTCTCAATTCTGTCTCTGCACAGGGAATACCTGATCATGCAGGAGATACCCCCACCAGAAATTCAATACGTTCCTTTTCCGCCGCACGACACATATCTTATTTCTCGGAAGATTTCTCAGACGAATCGGCACTTCGACCTTCTATTCACGATTCCGCGTCTTCGGGTCAAACGGCTACGCATATCCCTAGTAGCAGTAATACTTACAGTAATGGCACCGAAGATATCGAAGCCCAATCTGACAAAGAGGAAGAATCAACTTATACAGATATAACCACACCCACATCCACCACATCCCCACCACCTAGCTCAGAAATCCATTTCCGCTCCATGACCTGGCTGCAATGCTCCGCGCTGATGATCGCCGAAACCATCTCCCTCGGCATCCTCGCGCTGCCCTCGGTCCTCGCAACCATCGGACTCATCCCCGGCCTCCTCCTCATCCTCAGCATGGGAATCCTAGCCTGGTATTCGGGGTACGTGATGCACCAATTTCGGTGCGCGTACCCCACGATCCACAGCTGGGCCGATTGCTGCGAGATACTGTTGACGCCGCTTGGATGGGGGAGGATCGGTCATGAGATTGCGGGGGCGGCGCAAATTTTGTTTTTGTTGTTTTTGATGGGGAGTCATATTTTGACGTGGATTATTTGTTTGCATACGTTGACTGGGGGGAGAGTTTGTAATATTGTGTGGGGGGTGGTGGGGATGGGAATTTTTTGGATATTGGATTTGCCGAGGACGTGTAGGGGGATGAGTTGGATGAGTGTTGTTTGTGAGTTTTTTCCTTTTTGGTTTTTTACGGTCATTCCGACTTGCTCGCCTTGATATGATATGATGAGATCGATCTCGGAGTAAAGAGCACAAACTAACAACCACAGCATTCGCAAGCATCGGCACCGCAGTCCTCATAACCATGATAAGCGTCGGAATCCGCTCCCCCCCCTCAAAACCCTACACCCTCTGGCCACGCGCCCACCTCTCCCTCCGCGAAGCCTTCCTAAGCATAACCAACATCGTATTCGCCTACGCGGGACACGTAGCCTTCTTCACCTTCATGTCGGAATTACGCGAACCGGACGACTTTCCCAAATCGCTCGCTACGCTGCAAATCGTCGAAATCAGTCTCTATTTGGTTTCGGCCATTGTGATATACGTCTATGCCGGATCGACCGTTACATCTCCTGCTCTGGGGTCTGCGGGCCCCGTGGTGTCGAAAATTGCGTTTGGGGTTGCGATTCCGACGATTGTGATTGCGGGGGTTATTTTTGGTCATGTGGCGTCGAAATATGTTTTTAATAAGATATTTGCGGGTAGTCCTCACATCAATACGCGCACGAAGATGAGTACGATGTCTTGGATGGGGATTACGCTGCTTCTTTGGATTGTGGCGTGGGTTATCGCGGAGAGTATTCCGGTTTTTAATGAGTTGTTGGGATTGGTTAGTAGTTTGTTTGCGAGCTGGTTCACGTATGGGCTTGCGGGGATTATGTGGTTGTTTGTTCATAAGGGGAGGTGGAATGAGGGGTGGTGGATGAGGGGGCTTTTTTTGTGTAATGTGGGGTTAGTGGGGGTTGGAGCGGTTATTTGTGGGATGGGACTTTGGGCTAGTGGGGTGGGGATTGGGGAGGGGGCGAGGGAGGGGAAAAGTTGGAGTTGCGGGAGGGAGTAGGGAGGGAAGGGGAAGTATGAGAGAGGAGGGTATTTGGGATGGTGGTTGATGAAAAGAGAGATGTTTAATGTTTAATCTGGTCTCTGTTGATTCTCTCCCATCTAGCGTATTCTCTTTTTCCATAGATCAGCAAGCGGAAAGCGTCTCTATGTTGATAATGCAATTTCACCAGCGTTTAGACAGCCTAGAGTCTAAAGTCTAGAGTCTGGGAAATACAAGAAGAAAAGCAGGACTTTTACTTATCAGCGAAAAGAAAAGAATAATAAATTCTTTGAACTATGACCCTTTTTGCCAGTCAATATGTCATTATTTGAGTGGAGAACAAGAGGATATGCATATATAAGGAAAATGAAAAGGTTCCCGTAGGTTGATCTTCGAACAGTTATAGGGTTCGAGATGAATGATAAATAATTGATAATATTTTATTGACTTGAAATTTTTGAATGATTGAAAGTACGAAACTTTATGAGATGGGATGAAGAATTTGATATACGAGGATATTTTCTGTGGTGGAATATTAATGGGATAGAAGGGTATGTATGCGTATCTTGGTAAAGTCAAAGATATTTATGCAGGAGGATGGATGGATACAAAGTTTTGGCAGTGAAATGATGAGGAATGGGAATGGATGGGAATGGATAGAAATGGATAGAAATAAATTGAATACTTTGAATATTTCTTCGCATGAAAAATACTTCTGTATCAACACATATGATATAGATAGAATGCTTGAGTATCATTCGATATTTCCTTTGCGTGGGATATGATTCCCCTATCAAAAGCCACACTATTAAATGTGGATGAAAGTCTCCATAAGGATTGCTTCCCTGTTGTGGTATTCATGAATCGCTGCAAATTTAATTTCTTGCCGAGAAGGAACATCGATATTCTTCCCGTCTCGCAGGGAGTGGCCTGACAAACGACGTCCAGTACTTTTTTAAATTATCGGAGTCCAAAACCATGAGAATTTCCCACATGGCATCAGTGTCTCGAAAGCGAGAAAGAGTTATTATAGAATTTCCTGGCTTCTATCAGAGGTAGTAATCTCCAATCCGGCACATAACCCTTGCAATTTCTCAATTTGGGATTATCGTAACATAACTAGATGCTCTAGACGTGTAGCCCAGTACTCCTCACAACATATCACCTTCGACACAAGACGTATTTGATGATATATTCAAGGATGTAACTTGAAACTTTTCCAAGACGGGAGGAAGGTGCGGATATTACCCCGCCATCATGATATCCAAATGCGGGGTTAATTTCTTCACCTCTTGATGAAGATGAAATGAGTAATTACTATTCGTTCCTCATTTTCCATAATATGGGTAGATTCATGTGGGAAGATACGGTCGGATATGATAATCGTGAAAGGAGTCAAAGCTGGTGGCCGTGCTTGAAATGGAGATTCAGACCTCCAGCTATAATTGACAGGTGACATGAAATCTGAGGGATTAGGAAAAAAATGAGCGAATAGTACATATTCCCTAACTGTAGATATGATTCCACGGCAGACATGTGAAAATCTCCGAACTATCGAAGTTAACGGTAGTTAGGATAGTGTAGGAGTCAGCGCCTGGAAAGGATTCTTCTATGGATTCATCATACTCGAAGCACTGTTGTGTAAATCGCTTGAAGTAATCATCGGCCTTTATGCTTAATCAAATCCTACAGCACATACAGCATACGTCAACCCCATTTCAATATTTAAATGTACATGTCGCGATTACTGTTGCACAATGCATCAAGGAATAATTTTCAATAAGAAATGCCTCAAAATTTCAAGCAAACGGACAATAGGAGCAAGGAAAATAAGGAAAAGAAGGTGCTGTCAAAATCCTTTGTGTGACTCCCCGCAGCCTGACGGCAAACTGCAGGACTCCTGCAGATTTGGTATCGAAAGTAGGCAAGGTGGCATGCTTTCAATAATGGATCAGCAGCCCGAGCCAACATCGTCAGCAATATTGGATTCCTCAAAATATTGAGAATAAAAAATCCTTTATGCGAAAATGTATCGCTAAACACAACACGATGTATCGGAATGCTTTGATGGATGAATGACTGATTGCTAAGAATATCTTCGAATGTTATTTTCGAATTAGGGGGCTGAGTTCTGAATGGCCGCCACAATGCTTTGCCACACTTTTGGAATTTTACGACCCCACATTTCAATTACGAGGGAGGAAAGGAAAGAATCAGATTGGTCTAGACAAACCCATGTTACCGAAATGCTCAGCTCCTCCGCCACTCTACTCTTCATTGGTGCGTGCTCAGATACGATGTTGGTAAAAAGTTCTGTTGTGACTATCTCGCCTGTGCTGTGATGAACATCGTACAGGAATGCCGTTATGATTGGTTTATTGATCGTCAAGTCCAAACCAACCCATGAAAAGAACACATGAATACCTAGTAATGCATAGCATTGCATCCTTGGCCCACTATCAAAGAAATTGACTAGTACCCTACCAGTACCTTACCGGTACCTGCTTTTGGAACAAACTTGGAAGTTCATCGGCCTCTCCATTTTCTTGCATTTTTCTCGTTTTATACGTATGCCGACATATCCAACCGCTAAACGTTGGCGCTTGCTTGCTCCTTGCTACTTGCTCAAGTAGATATACAATTAGATGGGTGGAAAACGCGTTTCCTAATAGTGTTAATAGTACCTGAAGACATAATTAATGTGAATGGTCGAATTGGAATAAACTTGCATGGTACCTGACTAAGGGTCATAAAAAGACAACCATTTGAGCCGACCAATAATGGGATGATGATGGCAATCAGCAGAAATGGCTTTGAAACATGAAACAACATGTTCGGATGATTCAGACGATTAGTTGACTCTGCAGCGAATAAACTTGAGGGCTTGTAAAAAAAGATCCTTCGGTGATTCCTAGTGTGAAGAGACGAATGAAGATACGATATGGAGTTGTTTTTCGGTAATACCGTATTTTGTGTTCGGATGAATATTATTTGAAATGTTTTAGCTTCTTGGAGGACAATCCTACTGAATCTATTTGCACATTGCGGGTACATTGTATTAGCTGTACGAGTAAGTACAAGTACAATGAGCATGATATTAGTGGTTGTTAATTTTAATTATGAGATTCCTGCCATGCCCTGCCTTTTGTTTTCATCTTCCTTTTGTTTGGTGATGATAAAAAAATCAACATAAAAATAAGTCAACATTACATTTCTGAACAAAGAGAGGGGCAGAACAAGAGAACTTGGCAGAATTTTGGCGGTGACTGCCACCTATTTTCACGTTGCATGAAAATGCACGTTTGTGGCTCAGTGTGGAACCACAAACCCCATCAGGGCGGCTTCAGCTGATGTTTTTCTTCTTTTTGGTTTGTTCCCCTTTTTTGATTCAACCTTTAAAGCTACTTTACCATATTTGAATTGGTTGCCGAATCTATACGAATCATGGCCCTTTCCCTAGTCTTGAATGTATGGGTATCGCGTACAATTTTCTCTTCCCCTCGAATCAGTAACTCTTTTCATGTTAAGTACTATACCGGAGAATTATCCGTATAATGTCTTAGCGCCTTAAGGAAGGTGGCCCGCTCTGAAATACCATGTACTCTATTTAGTGGAACATATATCCTATCCTGGAAGTAAGGAATGTGATCTGCCTTACTGGTTCATCAAAAAGTGGCTTGCGATAAAAGCTTCGTACGTACTCAGGGGCCCCACATTCCCAATTGGACTAAATCCGTGTTCGAGCTAAGGTGCCATGGATCTTGTACCTAGGCTTTGCAGCTTCATGGGACGGGAAGGTATCTGTATATAAGTTCATGATGACCTCCAACGTGGTTTCAGTATCACCTCGACTTCATCAACCTTTCATTCTTTCAAGGTTCATTTGCTAGACGCAGCACGCTCTTGACGAGTTCTCTCATTCATTCTTATTCATATCAATTATCATACCCATTTCATATTCATCTTCACATTCACATTTACCTTCAAATCTACATCAATATGTTTACCCTTCCTTTGATTTTAGTCGCCGGCGGCTTATCCACTCTCTCTATCGGAGCTCCTCTTCCCGGAAACACAGAGAGACACTCATTCGTTCATTCCGTTCAAGAACGTGCAGCAAATTCATACAAGGTATATTCCGGTGATGGAAATACCAATGTAGGATGGCCTACACAAAGTGAATGGATTTCAAGCTTCGATGATATGTATGTATCTATTAATTACCCCTCATCCCTCAAATTACTAACAATCCTCCAGGTTCGACAAGCAGAATAGTGTATTGAAAGCTTCATGCACTCAATTCGGTGCAGATAACAATTCCGATGACGAGATCTCCGACCTCAAATCCGCCATCTCGGAAGTTGCTAGTACTACCGGCATTGAGAGTCGCTTTATCCTTGCCATAGTAATGCAAGAGTCTAACGGTTGCGTCCGCGCTCCAACTACCGTCTATTCCATCTCCAACCCAGGTCTCATGCAATCTCATGAGGGATCTGGATCATGCAATTCCGGAAGCTCTGTTCAAAATCCTTGTCCCAAGAGCGAAATGGTTCAAATGATTACTGATGGTACAGCTGGTACATCATCAGGCGACGGGCTCAAACAATGTCTTGCCGAAACTGGAGTTACAGATGTCAGCATGTACTACAAGGCCGCAAGAATCTACAATTCCGGCTCTATTGCCTCGGGTGGAAATCTGGGGGATGGAGTCGCCACCCATTGTTATGCCACAGATGTTGCAAATCGTCTTACAGGATGGTATTCAGGAACTAGTTCTTGCGATTCAGCTACTATTGGTTCACTTACAGGCCCAGCTGCATCTCCTGGTTCCAGTGCCATTAGCTCTGAAATAGCTAGTGCCAGTTCAGTTATTAGCTCTATTGTCTCTTCGGTAGCTTCGGTAGCTTCCGTAGCTACTTCGACTTATTCGGTACCAACTTCAGCTTATTCGGTACCAACTTCAGCTTATTCGGTACCAACCTCCATCTCGGTCAGACCTTTCTTCACTTCAGCTGCTTCAGCTGCTGCATCAGCTGCTGCATCCAACGCCGGTGGTATATTCGCACAAGGCGGTGCTTCTTCCTCTGCTTCATCCATCGTAGAACCAACCTCCGTATCATCAGCTATATCCGTTCCAACAGCAGCTTCCTCATCCATCGCAGAACCAACCTCCGTATCATCAGCTATATCCGTTCCAACAGCAGCTTCCTCATCCATCGCAGAACCAACCTCCGTAACATCAGCTATATCGGTCCCAACAGCAACTCCCTCATCCACCTCAATCGCCTCCATTATCCCCACCGCCACCCTCCCCGCAACCGTAACAACAGCCACCGCATCCCCCACCACCTCCATCACATACCCATCCGCCTCTTCTTCCTCCTCCTCAAACACCACCTACACCCCCGGAACCGAATGCACCACTCCAGGTCAATGGAACTGCATCGACGGTACCTCATTCCAACAATGTTCATCAGGAATCTGGTCGAGCGTTGGAGGACTCGCTGCCGGAACCGCATGTAAAGTCGGAGAAGGAAAGATGATTGATATTTTTGCTACGAATGGCGAGACCAAACATAAGAGACATGCTGATGCGAGAGGATTGAAACATAGTCATTTACATGTTTTGAAGAGAAATGTGCAAATTTCTTGAGTCTTGAGTCTTGATTTGGGATTGACAATAATATAGTATTGGTCTTTTCTGGGGATAAGGATTGAAGTTTGAATTCTTCACATTTTTACCCTCTTTTTGTTTGATGATTTATCTTCTTCTTCTTCTTTGGTGGATATTTTAGGGATTTGGGGGATTTGTTAGCATAGCTGGAACGGAGTGCAACTGGACGGAAAGGAACAGGATAGGAAAAGAAGGAAGAAACCTGGTGTTTCCCTTCCATGACACGGATTTATGAATAAATGGGCGGTATCCTGCAATGCAAGAGTGCAAGGAGGGAAGGAGTACAGTAGAGTAGAATTGTATAGGATCCCCTGATGCGGGATGGAATATAAGATCATTCGTTGGCAATTTTACTTAGGTTACCTATCTATAGAATGTATACATACTTAGCTAGGTATTTCTTGTATAGAATTTGGAAAATTTGAAAATTTTGAAAAAGGAAATTGTAGATTATGAATTGGGATTTTAGAATATGTGTGAAAAGAATCCGAGTTCCTTTAGAAGAAACTCGGGTACGTGTTTTAAGTGATGCCGTTTCTTGATTGAGATATACTATTTCTATGCCGGAATGAAAGTTCAAGTTGAAGCCCAGTATCACATATCTTTTTATTTCCCATCTGCAATTTCTCATATCTTTCTTACATATTCGCTTCTCTCTTCCTTCTTTCCTCCTCCCCTCTTCTTTTTCCTTCTCTAGACTTTTTTATAATCAACATCACTATGTCTATCCCTTTGTAACTATCCACAACCCATCAACCAAAACCTTACTAAAAACCCTCCGATTTCATATCATAGCTTCACTTGATTTTATATATAAAAAAACAAAAAAAGAAATCGATCTATAAATCAATAAAAGGTTTTTTTTAACTATAGTTAGATATTAGAAAAGAAATTATTTCTTGTTTGTTTATTTTTACTTTTACTTT
Organism: Sclerotinia nivalis; assembly: GCA_029531795.1. Lineage (NCBI taxonomy): Eukaryota > Fungi > Ascomycota > Leotiomycetes > Helotiales > Sclerotiniaceae > Sclerotinia > Sclerotinia nivalis. The sequence goes on from JAPEIS010000003.1 coordinate 2,473,424, forward strand.
TACTATGTTATTTATTTGTGATTTTTGAGAAGGGGGGAGTGAAGTGGCGATAGATAAAAGAAAGAGAAGAGATAGAAGAGATAGAAGAGATAGAAGAGATAGAAGAGATAGAAGAGATAGAAGAGATAGAAGAGATAGAAGAGATAGAAGAGATAGAAGAGATAGAAGAGATAGAAGAGATAGAAGAGATAGAAGAGATAGAAGAGATGCTTGAGTTGAGTGGTGTGTGAGTGGGTATTGTATATTGCGTGGATTCGAGAGTAAGGGAAAGAAAAGAGAGGGGAGGGGGGTAATATTAAATGGTAAAAGAAAGATAGAAGATATAGGTTTTTAGATTTGTGATCTGTAACTATGGAAGTATAATAAGTACCTAGGTAGTATTAAACCTAAAATTCTTGGGATGCCGAATCAAGTGAATCTATCTATCTATCTATCTCAAAATAAATCAAGAAGATCTGGATTTGGTGAATTAAGATGAATCGGGTGGATAGTATGATATGAGGGTGGTGAACTGGGAAGTTTGTAGGGGAGTTAGGGGCGTGAATGGCGTGAATGAAGTAAATCAACTCTTAACGATCTGCTTGTATGAATTACGAATTATGAATAACATAGTGATAATGGTGCGTAGATATATTACAAAGTTTATATAACTTCTCGGCAATTTGACTTCTAGAGATATATAACATAATCTTGAAATGATATATCACATCTGTTTTATCTCTTTGCATTCTATCTTTATATAGGTATCTCGTATTACTTTCATTATTGCACCACTCAGTGCTGGTGCTCAACACCCGATACCCAAGCTAGTACCATTTACAAACACAAAAATTTATCCATCATCCATCATCCATCATCCACCATCAATTATCCTCACTATGATAATATCCAAATCCTCTCAAATCTAGAATATTTTATCTCTTACTCGCCTTAACCGCAAATTTCCAAATATGCTCAAAACTTGCATCTCCCTCCTCCTCCTTCTCTTTCTCCTATCCTAGTTTTTCTAATCCCTCTACTTCTACTCCTTTAAGAAACTTAGCGAAAAGCGAAGAGCGGAAACTGAAAAGCGAATTGGTGTATAGATATTTCGTCAGTATGTCGCTAAATGTACTAGATAGATTACTGGGGTCTCTTTTTTATGAAAAGAAAAGAAGGGTTTTCACTACTATAGAGATTTGAGATTTGAGATTTAAGTTGAAATACATGGTTGGTTTATAGTGATGGTTGAACTTGGTTGAGCTTGGTTGAGCTTGGTTGAGCTTGGTAGTAATAATGATAATATAGATAGTGGTTAATATAGATGAAAAGGGATAAAGATGAATGAAGCTAAAGAAGGGATAGAGAGGATAAAAGAATTGAGATAACGGAGGATGAAGTAGGGGGAAGGAGATAAGGAAAGTAGGTTGATGTACAGTAGATGGGATGATTGGGTAGGAGAAAGGGAAGATGAAATTTAATAAGGGGTGATAAAGCGAAGCGAAAGAGAGGTGAAATGAGCTGGGATGAGAGGAAGGAAAGGGGGGAAGAGGGGAATATCATTAATATAAGTATTATTCCAGTAATGGAGAAATGAACTGGTCTTCAGTACGCACCCATTAGTATCCGCTGTGTTTGGGGCAGAGAGGGACATTAGAGGTCTACTACATAGAGATGGATGGATGACGAGATACAAATGAAAGAGTATATAATAATCGCTTCACTTTCCGATAGGCAATTCGCATTGGCTTTTGTTCAGGAATATTTCTTTTACGGAAATAACGTTCATATATCAGGATATGAAATATAATTTTCCAATCAAATCTCAACCATCTTACAAATGTTGAGAAGTACATTATATATCCTGTATCTAAATACAGTACACCTCGTAAAAAACAACAACAATAAAATCACCCTCCAATATCAATATCAGACTAGACATTTGGCCACTTAGCCATAGAAGTAAGATATTAGCAAGACCCAGGTCTGTCCCCTATATAATTTGTATTGGTATTATAGAATCGGTAGAAAAATGAAAAACCACGAGTTATTACAATTAATTAACAATTTATTACGAATATCTACCCAACCCTGCTTTACAGAAATACCTCACCAAATTTAGAAATCATTCATAATATAATTCATTACAAAATAATCGAAATAGTAAAACAATCATAATATAGATTTCCATTAAAAAGAAACTATTAAAAATATACTTAATGTTTTAATTATAGTTTTCCACACTCAAAAAAGAAAGATATCGATGCATCGGGATGAGGATGTAGATATAGGGTTTAGACTTGAAAGTTTATAAAGAATATGATTAATTAGCATTGAATACACAAATAGTACTTCTAAATTGTTCGTATATGAATGATATATCTTTTGAAGATTGGTTATCAGAGAATAAAAACTTAAGTCTTACAGTGAAGGAATAATGATCAGTGAGGAGGACTGCTGGTCACTAGCTATACCAAAATGAAGGAAGTCAGGATACAATACAGCAGGACAAAACGGGATATAATCCTCTGAGGAAAATATACCTAGGATCGAGAGAATACGAGGGCTTGGAGGATGAGGATGAGATTTTCAGATTTAGTGGTGAGTATATATTTTTATAATCATTCTTCCACCATCAAAATCAATATTGTTCTTTCGCGTTGTATTGGTCCTATGTGCCTTGACAGCTCTTTTTTTTTCGAGATCTTGATATCTTTTGATACCTAGATACAGAAATATAAATCTATAAGTTATCAAACTATAATATATCACTATGATCAAGATCAAGAAATCACAGTCACAATCACTAATTCACTCTTCAATATCTAGAAAGTGAAGATAATATCTGTAACCGGGAAGCGTAAAACATTCAGCTATCTAATAAAAAAGTATTCATACGGGGTACCTGATAAAAGGTAAGCAAATATAGAAGTTTTGTGATTGTATCTAAACCGATAATGGTATTATATAAGATTACCTATCTAAAGTACACCAGATGAGATCCTCTACTCCTATACACGACATAAAGATGAGAGAGTATACATCTTGGTCATTTCAAACAGGAATATCTAAGCACTAAGCACATTTTCCTCCATATCTTTGAGTACCTAGTCTTACAGTAGGAATCAAGGGTTGCTTTTGGTCCTGTTCGATATCCCTCACTCTATATACTCTATATACTCTATATAATCATATTATAATTACAGAATCCCCTAGGGCGGTACCTAAAAGCGAAACAGCAATCGCAGGGCAAACCCTGAAAGAGACAGACGTAGTAAGAAAACATACAAGATCTGTGAATCCAGTCTAGTAGCAAAATTTGAAGAAAAGGCAGGGAGGGGATTTTCCATCTGTGATTCCTAGGAAAACAGTAGCGGCAGAGGGAAATTTATAAATCTCAAGCTAGTCCGGGATTTAGGGAAAATTGTCATCGTAATACAGTCGATGATGTGCTATTGGCTAGAGCTCATAGACAAGGAAATCGAGATACAGAATTCGGTGGATTTATTTTAGATGTGCAATAGAATTCACGGAATCGATGTTGAAAAGATAGAAAAATGGGTGAACAATCTCATGAATTGGCGCGTGTAATAAATGGAAGTTGAAGTTTGAGGTGTATAAAACGGTAGTTTTTGAACGATATTAAGAAACCAGTATCCCAATGCGACAACTATCGAATGAGAATAATAAAACTATAACTCCGACTGGGACAATAGCAGTGTATATTCAAGTAAATGAACTGAGATATATTATATTAAGTAAAAGCCCGGTATTGGTTCACTAAAATCCACCTACACCTAGTCTCTCGTATTTCAACATCTTTCCAGAATCATGGTCTAAGGAGAAGTCTAGATGTTCTCGGTGGCAACGAAATGGTTTTCGATTTTTAGGTTACCGGTTTACCGAGGGAAGTAAAATCAGACGTCCAGTATAGCAACAAGCCCAAGAAAATCAAGCTCAAGTCTGAAAGTCCAGGCTTTATCCACCCTAGTCATTCAGTCATCAAAACTTCGATCACCGTCTCCTCGTCATACACAGCATCCGCCACCATCATCGTATCCAAGTTTCCGGATACAAGTTTCGTTCTCTTCCATTCTTCCAGGATATCCCCTCTAATATATCTCGATCCTGCACTGCCACTGTGCCAGCTGTCTGGTCTTTACACTAAAACACGTGATATTCCCAATTTCCATGAACGGTAAAGCCCGGAATCTAGACGGACTAGGCTCAGCCTTGTGGAGTATCCTGAAACTTGGAATGTTTTGTTCGTCATTGCTGAGATGAATCATCGACGGTTTCAATGCGGGTTATGGAGCTTTGCCACCTCGGGGAATTTTGTATTGCGTACTCCGCGATGCATGTAATATTGAATTTGACTTTAATCATAGTGGATCCATAGCCTCAGAGGACTTTGAGCTGGCAAGAATCTAGAGCTCTGTTATGGTTAATAATGGTCAAGAAAGAAGTACGTATGTAGTACGTATGCGCGGATAAAACCTGACAATCGAACCTCTCGAATTTCAAGACTTAAAGACCGAGAAGTTCATAAGTAATGTGATAAATATTAGTAGCAATAGCGACTTGACTAGAGCTGCAAAAGGGCCACCCTTTTATTTGAGCTCAAATTGCACAATAATGTACGAGCCATCGCTAAATGTCGTGCATTGTAGTATGGGGTTACCAAAATCATCCGCATATGCTGTGAACAATATCCTCGCGTACCCGAACTACCAACTCACCGTCACTTCTCAGATGCCACTTGTCATATTTGAGAACATTCTCACCCGTCTAACAAATACCTACCCACTTACCTCGGAATATCCCTTATCTTCTTCGTCTATTCTTTCACTTGGCAATTCAATCTGAATATTGGCCAAGCCCATACACTATATAATCTTAGCCATATGTGTAACGTATGACAAACCCACGGGCTGAGTTGTTTACCCAGCCCTATGGATGAATCAATCAATCCCCGCACTCCAAGGAGCCAAAACAGCCAACCTCAAGGTTGTGTTGTGCACATCAGGATATCTTCCCTCCCCTTCTTCATACCGCTTTCTCCACAATATTGAAAACTATCATATTGTGCACGAGCGTATTATGAAGATCCTGGAGAAATCACTTGCTCACGCCAGGCCCAGATAATTGAACCACAATTTTGAGTGCGTATTTTCATTCCGACAGTGAGCGCATTTATGCAGGTGAGTGAGTTTCACAGGAACTGTGTTGCACTAACATTGAGAACTTTAACTTTGAAGATCGAAAGAGAATTGAGGTTTAGCATTTGTTTAAAACCTGAAGATCATCAAAATGATTCCAAGATACCAGTCGTCGTCATCGTCAACTTGGTCGGCTCAGGCGGAATTGAAAGTAAAAAAAAGTTCTTTTGCCCGAACTAACGAGAAATAGTCATGTATGAAGATGTAAAAGGTCTAGAATTGTATAGCATCGGCATAATTATCGCCTGTGTAGATTTTAGTTCCATAAAGTGATCTAAAAGCGGAAACTCTGATCAATTAGTGAGACTATAAAAATTCTGAAACAAGGATACAACAACCAATTGGAGTAACATACTCCAAACACATGTATGTTCAACAATCTTTTTGTTTGCTCTAAAGGTTTTTTTTCTGATCGGTCAGAAAGAAACATGTGGAGTTGAGTACGAATCTGGTAATCCGGATAAATCGCGGTCATTTTGTAGCAAGCCAGTGAGTGCTTTGTATGATTACCCCCGCGAAATATCTTTGATTGATCAAATAATTGTGCCCAGAATTATGCCCAAGCTTCAGAATATGGAGACAGAAAAACGTTGGAGAAAGCAAACTTTGGTGCCTTGATCATATCGTGGAACGTGGACCATTTATATATAAATTAGACACAGAGATACGGAGATATGCCATACGGTGATATGAAACGGAGATAATCTTTCGTTAAGAAAAGGATGCTCGCAGCTGCAAATGCAAGCAGTGAGATTGTTGATTTCCAATAAAAATGTGAAATTCTTGATGGGGATCCGAATATCATGAGTCGCCTAGGTCAATCTTCGTACCAAAAAAGGAAGGACAAAAAAGACATGACAATCATTCGATGACACCACGTACGGAGTACAACGGTTCTGTAAGCATCGACCAAGGATGACGGAGGTGGCTGCAGCTTTCCCTTCCATCGTGCCTGCATTTTTTTTTTTTGGACTTCTTTGCTTTTACTTATTCCGAATGGTTGTGATGGAACAGATTGAGGGGAACCTTGAGGGTCAAACCCCAGTCCAAAACTCTGGATAAAGTCACCGGAACAGCGATATCAAAGTACGAAAGTGGAGATGTATAAGAGGACTGACTCACTCAGAGGAGTTGATTTGTGACAAGGACAAGGATGTTGATCTTGAATAATGCAATCAAGAAAAGTACCGCATATGCAGTAACGGTAAAGAATGGAGCTCTCAGGGTGTATTGAAAGTGGAGACGTGGAAGTAGTTAGGTTTGTTTGGTGATACACTACCTACAACATTATGCTGTTGAGACATTTCAAGTTACGAAGATAAAATCCTTCGACTGTATTGGTATCAACAAGTTGGAAAGAATTGGAAAGGAAGGGATCAAAGCCTCAAATGGCCAGTAGAGTAGGTGAGAAGTTTTGGTTGGATCTGTCATAATCTGGACGGACTTTAAGGAGTGGGGAAAGGCTCTCTCCCTTTTTCAATGGAGGGTTTATCACTTGGGTAAGCCGCCAAAGCATTTCAGGAAAGCCGAGGAACCCTTAAAGTGGGCATATTTCGTTTGGAGTGGGGGTAATTGTCTTACAATCCAGCGGGTACGAGATATTCTAGAATCTAGCCCAGAATCTAGGAGGTTATCCAATTAGATCTTAACAAACAGACACAACTTGTGGAACATTCAAAAACTACTCACAAGTCTAGAATAGTGAAAAAACTCGCACAATGAACAACGTCGCAACGCAAGCATCTAGCATACGCAATTGTATACGAACATTATGCTTCTAGTTTTAATGTTGTAACAAGAGCGCCAAAAGTCAAAAGTCAAAAAGGTCAAAATGATAGAACTGATAGGAATGGAAAAGTTGTCAACTACCCCGATGATGACAAAGATGATGGATCATTCGGGTTAAATTGAGGCTTTGAAACTAACTCAATGTTAAAAAATAACCTTGATGTTGCAATCTGAAGTAGAATTGATATAATATACAAGGAAGAAGACGGGTCCTTTGATATTCTCCATGACTACCTGTGCGAAGTATTAAGCATCATGTTTCTGAACTGCACCATCTAACGGCTGAATGATATCATTTCAACATCAAAAAAGACAATTTACTTCGAAAGTTACAACATCAACCTACGGAGTGCATCTACATACATTTTCTCAAACCCTGAATCACAGAATCCTACAGTTCCAAGTTGTCAAGCTTAGACGGTTCTTCCGGAACGGAAAACTAGAGCAACCATGCACACGCCATCGATTGCACTTTAGCGGTCAAGAAAGCTAGACTTGTCTGAAGAAGCGCATCGTATCCTCATAGAACCTTAATCAGCAGTGCAATCAAGACAAAACGTTTGTGCGTACTGCATAGTGCATTGTGATTGCGAGTAGATGGAAAACTAGAGCAGTACAAGCCATCGAGCATCAAGCAAGCCAGCAAATAATATGCTATAGACTATTAGTATATGCAGTTCTACACGTCGAGCCATCATCACCAATTACTATACAATCTTGCCGCACATCATCATACTTTGACTAGACCATATCATACCATACCATTGTTACACAACAAGGAATGTCCGAATATTTCCATCTACTCCAAAAGTATTGATGGCTTGTTCTTTGAATTGTATTATCTATTATAGAAAGAAAGAGTCATATTGAATTCTGTTATCTATTATAGATAAAGAGTCATACTTCATTCTTTTTCTCCTGATTCAAAACTTTAGACAAACCCTCCTTTTTTTTCCTTTTTGACTACCGAGACCAGTTCATAAGGTCCAACAAAGAGATCTAAAAGATCATCCAAGACTTACTAGAACCATACGGAATCTTTCCCCCTTGTTACAAGAACTCCGCAAATAGGTCACCCACAATCAATTGATAGTTTCCGGTTCAGTTGATTGATGAGATCTTCCCTCCCAACAATCCAACCAATAATCCCTCAAGGGTCTCCAAAAACTATTCAAGCTACCTGGGTAGTCAAACCAACAATCCCATTGGGTGGTCAGCGTTTACGAGGGCATACCCAAAATATACAATTATAAAGAAGCACGCAATATATTTCCACAATAATAATCTTTTTTTCCTTCTCTCAAATCCCTTACATTATTTATTCTACATCTCCCTCCTGAATTTAACTTCCATTCATTCCGTCCGCTCTCGAATATTTCGAATAGCTATTTAACTCCGTTGTCGGAAATAGAAATTGATTAATCATATCAATCCCCATTTCCCATTTCCACCGGAATTATCCCACACTATATTCTCAGATATTGGCCAATTCCTTTTTGCAGGCGGAGCAACTCAAAATATTATACGATCACCGCTACATCTAGTTGCATACTTCTTTGTATGGAGTACCGAGCTTCGATTGATTGTGTTTCCCTATCAACATTTCTCTCACATCCCACTCTTCCGATTTCGCCCTTAATTTCACACGGGGGAGTCATACCGATATTATCCCCTTATCAGGACGGATTACATACATATTTGTAGTACACCCACCCATTACAACAATATAATATCTTTTCAATCGCCAATCGAAATAAAATAAAAGAAATTTAATCCTTGATTTTATCTCTTCCGATCATTCCTCATATCATCATCGATCCCATACATCCTCTCCAACCTTACTCACCTGGACCGATTTAATTCACTATCACGAGAAACATTCACAAGACCGAGATCGACCGGGGAAGACAATAGACAATCTATTCTAAGAACTATTCACGGGGTAAAGAATACCAAGACATATTTTACATTCACAGTATACGTGAGAAGTTATTCTACGAGTTTCTTCCTTTTCGACTTCCTATAAATTTCAAGGATTGTCTCGATACAACCAAAGGAAGAACTCAACTTCCTAAACGCCATAATGGCACATCCAACAAGACCGTCCGCTTCTCGAACACACACTGCACCGGCACTTGCTCTATCCCCCAAAACAAGTTCAGAAAAGAACACAGAGAAGAAGACACATCATGTACGCAGAAAGTCAGGAAAGGATTATGCGGTAGTGGCGGAGAAGAGACCTAGTCGACCGACAACTTTACATAGAAGGGTAACACCGCAAGTTATTACGAAGGCTGGCAGAAGTAAGGAAAGAGAAGGTCAATACTTGGAAAAAGATAATGGGGAGAGTTTTCCACAATTCTGGTAAGGTTATTTCTCAAATGATGGTCATGACGACTCCTAGGATTGGAAAACGCGGGGTGCATATTGGTGGCTGAATCAAAACTGACGAATTACTATAGTATGACCTGCGAAAAGCAATTTACTCCCGCAAATAATACCTTTCTCTATTGCTCTGAAGAGTGAGGATCACCCATTATTTCCGGGTTGTATTGCAGATATCACTAACAAAATTAATAGATGTCGTCTTCATGATCAAGCCCCTACATATACTTCTCGATCGAACCCATATGCGACGGCCCCAAACTCTCCACCATTGACTCCTTTTATGTCAAGCGCAACTTTACACTTCCCAGAAGAACCTCGAGATATCGTACCTCGACTTTCCCCCACACAATCTCGACCTCGATCATATTTCAACTCCTCACCATATCCCACCGATTTCTCTTCCACCTACCAAGCACCATGCGCATCTCTCCCCGCATCTCACTTTCATAACCCGTCGCAAGGCGATACACATTCATCAAGTGCTTTAGAAAGCTTAAGAGAATTAGCCACAGCGCTACCTCGAATACAACCCCAAGAACCAGAATCTCCACCAACTACCACACTCTCGAGGACTTCCTCTCAAGTTTGGAACTACATGCCATTTACGAGCAGAACTACAACACCCACACCTCTCGCAACACCCGGAAACTCATACTCCAACAGCGGTACTATTTACGCCGCCCGTCGCAGTCGAGAAGATTTATATGCTTTTGGAAACGGGCAAACATTTACCAGCGCCGGCGGTATGGGTATGGATCGACCATTACCACCACGAAGTGGTCCAGGTGGCTATGGACATCGACCTAGGAGTATCGATCTCGTTACCCCATACACAACTGGTGTATAAATCGAGACGGATGAAGCTCTAAACGAGCACATATTAAACATTTTTATATATATTTTTTTATTGTTTATAGATAATTGAAAGCATGGCGAGCATTGCGTTATTGCGGTATATAGATTACAGCATGAAGTAAAATGGGACGGGAACATTGGTTTTGGTTGGGATTCATCATCTATGCAAGCATGATAGATACGTAAGTAGCGAGGCAACAGTGAACGACTCGGGAGTTAATTTATGGTTTTTAAAAGATATTGGAGGAGATGCATAATGCATTATGGCTATGAGGATGGGATGGATGAAATGTGGGTTTAGATCGAGTATGCGATGGCTCTATGTCGCTTTAGTTAATACCAATATATCATACACTTTACAAAATATCTGAATTCCATGTTGGATCTTGTGAGAAGATATGATATGATATGGCTATTTTCTGAGATAATTCAGTTTTGTGAACTTTGGGTTATTGCTCGCATATCGAGAGATGATACTCACCCAAATAAACGAGCTAACTTCACTCAACACAACACGATCTACTATTATAAAATATATATATACCCCGTACGATCCTAGTAATTATTCCTTAATTTTACTACAACCCGCTATCTACAAAGAATAAAAGGATGAAAGAATGGCAAATATGGAGTACTAGGTAGATTTATTTTCATTCGTCCCTTCCATGTCACAAACACGTGCAGTCGTGATCTTGAGCCGATGGAACTAACCTAAACGCGTGACTGGAATTGTGGGGTCTAGTTACAGACAAGCTTTATCTCGAATTTGAAGTTTGATATCAACTTAAGCTTCTACCTCTTTTTTATATCTCTCGTGTCGGCCCGTGCTGTGTTGGATCTTGTGCTGAGATTTCCGAGCGACGAGTTGTAGGTCTGTTGGGTGAGGTATATTAAGGCTGATACTTCAAGACGTGCAAGAGTTCTCACTTGAGTTTGATGATTAAGATTACTGGAGGAATCTAGAAAAAGAGAAAAATATGCCAGGATACAAGAAAGACGTAATGGAGGATTTCAAAACGAATGATGGGGTTACGATCAAATATATTGATACGGATCCTAAGAATGAGGAAGGAAAGGAATGGTTGATTCTTGTGAGTGATTTTTTTTTCTTCTGCTTCAGGGTTTCTGTTTCGGTATATGATATATTGAGACATCAAGAAATCTTCCTTCATGGCCTGATGATTGAAGTGGTCAAGGGAGGAAGAGTTGGACTAATAAAACACACAGCTGCACGGTTTCACTGGCTCAGCTGCCGTCTGGCAATTTAATATCCCTGCTTTGTCACAGAAATACCGAGTTCTTGTGCCGGATCTCAGAGGCCACGGGAACAGTGGAAAACCAAAGCATGGGTACCATGTGAGTCGACTCGCAATGGATTTGCATGAACTTACGCAGCAAATCATCAATTCATCTCCCATCGGTCAAAACGTCACGCGATCGGAAAAGAAATTCCTTGCTATCGGTGGTAGTCTTGGATGTGCAATTTTATGGAGTTATGCGGAACTTTTTACAACCAGATTATTCAAGAAAATGATCTTTGTGGATCAAAGTCCTTTGCAAAATTCTACGTTGGATGGCTGGGATAGTCAGTTTTGTAATCGCGGGATGAATAATCCGTGGGCGATTGCTTCTCTTCAGAAGACTCTTGAGCTGGCACCAGATGTTGCACATCGTGGGACTATTGCCGCTTGTTTGGGTTATCGGTATGAACCTGAGAAATGTATTAGGACGCAGAAGGAAATGGATGAGGATGAGGCATTCTTCTTAGGAGAAGCACTTAAGGGGGATGGAAGATGGTTGGGAAAATTGATGGAAGATCATACTTCTAAGGATTGGAGAGATAGTATTCGTGCTACTTTTGGGCCAGACAGCGGGAGTCGGACAGAGGTTTTAGTGGTGGGGAGTACTATGAGCGGATGTTTTCCTGCCGAAGGAGTCATGAAGATTGTGGAGTTTATCAATGGAGAAGAGGAAAAGAGCGATGAGAAGTCCACGCAAGGGAAGGCTCGAGGGGTGGTAGTTGATTGGGGTGGTCATTGGTGTTATTGGGAGGATCCTTGCAGGTTTGATGAACTTGTTTTGGGGTTTTTGGAAGAGAATTGATGGTTGAGAGGATGTAAGTTGTAACGAATGAGCATGGCAAAAATGGAGGAGCATAATAGCAGATCACGATTTCAATTAATTCACTGTTTCAAGCGAATTCAAAGAGTGAAATGTATTCTATCATGAATCTAAGTCGATAATTGAATGACTCGCTTCAGATATTTATTGAATACTAAGCATGTCTGTCTCATCCTCTAATCCCGCCCGATGGGATAGAATTTCATTACCAGCCTGTACCCTAGCATCTATCTGGACGCGCTTCTACTCATCCCTTCTTCCCCTCTTCCCTTCTTTCCACCCTTTGAAAGTTATAGCTTTCAACACAATTACATCAACATCAACAAAAAAAACAAGCACACATACCATGACTTCGAATTCACCACATCCATGATCCATTCTCTATATCAATAGTAATGCCAATATCAAAACTCCCATACTTTCATATCCACGGAAGTAGTACCGTTTAGCACTCTCAAGAAAATGCATTAGTTGGAATGTATACAATATTCTATATATTTTCTGATCTTCTGGCTTTTTACTTGTAGAAGGGGGATGGATCGGATTGGATTGGATCGGACGGTTGATGGGATGGGGATGAGGATAGTATAATAGTATAAATCCCCTGGCGCAGAAACTAGAGAGCCGGTATTCACACCACCAACCTCGAGCCTCCATCCCTGATGTAGAAGCTGGAGCTACTCACACCTCCAACTACTCGCCTCTGCCGTCGCCACTCCACCAGCCTCGCTGTTTTAGCAACTCTTTGTCGCCGCGCCTACCCTCTTTTCCCCTCGCGCCTGGCACCGTTATGTCAGTGCGTTTCGGAAAACGTAAGGTTATGAGGAGATGATATCTTTTTACTCCAGGAAAAATAACGACAACAACTATAGAGAAGTAGTATCTTTCAATTCCAACAGAACTCGGCGAAAACAACCATCTTAGAGAAACAATAATCTTCTACGCCAGAAAAACAACGACAACAACCATGGAGGGGTAATGTCTTTCGATTTCAGACAGAACTGGCTATTCAGAAGTAGTATCCTTTCATTCCAGTAGAATATAATTAACAATCATGAAGAGGCAATATTTTTCGATTTCAGATAGAATAATTGGTTATTTAGAAGTAATGTTTTTCAATTCTAGTAGAAAACATTCAATAATTATGGTAAGGTAATGTTTCTCGATTTCAGATAGAATAATTGGTTATTCAAAGGTAGTTTCTTTTAATTTCAATAGAATATAGTTAATAATTATAGAAAGATAATGTTTCTCGATTGTTTAAATTTTAGTATGTATTAGATTGTATGGAAGTCGAGAGGCAGATAGGAGATATATAGAGATGGAAATGTATTTAAAAATATATTGTTTCTTGAGATTTGAAAAGAGTTTGGATAGACTCCGCTAAATCGTATACATACATGTAGTGATGTTATTATCCGCACATGAACTTATTTCAGATTCCAGCCCAAAGCTAAATTCAACCACATACTACCTTCAAGAATGACGTGAGAGGAGTTTTTGTTCCCAGCGATGCATTTGATGTGTATAGTAACAATACATCGCAGAACTAAAAATGTATGGTATAGTATTTGAATAGTTTCACTTCTAAATCGAGCCTTCAATCAGAAACTACCTAGTAGTAAAATCATACGAGTCCGAAGCTCTGAATTAGAACTTCAGCCAGTATGGTTCGGCGAACAAAATTCAACAATTCGGAATAGCAGACTTATTCCAAACTCAATATTAATCTCCGAAGATGATCGGTTGTTTGTAGAATTCATCGCTTCGAAAGATTTGAATCTTTTAAATGGATACAAACCTCTGGTTGTTGGATTAATATGACAGTCCGAACTACTGGACACTTTGTTCAGTACAAACATCTGGAAGGGCTCAAGAACTTTCCTGGGGGCATTTGAGCATAAACAGCCTTCCATAGTTTCCTATCCAGTCTTCTTTACGACTAATACGACTAATTAATCAAATCCGACAATCTGAAGAATGAGGATGTCCAAGTGGAAAGAAATATAGGTATAAACTTTGTTGTTGTTAATCATCAGCTTCAATATCACGTACCTAACACGTGATGCTCCACAACTTTCTTCTAACCTCTCACCTCCTTTTCTTCCTCTCCGCCAAGCCCATCACACCCTAAACATACATCACATTGCAACAAAATGCTACTTTACGCTTTTGCACTGATACCCCTCTACGTTCTCGTATGGGCGCCTCTCTCTCAAATGATTTTTAAACGTGCATCTACTCGCAATGAACCTCTCAATTTAAACTCCACATTTATCGCTAGTGACGAACCTCTATATTGTCCGGAAGATAGTTACAAGACATATATTATTAGTCGGGAACCTCTTATGATATATATTGAGGGATTTCTGAAAGCGAATGAAAGTAAACATTTAGTTGATGTTAGGTGTGTTGTTTTTACTTCGATGACGAGGAGAAAACTGACGCGAATAGTGAACCGCTTTATGCACCATCTACTATTTCTCATGGTCAGGAAGCTACAATTGATACTTCGGTTCGTCATTCCGAAGTGGCGTTACTAGAGAGAGATGAGGCGGTTAGGTGTATTGAGCATAGAGCGAGAGCATTTCAGGGGTGGAGGGATGAGATGGGAATTGAGAAGTTGAGGACGCAGAGGTATGGGGTTGGAGGGCATTATGGGATGCATTTGTAAGTTAAATGGAGACTAATCGTGACCCCTAATTGTGACCTTTCTTTCTTAATGCTCATATGGGTTCTCAAAGGGAGAAATTGTATGCACAAGGGCTAATGACTGGATACAGCGATTGGAGTGGAGGCAAACGGGGGGTGGGCAGAATAAGCACATTTATGGTCTACGTCGATGTATCCTCTGATATTGAAGGCGGAGGAACAGAATTTCCTCGTGTAATAGGGCCAAAAGGAGGGAGATGGGAGGAATTTCTTGATACTACCGAAGCATTAGATCCAAGAAGTGGAAAAAATGTAACGGTAGAAGGAGTGACATTTAAACCGATCAAAGGAAATGCAATATTTTGGGAGAATATTGATAGAGATGGGAGGGGATACGAAGAGACATGGCATGCTGGATTGCCTGTGAAGAGAGGCTCGAAAGTGGGGTTGAATATTTGGAGTTATGGAAGGACTTTAAGATGATAGTGAGGAGGGGCGAATGGGATATAACGTGCTTGGATATATTAGTGTACAATATTAGTGTACAAAGGGGAAATGAGGCGAAGTGAATATATCAGTACATATGGATGTAAGATTACTCATTATGACCCAACTTCAAACGAGGTTTAGGTTACCAGCGCAAAGAATCAAATACTGCAGGGAATCAAAGTTTCACATGAAGAGATTGCCTTGATATTCTCAACATAATACGGTCAATTTCTTTCAAAGCTTCAGTTTATGATTCTATTCACTTTTCCGGAACTTTCTGCTTGCAGATAAGTTTCAGAATTTCGTCTATCGACAATACAAATTGACTGCAGCTCGATTTTTGGAACTACCACTCCACACACACACAATCTTTCCAGTGTTCTCGAGGGAATTAACTTATCATCTACTATTTTGGTTGCTGGAGGGAGCAAACAACGGACAACGCAAACACATCCACACATCTACTTTATTTTCAGCATCAATCTTGCAAAGCAAGTTGCGATAATTGCAGACTTCCCGCCAGACTGAAGTCTGACGATCTGCCTCTACGTTCAATAATATCATATCTCCACTACATACACGCAACAATACATCAGCCCCAAAAATGACAGCCGACGCCTCCGCCCATTCCAACCTCGTAACACTGCACACGCACTTCCACAGCCTCCTCCTCAAACTATCTCTCACCCTGCACCTCTCATCCCCCTGTCCACACTCCTCCAACCAGCAACAACCAACCCAACACCCCCCCACCACCCACGCCAACCGCCTCTCCCAGCATCTCTCCTCCCTATCCCCAACCTACAAACCCCCACCCAATCCCCACGACCCCCTCGAAGTCCTCTACACGCTCTCACCCCCCGCCTTCCACTACCTTCCACGCAGCACTTTACTACCCCCTCAAATAGTACGCCAGGGATTCATGGAAACACCCGAGAATAGTCCCCCCTTACTCGAAGGACGCCGAATGCAAATCATGGTTATACCACGCGGAGTACGGGAAGTAGTTATACATTTCCTAGTCTACGATCCTGTTCGCAAGGAAAAACGTGAGAAATCTACAGCTAAGGAAAATCGAAAAATCTCTCCTCTTTCTTCTACTTCCGGTTCTTCCTCCCGCGATTCTTCCTCCAATTCCAAGACTGCAAATCCGCAAACACAAATACAAAAACAAACATCACGAAACAAGCTCCGCAAAAAAATAAGCACGAATCTGCACCCAACTTCTAAACCGCGAGATCAAATCACAAATCAGAGATCAACAAGTAGATTATCGAATACGAGTGCGGAGCCAAATGCACGGTTGAGTATGAATCAGAATCACAATAGGGATAGGGATAGGGATTCGAATTTGAATTTGAATCTTGATGGGATGGAAATAGAAGTTTTAAGAAAGGAAGCAATGTCGGTCATGGATAGCGAACAGAGGGAAGAGGATGAGCAGGGGGAATATGTGGTTATGAAGCGGGTGGTTAGGTTGCCGAGGAGGGTTTGGTGTGGGAGGAACGTGAGTTTTTTCTTTTTGCTTTTCCTTTTCCTTTTGCTTTTGCTTTTTGCTTTTGCTTGTGTTTGGGGGTGTGAAGTAGGAATGAAAGAAAAGAATGCTAATCCTTCATATTAAAATCTAGTGTAAAGATAAATTCGAACAACTTTTTATCAGGAGAACTTGATGCGATGCATGTTATGGATCGATATGAAGATGCTGGAGAGGAGGCAAATGGAGAGGATGTGTCAGTTTCACAGGCTAGCTTTTGCTGCGGATATTTTCACGTGGTTATTGATACGGGGTTTTCATTGCTTGCGTTTCGATATAGACGGCCAGTTTGATCTCAAGTGTCATAGGAGGATGGGTATGGAGTGGTTCATTGAGTTTTTCCGAGGAAAAATGATTGGATTGCCTGAGAAAATGTGAGAGAAGGGCTGGTTCAGAGTGTGGCCGTGATGTTTGATGAAATCATGTTCTTAGTGTGAGTTTGCTGGTAGTTGAGAATGGTTGTCATGAGGTCCGAATGGATTTAGGAATGAAGATACATGAATAAGAACGAAATATGAATAGATGAGTGAACGAGTGGATGATTGTATAGATAGAAAGCAAGAAATGGAATGACATGAAACAGATAGTTATTTGTGTATAAAGAAAGTCAAGCTTTCTTCTTGTCATTGTATCGTGGTCTATTGATGATTCTCGATTCTGCTAGCCAGCTAGAATCGTTTTCCGCTACCATTATGTATGTGCAAATATCCTCACCACGCCAGCTATTTTGAGCTCCGCATCTCAATACCCATAGCCTCGCAGCATTCAAAACTCGCCTTTACAACTTTACTCATTTCTTCTACGAAATCATATAACAATCAACCCTCCTCACCATTCACGTCAGCCTCGTCATCACTAGCATCCAAAGCATCCTTGCCTGCTCCACGCTGTCTTCCAGCAGAGATTCCTGAAGCTGTCAGCCACAAGAAGTAATCGCTTCGATGATGATCTAGATGATGGAAGAATGTATGAAATCTATCATGCTGTTAGCTTGGTTTCTAGTCCTAAAAATGATAGACTCACTGATTCTCAGTATTCTCCACTCTGAAGATTCTATCATAGATCTCCCTTTGCTTAAATTCGTCCATTTTTTCTCTATACTTCTCGAAGTCTAGTTTTTCTCTTTCGAAATCCTTTGCAACCTTCTCATTGTAGTTATGGAAAACTGGTGCTTCTAATAGCAATCCCAAACTAGGAGCTTTTGGTATACTAATCTTGGCAGCAGTATAAGTTTCCTTGATAAGCTCCATTGGCGAAGCACATCGTACTACTAATGCTGCCATGGCTACCATCTTTCGAATTTGATGCATCATAAAGGATTGACCATGGACCTTCAATGAGAGCCATTCTGTATCGTGGATGATGATAGGTTTGGGCCCAATCTTGAAGGACTTGATGTGTCGTTTTGAAGAGGGATCACTGTAGTTCTTGAGAATTGTATAGTTGTGGTAGTTGTAAGTGCCGACATATTGGTTGAGCGCTTCTTGTACTCTTTGTCTGCGAGATTCGTGTATGCGGTATGCTTTCTTGGCTTTGATATAGGCTGCTTTTACTTCCTTGACGGCCTTTTCGAGAGGTGTAAGAATGGATTTCGAGATTTCTTGGACACCGTCTGCTTCTGGCTTGACTTCTTCATCCTGAATAGTCTCATCCTTTACTCCTGATTCTCCAGTAGTTTCTATGCCTTGCATAGCTTCTGGCTCCTCCTTTTCCACCTCCGCTGTGGCTTCAGGATTTTGCTTGACATCTCCGTCTCCGTTAACCTCGACTGCTACAGGTTCCTCTTTGGGTGCTAATTCGCCTTCGGTTCCTGCTTCATTGTTTGTTGTAGGCTCCTCCTTGGTATCTTCCTTAATTTCAGCCTCATACTTGCCTTCTGCCTTGTTCTTCTTAATATTCTTTCCAATTGGTTCATTGGATTCCTCCGCAGCATGAATAGCTTCCATAACATCCGCCGCCAATTGTGGGTCCAGGTTATCAAGTATAGGTTGTACGAATTCCTTCTCAGCATCTGTCCAGAATGATGCAGCATCTTCTTGAAGTTGATTGAATTTCTCCAAGACACCTTCTTTCTCGGCTGCCTGTAGTAATTCCTTTCCAAGAAAACTCTTAGGATGAGGTGGGATAAATGAATAAGTTGGAACTAAATATTCATACCACCGCGAGTCACACATTTGATAGCAATTGAAGGATCCTGTAGTTCTTTCAATACCCCAGACTCGAATTTGATCTGGTAAATGTGAATTGATATTCTCAACGACATTGGGATCTTCGGTGATGAGCTTCAAGGAGAGAACGTTGCCAGCTGCATGAACTCCTTTGTCGGTTCGCGCGCATCGTACCAAGGCTGATTTCTTTGGATCATTTGCATTGGCCTTCGAAATCGCACCAGCTGCCACAAAAGCCTTAAACATATCACCCTCAATCGTCTTCTCCTTGGTATTAATTTGCAAGCCTTTGTATCCAGTTCCTGCATAGCCAATCATCACGGCTACTTTGTGTTTGGGTTTTCGTACTTCACTCTCAATTTCCTCCTTGGTGAATTCCGTACTAAATGCTGTTGGCTCTGATTCTCCATTATGCACCGTCTTTCTTCGTTTCGATGCTTGGTCGTCGTCATTTCGATCTCTTTTTGGTGCTTGACGACTAGAAACATTAGAGAAATTAGATTGTGAAATTTTAAAGGCTTGACTGACTTGTATTCTTTGCGACCCATCTCTGGTTTTCTATCTCCTCTGGAACCACCTCTAGAATTTCCTCGGCCACCTCTGCTAAAACCTCCCCGCCCCCGCCCTCGTCCTCCTCCTCCTCCACCGCGTTGACCCCCAGATTTGGCATTTGACTCCATGATTGACGTGATTATTCGGACTTCAGAAATATATGTCAATGTATTTTTCACCAATTGAAAAATACTCATAGATCTTCTCCGAGAAGTTCCAAAAAATAAACAACCTGATAAAAGTGAAAATCTGATATGAAGCGCGAATATTTCTCCCGATAATTTTTAGTGCCTTGGCCCAAGCTCCAAAGTTATCTCAACCAATAATAATTGTCAACTTTGTATCAATGAACATGCAAATCAAAACTTGGTACCAGCTTCGCGGTCGCTGACATAATTTCAAGTCTCACAAATCTTTAATCTTTCTACTGCAGTCTGCACGGTGCACCTCATCTTCATTCAGCCTTGCCAATCATCTTCATTCACTTCATCTCCCTTCTCCCTTAATAAGTTAACAACCATATCAAATTTTTATTCAATTGACTCCTCCATTACTGTTGTGAGCAACACAGCCTCCATCCTCCTCGATAATAGAAACAAAATAGAAATCATCCATCTTCTTCACATCTTCGACTTTGTTGTCTTGAGGATACAGAACGATCATGGGCATCCTTGACACCTTATATTAAATATCCATCTCTTTGTCTTTCCCCATACTCTTACTAACCGACTTTTCAAAAGTCTATCCTCTTAATTACGAATTTCTACCACCTTTCGAGATTCTCAAGGCCAGGCATTCTTTCTCTATCTATTCTTTTACACTCAACTTTTCGACTTTCCAGTCGCAAATATGGATCTCGCTCAAATGTTGGTGCGCTCTTGTATGCGCTCGTTTTACGACACAAAACATATCCTTGTGATTGATGCGCTCGTCATTCATTCTGCGTATGTCTTTCTATGAGCGTTTTTGTACCTCGGGGAAAAAGACGTTGACATCTTACAGCTTGCGCGATGATGATTTAGCATACCTGATGAGCATAAATACGAAAGAGCTTCATAAGCTTTGTGGGAAATTGAAGGAGGATCGATTTCTTGCAGTGTATGGCTGATAGTCTATTATGTATTCCTAGCTTTTGCTAAGATGATTGTTTAGGCATTCGCGCCCAGAGATCAGAGAAGGCCAACAACGCCCAATTAATCGAACCTACTATTATATCGACTATCGTGCAACAATCGATGCGATCAAATGGAGAGTCTACCTGATAGACAAGGCGGTTCAAGGAAATACTGTGCCGGATGATGAAAGAAAGGAATATTTTTGCCCTCGATGCAAATCGGAATGGACTATGTTCGAGGTTTTGGACAAGAGAAATCACGAAGGCTTTTTATGTCACAAATGCGATTTTCTTCTGGTACACGATCCCGATAACAACCGTGGTGGACATGAGCAGTCCTCGAAACTTAATGCCCAATTCAGATTCATCACCGACCTACTCCCAAAAATCGATCAGGTAGTCATCCCTGCAAATACCTTCGAGCAAGCTCTTGCTTCAGCTCGCAAAGTGGTTAGAGATGAAGCTAATCCTGGGAGCGAAACCGCACCCGTTACTCTCTCCTCGGAGAGACCAACTGCTGTTCGTGGTCTGGATAACACTGGACCAACGTCTATTTCAGTTACTTTGACGAATGGAGAAGGACCTACAGCTGCAGATATCGCCGCTGAACAGGCTCGCAAAGAAAAGACGGCTCTTCAGAATGCCTTGCCTCAGCATTTTACTCATAGTACTATCACTGGAGAACAGGTCAAATTTGGTAACCAGCCTACTGTCTCTATCGGACCTGCAGCCGATACTAATAAGAAAGATATCAAACCTGACACTGAAGGCACTGATGAGGGGGCTGAAATTGATGATTACTTTGCGCAACTGAAGGCAGCACAAGCCAAAGAAGCCGAACAAGAGCAAGACGAAGAATACGAAACCGATGATGATGAAGAGGAAGGTTTTGAGGACGTCATTCCCAATGGTACCACATCTGGCGCCGCCACTCCAGCTAGCTCAGTCGGAGGTACAGATTCTAAGCCTAGTGTAACGAGTGGTAGTGGTCTCAGTGGTGTTCTAAAGCATTCACGAAATGAAAGTGTTTCTGCAAGTGGAACGAGTACAGGTGCAGCAAGTCCGGTAACAGGACCGAATACACCGAATGAGGATAGACCAGCAAAAAAGGTTAGAATTGAGGAACCAGCTCCAGCAGCACCAGTTATAAAGGATGAAGAGGAGAGTGAAGAGGATATGGAGTTTGAGGACGTTTAATCGTTTAGATTCTGGAAAAGGGGTGATGAAAATGGGAAGGGGGATGGAAAGGAGTCCTTACATTATATCGCCTGCATGATTGGATGACGGACCGAGGATAGGTATTCTACAGGGTGGGGTGTTTAGACCATTCCGAATCACAAATCCAATCTAATCCGGTAGATTGGGGGTGCATGGCGTTTGGGAAAATCATTTGCCCATTTCTCGTTTCTTAAAAATGGTGCAAGGTGAGGCTGGGCGAAGGTCAATTTGATTTACTATGGCATATATTCGGACTAAACCAGTTCAGTTCAACACTAATACTTAAGCAAAGAATGGTTTGGTCAAAAGTCGTTTGGCTTCTATCTAGTTTATAGAAAGTTCGTTCGTTCGCTCGTTCGCTCATTCGCGTGTACTTAAGCTTAGGCTTTAGAGCTGTCAGAGACATACATACATACATACATACATGAATGAATTGTAAATTGTACGATTAATCCAAAACGCTTACTTGTATTACTTTCTGACTTTCTAACTTAACTTTCCGACTTTTCTCCCTTGTGATATTTTTCTCGTTTCACTACAGTCATGCATATCATGACATGATATTAGGAATACAATACATGCATACATATCTGTCTATCTGTCTGCTGATGAAGCGGGCATCTCTTCATAAGATAAGCAGCTTTGTATCATCTACTCTGCTTTACTACCAGATCTGTCTCCTGTAAACATTTATTGATTGATTGATTTATTCATATTTATTCTTTCATTCTTTCATTTAATAAAACCCCCTAAACTAAATGCAGGGACTTTCTATCTATATCCTTCCAATAGGTGTTGAAACCAAAATCACTATCACACATACAGTGCATACAGTGCTTACATATATATCACTCCGAAACGCCATTTCCATTCAGCCCGACATGATGCAAAGAGCTGTTTAAACTTTCGTTTGCTTGACCATCCAACTCAATAAATCGACCTTTGTAACTACTGCTACTGCTTTTGATAATCCGTTTTTCTCGCTTCCCTTTTCGGTGACAATGGCCGCACTGTTCCATTCGAAGAATTTGCTCAAGGCAGAAATAGGAGTATCGAGAGTAATTTCTACAAATTTGCGTTTGGGGGTGGTCTGTTTCTTGCCTTCTTGAGTGGTTTCGATACCATTGCTCTTGGGTGGTGAAGAAAGATGACTGATATCCTTGGGATCGGTGATGGCTTCGGGGATATGGGAGAAGTCGAACATGACATCTGAGACGGGACTTTTGCCGGTGGCGCGGCCGCGGCTAATCCAACTGAGGAGGTTTCCGAGGGTGACGAGGCCGACGAGTTTATCTCCTTTGGGGGCGAGGACGGGGAGTTGATCGAATCCCTTTTCGCGCATGGTTTCGATGGCTTCGGAACAGGGGGAGTTGGCCAGTACGGATGTGACTGGCTTGAGGCGGAGGGAGCGAAGAGTTGCTCCGGAATATGGATCTTTCTTGGATTGGGCCTCGACGATGGGAGATGCTGGCGTGGATGACTCAGGGGTAGGAGGAAGGAGGTCGTTAGCGGCTAGCCAGTCATCGTCCGCAAATTTGCTAAGGTAACTTCTGATGCTATCTGGTAGGATTACTACCACGGTATCACCTTTACCAAGTCCCAAATCACGAACTCCCTTTACCATAGCTGCGATAGCACTACCACTGCTACCTCCGACCAATAGTCCTTCTTCGGCAATCAATCTACGTGCGTAGGCGAATGATTCACGATCATCAGTCTTGTACCACACATCAACAGAATCTCGATCCAAGACATCAGGAATAAAATCATAACCAATTCCCTCAACCTTATAAGATTCGTTGGCGTGTTCTTGGTTCAGGCTTTCTGGAACTGCAAGGATAGATCCATGGGGATCTGCTGCAATGATTTTGATATCTTTGTTATGCTTCTTTAGACCCTTAGATAATCCAGTAATAGTTCCACCTGTACCAGCTCCTGCAACAACGGCAGTAATCTTTCCATCGGTTTGCTTCCAGATTTCTTCAGCGGTTCCAAATTCGTGTGCGAGGGGGTTGTTCTCATTGGCATATTGATCAAGGATGTGGGAGTTTGGAATCTCTTTTAGCAATCGTCTTGCAACTCCAATATGAGACTCTGGAGCATCCCATGCAGCTTGAGTTGGGGTACGAATGATGGTGGCTCCAAGTGCTCGGAGAACAGCGACCTTCTCTGGTGACATCTTTTCGGGGAGAGTAATGATTGTCTTGTAACCTTTAATGGCACCAACAAGAGCAAGTCCAATACCACTGGAGAGGGGTTAGAAATGTATGCCGAAGTGGTAAGAAGTAACTTACGTATTTCCACTGGTTGGCTCAATAAGAGTATCTCCAGGCTTTATTCTTCCAGACTTTTCCGCCTCCTCAACCATGCGAAGCGCAATACGATCCTTAATACTTCCACCAGCATTGAAGAGTTCGACCTTTGCATAGACTTCTGCTTCGATACCCAAACTCTGCGGAATCTTATTCAATCGTACCAAAGGAGTATTTCCAATCAACTCAGAAGCACTCATGGCAAGGACAGGAGCCCGCGCAGGACTAGTAATAGACGCCATATTGATGATATTTTATATATTTGGGCCGAAAATTGTTGATTTGGAGGGTTGTCAGATTGTACGCGAAAAGTAGAAAATGAAGATAAAGAGAAGAATTATTGAACTGTCTTCTTAAAGATTGGTATGTAATGTCGCAATGTGGCACGAGAATTTGTTATAAAAAGTCAAATCCAAAGCTTGACAATGAAATTATTCTTCGTTAAGTTACCCATGTGGAGGTTTTTCACTATCCAAACCGACAAGGCGGAAAACTGTGGCAAGATCTCCCGCAGGTAGCCGTACCGCAATATCCCACTATGATACCCTTGAAATTGATATTTCTTAGCCTGGCCTGATATTCTTCCTTTTGGGCCCTTTTCCTGTGTCGTCTGAAGTTGTAGAATATATGCTATGCCTTTAAATACTTTGCAGAACTCTGAAGCAATTGAATTAAACATGTCAAATAAAAGTATTGTGAACCCGTCAAAACTTTTGAAAGGCATTGGTGAAGTTCTTGTTGCATATCAAAATCTTTTATCCAATCGTAAGAAGCTTTCACATGCTCATTTCTAAATATAGAAACTAGAAAGCCCGTGAACGTCTGTTGCGTGGAAATTTACTCCCTTCACGCCTAAGGCCAAAGTTACATTTCAGCCTTCCTCCTAAGGATAGAATCTTAAACATTTCTTGGAGTTGAGAAAGTTATCTTTCAATCAATTTCAACCACGACTTCATAATAAATATACAATTCGCCCTGCCAAACAGAGAATCATACGAAGATCAACAATCAATATCGATATCTAATCTGCGAGCGCGAAAGCTATCCATTATGCGCCTTTCCCAGGCTTTGGTCCTTGCGGCATCCGCTCCGTTCGCAATTGCATACCCAACATTTGCAGCACCAGCAGCTGGAGCGGTGGAAACGGCTGGAACAGCATTTACTGTTACTTGGGCAGATAGTGGAGATGCTCCGTCGATAGCTGATATTTCGACTTATTCATTAGCCGTCTGCGCAGGATCTAGTTCCGGTAGAGATATCAAAGTGATAACTCTAGTATCTGCTACCGTTAGCATGGGGTCAACTCTTACGACTACCGTCACTGTACCAGCAGCCAGTGGAGAGTCTGTGACCAATGCATAGTGAGTTTTATGAAGCTAAAGTTTCAAAAAACTCGGTGCTGATTATGATGCAGTTTCATGAGAATGATAGCGACCGCCAAAGCTGGAGGGACAGTTACAGTTTATTCGAATAGATTTTCAATTAGTGGCATGACAGGGGACTTTGGAAACACATTCACAATTACTGGTACCGCTGGTCCTGCAACCGTCAATACCGTGGCAGATACCGTGGCAGCAGCATCATCATCATCAACAGTGGCGGAGGGAGTTTATGGCATCCCATACCAATCACAAACTGGTCTTACCAGATACGCCCCAATGGGTTTAATGCCTGGTAGCACTATAACGGCCACCAATACAGCACCTCAATACCCAACATCATCCGTTGCTCTAGCCACCACGTATTTGAGCTCTGCAACCATTGAAACGACTTTGACACAAGCTCAAACAGCGTCCTTTGAAAGTCATGCTAATACGGTAAGTTTCAAACCCCAATAATTCTGGGTCGACGCAGCTAATGAATGAAAGGTTGCTGCTGCATCGATGCCTACTGATGATATGGCAAAGTTCTTGGCTAGATGGAAGGATTGAAATACCTGAAGACGATGGGAGATGCATAAAGAAAGCATCAACAAATATTTGAAATGGAGTTTGGCGTACCCTCGAATTGGAGTTCGAGGTTTAGTTTAATTGAATACCGTGTATACCCAACGAATCAAAAATTTACCCAGTCACGCTTATCTCTTAGTACCACAAATACTTCTGCAAGATCCTGCATTGTGCTATAATATCAGGGGATAGCGGAGAGGTGATTCCGATAATAATCCCAGTGCGGGGGAGTCTGATAGGAATGCCTAGATGTGGGGAAATGCTTGTCTATGGCTACTTGATCGATACAACCATTAAGAATACCAAAGAGAGAGATCAAGTAATTTAAAAAGTTTATCTATCCAGCTCAGATCAAATATTCCGATTCAAGCCTCCTCCTTTTACGTGAGGGGGCGCGCTTACACGATATTCCCCTCAAAAGGTCAAAGGGCACTAGATGGAACATCTTACTCTGCTCTATTTGTCGGTCAACAACTGAATAATCTCCCAACATCAAAACTCAGAGAGTCTCGTGGTCAATTTCACTCATCCGAATTTAGTAAGGACAATTACGGGTAGACATCGATAATAGATATTCGTATCGATAGTACTATTATCTATTATCGTGACCCTCGTCTCGCAAACGCCTTGAATTTTAGCTTCCCCATGATACAGCACCTAGTATTTAGTAAAGACCCTGAAATACCTACTTTCATGCAATTATTGGTTGAAGTTCACTCGGTAATGATCTTTGAGGATTTAGATACTATACGTGCTTCATCTGGTTCTGCGGATGGGTTATCATTACCATCTTCGTGGTGTGAAATATTTTGGTCTCCCCAAGGTGCTTTTTACCCTGCTGGTGATCCACGTGCTCCTTCTAGAGTTTTTTCTTTTCTGTCCGACGTCTTGGTTCTTATCGGTGAGTAGTGGAGTGGCTGCATGTTGCTAATATTTTTAAGCTTCGGCTGGTTTCAATTTAGTTCTAGACATCTAGTCACTAGGTACTAGTTAGCTTGAGGATTGGTGGACGTACCTTCGAGCATGTTATTCTCCTTGGGCCTCTACTCCTATTAGGCTTTGTACTTCAATCAGGCTGAATACTGCGAATACTAGGTACGAATACTACCTACGCATGATACTACCTAATTCATTCATTTAATTACATTTGGACACATGGGAATACAAGGGGTAAATTAAATGTGCCTGTATGTATGCTACTTACTTATGTAGCCCCTTGTCTTTTTCTGTACCCATCACTCTTTTCCCATCTCTGTCCTTTCTTTTATTAATGCTAAAGGAAGTTCCAAACCCTATAAACATAATCTTACTATAAAATGAATCCACTTCCACTCCACTCAATATAAGACCATCAATCCCTCCACACACACCCAGTCTCGCCTTTCAACAACAAATTTTGCATATCATCTGTCACCGAGAACATGCCCTTCTTGGAGCTCTTCCAAGCATCCATTAAGCCTCCCTGGCCCCGGCGTCTTCTCAACTCTTGATCTCAATCTCATCACCCACGTTCATTTGGATATCGTGTAGAGAAGAGATAACAATAATCAACCCATTAATCTTTCAAAAAGTCGAACAGAGAGAATCACTTCGCAGGCCATAAATTGAATTATGTCTCCATCACCTACAGATGGGTCCGGTTCGACGGCTTTCGTAAATTCAAACCACGATTCAGACGATCATTCTGACCGCGAACTACCACCACCACCAAATCCTTCGAACGATGCAGGTCTTACCGTCCATCATTTTTCAAATGATCGTGGAGTATCACCACCGTCTCCGAATAGCATTGATATTTTTACACTTTCGCCAATAACGGCACTCAAATTGTTATGTGCTGGTATTGAGGCTTTAGTTCAGTTTACAGGAGATATTCCTCCAATGCCAGCTTCGACCGAAACCGAAACGACGATGCCGAATATGAGAGGAATGCAGGCAGAGAAAGAAAACATACGACGGTCCGGATCGTGGACAAACTTAGCAGGTTTTCGACAACGAACTTCTGGACCAGATGTTATAGATGGAGTAAACCTTCGACAAAAGCCTCTCGAAAGACAAGAAATTGTGCCCGCAGAACCATATATCATTGTTGGAGAGAATGCCGAGCCTCTGAATGTTCAGCATAGTGCTATTACACGAAGATTCTACTCGAGGCAGATTCCTTCGATTTCTCTAGAAGATTATTTGATGCGTATACACAAATTTTGTCCAATGTCAACAGCTGTCTATCTTGCAACAAGTTCCTACATATATAGAGTAGCGGTCGATGAACGTGTAATACCTGTGACACGGCGAAACTCGCATCGACTTATATTGGCCGGTCTACGTGTAGCTATGAAAGCACTCGAAGATCAAAGCTATTCTCATGCCCGTTTCGCGCAGGTTGGAGGTGTCAGTGAGCAAGAGCTCTCGAAATTGGAAATCAATTTTTGTTTTCTCACAAATTTTGAGTTGAAGGCGAATAAAGAGGCTCTTCTACAGCACGCGATAAGTTTGAAAGAACTGTCTTCTTTACAGGGGGGGGTAAACTTCGTCCCGAATATGTCGCTCTTAAATAGGGGCAGACCGAATATGGCTGCACAAGAAACTGTGGTAGAAGTAACTGCAGACGCCTAGATGTGCGTTGGGCATGGCCTAAATAGGCCATATTGGAAAGTTCGAAAGTGGCCGAGTCAAGATGGTTACGACTCCTGAAGATGGAAGATGAGCCAGGCATGGAGCAGGTCAAAGATAAAGGTCCCGGGGCAGATTGCATATATGAAATGGCCTGATCGCTAGAGAGAACACAATCGAGATGGTGAAGGCTACATGCAACTCAGATACGGGAGGCATCATTGGAGGCGTTTTATGATGGATACGAGCTTGGATCACGATTGTTGGATGGTATACTTTGCTCCAAGTCGGTGAAAGGGGGATTGTTCGACAAGATAATTTGAGGGGGTAGTTTCGTTTGTAGCATCATGAGCACTATCAATGTGTGTGATATATTGGTACTGGTACCCGATGAAGGGAGATTCAGATTTTAATGATATCCTGAACACATAGTTTAATTCAACTTTACTTCTACTTTGCATGCAATTTTTTTGAGAATCATACATGCGTATATTTAATCTCGATAGTGATTAATGAGGTTCAATGTTGCCAAGCAGAAAATTAATGGCTAGTGAACGTTTAAATTATAAAGTTCACAAGTCAAACGATCACCGAGGTAGTTGGTTTTATGGTCAGGAGCGATCGAATTGATTTTCACAGCACGCTTAGCAACGGGCAAAGCTTAGTTGGTAAGATTATGTTCCGCTTGTTAACTACCCCGCGATTCACACGTTGTTTTCAAGGACGACAAAGAATAAGCATAGCACAGATTACACAAGTACAATTCGTACCTTATTCTTCTCGCGCTCCTCAATTATTCTCAACATTACCAAATTCAGTTTCTAGAAGCTCGAGATTGTGCGGAGCTCGAATTCCGGGTTTCGGTAGACCTCAGCTAAGGTTAGAGCATTGGATACGTCAAATACATCATCGCAATATGGTTTTGAATAAGAAGATGGCTATGGATAAGATTTTGGAGGGCAAGTATCCGGCGAAGGAACATGCTCGGAAGGTGGTGGAGTATATTAGGAGTAAGGAGCCTGGGGCGGAGGGAGTACTGTATTTGGAGGCGCAGAAGACGGTGATGATTGAGGATAACGATGAGGCGGCTCCTTTTAGGTATGTGTGGATTGGAATGGATTGGCAGGTATTGGGAGGATTGATTGAAGCTCATTCAATTCGTTCTATCCTGCCACTCGTTCGATATGTTCCATTGCACAACTCATGCTAACACGACTATCTTAGACAACGTCGCTACTTCTACTATCTAACCGGCTGCGATCTCCCCGACTCTTACTTCACTTACAATATCTCCACCGGCAAAAGTACCCTGTTTATTCCTCCAATTGATCCAGAATCAGTCATTTGGACCGGTCTCCCCGTTTCCCCTGAAGAAGCCCTCGCCCTCTACGACGTCGACGAAGTCCTCACAACTGACATGATAAACGCGCATCTCGCCCTACCAAATCAACTTAAGGTTTGGGCCATCGCTCCCCAAATTTCTACTCACATAACTTTCCTCGAATTTCCACAAAAGGATTTTACCCTCCTTAAAGAAGCTATTGAGGAAGCCCGAGTTAGAAAATCGGACCATGAAGTTGCGTTGATTAGAAAGGCGAATGAAATTTCGACTGTTGGTCATACGGCTGTCTTGAAAGCTGTCAAACATGTAAAGAATGAAAGGGAATTGGAAGCGCTTTTTATTAAAGAATGTATTGCCAATGGATCGAGGGAACAGGCGTATCATAGTATCGTGGCAAGTGGAACGGCGGCTGCTACTTTGCATTATATGAAGAATTCGGAAGAACTGGAGGGAAAATTGAATTTGCTTTTGGATGCTGGAGGAGAGTATAAGTGCTATGCTTCGGATATTGTAAGATTATATTCTCTGAACCTGAGGTCTTGTAAGCTTTTGCGTAGATATACTAACATCCTTCAGACCAGAACTTTCCCCATTAATGGCCAATTCACACCCGAATCCCGCTCTATCTATGATATAGTACTTTCCATGCAATCCCAATGCACCTCTATGCTTAAAGCAGGCGTTTCCTGGGATGAAGTACATCTCCTAGCTCACAAAATCGCAATCGAAGGACTTCTCTCTTTGAATATTCTCAAAGGAGATAAAGATGAGATTTTAAAGGCAAGAACGAGTGTTGCGTTTTTCCCGCATGGATTGGGTCATTATCTCGGAATGGACACCCATGATACTGGTGGACATCCAAATTATGAGGATGAAGATAGATTGTTTAAGTATTTGAGGGTTAGGGGCACATTGCCTGAGGGAAGTGTGGTTACAGTTGAGCCGGGAGTAAGATTTTTTTTTTTCTTCTCTCCTAGGATTTGTGGCTGATACAACTATTCCAGATCTACTTCTGCCGTTTCATCATCGAGCCCTATCTTAAAGATCCAGCTCATGCTCAATACATCAACGTGGATATCTTGGAAAAATACTGGGAGGTCGGAGGTAAGATTCCTTCTTATTCTCCTTTTCCTTCTCACCCCTCCCTGCTCACATGCTATTGGGGAAACTAACAAAAGGAATAGGTGTAAGAATCGAAGATAATATTCTCATCACCAAAGATGGATATGATAATTTAACGACGGCGATTAAGGATGTTGATGAGATGGAAAAGATTATTAGTAGTGTCTATTAGGAGATGTAAAACGAGATAGTTGGATACGTGGTCGTCATTAGATATTTAGGAAAATATGTAGTGGGATGGATAAATGCATGAGTTTTAGCATTTTGAATCGATGAATGAATGACGAAGAATTTATTACGAATTTGAATCTAATATTCTGGTTTCATCTTTTATCAGCCTGGAGGATATGTATATTTCATCACACTTTCTTATCAAAGAGTCTCCTCTGTGACACTAGCGTGCCGAGTCTTCAACATCCAACAACACATATATCCCGGGGGTATGCCGAAGATAGAAGTCTACAGATGCTTATGGGAATAATTCACAAGAGCATAGCGACGCAATCCTTTCGTAACCCGATAAAGAATGGCAGGAGGATAAGGGAGCTACTCTTTAGCACACGAAGAGCTCTAGGGAGGTGATAGATAGGGTAAGTCGGATAGCTCCGTCAGAGAAAGACCATGTAGAAAGATCATGTAGAACTAGAGATAGGCTGGGATATAATATCTTTTGGACTTCTTTATATTTGAGCACTAGGTATATATTATATATTTTCGATTTGGAACTTTTAACTCTTGTGTGATTGTAAAAATGGGGATAGCAACTCCAGTTAATGATATATCTATCTGCCATGGGAATCGCTGGAGGTGTATTGGTCTAATAAGAGAATGGTGCACCATGAAATCAACATTTTTGGAAAATTGCCAACGAGGGATTGCTCAATTATATATCCTAGTGCACCGATTTGCAGGTTTGTTACTATGCTGCAGGTTTGATCATGAGGGCCTTGTGGAATCACTACCCCGTTGCTTCAATACCTACTCTCATGTCGATGTTAGGCAAAGAAAGACCGCGGGAAAGTTCGAAAGGGTCAGATGGTATATGCAGATAAGTGATCGCATTTGGACTGTGTGAAGAGGTTATTTTTGGAGGATCATGAGTGTAGTGTGTTGAGTGGGTTTTTTTTTCATAGGGTTCATCTCTTGATATTCACTTGATACTTAATTAGTGACTACCACCACAGAAACTTTTGTGGGTAGGTTTAATTTCTAAGGTGATTTTTACCGTTGCGATTTATTCTTCAAAAGACATCAATCGCTGTCCTCTTCTTTTTCATTTTGTTCTTTCCCCATCATTTCTCCTTTACCACTTTCTCAACAAGCATATTCTCGTTCAGAATGGAAACTAAGATGAGACGAAGAGGATCCCCGCCGATTAACAGCACCAATCCCAATGTCCATATCTCTGACGACTCAACCCTGCTGCAAAAATCCAAGACGCAAGTGCTGCTTCTTTTCGACGAACTGCCAGAATGGGCAAAGCACAATGAGTACATCCTTTCCGGCTGGAGACCCGAGACGAACTCCTACGGGGAATGCCTCAAGAGTATGGGATACATGCACAACGAATCGGGCAACATATACACGCATTTTTTCGCAGCCTTGTGGATGGTTGTGCTGGGATCGTGGTGGAGCAGATATGCAAATGAATGGTATCCAGCTACTGATTCTGATGACGCAATTGTTTTTTTTTTCTGTTCTTTTTAGGCGGAACGATCTGCTACCTTCTTTCGACTGCTTACCATGTTTTTTCAAACCATTCGCGTGCAACTCATCTCTTTTGCCTGAAGCTCGATTTCCTCGGCATCCTCACCGTCACGGCGGGATGTTTCCCACCGGGCCTCTGGTAAAAACCGTGCGCTTCACGTCAAGTGAAAATCACATGGATAGCGGTGAGTATTATTTCCACCATCACTTTTTCTCTCCCCTCTCTGTAGACGCCAAAGTAAATCAACGAGCTAGTTAGCTGATCAGCCCGTACAGGTGGACCTTGGCGCTCAATTCTGCGCCGTCCTGCTTGCTCTTTTCTCGAAATCCTTTCAGGCCCCCAAGATGCGACTCCTCCGCGGATTCGTCTTTTCCGTTATGGCGTCTTCGGCATTTTACCCGATTATGATAAAGATCTTTCAAGTGGGCTGGTCGCAGGCGAGCGCTGAGTACGGAGCTTCGTTATACAGCTGGACTATTCTCATATATCTATGTTCTGTAACGATATATGCGGTAAGTGCATTTTTCTTCGAATTGGAAACTGGAGCTTTGTTAACATCGTTTACAGCTGCGAGTGACGGAGGGTTGGAAACCTGGATACTTTGACATCTGCGGCCATTCGCATTAGATATTCCACGTAGGTATGGCGATTGGGCTTACGGTACATTTCTTGGCCTTCTTCAGGGCCGTGGATCAATTCTATGCTGTGAAGCATGGCCAATGCCCGGATTAAGGACTTTGCGGAATTGACAGCAAATATTATTGTGTTCTCTCGCTATAGCTGTACCTGGCACCTCATAATTCGTGTGAGTTCTAGTTCTCGCGAGAGCCGGCAGATGAAGTTATGGTAAACAAGAAAGAGGCTTGAGCAAAAATCTGGAGTTAGAAAGAGGATTAGATAAAGAGAAAAGGGGAATTAGAAGAAGAAGAAGAAGAAGAAGAAAAAAAATGGTTGCGGATACAACGCATGGATTTAGATTATTACCTTACCGTAGCTAGTTTAATAAAATGTTGAAAGGATTCTAGTTATAGTAGTGAAGAGGGTTGTCTTATTATTGGAGTTATGATTCCTAAACTATAAGCCTATAATCATAATAGGTACTTGCCATATTGAGCTTAACAATGTCGTCTTCTATCTTTCAAGACCATCATCACAAATGCTGGCCGATGTAGTAATGGAGGAGCATCTCCCCCGCACCCGTAACGGTGTCACAGTGTAAACCATTACCACTTTACTCCGTACTTTGGTGTCCAGATGGCGCCATACCTATCTACTAGTCGGAATATCGTCCAGGCGTTTGAACATTGTGATGACGCTCGCCTGATGATATTTCTCTCGGGGCATTACCATGCATAATATTCTTCAACATATCTCATAGTTCATGAATAAATTTCCTTTTCTTTCCTTGCTAGAATGCATATCTACTCCTACTACCTCCTAGCTAGATGCCGTATCTAATAGTCACCGCAACCAAATCAAATTCCCATCCTCCCAACCGTTTCTTTTCCCGATTACTACCCCTAACACCCAGGCACAACAACCGCATCTACGACCGCCGTCGTTCCTCCCTTAACACACTCTACCGCCTTCAAAAGAACGCTCTCCAATTCACTAGCTTTGGACACTTTCTCGGCCATAACGCTATTTCCAGATGCAGCTCTAGCTATTCCCGCGTAATCTGGAACTTGTGGTGCGAAGGAAATGTTTAGATCTTCATTTGTGGCTTTAGATCCGATTCCTGTGGAAAGGAAAATGTTAGAAACAAGTGGAGAGGAAGAGGAAGGAAGGAGAAAGAAAAAACATACCATCTGGATGAACTAAAAGGAGAGATCGTTTTGGTGCGTGCCAACCTGCTCCCGAGTTAGTAACTAGAATCAAAATTTCCAAGTCCAAGATCAAAGAATACATACCCTTATTATTCAACACAATAGTAAGAACTGGAATACCATATCTCTGACAAATCCAATAAACACTTCCAGGCACCGAAAACAAAAATGTTCCATCTCCTACAATCTGCACGACGAATTTTCCCTTGCCTTTCCCATTCTCAAGCTCAGTAGCTAATTTAATACCTAAAGCTCCTCCTCCTGACCATCCCAATCCTCCACCTCCACAGTTAATCCAAGAACCGGGGAGAGTAGCTTGAATGTTGTCTGCTACGAAAACAGTGTTGGTTACAGCTTCTATGGCGAAGATTGTATCGGCTGGGACGATCTTGCGGAGTTGTTGACAAAGGTAACCGGTGCCGAATGAATCATCTTCTTGGGCCTTTGAGGCTGCGGTGATAGCTTGGAGGCGTTTGGTGTGATCTGTTGCGAGTGCTTCCCAACGTTCGGTGTATGGTTGAGATGAGAGTGTATTGGTGAAATTACCAGCATTTTTTATGTATTTTGTCAATTGAGTTATAGATGTATAACTATCTGCTCTATAGCGTGAAAGTGCGGCAAGGTAGAATACCTAAAATTGTTAGTGAGGATTCTGACGGGAGGCTTCCCAATGTTATTAAAAGTGGGAAGGACCTACTGGCATTTGTTGTTTGAGTGGATCAACATCAATGTGGAATATCTTAGCTGACTTTGAAGGATGACATAAAGTATTGACCCATGGTACATCTGCCCGAAATTATGTCAGTTTTCATATATCGATATTGAAAGATTGAGTACCTACCACAATCAATGACGAGAATAACATCAGCAGTTTCAATAGCTTTATCACTCCCATATCTCAAACCCAACCAAGCACGATGATCAGCTGGAAAACACATATCACTACCACCAGTATCCAACACGCGAAGGCCTTTCACGGTATCCGCCAATTCAACTAAAGCTCCTACTGACTTATGATTTCGACCACTATAGCCAGTAATGATCAGTGGCTCCTTCGCATTGACCAAAGCTTCTGATATCGTAGCAACTGAACTTTCAGTAAGTGCAGCTGGTTCCACCGCATTCCAATGTTCCTGAACCAAATCATAATCATCTATTTCCTCCTCCATGACCTCCCTCGCAGAATACAAATATACCGGACCAGCAGGAGCACTAGTAGCCCATTGAAGTGCCCTATTGACCATTTGTTTAATATTCTTCCCCGTCTTAATCTCCATCGAATATCGACAATATTGTCTGACGATCTCAGCTTGATTCGGTACATCTTGTATCCAATGAATATATTCTGTTCGTGAACCTCGCATTTCTCCTTCAATTGTATAGGGTGATAGACCGGCGAATATGAGAACAGGTGCTCGCCCGCATGAGGCATTATGGACGGCAGCTCCGAGACCTTGAGTTCCTACGTCAACGTGTACGATTACACATTGAGGTTTACCGGTTAAACGAGCATAACCATCCGCCATGGATAGAGCCACCATCTATGGTAATATGAGTATAAATCAAAGGTGGGAGAGAATCTGTTTGCATACTTCGTTTGGACATGTCTGGAAAGAGTTATTAGTTTATGATGGTAGATATATTGGTTAATTGATAGATTTAAAGGCTTACTATAACTTCTGGACCCTTATTCTCCTTCTTAAGTATAATCAAAGCTTCTAGAATAGAGGGATGATCGGACCCTAGATTTACGAAGCAATGAGTTACCCCAGCCTGATATATTGTTAGAACAGCTATTTATATCTGACGTTTCGAGACAAATACCTCAACAAGAGCCTCAAAAAAGGCGTACGAAGCAGTAACCATGTTTAATGTCTTAATATTCCCAAGTTGTAAATCTGGAAAGAAAGTTGTTGTTTGTTCTTGAAAGTAACAGGAGTGCAGAGATGCGGGATGTTGAGCTTAGTTTATAGAGGGGTAATTCGGCTTAAATATCGCGGCTTACTAAAATAGTATAGATGTGGGGAAATCCATCCCTATGGACCTTCCCGATTTGTAAATAGTGTACGGAGGACTTGTAGATTTGAGTAAGGAAAAGGTACAAAGCATAGATAGTATTATCTAATTCACTTTGTCAATCGACTTCAATGCAATCTAAGAAGTTTAAATAAATTAAATTCCAGGAACAAGATTTGATCAAACAAAAAGTTACAGCATCGAAGCGATAAATAGCCTCTAGATCAATCGGCATAACCTTCCATTCCATAACTTCCCTCTGTTACACTGTTTAGTCTCGTCTCGCTCATACCACGTGGCACCACATCGTGTTTTGCGGGGTAATTCAGATTCAGGGTGTGTTCAGGGTATACTCCGTAGTCTTGGAATCAACAAATTGCAACCTTTGAATAGATGTACCCCATTTTTGGCGAGTCATTAATGAATGCTACCACAACCGTATGCCGAAGCATGAAACGAGTGAAATGAGGGCTAGGGTAGCATGACTTTGTGTTCGTACTTACCAGGTGTATATAAACACAAAATTAGGCTTTCATTTTGCTATATTCTCTCTCAAACAGCTACAAAACTAATATCAACTGTAGAACCGATAAATCATGAAAGCAGCACGAAAAGAAGATATTCGAATGGAGGAAATTGAAGACTGCTTGTTTTTTGATCAAGACGAGGGAAACGGTAACCAGGTTAATGTGGTGATTTGGGGAAGCCGGTTCCGTTTAATCCTGATGATCTGTAGAACCAAGTTACTTCTTGTTTTGATATCGGGTTTAGGGTGAGAAATTTCGAGATGTGGGTTATTTCTATCATATCATATCACATCACATCATAGATATCATATCAAAAAAATCTCAATCGAATGGAATGCAATTGATTCATAATGGAGAAAAGAAATTCATGTATCTAATCTATCTAGATAGCTACTAGGGTATCATATCGTATCGTATCTTAACTCAACAATCTGAAGGTAATTATCTGTCATAACATAACATACATACATACGTAACGAAACATTTCATAATACATTGCGCCCATGTGCATATCCATCCATATGCGTATCCTGCCAGGTATCATCCCATCCAATGTCATCCAATCCCCTCCCATCCAGTCCTATCCCATCCCATAATATCCATAACACATTCATTAATCATTACTCAAACAAAAGAAACCCCCCCCTCTCATCCCTACCATCTACCATCTCCCACCTCTACCCCCATCCCCCTCATCCCAAACAATCCTCTCCTCACCTCTTCTCCTCCCCCCACCACCTCCAATAGTAGTTCTCCTCTTCGGTGCATATCCCTCCTCAGTTCCCTTCTGCCTCTCCTTCAATCGATCCAAAACGTCTTTATCCCCCTCTCCTCTCCCCAACCCAGGCGTATGTTCATCCCTAACCTGCCTCTCCCTCAACCTAGTATACATATCATCATCCTCTTTCTTCCATCTCTCCTCTACAACTCTCTCCCTCTCCTTCCCCCTGCTAGGAACCACCGGCCTTCTCCTAATTTCTTCATCTTCCCTCGCAAAAGCCTTAACCTGTTCCGCCAACCTCCTCGCATCATCCGCGGCTTTCCGTTCCGATATTTCAGCTTTGCGCATTCTATCTTCACGTTCTTTTCCTTCTATCTCGCGTTCTCTTTCTCTTTCATGTCTATGCTTTTCTTCTCGTCTCTTTTGTCCGTGGTCGTCCGCTCTTCGGATTTCTTCTTCTCTTCTTCGTCTTTCTCTTTCCCTTGCAGATTCTTCTTCTCTCTTGCGCTCCGAAGATTTAGCTCTTTCTCTTTCTCGCAAAACTTCCTCTTCTCTATCTCTAGCTCTCTGCCTATCAACTTCTTTATCTCTTTCTCGTTCCCTTTCCCGTTCTCTATCCGCCAAGAATTTCTTATACTCCATCTCCCTCCTCTTCTCATCTCCACTCTTCTCTTTCCTGATTCTTTCCCTCTCTAGTTCCTCCGTTATCTTCCTCATCTCATCCCTCTCCCTCTCTTGTTCCCTTCTTGCTTCATGAACCAACTCAAAGCTCTTCTCCCTTTCTCTCTCATAATCTCTTTGTCGCTCTCTTTCCCTCTCCTCTTCTTCACGACGAATGCGCATATCAATCAATCCCCTCTCACGACTTGGTGGGCGCGAAGCTGGTTCAGGTGCTAATATTATTGGAAGTTCTTGTAAAGGCCTTTCTCTTTCTCTGCTATGTTCTCTCTTATCGCGATGTTGTTCTATAACAACTGTACGAACAGGATTGAGACTGTGATTAGGGCCACGTCTTGGACTAGCTGATTCTTGACGATGACCATGATCAGCTACTAAAAGAGTCTTTGATTGAAACTCTTCAGTAGCGGGAGAATCTGGAGCATATTTTTGAAGAGTCTTGGAACCTTGTGGACTATCCGGTGCATCGACGATAACGATACGTTCTTTGGGATGTTTGCGACGTGGTGTGAAAGCTAAGACTAAAGCACTCTTCTTTCTCACAAGACGAAGACGAGGTTCTCGACCGGGAGATTTATCTTTCTTGTCACCTTGAGAGTAATGATATGTAGTTGTAGTTGCGGATTTATGAGGTGAAGGTTTGGAGGTAGAAGGTACTTGTAGTCCTTGGTCGATATATTCTTTGCTAGAGCGTTCATCATTGGATTTAAGAGTACGAGGAGGATGTTCATTGGTGATATGAGCAGGGCAGGAGATTCCATCTTTCGCATCTGGACAGACTATTGTTTGATGGAATTCGACTGTTCGCTTGGGGTAACAATCGGTATAGATGTGTGTCACGCACATTGTGAGGATGAACTTTGAACTTCGGGTCGGATGTGCTGAGATAGGACTTGTCCTCCAAGACCTGAATTGACTTGGTGTTATCGAGTTGATATCAAAACGAAGAGCAGTTTCCCACCTAATCTAGGACTTCCTTGAATTGATCCGTAAGATATGTATTCGTAGTATGTGTATGTGTACGTATAAAAGTTGATTTGGGTTTTATGAAGTGAGCAGACCGGACAGAAGTGTAGTTAGATATAGAGATATGTGTTGTGAGTTACAATAAGTGTAATTGTGAGTTCATTATTCGTTAAGGAACCTTGCCGTGGAATAGACGATATATATGAAAGGTAAGCGAGGTGAGTATGTCGAAACGACAGGAATGTGAAAGATGTTCTATTAATTCAAACTCGAGTAGTGATATGTTTATCAAGAGAGAGAATGTGGAAAGAAAAGTGTGGATGGATGAAGGGTATAGAGGAATTAAGTATCTTCTCCTAACACTTGAGTAGTTGACTGTACTAGGAGCGTGACTGCCTAGTAGAAAGGTCTTATAGTATCTTTTAGGTCATACTGTGGCCGGTGACTCTGTCTTTATTATAGGATGGCTAAGGAAGTTTTAGTGTGGTAGAAAAAGTGTGGGTAGAGTTGTCAAGATTTTTTAGCAAGAAAGCGGCGAACCAAAAGCGCCTCAGCCACTTGAAGGGCTGAGTAAGATCCAAAAGAATCCAAAGTTCGACCAAGTTGTACCAAGTAAGGAATTGAGGCTTGAAATGAAACCACTTGCATTAATGAATGATGATGGGTGATGAAAATTGCAGGAGTAAAGACCAAAAGTTGTAAAAAGTTCTTTATGTTGTCAGCTTCGTTTGTGATAAATGTGATGACATCAAAATGATTGGAATGTAACAGTTGCTATTTTGACCCAAACATACGAATAACTTTCTAATAAATGCGAAAGAAACGTAAAGAGGAAAGGGAAGAAAGAAAACAGTCCGAAAATAGAATTCCGACACGATGGAATCGAATCCCATCGAAAGGAGGTCAACAATAAGCAGAGTAGAGGTCGTTAAATGTGTGAATTGTTGCGGGACGGGCCCTCAAATCTCAAGACCACAAACGCGCGTGATGGAAGTACTTATTCTATCCTATAAGAATGAATTCCCAAGAGGAGGCGTTTCATGAAAAGATGGCCCATATTCAGACCAAAAAGAAGATTTGAAAATTGTTTATAAAATCCAATCAAGGGATTATAGATGAAATGAGATGAAAATGGGAAAAGCTGGAAAAGATGTTTCGTTAAGGTCTGATGTCCAATTGTTTCTAAAAACCCTGGTTGTCTCTTTATTTGGCGATAATTTTTATGGGGAGATAGGGTCTCGTTTGGGTCACGCTTACAACACATCAGGAATAACCCATTTGCCTGTCTATTATGGATTAGAGGATTTAAAGTGAGAAGGGCGACATTAGTTGGTGATAAAGAACATGAGCCGCATATTTCCACAGAAAAGGCTATATAACGTATCATGAACGAGAAAATTCACTCTACCTTTTAGGTATATTAGTAACTTGGGGTACATACCCGTCGGACCACCAGTGGACTGTACCCGTAAGCGCTCTAAAATCCAACGCTGGCAGTACTAAGGTTAACTAAGGAATTTACCTACTAGCACCGATTATTGAACTATAACAACATGCCGCCATGAAACACAACAAAAATATTCACTAGCACTAACTATTGAACTATACGACAAACCGCCACGAACCACAACAAAAATATTCACTAGCACTAACTATTGAATATACGACAAACCACCACGAACCACAACAATAATCTCACTAAAGATCAACTGACAAAAATACCCGAGTATGTACTGCCACAATTACAAAAACATGAAATAATT
Organism: Sclerotinia nivalis; assembly: GCA_029531795.1. Classification (NCBI taxonomy): domain Eukaryota; kingdom Fungi; phylum Ascomycota; class Leotiomycetes; order Helotiales; family Sclerotiniaceae; genus Sclerotinia; species Sclerotinia nivalis. The sequence goes on from JAPEIS010000003.1 coordinate 2,515,044, forward strand.
CCTCGCCGTGATAAATAAAATGATGACTCCTATCGCCATAAGACCAAGACAATAATTCCTACTCGTAGTCAAAATCCCGGACAAGCGAACATAAAGCAAGCCGCACCAATCAACACAGCCCCAATAAATTATCGATTTTTCAAGCCAGACTCGAGGTTTGAGTCAAATGACGATACAGTGCATACATCCCTAATACCTAATACCTACCTAATCTACTCGTGCTACTGCCCACTTGCTCCTCGCTTGTAATCATAATCATTATCGCTGTCATCTCATTTCATCGTCACTACTACGAGTCCGTTCGGACCATACGATCGTCATTTTAGCGCTCTCAATTTTTTCTTTTTGAGATATGGAGTACTTGGTTGGACTATAGCCTTGAGCGTTAAGCCTTATGATGTTATGTTGGTGTATCAAAATAAATCACCAACCAAAGCTAAAATTAAAACTAAAACCAAAATTTGATTTTTATATTTCCAACTGATTCCTTTTTATCGCATTTTTTAACTGTTGACCTTTTTGTCGCACAATCCTAGCGATAAAGGTCTAAAGCTTGGTTGTCGTACAATCTAGGTCGAACAGTGCAGCCGCCAGGGGAAAGAAATTCCAACAAGATGGTTAAGGATGAAGGATTGCATGCATATTGTTTGTTTTCTTAGTGGTTGTGTTACGCAGGTACCCTTGATGATTTGAAGAATATAAATATATATATATTTTTTTTTTTTTTTTTTTTTTTTGATATTTTGGACACAGTATGATGCTAGGTCTCGTGCATGACTGCGGATATATGACTCGATTTCTGTCTTAGATATTAGACCCGAGTGGCCAAGATAGAATTTCTTTATGAACCAGATTTTTTTAAATGAGCCTCCCTCATACATGGATGTAATCAGCCTATAGTAAGCCACGTGTTAATGCTTGCCCTTGCATTTCGGGATGAATTCTTGCATTCCCACAAGCTTTGGAGTGTACATATACCGTCCTTCAAATTTCGAGACACGTGATGATGGTGACATCTGCCACTATCATCTGAAACCTAAGGGAGATGTCTTCAAGACATCTTCAATATTGATTGATATAATGAAGAATATCCCCCTAATTGCCAACTTTTGACCCGCTTTGCAAGGCTACAATCGTTCTTGCCCTCTTTTTCGCTCAGACAAATGGTCATCTTGACCAACGTTTTATCAGCTGCTCTTTATGAACGTTCTTCAGTTGTAACCTTTGTAGATTCACAGCTTCAAGATTCTCATGTAAATTCTTGATTTCCTCCTCAAATGTGTTAAATGATGATACAATATCTGGATCAAGTAGTTGAACCTCGCCGTATACTGAATCAGCTTGAAGGGCATTGTAAAGTAGTTTCATTGTATAATCGGCATTGTGCACATGTGAAGATATGGTGGTTTCAGTTGTTGACTCCAAATTAGCCGTGTGACTCTTAAGTCTCTCAATCCTTTCACGAAGGCAACTATCAAGAAACTCAGTTTGCGCATAATCTGCGTCATTCTCATTTGGAAGTGTGATGCCCAAATTGCGAAGTAACTGTGATTCAGCATCCATTTCCTCAAACATTGAAGAACGGCGGCGATTATTGCGGGACTGTATTTGTGCTTGAGAGTTCTGTCGTTGGCGCGTAACAGATTTGCTAGGCTGTGGAGCTGCTTGATATTGGAGCTCTTTCTTTCCCGTGTCTATCGCAAATTTAGTGGCCATCTGATGACATTGATATTCTTCCATATGCGCTGCATATATCTCTGTACGCTTGACGAGGAAATTAAGGCATTCTTGCATCTAGTTCATGATTAGAGATATATTATCTTTTGATGTATCAAAACCTACGTATTTCAAAGCTTGGTAAGCTCGATCTTGACCTGAATTCCCTTTGAGGGCAATCTCCCGTAAAGCTGGTTCCAAATATTGCTGCTCAGCAGACATTTGAGCCACAGGTAATACCTCGGAGTATAAGGATTCAAGCTCTTCTTGTAAATCGGCGACTTCCTGTTTGTTTGTGTTTTGCGAATCTGCACCAGCAGGATTATTAAGAGCTTCGAGATATATTCGGTCAAGCTTTGTCCTAATTCCATCGACAGTATGTTTGATATACCTCGCACAAAGGTCCCTTATCCTAGCAATAGTATCATGGTCTTCTGAAGACCCAGGATCAAGCTCTTCCCCAAGCTTTTGCAAGCTTGTCAATAATTTATCATCCGCCTTCAAGATCCCATCCACTGTCTGTTTGACACTGGATTGTGATATTTTGTTTTGTTGTTCCAAGTCTGATAACTGATACATCAGGTTTTGTGAAAGTTCCTCTACTGCCGAGTTTGCCTGACCGGTTTCCGCTTCCCATTTTCGAAGCTGTTTTGCATCTGCTTCCGTTCGAACTGCTCCCACTTTCTTATTGTTTTTGACAAGTAAAGCCAGAGCATTTTGTTGCAATTGTAGTGCTTCGCTCTGCTTTTCAATCGCGGTAGTAGATCTTTGTAATTCTTCGATGGCAGTATACAATTGTTCGTCGGTCAAATCACATATGCTCGATAAGTCTTGGGAATTCGCTATTTTGTCTGCATCTCCTGATTGTGATAGTACCTCGTACCTATTCCTTGTTAGGATTATTCGCAGAAAGAACAGGCGCCAACTCACAATGCGACTTCATCTTTGGTCAAGAGTGTTTCTGGACCAAGGTATTTCGAAATCCAAGCTTCAACTGCAGCTGGATTGCGAGCATAATCGGACTTGATTGTATTTCGATCGAAAGGTATGCCATAATCTTCTAGGATCTGCAGAAGAAATTCGAGATTGCCGCCTTCCATACTGTGAAGACCGTGGTATGACAAGCTTTCCAAAAGTTTTGTTGCACGTCTGAAGCCAAGATCAGCTTTGGGGCTTTTAGGAAATGTAAAGATTCTATTGCAGATTTGGAAAGAGGGAGATTCCAGTATTTTAGAAAAAATTGTCTCGGGGGATTTGAAAGAGCTGTTGTTGAATCCGGGCTCGGGAGGTTTTGGAGGTTTTGGAGGTTTTGTCACTTTTGTACTGAGTTTGTGGTATTCGTTTGTTTACATCGCATCTCCAGTGAATGCTGGAGATTTATATATACCCCACAAATTGAATTTCTGATTTGTTCCAAACAAAAAGCTACAGTAAGTAACCTTACATACTGTACATTCAATCCTGTCATCTGGAATAGTTTCGACTATATAATATTTCCGAATTATTATTGCAAATAAGTAAGAAATGAAGAGACAATTCCATTTTTCGCCATAACTAGGCATGGAGCTACATTTTACTCCGATAGTAGGTATGATTGTGGGGGATAACCTTTAAGCGTTTGATTGAGCTCTCCGAATCCCCACTTGGATATTACTTTCGTGATGAAGACATCCCATTCTCTTTGAGAATTTTCTTTCTCTCTGTTTTCGTTTAGCTGTAGGTTCTTGGATACATTTTTTGGGTCGGGAATGAAAAGATTCTATTTCAGTTACATAGGTCGAATAGCGATCTAAAAGAATTCACAATGGCCCCAAACATCCGAGAGATTACCTCGGATGGATTTGAGGCTCTCAAGTTGGTGAGGATTAACATTTCCAGGCTTTTTAGAAGATATCAACTTACTAATATATCGTAGGTAGCTCGTCTATCATGGAGACGCAACCTGAAAGCTTGGATTCAAGTTCCTTTTGGCATTGTTTTGATTCTATTAGCATGCTTCGGTGTCAATGCTCTCATAGGACTCAGTTCTGTCTCATTTCCTGCATCAGTGGCATGCTTGATTTTACTATTTTTTATCCTAAACATCATCGATCTTCTCATTGGACACCAAAGGACGAGAGCCTTGGTATCGGTCATTGAGATTCCATCAGGATGGGCTCTCCGTTATATCAATGTCTTCTTCACACCCTCGTGAGTCACCACCTTCACATGGATGGGATCATTGAGATTAGATTGGATGAGATTCTGAAGGTTTATAGTTTCGTCCTGTTGCCATTGAGTGATAGTATAACTGCTGCGGAAGTAGGCAAAATCATTGGGGTATTCCGTCAGTATATCGTCGCCATATCCAACATTTAATCACTAATGTCTTGAAGTCGTTGGGTTTTTGGTCATGTTCGCTGTCACTGCCTGGCTAGTACGCGGTCTTCAGATCTTATTAGGTTCAAGCAAGCGTGCTATTATAGAGAGGGCCGAGGAAATGGGTGCTGAAAATGATGCCATTCCACTCGCAGTATCAAGTAATACAAATTTCACATCGACCGATAGTGTCAGTCCTATACAAGAACAGGAACCGGCTATGGTCAGAGACGCTAGAGACCGAAGAGATTCTCCGGAAACAGAAAGTCCACCACCAGAACCTGTTTCTAGTACCATCGCGGTCGAACAAGAGCCGTTACCACTCACACGAGCTCAGATTTGGGCGGCGTTTATTAATAGAAATTTGGATATACTCACTTACAGTGTTATATTTCTTTTCATAGGGATCCCAGTTTACTATGCCACTGGCTATGCAATGCCAGTACAACTTACATTCAATGTACTAGCTTATTTTGCAGCACAATCTCTCCCAGTTAGGTGGAAGCAATTCTTACATCCTGTACTATTGTCATCTGGCATCACGATAATTGGTATATGGATTTTAGGGCTTGTCAGAGGTAATAACCTAGATGAAATTTTGGGTGCTTACAGGACCAATACTAAATATATTGCCTACTGGGATGGAGAAAGGAACCTTCCTCTACCTGGAGCTGGTGATATCTTGTAAGTTCTTCAGTTTCACATGCCCATCTAATCACCTTAAACCTCAAACTAATCTCCTTACCTACGATAGTAACAGCGTACTTGACGCCTCTATTGTCTCCCTCGCTCTCCCCATGTTTCAATACCGCCACGAACTAAAAACTCACTTCATCCCCATTACAATTCCAAGTGTTGTCCTAGCCATCGCTTCACTTTTCGGCTACCCACCTCTCTGTTATTCTATCGGCATATCCCCTCCAATTTCTCTTTCCTTCTCCGTACGTTCTCTAACTCTCGCGCTCGCTACCCCCGCCGCCAGTAACCTGTAAGTATCACTAGCCACTTTTCCCAACCTTCCAATCTGCCCATAACAATCTAACCATACTCTCCTTTCTTTAGCGGTGGAAACACCAACGCCGCCGCTGCCCTTGCTATTATGTCCGGTATCTTCGGCGTCCTAATCGGTCATCGTCTCCTTTCCCTCCTCAAAATTCGCCCTGATGATTACATAACCATCGGTGTTGCCATGGGTGGAAACGCTAGTGCAATAGCTACTGCATTACTACTAGTTAGTGATCCGAGAGCAGCGGCATTGAGTAGTTTGAGCATGAGTCTTTTTGGTATTGTGACATTGGCGTTGACTTCTGTGCCCCCGGTGGTGGAAATTATTAGAGGGTTGGTTGGGTTGTAGAGTATTGGATACGGGTGAAGGGAATAAGGATATGAGTGATGTTGATAGAATAGAGATATTGAAAAAGAGATTAATGCGCGTCCTAGACATTGGAATATTCTCTCTTATTATACCACTCTCAAGTATACCCAGCTTAAGCACACCAACTCACTCTGTTCTCCCCCGAAACTATTTCACAATCTTTCTTCCACCTCTCACCTCCACGCTCTGAACAAATACCTCCACATTGACACATTCCCCATAAAAACATATTTTCCTCACTTTAATATCGAATTCTCGCCCATTCTCACTACCCTCAAGTATCATAAAGATTTCTCGCGGGGTATCTAATTCCATTCCCAAACCCAGTCATTCTCGTCTAACGCCCACTGGAATCATCATAAACCTCCAGAAACGCATGATATTGTAAAATTGCATCCAAATCCGCGGTGATCAGATATCCGATCATTGATCAATAAAGGTGAATATAAGAGTGAATATGAATGTTATATTGAATTCCATTCCGGGATTCACTCTGCCTTATTGTCGAATGAGTGCTCGCTCATTCACTAATCTGGAGATTATACGAGCTTTCTCCAGTTGTGCTCTGGGTTAAGTTAAATTGTAAGATCTTATCTAGTATTTTAGTACCTGAGTAAGGTAATTTTAGATCATTGGGAGCTGGTGTCGATGTAAGGAGATGTATAGAGATATATAAAGATGTATAGAGATGTATAGAGATGTATTTTTAAGAAATGAAGGGATGACCTTTAGATTGTCTAAGGTTAATTCAATGTACACTGTAATCCGTCTAACCCCAAGGAACCACAACATACTTACAAACCAACCTCAACCAACAAACATGACGTGCTCATGGCCTCCGATTGAACAATTGAATGATTGAATTCGCTAATCCGGTATTGTCCATATCGAATACTTATAAAGATCTCACATCCCCCCTATCTCACTTTCACACCTCTCCGTCTCTGTTGAAACCTCTCTCAGTAATATAATATTTTTCGTGCGAGCGGAATGAAGTTTATCACCGATTCTTTTCGACAGCTCCTTGCAGCTTACTCTACCGTCTAGTTTCGGCCGGAAACAATGAACACATGTAGGATTCATGTGTATAAGTACACACTTCAGCATTGCAAGGTCCGACGATACGGAGGAAAAGAGTCGAGTTCGATGGACTTTTACATAAAGATCAATATCCGATTACCAATTCTCCCACAAAACTAGACACGGGGTACGGAGATCTCGATGTCCGAAGTACACGGTTTACAACTCCACCACACCACAGAGCCTATTTTGAAGGTCTGTGTCGAGGGGGAGGGTTAAGAGCTTAGTCAAGTGAATGAATGGAGTTTGAGAATGATTTCTAATACGGTTGTTGTGGGGATTGGAAGGATTTGGGGGTTGTTTATATGGTGAGGGATTCGCTGTTCTTTTGTCTACAATCAAGCAAAGGAAAGTAAAATATCAATTCTTCAATTTGCTATATTTCGAAGTGCTCAGTATATACCGTCTATATACAAAACTTGATACAACACATCTCAAGCGAATCGACTCAAATCAAACAAAATGGTTACCATTACCCTCAGTCCTGATTACGGGTATGTATCCCCTCCCTCTTCCCTCACCCAATTGCCATCCATCCATCATCCCACACTCTCCCGGCCAGAACAAAAACCCAACTAACCCTCCTCACCAAACTAGCTACGTAATCCTCGCCGCAACCTCCACGTTCATCCTGAACACCATCCACGGCTTCAACACAGGATCCTACCGCAAAGCGGCGCAAATCGACTATCCAGCCGCCTATGCCCCTTCATCCCGTACCGACGAAGCAGCCTATCGATTCAACTGCGCTCAACGGTCTCATGCGAATTTCACCGAGAATCACACGATAGCCGTCACCGCGCTCTTGGTTTCCGGACTCCAGTTTCCAAAGACGGCGGCGGTTTTCGGTGGCGCTTGGACGTTTTTTAGGTGGATGTATATGAGGGGGTATAGTCAGGGCGGGGAGAAGGGGAAGGGGAGGTATAAGGGGATTTATTATTGGCTTTTTCAGACGGGGTTGATGGGAATGTGTGGGTGGATGGGGGTGGAGATGGTTTTGGAGGGGATGAAGTAAGTGAGGGTGAATGGGGCCAGAGAGGGAGGCAGGGGAGGAGAGTATAAAATTGATTGAAGGGGAGGGGCTTTTGGAGGGCAGGGGAAAAGGCACGTGAGGAGGCATGGGGATAGAGTATAGATTGATTTTGTAAGGGAAAAGGCGCTTTTAGAGGAAAACCATATCCTAAATTAGAAATTTACTTTTCAAAACGAAGACCCAAAACAATACGATCCCAAATTGCATCACAGGGCGCATTCAAAGAAGTCACCAAAGAAGCCACCAAAGAAGCCACCGAAGAGGTCACTAAAAAATTCACCTTCCTAACTATTTAATTACTTAGTATTCTAGAAATCCATATCAAAACTCATTATATCAAATATTTTCAGATTTTCATCTTTCTAGTTTTATTTAGACATTTGCAATTTCCAGTTTTTCTAGGTTTTTATTCTTGTTTTTAAAACCTCTTTTTTATATTCTTTCATTTATATCTACCTCATTGATATAGACTATGTATCTATACATCGATCCTGGACATCAAATATATATATATGTAGAAAGTTTCCTTTCCTCTCACCTCATCTCGTCTCATCTACTATACCCCTCGAAATCCTATAAAGCTACAAAGTTACAAATAAATCAATAACCATTACACTCAAGTATTCACAGCTGGAAGAACGGATGTTAATCTTATTTACCAGTATATTCTAATTATACCAATAATCTATATTCGATAGCTAGCTAGTTAGGTAATCCTATATGTGTTTCAGATTTAGTATTGGATGAGATGTCTGTTATTCTAGGTAGGGCTTTGGTTGAAATGTAGGTATGCTAGGTATGCTAGAGTTGTTAATTGTGAGTTGGTTTTGACTTGATTTCTGAGTCGATTCTGAGCTGATTCTGAGTTGTATAGTGGAGAGGGTTATAATCAGTTGATGTCAAAGAAGGAAGAGTGGATGTAGAAATTCGTTGGATTTGTGTTTTGGATTACATTGATGATTGGACATTGAGAGCAGTATAGTCATTATTTCATATATATCAAATTATCATCCCGTTGCATCGTTCCTCCACCATAACAAAGCCAACCCGCTACAACGTCGCCTTCCCCTCATCATACCCACACTTCCCCTTCACAACCCCAAACGCCCCACCCCCCTTCCCAAACATCTCCCTCAAATCCCTCGCCAACAAGGCCGGCCTCTCAAGCGCATAAAAATGTCCACCCCCCTGCCCGAAATTATCCCTCTCAAAAACGACATTTCCTAACGTTCTCCCCCACGTCTTAGGTAACAAAACAAGTTCCATCGGATTAAACGTCAATCCCAATTTCGGCCCCGCAATAAACGATTCGATATCCCCTTGCGTAATTTTTCCCGCGCCAGGGGTCGTATGCGTGACTTCGTAATAAATTCGATGCGCGGCTCCGGGACCGGCGCGTGAGAAATAGTAGATGGATATCCAGGTGAAGATTTCGTCGTCGGTCCAGGGGTAGGAATCGGTCCAGTCGTGCAGTTTTTCGTAGATCCAGGCTAGTAATGCGGTGGGGGAGTCGTGGAGTGCGTAGGCTAGAGTTTGAGGTCTGGTAGCTTGTTCTAGGAAGTAACCGCGTCCTTCGTCTGCAAACCACTTTGTGCGAGCAAGGCCATCGCGGTCTGTTTGTGAATAGGGCGTGGTTGCATGTTGCAGGGCTAGGAGCGGATTTTTGGTGAAAGAGGGTTGTTTCCCCGTCACCATGTTGATGTGGATTGCTTTGCACTGGATGACATTGTTCAGTGTCTAGATTTTGATGGGAGATGGGAAGCCCGAGGCTAAGATGGTAGACTCACATGCTGAGGATAGAATTTCCCAATAGATCTCGTGATTAACGATCCCCAATCTCCACCCTGCGTGACATATTCATCATAGCCCAATTGAAGCATCAATTTATGACAAGTTTCCGCATACTGCGCCAAAGAGAATCCACGTTTCTTAACCCCTTCGCTAAATCCAAAGTTGGGAAGTGAAGGGGCAACAATATGGAAAGCTGGACCGTCTGGTTGTTGAAGAAGTGGAAGAAGATGGAGAACTTCCATGAAAGATCCTGGCCCTGTGAATCGTGTCAGCATTTCCTTACATCTTCCTTTCCTTCAACACTACAAGAATAAAGAAAGAAAAGAAAAGAAAATACCCACACCCATGCACAAAAAGCAACGGTACCGCTTCCTTCACCTCACTCTTCTGCCACACAAAATGCACATCCAACTCTCCAAAGCCATCAACATCCACACCCGTCGTAAACTGCGCATCCTTAAGCGTCTTATTTAAGTTCTCTTCCGCAACTCTCCAATCCCATTCTTCCCATGCTTTTGTAAGACGCTTCATGGATGCTAATGGAACACCCATATCCCATTCTGCATCTGAGAGTTCATCTGGGAATTGGGCGAGGGAAAGTTTGGTTTTGAGAGTATCGATTTTTTCTTGGGGGATGGAGATTTGGAATGGGGTGGGTGACATGGTGATTTGATTTGCTTTAATTTGATTTGATAGGGTGTAGTGCAGGTTGTTGGAGTGAGATACACTCAATGTGCTTAAAGAAGTGGAAGATGATAATGTAGTGAGAAGTTCAGTTCTAGAAGTTCAATTATAAGTTCCAACTATCAACTTATGAAGCACTCTTGAATTACCGAATCAAATATCAAAGGCCATTCAACGCACGAGGAAAAGAAGAAAGCAAAGCAAACGCCTGACGTTGAAGATATCGTGCATATATACCAGCAAAGCTCAAGCTACCCCGCAGTTGATCAGAGCACTGCCGGATCAACGGTAACCACGGCAGAGACCGGCTTTGTAATACAAGACATATGATGAGATTATACATGATTCCACTTCCTTTTCTAATATACATGAAACCGGTACTTGTGACTTGGCATCTAATAGTTGGCTCTCACAAACAGTCGACCAATTTCTAATTGGTGAGAAGTGGGGGGAGCGAATGGCCCCGGAAAACAAATTATTCCGTTAGCTGTCACGGGGTCCCCGTATAGGATATACGGAGACCGCCGGATTTCCGATCCATGAGGATCGGTCCTTGGATAAGTGTAGGTTAGCCCCCGTCGGGGCTAGCGCTATACACAAATGTATTTAAAAGATTGTTTTTATTGTAGAATCGTAGCTCCTTGAGCTATGTGTCACGATTCGAAGATTATGTAAGTCGATCACGTGCTTGTAACTAGTATATATATAACCCTTTCGGGGTTATCGATCTTTCACTCTCTAGTTATAGATTCTAAGGATAATTGAACCCTGGTTTTCCAGCTCTTTACGGCGATTGTGTCACACTATGTTTTATTAATAAAAGTTGTACCTGTTATCCTGCCTGTCGCCTCCGTGATATCGGCCTTCGGATAAGTGTAGGTTAGCCCCCGTTGTGCCAGCACTACATACAAATGTATTTAAAAGATTGTTCTTGCTGTAGAATCGTAGCTCCTTGAGCTATATTTTATATAATAAAAGAGATACCTATTATTCCTGTTGCCCTACCCGCCTGCACCGTGATATATTGTATCAAAAATAAAATTCTTCAATAATAATTATATATTTTAATATACTTAAACGAGTATTTAGCAAAGTCCGGGCTCGGAATTTGATATAAATCTAAATATTCAAATTTTAAACCATTAGAGTAATTTGATTGCAGTCGTTAAATATCCGTCTGAGTATAATGATATGATGAATATTCAAATCGGTAAAGAGACAATTCGTTTTCCGGGGATATTCTCGGCCTTTTGTACGAGCCGATTATTAATCACAACTAAGGACTCGTAATCTAACCTTTCATACTACAAAAACACACCTATGAACTTTATTTTTGAAATATCACGTATAACCTTTTAAAATTCTTCGAATTGAATACAGATCTTGAAAAAGTTAAAGAAATTAGAAAATAATAATAGTAAAATAATTACAAGAATCAGGGCTTTCAAATGATATATATTATTCCTCCGGAGGACGAGTTGCGAGGTAGGTTTTGAGGTGCTTTAAAAAATCATTTGAGGAGTGGCAGCGATGCGAATTATTTTCGGCACCGAGGGGCTGGACTCAAAACTCGTATATGTATGTGCTAACAACAATGCAATACCGGTTGGGTGGGTAACCTTATGTATAATTTTTGTCTATTAAGTACCCTAAGTGATTACTATACGAATCCAATTTTGTAATTACTGTAATTACTGTAACGCCTGCAGCCCATAAGCGCCTCATCCATAAGGTATTACCTGGTTATCATTACGCCTATAAACATCAATTTCAATTTGTCTTGTCTATCTCCGCCTCCGCTTCAGTTCCCAGTTGATATCTTCATATTCATCTTCTAGCTCCTCAGGAATAACCGACTCTTCTTCCATAACCCCGAGGGGTAATTCCGGTTTGACGGATTCTGTGATCAGGTCTTCCTCTGACGATAATGCTTTCTCAATACCTTTGTCGCCAAGAAGGAAATCACCAAAGTATTTGATAACATTGAATACTTCCTCTCCAGTAGGAACAATGTTCTCCTTTGGCAGCAAGAATCCATAACTTCCTGTATCTCTTAGCTTAATTTGATAGCTATATCGTACTCGTAATTCGTGATAAAACCAATCAATAGCGGAACCTCCTCCCATTTCCATTCTAGATGTCGATGCGTGGCCTGGGATTTTCGAGGAGACGGCGCCTTCACAAGCAGAAGCAACAGTATATTGTTCTCCACTAGATATTCTGATAGCCTTTGCAAGTCCCATACCAAGTTCTTCCAGATTTTCCAGACTAGGTGGATCGGCTAAACAGGAATAAGAATAAGGATATAAAACTTGCTGGGAATACGAATGTAAATCCAAGAAACCAACAAAATGTACATTATTGTTCTCGGTCTCATTCTTGGCCCACTCTGCAAATCTATGAGATTCAACAGCCTGGAAAGGTGCATCTCCTGGGTAACTCTCGGAACAAGGGTTAGTTTGAGTCGATGAACCCCATTCAAAGCCAAATCCACGGTCTAGATCAAGACCTCGACAGAATCGGAGATTGGTCTGTTGTCTGTTTTTGCGCCATAAACGGTCGTTCTCCCAGGTATACACATATCCATCAACGTTAATAGTAGGAATAAGGACGAAATCGAATTCCTGGAGAAGTTTTGTGATAGCAGGCGATTTCCCATAAGAAGTAATCAAAGACCAAGCAGCATATGTCACGGAGCTAACTGATATCCATTCTCGAGCATGAAATCCACCAGATAAGATAATAGTTTTCCGTGGCTTGGTTGCTTCTGAAGGTAGATTTGGGGATACACCAATCCTTAAAGCTGGGATATCGCGACCCTCATAAGAAATTCCAATGTTGATCATTCGAACATGTGTTGAGAACATGGAAGACATGAGGCGCATCCATGGTATAATGACAGATAGTGGCTGATAGTTTTGAAAGAATATATTGTCCGCACCTTCGACCTTACTAGTTCCCAAAGCTGGAGTGAATGCCCTTTCAACATGTTTCGAAGGAAAGGCTGCATCTGCATATGCCATCGATGGGTAGGATTGATAAATACTTTTCGCCAAGTCAGGCATCAGATGGGAGTATGCAGTTTGTAGAGATTTGGGTAAAAGTCCGAGTAAAGAGGGAACCTATTCCAGCAATTAGCATTGTGACAGCAACAACGATGATTTGACATACATCATCTTCCCTCAAACGAATGTCCGCCCAATTGCTTGTAAATTCCCAAACATCCAAGAAAAGTGTATCTGCCGCCTCAGCCAATGCCTGTTCTTCCGCCGGGGTAGTGAGATTGAATCGAAGAACTACATCGCCGCCATATTTTGCCAGTAAAGTCGCTGGAAGTTTAGCATTGGCAGGTCGCGCAACACTTCCTGGAACATCGGGTTTCTTTGCGACCTTCGGAGGAAGACCAAATATCTTCTCTATCGCAGTATCACATAACCAGGTCAATTGGGGAATCACATTGCGGTATTTAATGCCCGATTGTTCCTGTGTAGGATATCGCGGGGTTACAGGTGACAATTGAGCATGACCATCTGTAGTCCAAGGTACTGCGATGGCATGCGGGACACAGAAGATAATTGCAACAAGGAGAATCAGCAGTGATAATTTCGAGTGCGATTGCGACATAATTAATTTCGCATTGGGAGATGTAGGGAATGTAGTCAAACAATGAAGGTTATGAGTTCTATGAGTCGCGCTTAGAATTATATAGTGGGTGGGTGAGCCTGTCTGTCAAGGCCAAAGGTTGCCGCCTAGGTAGATGAATTTCACAGACACTATTTTTGCTTTTTACCGATAAAAGAAAACGAGGGATACAATATCAACTTGACGTTTCACTATGTGACTTCCACAGCAACCAAACTTTACTATTGAATAATCATTTCCAAAGAAAAGATACTGTGTTCTCAAACTCTATATACTATCAACAAAACACATCACAAAGCCTCTGCGGCGTTACACTAGTGACCTGTAAATATCAGTAACCTTACCGTATGAACCAAAAGAATCCACCAAATACCCACCATAGAATTTTCCTCTAGTATCTTCACCTCGGACGGCGTAGGGTGGAGCGTCCAAAACATTATACCAATAACTGTTGATATTTGTGTGTGTAATTTCGTTACTGATTGAGGTCCGAAAGATTCGAGGAGTTGTTGAAGAGGATGTGTTCCATCTGAAGGGAAGCCGTCTTCTGGGTATACCACGTATGGTATCGCGGATCTAGCGTTCCTGTCGTCTTCTCTCCCTTCATCATTGATTTCTTTCGGGCGCTGCGTTTCCGAGGTCAAAGTCATAGTAACGTAGGTAGTTTTAGTTGTAAGGCTGGCTGGTTATCAAAATCAAAACTGGTTGCAAAGTGACCCACGGTAGAGGAAGTGTGGTGATTCTTTATCATAATATTATTGATTTTAACTAGAAAGGTACACAATAGGTACGTAAGCTTGAGCTGAGATTCGTGTCTGTAAAAAGCTACACTGGAGATGGGAATGATAATGCCCGTCTACAAAGCTTACTGGGAGCTGGTTTTGGATATCTTATCAAAAATCGCTCTTATGAGCTGAGCGTTTATTGTCACTTTATCCAAGATATTCTTTATTCATCTGAGGATTAAGCTGTTATCATCTTATCTCTTAATCGTCGGAGAGTTCGTAGGCATATTAGTTTAAACTTAATGTGACTTCTAGTATATTTTTGTAGACATCTAAGCCGAATATAATCTCCATATAACAAGTTTACGTCAGTAGAATACTCCTTACCTACCTACTAGTTCTCGCATGATTCCTTACGTAGATCAAATATTCAGCAGTTGACGTTGGCAAAAATTGACTGGCTGAAGGAACGCTTATGAAGTGGGAGAAGACCCTGGCCATCAATGTCCTATTGAAAGCCAAGAAATGTGTCGTAAGTTGAGAATGGCTCGTCTTAATGGATAATTTGATAACCAGCTGGGAGAATCGGAACGAATGGGTTATTGCTGCTTTGGCCAATTGGATGGTAATAACGCTTTGATACGTATACGACTACCTTGCTTTACTTCCTTGCTTTGCTTGCTTGCTTGCTTGGTGGTTCTCCTCTTCCGTCTCATACAACGGGAGAGGGGTAAGCAGTTTATCATGAGAGAATTGCTGGGCTGATGTGAGGAAAATGCAAATGGTGCGAAAGATTCTTCCTCCAAGTGCTTTTGACAAAATATATGAGCGCTACTCACAAGGTACGGTAAGTTTCCACGTTGCAGATCATCTAAAGCTTTAGAACATTCCAAATCAATAGAAGCTCGAGGGCCATTCAACCGAGTGCACACTGATCTAAAAATATATTGACTTTTGACCTTCCAGAAAAACGGTGGCCCCATCCAGACAAGACTATCACTCGCTATCGATGACCATGTTCAAGGAAATTGCATATTGGAAGAATCAAATTTTATTGACCCATATCCAAACCACTTGGATCACGGTGTAACCTGTACTCTGTGGTCATATGTACTGCAGAGTTGTTTTATGTTTCAGAGTATTCTCTGAACATCTTTTCTTCTTTTCTAAAGGGGCAATGATCGTTGACGCCTCTGAAGCAGCAACCATTTTTAGCACAGCCTTAGAATTTTAGAATTTCACCAAGTTACCTACTTTTAAACTTTTACTAAAAAAGTTTCATGTGTGAGTGGAAGTATTTGGAAGCTTGAGTGTTGTGTTATCGTTTTCGTTAGAACTTAATAATGCTTTTATTATGATACAGATGAAGTTTAAATATATCTCTAGAATTAAAAATACAATCTAGATATAAATATATATATGTATATACAAATGCCCACGTACTCGAGTAGACGATGCATATAACTACCTACATACCTACATACCTACATACCTACTAGGTAGACCACTAGACAGACCACTAGGTAGGTAGTATCAAGTCCAAGATCTTTTACCAGGTTAAGTTTTAGGTTCTTTCAATTCAAACCTACTAGCCCATCCAGGTTTGCGTCATTCACCTCAGGGGAAAAACTTGAGACTTCGTAAATTTTCACTCTAGATAAATACTGAAATAGAACTTCAATTCAATTTTGTTAAAAGATAATTTTAAATTTTTTATACTCGAGTCCTGTACTTGGTTCGTGTAAAGGCTTGTTTCGCCATGTTTTTTCAACCGAGTCGTATTTTGGTTTCATTTGAATTGAATTGAATTGGATTGAATTGGATTGGATTGGATTGGATTGGATTGGATTGGATTGGATTGAATTGAATTGAACTGTTATTGAGTTGAGAGTAACTTGAGAACTCGAGTTGAGTTGAATTCCCATTGTAATTGTCTCTCCCATCTTTTCTCCTTCTTAGGTATGCCCACCAACCCCCCCGTTTGTACTTTCCTCTTATCCACTCATTACGATTTGAGCAACTTTCCAAGGATCCCTCCTAGCCTTTCAGCCTCATACGAAGGGATAACAAGACAAGAAGACTTCAATCACAACACAACACAATACAATACATACCCCATACGTTCTTTTCCTTGCTAAATTGCAAATGTGATTTTATTTTCAGCTGAAACAGGAATAATCAATTGTTTCCTAATTATCAAGTTTTGTAGGATCAATGTTGTTCGATGTTTCTCCAAAATGCCACTACTCCGTCGTCGTGCTGCTGCCAGCGATGCTGAAATGCGACGGCATAGCTTCTATCCCACTGATTCCAACACTCTAAATCCAATTCTCGATTCCGATCTTCCAGATGGCAGAGCGAGTGAACAAATGCCACGACGACCTTCACCTGGAGACTTCCAATCATTCGGGCGAACAGGGACAATGGCACCGTTACCCATGCTAAATAGACCTTCCACGGATTATCCTACATCGCTGCAGCGGTCGGGCACACCACCAATACAGGAGGAAACCTCGAAACATCGTCGCTTCTCTATGTTAAGGTTTCGACATGCTTCCGATTCACAATTGTCTACTCGATCGCGACTACAAGCCCAAAATGCTTCAATAGCTGAAGATGTTCCTCCGATACCTCATCGCAAGTATTTCCCATTGATGTCCTTCCCCGAGGTCTAGAGGCATTTGATTGTTCAACATCTAGTTCGACAATAAAAATTGCTTGCTGGGCCTACGTTCTTGGCATAGTGCTGACAATATACCAGCCCCAGAGATTATTACCACGGCTCCGACCATGGATTTCAATGGAGGACGCCCAATCAAGAAAAAGTCGCGAGTTAGACTTCCTGGCCGTATTAAGTCGCCTGCTGTGGATAGCGATCGTGCGGGGCAACAAGAGCAACCACCAAGGCCACAAGAAGATACACTGAATATTGAAATGCTTTCGAAGAAGGAACGAAGAAAAACAATGTCAGAATCGGGACCGAGTAATAAAAGTCGTGTTACTTTCGACGAACCAAATCGGCCAGTGACCCATGGTAATGGTGGCTCTCCTCCTGCATATGGAGACGAAGCATCCTCGGCATTGGCTCTACCAGTGAACAGACTTTCTGAGTCTTCAAGATCAGATGCAAGCTCTAATGATCATGGGGTTTATGCAACGACCACTACAACCACACATACTGTTCAAACAACAACCACCTTCTTTCGTCTTCCTCGTCGGAAGAAGCCCGCTCCATTATTCGATCTTAGCCATCTTCCACAAAAGTCCGCGCAGCATGATGCTTCACATTCGCTTTCCGTTACAAGATACCCCACCGCTCCTTCATCTGACCCGGCTCGGGCCATAACCCCAAAGTCGTCGGATGACTTGACCCCGCATGGTTTCCAGTCTCCAATGCCCTCTCCGTCACATACCTCTTCGTCTCCCAGTGCTTTGATGAAGACATCATCTGGTCGGCCAGGTACCCCCTTATTACGGCAAGGTTCCGCTGCGTCATCTTCGAGATCTTCACCCACTCGTTCCCGACTGACATTGCGCGGTCGTTCATCCACTTTAAGCTCTCTGAGGAATGCACCAAATGAAGATGCTTTACCTACACCTACATTACCACCAAGCAGGACTTCTACATCCACTGGCAGGAAGAGTTTTGGCGATTTGTTTAATCTTTCAGCTCGATTACGCCAGAACTCCGAACCAACAACTAATTCGGGACCTACCACCCCCGGATCCAATACTTCGAAAAACAATTCTATGCAATTGACTCGGGAAGAGCCTATTATTCTGCCTGAACGGTTTGATGATGACACACCCGCTAATTATTTGGTCAGGCTTGAAGAGGCTGTTAGTAGAGGTGTTGTAGCTAGTGTCTTGTCAAAAGGGACGGATCCTTTCTCCCAGGCTGTGCTTCGTAGCTATATGAGAGGATTTGGCTTTTTTGGGGATCCAATGGATATGGCCATACGAAAGTTGCTTATGGAAGTTGAGCTCCCGAAGGAAACTCAGCAAATTGATAGATGCCTACAAGGTTTTGCTAATAGGTATCATGAATGCAACCCTGGCATCTATGCATCCCCTGATCAAGCTTACTTCATCGCTTTCTCGCTTCTCATTCTACATACAGATGCGTTCAACAAAAATAACAAACATAAAATGACAAAGGCAGACTACATCAAGAACACTCGTGGTGAAGGAATTTTTGACGAGATCCTGGAGTGCTTTTATGACAACATTTCATATACACCCTTTATTCATGTGGAGGATGATCTCGACATTAATGGCGAAAGGATTATACCTCACAAAATGAAGAAGAAGTCGAAGATACTTCGTGGAGGCGGCGATCCTAATAAACGTCCCTCGAGAGAACCAGTTGACCCTTATACTCTAATTCTTGATAGCAAACTTGATACTTTACGTCCCAACCTCAAGGATGTTATGCATCTTGACGAACATTACAGTTATCTCGGCACTGCACCGTGCCTGAATTTACAGAATCTACAGAAGACCTTCTTCAAGACCGGTGTATTACAGATAGTTTCTGCCAGATCACGGCCAGATGCTTTCATGTCAGAGAAAACTGTCACAAATCCCGAGGAAGCACAGGCTGGTATCGTGGATATTAAAATCACCAAGGTTGGTTTACTATGGCGAAAGGATGCGAAGAAGAAGAAAACACGTTCTCCATGGCAAGAGTGGGGAGCTATTCTTACCGGAGCTCAACTGTATTTTTTTCGGAACACTACCTGGATCAAAAGCTTGATACATCAGCACGAGACTCATATCAAACAAGGTCATGATGGCAGCCCTGTAATTTTCAAGCCTCCACTGGAACATTTCAAGCCCGATGCATTAATGTCAACTGATGATGCAGTCGCTCTGGTAGACTCCACGTACAAGAAGCACAAGCACGCTTTCATCTTTGTTCGCCACGGAGGATTTGAGGAAACTTTCTTAGCCGATAATGAAGATGAGATGAATGATTGGCTTGCTAAGCTTAACTATGCCGCAGCATTCAGAACCGCTGGAGTTCGTATGCGTGGCGTGGTTGGAGGCAACTACGAAGGCCAGCGTAATCGAGGTATCCGCAGATTGGAAAGCCAAAACGACTCCACAAAACTGATTCAAACGCCTTCTGGTGAAGTTACTATAGTCAGCGGAAAGATCGACAATAAGATGCAGGACGATATCTTGGCCGCCCGTCGCCAAATCATGCTACAAAAAGTAGCTGAAGCTGAAGAAAAGCTTACCATCGCAGTGAAACAACTAGACTCACAACTCCGAAATGCTCGCCATTTACAGATTCTAGCTCCAGTTCAACAAAAGACAAGAGATAATGTTTTATCAGCAGCAGCTCGGATGGCCGCACAATTGAAATGGGGTAGAATGGAGATTTGGCGCTTGAAGTGTCACCGAGACATTTTGATTTTGGATTTGGATGAAGAAAAAAGCATTGAGGGAGGCTTCACGGAAAAGACAGAGTCAAACGGAGATACACCAATATCAGCACGATCGGCTCTTACTCGGTTACAATCTAAGGCAAGTAGTTTAACACCACGCAGCGCGCCGAAATCGCCGACTTCAGATTCCACAACTCGGCCTTCTACATCTGGTCAATCGCTTCCGCCGCCCGAGAAGGAACAAATGATGGATGACGTCTTTCACACCTCACCAAGCTCGAATCAGAAGGCTCAAGCATCCTGGGAACTTCCGCCTTTGACAAACGATGAACAGTCTCCACTCGAGCCTTCGATATCCAGTGTAATTCCTCCGAGCCCTGGTCTTGCCACTCAGCATTCTCGTTCCAGTTTGAAACAAGCTCCAACTTTGAGCTCCAGACCTTCGGATGATCCAAATCTTGATGCTGCAGAGCAATCTGTTCTTGAGCAGACTGGGTTGATAGATGCAGATGTGGCGAGTGAAGATAATAAAGACCAGTCAACAGACAAGGACAAGTTTGGCAAAGGCAAGATTCGCCGCAGCATACATCAGACCCTGCGTGAGGCACACGTTCCATCACATCATCGTGGTCGTAAGGGCAAGGACTCGAATTCGAGTGCTGGTATGTCGGATGAAGGTACTACAGATGATATACTTCCTCGTGGCTCTGGAAGCTTTGTTGTACACGGCAAAAAGGCTTCAGTCATCACATTCGGGACGGAGCTTCAAGCCATGTCACCGGAAGAACGTCTACGTCTCCGTAAACAGCCGCGCAGAAACTCAGAAGCAGGATCTCATGCCACTATTGATGATGACTTCCACTCAATACTTGCCGAACCTGTCGAGCTTCGCCAACGCCATAATTCAGGTGCTAGCACTAGTACCGCAACTGCCAGAAGCTTCCGGGAATTACATAGGAAATATTCTGCACAAAACCCAGAAAAATCTCCAAACCTTGCTGTCAATGTAGACGACGACGACGACGAAGCGGCAGTAAGTGTATCAGACGGTCGACGAAGTCCATTACCTCTTGTCGAAGACGAAAACGAGGACGAAGATTCAAGCAGTAATGATAAAATAAAATTCTACACACCAGAACCCTCGCCTCGTGGAATTGAGTTTGATGAGCGATCGCTAGTTGAACCAAATCAACAGCACGAGAATGCGTACATCGATCCAGATGAGCGATTACCAAGTCCTACTTGCGAAGCAGTTGGTGCTTGATATACCACATTTTACGAATAGGAATATCACTTTCCCACACATACACATAACATTTTTTATATTATTGTTTTTGTCTCTTTTTCTTCATATTTTCAGCGAAACCATAGCATAGCGCGCATGCAACTATTCTAACGACGATCCTTTATATATCCATTTCTTAGCTCGCGATGGGTTCTTTTTACAATACTTGAGATGATTGATATTTCTTCGGGAAGCGAAAAGGGTGGGATTATTTTTTCGCAACAAATAAAAGTATTTGGTGGTTCAATTTTGATAGCACCATTTTAGTTTTTCCTTTTCGTTTGTTTTCTTTTTTACTCTTGCTGTAGTGGTTATTTGGCACACATACTTTTGAAAGATATTTACTGTGCTGTGCGTATGTATGTATACTAGCGGTTGGGAAGGATGGGATGGATGGTAGGAAGAATGGGAAGGAAAGGAAAGTGAAATGGCTTTGGGTCCAAATATATCTATGTGAAGGGGTTGTTTATGGTATGGCACTATGGCAAGGTACCCCTGGATGGTTTTCGATGCTGAGCTTATTGGCTGGCTGGCGTTTTGGGGAATGTATTTGCTTTTTGAGACAGTGGATGAATGCAGATGGAACTTGGGAGATGAGATACTGTTCTGGTTTTGGGTGTGGCATGATCGAAAAGGTGTGAGAGAGGAATATGGATAGAAAATACTGTCTTGATGAAAGCGAAAGTATGGATCGATGGATGGCTGAAGGGAGATGAGATAAGAGGTGAAGGTGAAGGCATAGGTGAGATGAGATGAGATGAAATGTGGGCATTGGTAGGAATGAAATTAATATCGCAGCAGACGCAGCAGAGGAGATAGAAATAACAATGAAAATCCTTAAATATCATTTTTTGCCTCTTTTTTTTTTTTACAAATGTGAGATAGAGGAGTTAACTCTGTATGACGGGATGGATATGATGTAATGTGAAAACTGGAATAAGGGATATGAGATGAGATGAGATGTGAAGTGACATAATATGATGTGACATGATGTGTGATGTGATTTAATATATTAGTCGTTTAGTTGAAGTGGAAATTAGTATAAATCAAGGTGGTGATATTCTGTATGTATTGATGGTATAGTGAGTATTTGAAAGGATTTGGATATTGGAAGTGCGAGTATATGGAGGATGGGAGTTGATTTTGATGAGAAGAGGTGAAGAGGTGAAGATGGGGCTTGTGGAGGGGATTGGTGGAGGAGATTAAAGGAATATTGGTGAAG
The DNA here is from genome assembly GCA_029531795.1 of Sclerotinia nivalis. NCBI lineage: Eukaryota > Fungi > Ascomycota > Leotiomycetes > Helotiales > Sclerotiniaceae > Sclerotinia > Sclerotinia nivalis. The sequence continues at coordinate 2,537,348 of JAPEIS010000003.1, forward strand.
GGGATTAAAAGAAGCTTAATTAGTACGAAGGATTATGTGATTATATGACTATAAATTAGTTACGTATTAGGTTTCAACATCTCAACTTTCCCATAATATCTTAGATCTACAACGTTGAGAACTATTCAGGATTCGCAGACAGAGCAACTTGCCGGCACTTCTTAACGAGCGTAAGGCTGCCACGAAGGCTATTAAAATTTAGAACAGTCACAGATCCTTGGGCAATTTCGGACCGTAGAGAAGATAGAGCCAAGTACTGGGGCGGACAGTAGGTACGAGGGCACAGAAATGACAGCAGTAGTGGCGGCAAAGGAGCCTAATCAATGTAAAGAACCAAAAGCCATGTCTTGAAGCGGACGTGTGAATGTACATAGGGGCAGTAAAAGTGGTCGCTGGTCATGGAAACATGGCCAATCCCAACGCTTGTCGACGACCAGCTGAAGCTGCCTTTTCCAGCACATCGGCTAATCAAGCTGCTGGAACCGTGCATGAGATAATCGATCCTGAGGCCTTACAAGACATGTGTAACATTCCACGTAGCACAGTACATCTGCAGCCTCTTTCATATATGTTCATGTTAAACAGTTCTCTAAATCCCCATCATCATTAATCTTTGTCTCAAGTTTAACCCATCCCGAACGCTGTATATTTCCCGTGTATATCCTAAGCTTTATAGGTTACACCTTCCCTCCCAACTTGTTCCGTCGGACCAACTATATACAAAACACCGAAACCGTGACCGATCCAAACTATTCTTCCTTGCTTTTCATGATCGTCCTTGGACTATATCAGAGGGTAGCCAATGGAATTCATTGACTACCATTGTTTGTAGATTATGGTTCACAGTGTTGATATATGATTTCTAACACATCCCACTACTTTTTGTCTTGCGTGACGTGGTTTGAGTGTGCAGGGAAATCCAAGCCTATGACTACAAACAGAAGCATCTGAAATGGCTATAGGATATCAATTCTCTTACTGATATCATTATTCAGCTTCAATCATTTATGATCACAATTTGAGTAGCTATTTGTCACGGGGCTAGAACTCTACCACTAGGCCACGAAACCCCTAAAAGGGTAGAAGTAGTTTGATCGGTATCAAACCTACTCGATAGAGTTATGAACCCGTGACACTATTTGAAGTTTTGAGTAATTGAAATCTATAAATTATATAACTAAATAATATTACAATATTAAATAAATAATATAATACTTTTGTTTATAATTTGTAAAATATTATAATAAAATATCTCAAAATAATAAAAAATATTATAATTAATAATTAACTTGATCGAAAATTAAGATTTGTATTATAAAGATTTAATAGTTATAATAAATTAGAATTTGAAGAATAGTTTGTAGATATTAATGTTAGAAAAAAGTATTAAAGTTTTAATTCTAATAGAGATATTATTTGAGATATCAGAAATTGTTTGATAGATATGAGACTGGGTGTTCTGCAAGTCATTTCAGGTGCTCTCTTACAAACTAATCAGATCAAAGAAAGAAGGCGGTGTGCAAAGGGTAGCGCAAGATCCAGCCTGCATCAACTATTGGGCACGTATGCACATCCGAGGAGGAGAACCTATTCGGTGCTGCCTTTAGTTCTAATAGGGCTGAGACAGGAATCTCCTGCTCATGGTTGCGCAGCCTGATGTCTCGCATTTACCGCTTGTTACCTATCTTCATTTCACGTCTTTTCCTTGTACAAATATTGCTCGAACTATTCGTTTTTACCCCTCTTTGGTACTTCACAGAATCATTATACTTTGTCACTTTTCACCATGACATCACTCAGTCACGTTCGCGAATCGGTCAGGCAAATCGACGAGACTTCCTGGCTCATCGCAGGCAAGCATATCATACGCCACAACAAAAAACCATGTGAGGGCGAACACTTGAGCGAGGACTTCATTGATTATAAACTATCCGAAGCGCCTGCCACGTTACCAGACTCGGTGTCTATCCCTCCGGGCAGCCATGTACGACTAATTCATGATGCCGGGGATGCATCTACCGTTTTCAGTTTCGGTGGTGTGCTTATCCTCAAGGTCAAAAACATTCACAAGGACCGGCCGCAAGAAGATGATACATTAGCCTTTCTGGCTAAGCAGAAGCTTAGCTTTAAAATCCCCGTGGTTTTGTTCTGTATGAAAGATGCTGAAAGGATCTACCTACTCGAACTTCATATGCCCGGGGTGAGACTCAATGAAGGATGGTGGAATATGAGCGAGGCCGAAAAGGAACACGTGGTAACTCGAGTCGCTGAAATCTGCCTGGAGCTCAAGAATTTCCAGTCCTCTTCAATGACTGGAATCGACTTTAATTGGATGGACCCTCTTCGCGAACAGGGACAGCGAGACTATCGACCAGAATCACTTCAAAAGCATTGCGAAACGTTGGGAATGGACTGCTCCACATTTGTCTTTTCTCACAATGATCTTGGTCCAACCAACATTCTCGTTAACGGCGACCGAATTACGATAATCGATTGGGAGTTGGCTGGGTACTGTCCGCTGGCATGGGTTCGAACCAAGTTCGCCATCTGCGGAGCGTTAAATGTAAGTCGGGTTGTCAACAACACGCTGGAGATTGATGGGGAATATAGAGTGCGAGTTGAGAAGAAGCTTGAAGATATGGGGTTTCCGGAGGTCACCGAGGCATACAATAAGATGAACAAGGAACGTTCCGAGCAGTGGGTGAAGGCACGACCATGGCTTCAGTGACCGTGTACCGTCTCTTCCTGTTTTCCAGTCACAATGGGGTTCGCAACCTTCCTACAGTGTATTCGAGTTAATAACTTTCAACTTCAACCCTGTTTGTAAATGAATACACAAAATTGAAACTGCCAATTTGAAGAAGAAACTTTCACCCTTGCTTTTCTACTTGCATCTATCTAAATAAAAAGCATTGTGACATTTTGAAATAAACATTAAATTCATCTTCGAATGTAATATCGCCTATAGGAGTAACAACAACCAATAACCAAAAAAAAAGGGGGGGGAAGGACTTCCAACCTTGCTCAAGGCTCATGCTGAATGATTTGAAATCAACATTGAACAAACGCTCGACTGTACTATTGCAAACTCCCCCGACTCTTGCTGACCGAGCATTCTCGGGTTGGGACTAGCTTAAAACTGTGCCGTACATGGCTTGAACCGAATTGGCCATCTATAATTCTAGTAGGTGATGATTGTTACTCAAACAACTTTTACTATCTTATCAGTGTTGTCATGAAGTTCAATCCGATTCTTTTTACACTCTCTTTTCTCTACTTCTTTTTCCTCTAGACAATAGTTAGTCACTTTGATAATTTGATCTTTGATTTTGGGGTAAGAATGGTATCAATAGAAGCTCCAATAGAAGCTTCTTCGCAACAGCCATCTGATGCGCTAGTTTTAGAAAAGAGAAACGAAGATCCGTCCTCGATATCTTCCATCCAACATGAAAAGCTCGACAGTGAACTTGATGGTAACCAAAGTACAGAAGCAAAAAAGGCCGCCAGCGTGCTTCTTGTTCCCGGATCAAAATTCTGAGCCTATATGGGCTCATGGCTTTCAGCTTTGGGCCATCATGGTCGCCGTGTCTTTAGTTCTCTTTCTCATGCTTCTCGATGGGACTATTATCGTCGCTGCTGTTCCTCGCATCACCGATGATTTCCATTCTCTGAATGACATTGGATGGTACGGAGCTGCATATCAGCTGGGAAGGTACGTGAAGGATTCGAGCTCTGGGTGAAACGGGTACTATGGGTAAAGGCGAGACTGATATGCTTGCAGCACAGTCTTTCAACCACTCACTGGAAAGATATATATGAAGTTCAAGCCCAAAGTACGCCGGGCTTCATATATCCATTTTATTCCCTTCTTATTCCCTTTTCTTGATTCTCAGCTCACTGATTATTGAATTAGTGGACATTTCTGACCTTCGTTCTTTTTGAAATCGGTCCCTTGATTTGCGCGGTTGCGAACTCCTCGAATATGTTGATCGGAGAACGAGTAGTTGCAGGCGCAGGAGCTTCGGGCATGTTCAATGGCTCCCTGATTATCATCTCGGAATGCGCCCCTATGGAGAGAAGGCTAAGTATGACCCAATGCCTTCCTGAACATATGTAACTGGAGAGCTGAGAATAGATATAGCTTTAACCGAAATTGTGATGGGTAGTAAGTCTACCACTATCTAAGCTGATTGTCATATACTGATACTACTTGAGTTGAGCAACTTGGCCTAGCCAGCGGTCCTTTATTTGGTGGCCTTTTGACAGAATTCGCCAGTTGGAGATGGTGTAGGTCTCCCACCCGCTTTCCTACTCTGGGCCTGAAGTATGCTAAATGTGCTAGGTTTTTACCTCAATCTTCCCGTCGGCGGCGTGGTAGTTGCGCTGATAATTCTTGTCCGCGTCCCCCAACAACACCCGAGGCCTCCTCCCATGTCCATCTATCGCTCACTACATACACACCTCGATCTTCTGGGCTTTGCCATCTTCGCTCTTGCTCTCATCATGCTGCTACTTGTCAGTACGGTGGTACTACATACGCTTGGAGCAATCCTCGAATCATTGGCCTCTTTTGCGGCGCTGGGGCCATGTTCATCGTTTTCCTAGTCTGGGATTACCATAAAGGCGACGAAGCCATAATTCCCATGTCAATTGCCCGCATGGGAACCGTCTGGGCGAGCTGTATGGTATATGGATTGATGATGAGTAACTTATACCTCGCTTCCTACTGGGTGCCAGTATATTTCCAGGGAGTCAAAGGTGTTTCTCCAATAAAGAGTGGTATATATCTTCTGGCAATGATTGTAGCTCACGTCTTCGCCGCTATATCGTCAGGTCCCATTGGTAAGAACGTTGTTTCCTGTGTCACACGTTTGCTAATGCTTCAATAGTCAACATAGTGGGCTACACCATACCGGTAGCTCTCTTCGCTCCAGTCTTGTTGTCAGTTGGTTGTGGCCTTTTTGGTACCTTCTCACCTAGCACTCCGGTGGGCAAGTGGATTGGATACCAGATACTTTATGGGGTCGGTCGTGGTCTCGGAATTCAAATGGTATGCTTGATATCCCCCATCACTAATCCTAGTGCCCACCTAGTAACATTATTTCTCTCTGGTAGCCAATCCTCTCTGTTCAAAAAACCGTACCACCCAAACAGATCCCCTTAGCCATGGCACTTGTCACATTCAGCCAATCGTTCGGAGCAGCCATATTCCTCAGTCTCGGAGAAACGATATACAGCAATAGTTTCGGAAATCTCATGCACGAATACGCACCTTCGGTCAATGTGACAGAAGTCATTGATTCTGGAGCTACTGGATTCTGAAGCTTTGTTTCCGGAGCAGATCTTGAGGGTGTATTGATTGCTTACGCCAAGAGCATTGTTCGCGTTTTCTATATGGCAGCAGGACTAGCAGCTAGCTGCTTCATTTTCGCGTGGGGAATAGGATGGAAAGATTTGAAAGAGAAGAAGGAAGTCTCGAAAGCTTAGAAGTATGATCTGATCTAAGAATGAGACTAAGATCATGCAGAAGTTAATGGGGCATTTCCGCTGTTCTAGGGTGGTGCTATATCTGACGGAAAGCCCGGCTTTCCTTCCATTATTCACATATAGGCTATTAGTGGGATAATAGGGTTCCTATTAGATTACGAAAGATATTCGCTTATTTTCATTCGTTGCCTTTCATTGGCTGAATGGTCGTTTTAGTGTAGTTCATTCTCAGCACTTCAGGGAATGTACGAAGAGAAACACCCTCTTAAATATTATACAAAGACGGGTAAGAATATATGTATATATGATCTATAGATCATATATTCATATGCCTATGTAAATGAGTATATACCTAAGTATCTACATCTAACCCATTGCAAAATTATTTTATTTATCTACATATCGAGATATGCTTTCAAAAAGAAAAGGCTATACATTCAAACCCTGCAATTCTCTCGGAAGATCTCCTTATCCACTTTGCACCCCACTCTTCACCTCCACCTACATCTACCTCTTCCCCTTCTTCTTCTTTCCCTTTGCAGCCCCGCCACCTGTGACAACCTTCCCACTACCCGGTGCCTCGACCCCCTCCAGCGCATCATCCCTTACAACACCTCCTTGAGTAGTATCCATAGCCTTTTTCTTCCCCTTCTTCCCCTTTGGTCTATAAGAACTTCTATCTTTAAGCGGTAACCATCTCTCCGGATCCATTTTCTTACCCTCCTCGAAATCCTTTGGTAATTTAGACTTGCGCGTTCCTATTGTCTTTTGCTTTTTAGCTGGTGTATCATTTTCTTTCTCATCTAAGGCGCGTTTCTTTGATAAATTGAGTGGTTCTGCGGAAGATATTGGGGCGTTATTTGATGGTAGCGTTGGGATACCGGCATTTTCTAATTCTTCAGCGTCGATATCAGAGATGAGTTGGGGAATTGGTGTAAGGGTATCGAGGTCTGAGGAGATTTTGGAGAAGTCGGATGAAGCGTATGAAGCGACACATCCGGCGATTGCGATACGATCGGTAGAATCTTGAGACCGAAGGGAAGAGAAAATTTCGCCTGCTGCTTTGGAATCTTCGGGATCAGAAGATTCAAGTAGGGAGATACCTGCTGCGTGGAATAGGGAAGGGGAGGGTTCTGATTTTAGTCGCCAATAAGAAGCTGATTTTCCAAGCTCTGCTTTTATAGGGGTCGTGCGACCAGTTGAACGATAGAGAGAGACAAGAAGCGCTACTAAACCAGGTGCAAATCGAACATCTTGATCTGAGGAATTAGTAGACTCCTCGAGACGCTTGAAGAATGCTTCCAAAAGGGAAATTGCCGGGCCAGGGTTATTCGTCAAAACGTAAAGCTGGATAATGGTAAGGATTAACCCAACATCATTTGGTCGTTTCTCGAGTAGTCGTAATATCTGCTTTAACGCAGCCTTTCCGGCTTTATCTTCTGCATGAGCTGCAGCATTGAGAACTGAAAGGCTGTTGATCGATGGCGAGACAGTTGGTGATGGGGATTTTGAGATTGCGGACAATGTAGACTTCGCTACTCCCCCATACTTCAAAGCCTGGAGTTCGATTGTGTAATGATTTCGTTCCAGAATATTCGTTTGGTGCTCAAATTGCTTCTCTCTATGCGACAAGTTGGGAACTGAGTCAAAGATCCGTTTCACGAGGTACGGATTTTCGATATCGGTTGATGTAGCTAAGGCATTATTTTGAGCGATGATTCTAGTTTGAGGTTCGGGTACACTGTATTGGTCAGCTTCAAGCTTTGTGGACAAATATGGTAAACATACTCAGCGAGAATAATCATCTTCCTTAACACCTCTACCTCCGCAGTTTTGCCCAACTTCGTCAGCACAAATGCCTGTTGTATCATAATAGGTAAAACTTCTGCCCTCTTTTCATCATCACTCAATTCGTCCAGAGCCTCACACAAATCCCTTGCCCGCTTCAACACTAAGTTTGCTCTGTTATAATCGCCCTTAGCAATGTACCCGCAAGCAACATTGTACGACGTTTCGAACGTCTCAAGATCTTCATTTCTGCTCTTCAATTCACCTTTCCCGCCTTGCCACGCCAATTGCGCTTCCACAGCCAGTCCATTAATCCTCAAATCCATATCCTCAACTTCAGCTCCTGCACTTTCTACAAGCTGCTTGTAAAAAATTTCCGCATCCGCAAACCTTTCAGCACGATACGCAACCTGCGCAGCAACATGTTTCAAGCCTCTACTATTACCCTCTTCGCATACTTTCGCCGCGTCTGCCAGTTTCCCTGTCTTGTAGAGAGCATAAGCGCGTTCGAGAATACATTGAGAAGCCAATTTATCTCCACCTTCATCGAGCGCTTTTAGTGCATCGTCGAATCGATCGAGTTTGAGGAGAGCAACGGCGCGGGTATGCAAGACATCGGGGTCGAGTTTAGAAGTCTTTAATACGTCATTTGTAGCTTTGAGGATTTCGTCATGGTCTGTAATTGAAGAATTACGAAGGAGGGCGCTGAGCGTTGCTGTATGATCGGCCATTTTAAATCTAGGGCGATGGTTTGCTATTTACTGTAGCCATGCGATATGGAGATGGTGTCAAAAGCTTGGGGTAGTGGGGTGCAAGGAGGGAGCTGGACTTAAAAAATAACCGGCGCCGATCGACTGCTGGCTAGCGTGGCAGAATTCCACCGCTTTGGTAACTTGTCCGGCAGGCGATGGACGAAATAAACCTCACATGAAGATATCTAAGCCTAAAAGATCATTCTGATTGGCAACTCCAAATCTAAATATTGAAGAATACTACAAGGCTTAGTTAAATTCGACCTTGGTCTGCGATTTATTTCGTCCATTGTGTCTCTGAAGTTCTTATACCATTTAGTTCAAAAAGGCATGTTGGTATGTCTCTGCAAGTGCTCCCGGCAAGACACTCTTTATTATTTTACCTTCTACTCCTGTTGAGCCATTGTCATGTTCATCCGGCATGCTCCTTATGAGCTCATGCATCAATTTCATGTCTCACTCTTCACTGAACAGGAATTGTTATCTGGTACTTTTGAAATTAACTACATCATCAAACTCCTCTGAATCAGACCTTCCTACCAGCGTATAGTTCAATTATTCTGGTGCTTTCTTTTTGCTTGTGCTATTCTGGATGCGATCGAGTGTAAAGTTTTGGGTCTTTCCAATGTAACTCCGTGCAATTCTGTTGACTCTGCCATACTAGGGAATAGTTTTTTTCTCGGTACAATGACGCTTAGAGGGAGACTGGATAGTGATTTCATTAGAGGCTACTTTGCATTTTGTCGCGGATGGTTGACGGTGTCTCTGCGTAGATGAATTTGAGGCCAGAAAGGCATCGGGAGAGGCATCGGGAGAATCTGCAGGAGTACGAGAGGGCTGAGTAGGCTCGAATGTCTGCGTTTGGCTCGGTATGTCATCCTGTTCTTCAGGCGTTATGGGTGGCGGTGTCGTTTCAATTGCATGCCCGCGGTCATCGCCATTCCCTTTCCATTGCAGTGTGGGCTGATCTTCTTTATATGACAACATAACATCATCATCTGACGCTATATCGTTGCGTTTGCCAGCCTCAATGGCATTGTAGAATGACTTGTCCCCATAGGCCCTTTCTTGCGTAGCAACCTCTTCCAACATGATGTCGAACTGTTCAGCGGCTGCCTGCAATAGTGTTTCATATAATATCGCAAAGTCTTCTTCCGACATTGCCAAAAGACGCCGCGCTTCTCTCAGCACCATTCGGTTATCCCACTCGACGTAGCCAAGTAGTGCCTGCTCCACTAAATTGGAGCAAGGGTGACTGATTTCGACAGGAAACTTAGGAAGCACATACTTTCCGCTTTCCGTGATGCTGTCATCGAATATTAGAGTAACAGTCCTGTGTGATGCGCACCCTTCAGCATTGGACATTCCGTTCTCAAGTACCGGTTTAAGGTTCCCGTGTGAGTCAAGCGTTACGGCAACGTAAGGTACGGGAATTGCGGAGAATGTCTTGTGGCCTTGGCCTCCCTCCTCGGCCCTGATCCGCAGCGGCACTCCGGGTGCGAATATAGCCCAACTTCCTTGTATATCTTGCCACTGAAAATCGAATTTCTCCTTCGCATTTTTGAACACTTTGCTTTCGATCTTTGGCGTCAGATCGTGCCAATTACCAGTTTCGATAATTTTACTAAAGTCGAAAGCTTTGTGTGAAGCCTCGGACCAAGAAATTTGATCTGCAGGAATAAATGCGCTCAGGTGGTGCACTGGATCCAAACCATCTCCGATGCTATTCTTTACATACGCGGTAAGACAGTTCTCGACTGCTTTGTTCTGAGAATCCCCAAATATCCCTACCAGGTTTCCGTATACATGGATTTTACAAATAGTGCTGGAATAATGGGCTAGTAGTTGTCTCAAGTTTCCAATTATGCGCTAATTGAGTTCATGTTAGGCATTAATATAACAGGTGTGACTAGAGGTCTGAAGAGCCTCAGCATCGTAGCTTCGATGATAAAGAACCTCCTTCCACTCTATATGCGTAGTGAGCTTTCTTCGGGCACATTCTAGCTTATAGCTAGAAACCCAGCCTCTTTCCGAAGATTTTTTAAATTTTCGGCAGTTCTTATCTTTAACTCCTCAATGCTTCAAGTCTTCGAGGTTGTAACTTGGAGCTGGAAACTTCTTAGCTTCAAATTGTCCAAGAAGTGTTGATAGGTCGGTTGGTGATAATGGTGTTTGTATCATTATGAATATATTGAAAGTGAATTACAGGTGATTATTAATGGTATTCTAGGTTTAGAGTTGAGAGCTATATGAATGCAATATATGCTAATCGCGTACTCTTATATTCGCTAATATAGCGTCAAAGAGTCACTTCATAGTACTTGGGATATCTTCAGTTTGAGAAAAGTATTAGTAAGAGAAATGAGAGTACTTTCTTCGCTTCCTTTATTATTCTAATCCTATCTCTTCATTTTATTCCATATTAAAACAACAATGTGGTTTCTGATTCAATTCTAGAATGGATAGTACCGATATCGAATAGAAAAGATAGGCATTATAGGGATACTAATAATTGTATTGCACAAGAACCTGTGAGTTTAGTGACTGGTTTCATCCAAGCATCAAATCGATATCGTCTATACAGATGCATTCCATTTCACATTATCTTTCTTTATAGACTAGTATAAAACGATAACCATGTAAATGTTATGTCAAACAAATTATTGCGAATGCTAATCCTTGAGTTTGTTCATTTACGCAGTATGATAACTACAATCTTTTATCTTTCAATAAACAACCATAAATTTTGCAATAGTATTTTTATTTTCATTGATTTATTTAGCTTATCCTATATTTGCTATACTCCAAGCAAGCACTTTGAATGCAACCCACAACATTCTATATAATTACAGTGAACTCATCGACTGATTAGGATCTGAAGAGCGATTCTAGTTGATCGAGCTCGGATTATCTGATTTATTCAGATTGGGATAATTTGTTTCAGTATGTGTCAGCAGATCTAGACTGAAATTGTAATATTTGTGTTAGAACCAAGCCGGCTCTTTCGGCCGATTCCCAAATTACCATACTTGAGCCACAATACCAGCTATCTTTCGCGGTTTTATTGGAGGCCAGATTTTACAAATGTTTTTATTTATGCTATTGTGGGTGTAACTAGCGCCCCGTCCACTATTACTGTATTTTTGCTCGTAAGGGGGAATATGGTAACTCCTGACTTATGTATATCTCTTATCTGCAAATATGAAGAGCCAAATTAGATATATGGCATATGTGTGCCGTGGACCTCTGCCGAGATATAACCATCGAAGACTTGTAGATACGGAGGCTCAGCGGGGGCACAAGTGTGTTTCTGATGCTGGCTAGAGAGAAGCGGGGTTGTCACAGGAAACGATGGATGAAGGGTTCTAATTGCACGATCCTGCGGACAATGTTGGATACTAAGGTTGGTGATGGCGACGTGGATTTTGCTGGACTCGTGTCGACTGGGTCCATTACCTTGTATGTAGCATGTATTAAAAGCTATTCCGTGCCTCTTTGCTGCCTCATGTTTTCAGTTGGGATTGCACAACAGCATACATATGGGGAATTCACCGCACCATGGCGAAGAAATGGAACGCTTCGGTTTACAAGCTGAAGAAATATAAGTGGAATTCAATACTTGTGCCACGCCCGCCTCGCCACTGCGCGTGTATGACTGCGGCAGAGACCATTACCCAAAATTTTATGTGTATTTGAAAAGGCTGTCTCTTGCTGCTCACGATTGGTCAAAGTATCGGAATTACTTGGTACAGTCTCAACATGGTACCCACACTCAGAGATTCAGGCATCGAAAATTTAGCTTCCATTTCTACTGTTTCCAACTGTGGACAAAGTGATGTCTCTGGAATATCATGGTCTCAAATTCTTGGGATTATTCCTCTCAATATCAGGGATAGATCGTGAATATTCCTTTAATGCAAGACCTTCAGGGTTTTGAGGATTACCACCCTCGTCTTTTCTTCAAATGTAACTCGGTGCCATCAGAGCTTGAAAAGCAGGAAAAATCTTGGATAAATTCGGTGTGCCAATCAGGCATGCTGTCCAAGGCTAGCAAGTCTGCGCTTGGTTGTCCACGCGATCCTTCTGCATGGAGCGCATAAACCTGTTTTTTCTTTCTGGACATAAGAAGTGCGAGAACATTTTTGCGGGTCCCACTCCGTCGGTGCCATTCTATCTATAGTATTCGTTATTTAGAGCTGGGTTTCTGCGCGAGGTGGTGTGGCATTGTTGATGCTGTGCCACGCCAATTCCGGATGAGCACTTTACCGGACATCCGATTGGGCTAGTCGTCCTACTGGAGTTGCCCCGCAAACGAGGTAGGTGCGGTAGGGGCGGAGCACCAGCGCCTCCAATATTCCAAGCAAGAAAGAAATTCACGGAAATCTGACAAAGTTTGGCTCCTGTTTTACGGTTTAGTGTAATTAGTACCGTATTACCCGCTGTTAAGCTCTGTGAATACCTGTAAAGGCTCGAGGGTGCAGCAAAATACATCTAATACAAGAGATAACCAGCATCATAGTACTACCAGCCAGCCTCCAGGGCCTCTTGTCACAATCCATAGGTCCTTGAAAACAAGTTTAAATTGTAGTTTTCAGTGATAACAACATACTTAAAACGATTGTAACACAGCTATTTCTATTGACTACTATTCAAAAAGACGCGAACTTGAATCAAATCACAAACTATGACCAATCTTGATGATATCCGCGGCCCGCTCAGCAACCGCATAAACCGTGGACTGGGTGTTAGCTCTTGGGATCAACGGCATGATGCTTGCATCTGCTATTCTCAAATTACTTGTCCCGTACACAACCAAATCAGGACTGACAACACCACCTAATTCTCGAGGTAACATTGAACATGTACTGGTAGGATGCCACATGGAGACGGCTGTATTTCTGATGAAATCTTTAGCATCATCGAGTGTAGAAAACCCCGCAGTGGGCTCGCTACGTTGCCCTCCAGCTTTTAGAACAGTAGATCGTAAAGGCTCGCTATCCACAATAGTGTCTATGAAATTGACGTGACGAGCGAGGACCTCCAAGTCTAAAGGGTGGCTCAGAAATCGAGGGTCAATGATAGGATCTGTGAGAGCATCTGCTGATTGAATGTGGACATAACCTCGAGAAAGTGGCATGGATAGAATCGCCAAGATGCTTAGAAAATTGCCGGGTAGTTCGTCGTCGATATTGGTCCGAACTATGACAGTGGGGAATGATGCCGACGCATCCTTGGCATCTTGTAAGATATCCTTCACGATGGCGAAGTATTTGCTGCTAGCATCATCCCTAGTTTTGTCTCCAGGATTTGTTTCATCTAGCAAAGTAGCAGGTGCTTTCTGACCCTACTCGGAAAGAAATTCGACGATAGGAAGGTATGCGTTCGGGCCGAAACCAGGAGATACAAACGGACCACTCTTGGTGGTAATGTATTCCTCCATCGCACGTTCGATCAATTCCGGATCTTGGTGCCTAAGATCATCTAAATTAGATATGATCGACTGCTCTTCAAAAGCTCTCGAAGCGAAAATATGATCTTGCAAGTTCTCCCCTATGTTTGGATTATTGACAAACACTTCGATACCATGATCACGAAGAAGTTCTTCACGACCAATTCCGGAAAGCTCAAGGAGCTTTGGTGACTGCAAAGTACCCGCAGCTAATATAACTTCCTTCCTAGCTCTGACGAAATTGACTTCCGCATCCTTGATATATTGAACGCCGGTGGCACAAAGCTCCGATGAGGTGCCAGTAGATTCGAGCAAGACCTTTGCTACATAAGCATTAGTTAGCAAATGCAAGTTCTGTCGACCTGACACTGGCGTATAGTATGCATTGGCGGAATAGGATCGTGTCGCAGTCGCTGGATCTATACTGGAAAGCGACGAGAATGCGCCTTGTCCAACTCCAGAAAAAGGGACGTCATCCGTTGCATAGTTTAGTCGTTTAAATGTCTCAAGCCATGCTTGCGAGATCGGTTCACTGGCACTCATGCTGCCAGCATAAGAAGTTTGTATATTTCCTTCATCAGAAGAACACCCATTGATGTCAGATCTTTCTGATGTCGATCTGGAAAATGTTAGCACGGACTATGGTAAACATATTCGTGGATGGTCTGTTTTCATACAGTTTTTTTGGAGCTTTAAAAGCCTTGCAAAAGTATGGCATTAGTGTCTCCCAATTCCATTTTGGATTACCAAGTTTTTCCCAGGCGTCAATGACAGTCTCCGATGGTGGCACAAAGACTTGGGCATTGATGGCACTAGATCCTCTAGAATTTTGCCTTGTGCAAGATTTATTCGCCTTCCACCAAGCTCAACCTAGTCGAATTATCAGCGTTTGTTGTCTCAGAGCATAATGTGCTATCAGAAATCTGACATACTTGTGGTTGACTTTCAAAATCCCAGTCTTCCTCTGTTCCTCGGAGTGATGCCCAAAGAGCTAGAACTTTGACTCGGGGGTCATTGTCATGATTTTCACCAGCTTCTATGACGAGGACCTGTACACCAGGATTCTCGGACAGGCGAGAAGCAAGGACAAGTCCTGAGGTGCCTCCTCCAACAATGATGAAATCGTATTCGGGAAGAATCATTTTGTCAACTTGTAGAAGAAAGAGGATTGACCAAAATATTCCAAATATCTCACATGGAAAGGATATTGATTTGAAAAGAAAAGTGCAAGCGAGTCTAGTTCAGAATCAAGACCAGAGGGAAATATCGATATTTGTGTTACCTGACTCCTTGTAACAGCAAAGCCCGCGAATGGCACAGTACATGAAATAGTGATTTTCTGCTTCCGTCGTGACTGGATAATACCCCGCAGCATGTTATGGCAGAAAATTCAACCGCGGATGTTATTCACTTAATCAAGTAGCTAGGTGCACCAGTGGTGCCATGCAACAGACCATATGTAGATATGGGAAACGTTAATATGAGTTAAATCACCTTCATTATTTTTACTTTAATCTTAGGTTACCTGTCGAGTGGAGTTATGATTGGAGTCCTGTCATGCAAAATAAGGCTTTGCACAACGCCGCCTCCAACTCACATGCAACCGGAATATGCGTGTTACCAGATGTCAGATTCACATGCCCTGAGAACCCATAGTTACACCCAGTGTATGTTAACGTCACCAACAGATACCAAACTTCGACAAATATTCGGTCACAACATGGAATTACCCCTGGGTTTCAGCGTTTCCCTACAACCGATCATTGTGTCGCAGACCCTTGTAAACGTTTTTCAACGTTCACGCCTCTTTATCAGAAGTGGTATACTCTGAACTCACAAATAATGCTCGTCCCGCAGCCATTCATGTAAGATAAAACGCCTTTTATTTGATATATCAAAACAACTGGAAGCCTTTTGTTTCTAAAGCACAATGCGCATATTTATATTACAAAAAGCTGAACGTAACCATGGGTCTCTCTTTGAATGCTGTGAATGTACTCGTCATCTCCAGTGTGACTTTGTTTCTATCCTTGGTAGCATTGGGTTTTCACTATGGTCGAGGAAACTCGGATAAAGACTGACATTTTAGAATTTGCGCCATCACATTGCGCCGCACTGTTTGGCTATGTCACTGGTGTCTAAGCGAAGCACTCCCTACCCTGCGACAGTTTCCCCTTCTATACCTCAAGCATAATTCAGAGCATCACATTAACATCATCCACATGAAAAGAACGAAACCAAGAATTCTACAATCAATCAAAATTTATTCATGAATCATAACCTATTGTTGCTCCCTAGGTACCACAACTCCATCTAAGCCCCAAAGTTTTGAAGTTTAAACCGCCTCATCCGCAGCCACACTCTCATAAGCACCTCCCTCATCCGCACCCCTTCTCATCTCCATCCTCGACGGCGTCTCATACATCTTCGTGTAATTAATCACCTGACCACCCAACATTGCAGCACCATTTTCTCTCTTCCCAAAAACCGGCGCTGGATCACACCAGAAATCTTTACAGTTGCGGACGCAACCGCGAGAAAATGGGTTCTGGGGTGCTCGGCGTCGATTCTTGCTTCCTTCGTAGCCGTGGAACGCGGTTTCGACGAATGTGTCCACACCGAGAATTTTCTTCCATTGTGCGAAACAACCGGCTTTATGGGCGTGATGATGGCCATGGCCACCTGGTGCGTGGGTTGGAGGTAAAGCGGGATCGGGACCAAGTCCGGTGTTTCCGATTTGACCGCCCGACCGTGAGGTAGCACCTGTGGTAAGAGCGTTGGTGATTGCTTGGGAAGCTTTACCTCCTGAGTGTGTACCGCGCATATTCTCCCAAGTGGTCATTGCTCGTGAGATCTGGATCAATTGGACGAATAGTAACATAGTGACCCATGTTAATTGTAAAATTGCCCACAATACCAAGACCAAAGTGTAGGGGTCTGAGTTGACAATACCGCATAATGAAGGCGAAAGAATGTTACACTCTTGTTCGTCTTTCCCAGCGAAACCTTCGAAGTCTTCATCTTAATTAGCATATATTTTAAGAACCTTAGATTTATACTTACATCCGATAGTGACTCTGACTAGGGAGATAATTCCAAGCTGCAAGCACACCAAATAGAGAAAGAAATGTCTATGGTTGTTGACACCGACGCAGTTGTTGATCCAAGGGCAATGGCTAGGTTTCCATATTAGCGAAAAGATTGGAGAAAGGGGGATAGATTGTGCTTACTGGTCATGCTTCGCTACGCATCGGTTGCATCGCCTGCAATGTTTACTTCTCAGGGGTTGTCGAACCATGCAATGAACGCAAAAGTTCTGCTCATCGAATTTCCATGCGCTTAATAACTCATCAATTACAGCTTTTTGTTGAGTTAAACCACCCAGTTTTGGCACAAAACCAGGCTCGTATACCATTGAACAAAAGTAGAAATATCCAGTAAGACTGTAAAAGGTGAAGAATAACAAATTCGAGAGAGGGTAAGTTCCGTATGTAGCTAACAATTGTTAGTATAGATTCCATGAGAAACAGATTCCGGGTTACAAACCTGGTAACAAAGTTGTCAACCATCTTACGCCAACCCAAAACAATGTAGCTGCAAAAATTCCTGCAAGCCAAGGCTAAATTGACATTGTTCATTAGCGAAGCTCTTGAAGCTAATGTAAAATATCTTAGACATACCGTTTTATGTAGATGCCTCATATCCGAAGGAGCATACTCTAATAATTGCTGGGCCAACCATTGTAATGAATACCCAAAAAACAAAGCCATAGGTACACCGATAAATACTACCATTTGACTACTGATCATAATCATAGACCAAAGTATTAGGAAAGGCCATAAAAAGAAGAATTTGTTCATGAATGCACGCTTATCCTTCAACAACCACGAAGACATCGGGAAGCTGATAACGACCGGCTTGGCATCCTCATCGTATCCACACTCTGTCAGAGCCTTATGCCAGATTCTTTCTGTCTTCATCTCTTGAGCTGTGATAGCTGGGGTTTTGCCAGTCGAGGTTTCAGCAAATCTATCCGCTCCGTACTCTATTAACTTCTGTATGCACCCCTGGGAGCCCTTAACCAACGCCCAATGCAGTGCAGTAAATCCAGTTTCGTCCGTAGCATGAACATCGGCACCCCACCTCAAGAACAAATCCACACAGCTTGGTAATCCCTTGTACGCCGCCCACATCAAAGAAGTGTGACCCTGGGTATCAAGTACGTCGACATTGATGTTTTGGTGCAAAAGAAGAACAAGTAGGAAGATATTCCCTTCAAACGTAGCAAGATGAAGAATATTGTATCCTTGAACATCCGTAATCAGAGGATCGGCGCCATTTTCCAGTAACAGGTGAACGACATAATAATGGCATCTCTGAGCAGCCCACATGGCCGCTGTAGCTACAGACTCTCCTCCTTTCTTATTCACATCTGCACCGGCTTTCAGAAGGAATTGGCACATGGCATACTGATTATTAATAGCCGCCCACTGTTTCAGTCTGTTAGCCAGGGAAATCTTACACAATAGGGTCGAGTCGCACATGTAAAGGCGTTATACCCTCGCCGTCACAATACATAGCATCAAAAGTACCATTGTCGAATAGCTTCTCCATCGCTTGAATGTCTCCTACCCGAGCGAGTTGCATTATATCTGCGGGCCGCTCTGGAGGTGTCATATCACCGAGCTCTACATGATTATCCTCACTAAGGGCCGGCGCCAAGGCGTTCGACTTCCCACTTGGCATTATTGGGGCAATTTTCTTCGAGGATTCCGTCCCGGAGGAGGATTTCGAGTCTCCAAAGGCCATGACAGTACCAGGCAGTCCGGGACTAACGGTGTTGGGTGTTGTCGAGGAAATGAAATCGATTATGGTATGTAGGGTATCTCAATCATCAATCGTGAAATTTATGACAACATAAACATAATTATATGGTAAAGCAAAGAAGTCAATAATAACGGAGAAAAAACACGGAGTAAGGATCTTTATAACTGAAAAGCTGATGAGTTGTGTTCAAGTGGCTCCAATGGAAATTGTATTGCTTACAACTACGAGGCTGAGTACCCGTTGGTACTTTATTTTAATCTCTGGGCTTGCCTTATTCTAGAAACGGTGACAGGGGGCACGGCTGATTTTTAATAGCACAGCTCAGTCCATCACCACAAAATTATTCCCATAGCCTTGTGTGAAAGAACAACACGCATAGGAACCACTTTGGAATATCATCATCTATCGAACTCATAGACTTTTCTATATGTACCTCGGATCTGCGGTACTTTTTGAAGTCTTTGAGCTTCAAGTATTTCGATAACAAGGGTCTATATTCTCGCGGTCATGTCTTCTTCAGAGGATTGGGTTCATACTCTTTTGAATCCCTCGCCTTTGGGTTTGATCATCGCAATTATCCTAGCCCTTTCAATACCAATTTTCCTCCACTCTGTTGTTTTCCGTGCAACGGGTTTCACAAGCTTACCTTCTATCTTGTTGATTGGACCAAGCGGCTCAGGAAAGACCGCGCTTCTTACTCTTGTAAGTAATCCAAAAGAAGATACATTATCGCATGAGGTGAGTAGTCAGTCATCACAAACACTGATAATTGATAATAGTTCGAGCGAGAGAATAAACCTGCCACTACTCATACTTCTCAAACCACCTCATCTGCCGAATGTTCTCTGCCGGTTGAGACAATAGCTGCTTCGGACAAATATCGATCAGTCAATGATCCAGCAAATCAAGTGCATAAGAAGTTCATCTTAATTGATACTCCCGGCCATGGAAAACTGCGACATCATGCATTCGAAAACCTTACAACTTCTCAAAACCTTCGAGGTGTAATATATCAAGTTGATGCCACTACATTGGGTGCTGGGGATGAGGGTTTAAGAGAGGCTGCGGATTATCTACACGATCTACTCCTTCTCATGCAAAAGCTCATGGATGGAAAAACCACTACAAAGGCACCTAAAGAACTGCCACTACTCATCGCTGCCAACAAGATGGATCTTTTTACTGCTCTTCCGGCCGCATTGGTCAAGAGTAGTTTAGAAAGAGAAATTACCAAAGTTAGAGTTTCGAGATCAAAAGGTCTACTCGATTCGGGAATGTCTACAGAAGAGGACGAAGATAAAGATGAATGGCTTGGAGAAATGGGTTCTAGCGAGTTCAAATTTTCACAAATGGAGGAGTTCAACATTTCTGTTGAAGTAGCTGGTGGTAATGTAATTGGGTCTGATGGTGGATCAGTTGATGCTTGGTGGAGGTGGGTAGCTAACAGATTATAAGCGAATGAAGCTTTTTCCACATTTTAATGCAGTAGGTATGTAGTTAGATCATCTAATACCCCTCAAGGACCTCATTTATACGGCTCTTTTATGTGAATAGCTCATCGGGTTAATTGGGTTGATAAAAACCCCATATTTAAGTGTTTTCAAGTTATTCTGATTGATAGGAGATTTCTTACTGTGCTTCATAAAGAAGCTTGTCTGAGCTAGAGTTGTTATCGTCATACGTGATTCAACCTTAAAACTAGCCAGTTCGCATTCTTTGTAACAATCATCTCAAACCCCAATTCAAACCGTTCATCTCGAACATATACGCTATGGATATACTATGGATATACGGTCCTCTTCAATTCACTTTCTTATTCTTCTCTTAAGCGATTCCTCTTTCCCTTACTTAAGAACATCATCGATTTAAGTTTCGCCAAGATCTCTTTCTTTTCGGCTTCTCCAAACCACATTGCCCAGTGTTCGATTAACAACAATTCTTCGAAATGTCATCGACTTTTCAATTCCCTCCTACTTATGTTTTTAGATTTTTACTTGATGATAAGGAAATAAAAGAGTTGGAGGATGGATTGGATAAGTTTAATGCTTTACGATACACAGTACAGGAAGCCCAGGTGGGACTTGCAAAGATTCCAACAAAGGCGAGAGTGGAATTTGAGTTGAGGAAGCTAAAGTTTATGACAGTTGATGTCACGAATGTTGAGAGAAAAACAGAGAAGTTGGATGAAGTGAGGTCTGAGGTGAAAGAAGTCGCGGGAAAGAAGAGGAAAGCTAGAAATGGAAAGAAGAAGCAGGTGCGGAAAAGTACATTGAATGAAAATGGGTATGAAGTCATTGAACTTAGTTCCAGTGAAGAAGAGGATGAAGATGAGGAAGAAGAGAATGAGGGAATAACCAGGGAAAAGTTGAAGTCAGCTGATGGGACGAGTTTCCCTGCACCAACTGGAAGTATGTATGGACGAGAGACTGTCAAAGTTCAACAGGGTCTCAAAATGCCAGATACTCTGAATGTTCAAAATACTTTCAAAGTTTTGAAGAAAGATTGGTATTTCGATTCAGAAAGAGAGGGCAAGTTACTTCCAATGGATAACTACCTGATATATGAAGGACGACGAATAATGGGACCACCAAACTCTCTCCCTTCAGATATTTTAACTCGCGCGGCAGCCGATCCTAAAAGCCACCCAAATTCCAAATATAATCACCATTATCGACACCAGCAATCAAGCAAGCCACTCACCCGTCCTACCCTTCTCACACAAACCACATCCGAACATGACGATCCTGAGCATTATCCACCTCTACCAGAATATCTCAAAACACATTATTCCTGCGAACGACCCACTCCATTAACATCACCAAACGATAATTTCCTCACCCAACTCCAATCCGTGAAATTAAAACGTCTCCTAGACGGCGACCAAATAGGCGTTCGCGCATACAGTACCTCTATTGCCTCAATAGCAGCATACCCCTATGTCCTCACCTCACCCAATGAAGTCATCCGTCTCCCCGGGTGCGACCAAAAAATCGGGAATCTCTTCCTTCAATACCAAAACACAGGCACCATAGATGAAGTCATCGAATTCCAAAATAACCCACGCATGCAAGTTCTCCGTCTCTTCTACAATATCTGGGGCGCAGGCGATGCCACCGCCCGCGATTTCTACGATAAAAAAGGCTGGCGCGACCTTGATGATATCATCGAATATGGCTGGGACAAACTAACGCGCGTCCAACAAATCGGCGTAAAATACTACGATGAATTTTTGCTTCCGATTCCCCGTGCTGAAGTCGAAGAAATTAGTTCCATTGTTCTTTCTGAGGCGAGGAAAATTGATAAGGGATATCAAATGGTTATAGTCGGAGGATACAGGAGAGGAAAAGAGAACTGTGGAGATGTGGATATTATACTCACGCATCCGGATGAAAAATTCACGTTTAATTTTGTATCGGAGTTAACCGGACGATTGGAGGAGCTAGGATGGATTACGAATATTTTGTTGGAATCGATGCGGAATTCAGAGAGAGGACAATATGCGGTGGATTTGAGTCGTGCGGAGGGTGAAAGGAGTCATGGGGGTTTTGATACCCTGGATAAAGCTCTGGTCGTTTGGCAGGATATTAATTTTCCCCAACCTTCCCAACCCCCCTCTCAGCCCTCTACATCTCAAACCAAACCACCCAAAATCAAAAATCCAAATATTCACAGAAGAGTCGATATCATTATAACCCCGTGGAAAACAGCAGGCGCAGCGATTATTGGTTGGTCGGGCGGAACAACTTTCCAGAGAGATTTAAGGAAATATTTTAAGGAGAAGAAAAATTGGAGGTTTGATAGTAGTGGGATACGGGATCGGAGGACGGGGGAGTGGATCGATTTAGAGGGGTGTGTGGAGGGGAGTGGGGAGGCAAAGTTGAGGGAAAAGGAGATGGCGGTTTTTAGGGGCGTGGGCTTGGAGTGGAGGGAGCCGTGGGAGAGGTGTACGGGGTAATTTGGGGGAGGGGAAGCGGGGTGAGTGAGGGTGGGTGAGGGTGGGTGAGCGGGGAAGATATGGGTTATGGGTTTAGTTATTTTTATTTTATGATGAATATACTCCTATCCATGACGGAGAGCCGATGAAATCAGTACCCAGTACTTCTCTCCATACAACCAAACTCCAAACTCACTTATAAACATAAAAATTGAGGTGAACAGTGATCAGACCATTCCACTATCATACTCACTTATATTAGGATATTGAACGGTGTTATGAGGT
This sequence comes from Sclerotinia nivalis, assembly GCA_029531795.1. NCBI lineage: Eukaryota > Fungi > Ascomycota > Leotiomycetes > Helotiales > Sclerotiniaceae > Sclerotinia > Sclerotinia nivalis. The sequence goes on from JAPEIS010000003.1 coordinate 2,559,870, forward strand.
AGATATACAGGCTTAAAAACATCAATTGATTATTGAATTTGGATTGATATTGACAATTGCTATGAGGTATCCAGGCTTACGAACATCAATTGATAGTTGGATTTGGAATTGGAACGTTCAAAAGGACTATGGATATTGAAACCCCTCTGATTGTTAGATTTGAGTTCGGATATTGAAAAGTGCTGGAACGTTCAGACTCTTTAATTGTTGCATCTGAACTAGAACATTGAAAATTAATGACATCTGAACTAGTTGTAGAACATTGGAATTACCGAGACATTCAGGCCATTTGATTGTTAGGTCTGGATTGGACATTGAAGAGTGCTATAAGGCTAGGTATCCACAGTCACTCGAGCAGTAAAAAATGGAAGATTGATTGTAGTACAGCGCAAGTGGTATTTCTAATCGGGTTGTTTGCCTACTAAACAGTAAACTCCTGATTCCTTCATGGTAGACCCATTTGAATCATCATGTAATCGCATCAAATCATGTCTGGATAGAACTTCGCAAGGAAGAATTCTGATGTTCTTTCCATGCATTCAATTTTCGAAATCATATCACGCAAGTCTGAGAAAGATTAGTAAGAAAAGCTTGAATTCGCAATTGAAAACTAACCTTTCAATCAAATGCAAACCAGAAGCAGTTTCAACCACATGGCTAACTTCACCTGGCTTTAAGGCAAAAGCTGCTTCCTCAAACTCTTTCTGCATATCCCCTCTTCCAAAGAAACCAAGATCTCCCATCTTGCGAGCAGAGCTGCAATCGGATTCCCTAACAGCGAGATCCCCCAATGATGTTGAACCAGAACGAATATGAGCTTCGTGTTGAAGAATAATACTCATGGCCTCCTCCTTTGTGCGTGTAATTTCAGCCTGAAACTTTATTAGAAAAACACTGATCACACACACGAGATTCCAATGTCGGGAAGGAAAAGGAACAATGAAACAGCTTTTTGAAAACTAACCTCGCGCCAACTGCTCGGTCGCCTACTACCCTTATGCTTAACCAGTAAATGGCTAGCTCTAATCTTTCCATGGTTCTCATCCTGACCATTGGCACTATCCCCAATCTCGGAGACGCTGTAGTTCTCAGCCATATATGCCTTCAACTTTTCGGTATCAGTGTTTGCTGGAGGTTCCCAACTTGATATGGTTTGGGCTTCGTTGAAATAATAGGGAATGTTCTTAGATTTCGATGTGCGAACTTCCCATCCTGCTGGTAGACCTGCGTCTGCCTATGAATGGGGTCAGTAAAGCTTAATTGCATTATATTATGGAGTCAAAATGTTCGAAACGAAAGTAAACATTCAATGAAAGGAACAATCCAAAAGGAAAGTAAGCATTCAACCAAGGGAAAACTTTACCATTGTGTAACTGTTTTTAGATATTAATGTACTACAAATCAAATGATTCAAATTTATGATGAAGATGATGAGTCCTTTGCTATAGATTTCTGTGATTGTATTTGTACACTTAATTTTTTGATTGTATATTTTTAAGAGGAAGAGGCGTGGAAGATGCATGAAGCATTAACTGGAAGATGGGTGTCTTGGTCACAGGGTGAATCGAATTAAGTTTAGTGGCGGGTTTCTTTAGTAACCAACTTTATAGAACTTTAAGAACTTTTGGAATTCAATTGACTAGGATCACAAAATAGTTCTAGCCAAAATCCACATCGAAATCCACTCAAGCCATAATCCATCATCGACATTTCTCATCAACGCGAGGCAACGAAATACATTACAATATCAAAGTAGAAATAAGATTATTTCTTTCACGATTACATTATCGACTTCAACAACTTCCAGGATTCAAATAACGAGGTTTGTTCACGGGAATTATTACAATTTATCTATTGCGACAAGATTATCGACAGCTTAAACTCTTTCAAAGAAATATCATCATGGCATCTCCATCATCCAGCTCAGGCGAAGAGCACAAGAAGAATGAGGAACAAATCACTTTTAGATTTTGTAGTGAATGGTAAGCTTTTATTGCGTCTTCAACAGATTTTGTCGCATCTGCTAATCATTTCCTAGTTCAAACATGTTGTACCCAAAAGAGGACCCTGATACCCACCGCCTACAATTCGCATGCCGTACTTGTCAATATTCAGAGGAAGCCGTCTCCTCTTGTGTGTTCAGAAATATTCTCAATAACGCCGTTGGTGAGACCGCGGGTGTGACTCAAGATGTTGGATCTGATCCCACTGTGGGTTTACCCTTATGTCTTCTATGCGGCCATGTGGTCATTTGTGAGGGAAGGACGTCGAGTACAATGGGTGTGGAAGAAGTTTAATAGGGGAAGGGGGAGATTTATGGATAGAGTTGTGCGGAAGTTCTGGCGGCTGTTGTGGTCTCTTTAAAAACCTCCGCTGACATGTCAATTTCTTTTGTTCTAGCTTCCACGATCAAATAAGACTTGTCCTGCTTGCAGGAACGAGGACGCTGTATTTTTCCAATCTCAACAGAGATCTGCGGAAACAGGAATGGTAAGCTAAGCTACAGCATTTATGAGTATTAATAAGCCCTGCTAACGAGAGGTCCTAGAAACTTTTCTACGTGTGCTGCGGGTGCGGTCATATTTTCCAGTAATGTTCCGGGGTTTTCGGTTTCAAGGAAGGCGTTGTTATTTGGGAGAACAGGCTTATGGAGTCTGTCGCATGGATTGGGGACACATAAAAAATGTCATGAGTTTTTGGGGCATGTCAATCAATACGGGAGGGGATATATTTTCAATGTCCAAATTCCTTGAAAACGCCGGGTTTGCTATGCTACACTTATTCCTTTTCATACAGTGATATCTACAAATGCATAGGTGCTAGTGATAGAATTTTTGACCACTTCATCTTTCTCAGTTCTGTGCCAACCACACCTAAAAAATGTTAAGAAACAAAACACAACTTGGGATAGTCGACAAAACTAACCATTTAATCTCGTTCCAATGGGCTCTCCAGCTTTGTTAATCAAAACACAAGCATTATCGTCGAATTTGACAACACTTCCATCTGGTCTCTGTAATTTCTTAACTGTCCTAACCACAACCGCATGTCTAATATCTCCTCTTCTAACCTTGTTTGCCGCTGATGTGGAAACACTTGCACCGGGACCGGATTCTGAGAAGTTGCGTTGCTTTTGTACTACGACTATAATGCGATCTCCTGAAAATTGGGGTCAGACTCGAGGATCGATGGTGTGAAGTTGAGAGGCTGATCGCGAGGGGCATGATGTTGAGAGGGGCTTTGTAAAGAAGGTTAAGAGGGGTTCGAACCAATCTTTGCATGCCTCTTCATTTTTAAGACCTTGGCGCATTCTACCACTGCGGCACCAGAATTGTCGATGCAATTAAGCATCGTCTATATTGTGAGAGTTAGCACAATAGAAGTAATGCGCGGAAAGTAGTAAGGTATTTTATGTATGCGCCAGAGAAGCAATGAGTCCAAAGCAATGAGGGTTGAAGTAATGAGTAAAAAAGAATGGGAGGATTTTATATGTACGCAAGAAAACAATTCACCATACCTTTAGTTGAATCATCTTGTGGACAATACGATGGGTGGAGGGGTTCACTTTCGTATTGCTGGAGATTCTTCGTCTCTATCTCTCTCACTCTTTGATATTGTGGTTATCTCTATCTCTCTACTGTCATTGTCAAATTATTAGGACACTAGTCTATGTTTGGTATAGGCGAAGTTCACCCACGCCTCAATAATCCAAGGTTTCTATTTCCAGCCTCTTTTACCTATTGTCCTTATCCTATTAAGACTGGGTAATAGGGGTGGAAAATTATACTTCATCCTCTATTGAACGTCATCATGTATCTTACAGGAAACAATTATTTCTTTCCTGCTTACTTTCTTTCCTCATTCTCTTACCGTTTGAAGCATTTCAGCGTTCTCCAATTTTCAAATTCCTCATAACGTTACTCTTAGGTTCAGCACATAAGTATTTGCTTCTCCTTCATCCTACTCAAGCAAGCAAAGTTAGAGGGGAAAGTCGTCCGTTTGGAAGAGGTGAATGTATTACAGGTCACCAAACCAACTCGAATATCTCTGTCGTAGGAGAGGAACCGCTCGAATCATTCATTCTGATATTTTGATTTACAACCCGTACATCCATACACTCATTTGGATATTTAAAAATCTACTCGAGTCCCTCCCTGTCAGCATCTTCGTACAACATTATCCTCTTCCTCTCTCGGCATGAACGTTGGCTTTTTTGTAGGCCTAATTTCTGTACACCTTACATCACCTTACATACTACTCCAATCGTCAAAATGCCACCGAAAGCAAATCAATTGAAGAAGGAGCGACTTACCCTGGCTCAATTATGCTCATACGACGATATATTAACAGATGCGCTTGTTGACCAAGTAAGCCTTCTCATATGGTTTTCCAATTTATAACTTCTCCTAATAATAGCCGACAGGTTTACTATTGGACCAATATTCGCAAAAATCGCATCGCATACCATTCATCTCGTGGGGTTAGAGAGGAAGATGTGACCAAAATACTTCAAAATTCGGTGATCATCGAGAAGAACACCATAAAAGCAGAGGCGCAACTTTTAGCACTTCCAGGTCTTAATAAATTCCAGCAAAGTCTCAAGTCAGAAAAAGAAAAGGAGGATTTTAGACGCCATTTAAAGAAGTACATCAATATTTATCTCCCAGATTGTCCATTTGAAGTTTCGAGCACGAATCGGTATACCGTTGTTACACATGAAGCGGCAATTGTTGCACGGAGGGAGATTAGGAAAGGAGAAGTGGTCAAATATCTTTGCGGCATTCAAGTTGTCATGACACCTGAGGAGGAGGCACATATTAATCATAGTCGCAGGGATTTTAGCATTGTCATGTCAAGTCGCAACAAAGCCGCATCACTATTCTTAGGACCAGCTCGATTCGCAAATCACGACTGTGGCGCAAATGCTCGTTTAATGACGACTGGAAGTGCCGGAATGGAAATTATCGCAGTAAGGGACATTGAAATTGGGGAGGAAATTACGGTCACATACGGAGACAGCTATTTTGGCGAGGATAATTGCGAATGCCTATGCAAGACTTGTGAAGACAATCGCGAAAACGGATGGGCCCAGGACACTGATGATAGCAATGAGACAATTCCCAAATTATCGATTGAACATGAACCAACACCCCTCGACACACCCGGTTATAGCCTTCGACGCAGACGACGACTCCCTTCTTCAGTATCTGAATCACGATCCGAGTCGATGACACCTGATGTCAATTTACGACCACAAGTAAGAAAATTGCCTCCGAGGTCGGGTAGATCAGCTTCTTCGGCTCATAATGGACGTTCCTCTGCTATGGATACACCTTCATTAGAATCAACTCTGCCCGAGCCTAAGGTAGACGAAGCTAATGATGACAACCCACCACCAAAATCATTAAAGCGAGTGTCTAGCGGAGATGATTCTTTAGCGGCCACCCCGAAAAGACGGCGGGCATCTCAAAGGATTGAACGTTCGCCATTGGGGCTTCTACGTGGGGTGAGCGAATGTGAGGTGCCTAGTTCCCCGGATTCAGATATATTCCAACAAAGCCTTTTAGTTGAATGGGAAGAGCCAGTGACACCGGGAGTACCAGAGCCAACGATTGATCGCGGAAGGTCTCGACCATTAAGGTCAAGCACACTTAAGCGAAAGAGAGACTCTGAGGAACCAACAGCTTCACCATCGGAAACGATGAAACGATTGAAGAATCAACTGATTGTAAAGGTGGAAGAATTTACTCCTACCTCGTTCTACGGAGGTATCAGCAATACCGCGTTGCCAAGTTCTGCTTCCGAATCTAGAAGAGCTAGTTTTACATCCTCACCTTCGGGCGAGGGAATAGGAGAAACTGATGCAACATCAGTTGACGAAGATACGATTGTGGTGCGTGATGAGAAACCTGCTTCCGTTGGCCCTAAATCTAAACGACAAGGTTATGTCAAGCGAGGAAATCATGGAGGTCGAAGAAGAGGACCATTATGGGAAAGGGAAAAGTTGGAGAAGGCCAAACAATCAAATGAGGTGCCTTTGGTGATGCAAAAGGCAGCTAGTGCGCCGCGGGAAGCTGTTCTTGTCAGCCCAAATACCAGCAGACAGCATCCAGCATTACAGGATGATGCAGACTCATCTGCGCTTTCCGACCTTGGCTCCGACATGGAGATCGATGACTCAACCATGACAATTTCGAAGAAACTACCGCAACCTAAGATTCGACGTCGTCGAAGAGGGGTAGTCCCACCCCCAACTACAGACTTGGATCATGCGCCAAATGTACGAATTCCTGGCGACTATGTACTTACACATGCACTTCTTGCTGAACCAGCTTCAGCATGGATTAACTGCAAAATATGTGAAGAACCTTTCGTTCAAAAAGATGCTTACTTTACGAGATCATCTTGTCCGAGATGTGAGAGACATAGTAAGTTATATGGATACATGTGGCCTAAAACAGATAAAGAGGGGAAACATGATGAGGAGGAAAGAGTTCTGGATCATAGGACCGTTCATCGTTTTATTAAATCTTCAGAAGAGAAAGATATTAGGAGGAAGATTGGACGTGGAAGTACTGGAAGTCGTGAGGTCACAAAAGAGGCTAGTGCGACTCCGGTGGTATCTGCTAAAGGTGACGGGGATAAGAAATCTAAGGGAGGTTTATTGAAAGTCTATGGGAGACGAAGTGAAAGAACAAAGAGGAATAGATTCACATTGTAAAATATTTGGGTGAGGTGAGAAGGATAGAAAGAAAAGGGTTACATTACGATATGATAGATGATGATGGTTGGGAATAGGGATGAGGTCTTCGCTCTTGTATTTGATATTGTTATTGATATTATACATTCGTGGTAGGGTGTATGAATATAACTACTACGAATGGTGGTTTGGTTTGGTTTGGTGTTCGGAAATCGGGAATAGGTTTTAAGCGATTACTTTTGGAATGGAATGGAACGATACATGGAATAGTACTAGTATTAGTACATGAGAAATGGGTGGGTGTATTATAGAGAGTGGGTGGAGGCGAGAATGGGGAGCCGGCTTGATTAGGCCGAGAGGAATAAAAAAAAAGTGTATTATAGAGAGGAGAGAAGAGATTCGTGATTTGTGATATTACTCTAACGTCTTTATATTATGTTGCATTGTATTACATTGTATTGCGTAGGGTTGAATGGGTATATGGTTTTTATATACATGCTGTGTGTTGTATATTGTATGTTGATGCTGTATGTTGTATGTTGAGTTGCGGAAATTAAGGTGGTCATTGGTTAGACTTACCATGTTTCTATCTTTTTTGTGCTCCAACATTTGCTCGTGTTTTTGACATTGTATTTTTTTCTTTTGAAGGCTTTTGTGTTAAACTCACCAGCTCTAGTGAAGTGATGCTGATGGAAAATGAGTGGTGATAAATATCCATTTCACTCATCATCTCATCATCTTATAAGAAAATCATGGGTAAGTCTATACTAGCTGAACCATTGATTACTGTAAATGGCAAATATATATAATGGTCGAAATTCACAGGTTTGACTTGGGAGTGTAAGCTGGAGGTATAATTTAGAGGTATAATTTAGAGGTATAATTTAGAGGATCTCTGAGAGGGTACTTGGTCAAAAGTCTAACTTATAGGCTCTAAAAGGAGGAGCTGTATGAAGAAATCTTGTCCTAAATATCGGCAGTGTTCAGGAGTTTATAGATAGCTCTCATCGACTGCATATTAGACACCCGATATTAATAAATAAAGCAAAACATGATGTAAAGCTATACCCCTAGGATTTCTACCTGAGAGGGATTATTATTACTTGATAGAACTTTTAGATTTTATTCTTTTTACGACGTCTGTCCAGCTCAGTGATATCTTTCAAAAGGACAAGGAGTTGAGACTCCTACATCAAGTATGATGTGAATCATTAGCCAGCGTCTGAAAGACGAGTTTTCGTTGCTAAATTTTCTGTAGGAGTTGATGTCTTGGTATAGCTATTTCGGATACAGTGTATCGTATCACATTGATCGAGATCACTGAAGTGCAGTTTATCGGACGTGATACGAATAAGAGAGGTAGCATCAAGAACGGTAATGTAGGATGAAGAGTTGATGTGTCTAGATGGGTTATATCGCATGTTTTATGCAATTCTTCGATGTAAAGGATCAAGTTAGAATCAGCCTTTTTTTAAACTGTATCATATCTGGTACAACCATGCTACTGGCGGCGAATCTGAGGTATAAGTAAACGATGAGGAATTGAAGTATATTCTGTATATGATGGTTCTGAAACCATATCAAGAATATTCCTACGAAGACTAGAATGGGGAAAGGATTTAATAATTACTCGAGCAGATGCTACAAATCGATATTTCGGTATGATGGTACCTTAAAATTACAGGAAGTCCTGAATAAAACCGATTTTTATATTATTTGAGTAGATGGACAGTCACTGTATGATAGTATATTCTATTAGTCGGTGGTTATTATAGAAGTTTGTGTTATTAGAGTCAAATTTGAAGGTCAATAGGATTTGCTAGGTGTAATACTACTAAGCTGGAATATATCAAGTAGATATATAGTATTATTGAAAATAGAAATTATTGGAGTATAAACCCATTTTGGATAGGCTCTGAAGTTAAGCATTTCCGACTTCGAAATATTCTAGGTTAGTAGCCTCGGCAGACTTCCAGTATACTTCAATTCCATAGATATTGAATCTACATGCAGGCTCACACTCCTTTGGCGGTTCAAATCAAGCATACAGCCTTCTATATCGCGTATGGCGCTCTTGAGCTTCGATCCAACCTCGCGTGTATTGCAGAAAGAAGCTGCAATACCTGGCCTTGTATCGTCTTAAGCGAGCCGCGTGGATTCGATCAATATCTGACTTTGTGCGAGTACTTCTCCCAACTATATGGTGTTGGGAACTAACTTGGCAGGAAGGGAGCACGCTGCTCGTTCAGATTCAAATAGCATCGTGTCGCAAAGACTTCTGACCGCTTGAAACAAATACATAAATGATTATCCAGCAAACGCATGTAAATCTTCCAGAGCTATACATCTGCCAGACCAGAACAACAACCAGCCAAATGACTTCCGCCATGCCCTGGATAATACGTTCAGAGAGCTCTGTGTGCTCAATATAAAATACCACTAGGAGGGAGTTGAACCTGACTTATAAGATTACAATCTCATAGCTTTAATCTAGACGACGCAAGACATATATATTAATTATCAAAAAGTTACCAGATTCTCTAATTATCTCATAAAGAAAGATAGTGCTACGCAGCCACCCAGAAAAAGATATACAGCAATATATATATATTCGACTCCAATATATCCGATACAATAATATTGATACAGCTAACATACTAAAATCTTACATTAAACCACAAATCATCAGCGGTCTATAGTCTTATATGCGCAGTGCTGAGGATATCAAGTTTCTTTGACCTGAGACCGTGCGAGCTGTGGCTACTAGGTAAATATTTATCCTCAAAAGTGCCATGTAAGAGCTGCTAATTATGGAGCGCTCTGAGCTAGATATGCTAGCTACCTCGTTCAACGATGCGGAAAACGAAATCAATCCTCCCCAAGAAAGCTATTCGAGTTTTATAATTACTTATTTACTACCCAGTAGTTACTCGAACACTCCCTCACCCACAGCAATAATTTCTTTCGTAATCTTAGAAATAGGAGTTGGAGCTGAGAAGCAAACCACAAACCACAAACCAAAAACCCAGATATCGAGGAAAGTCAATACAGAGAAAAATATAAAGAAAATAACAAGCATACTGTACTGCACTGTATTCAAGTAGCCTTGAACAATCCCCCAAGAACTACTTGTCTAATTATAAATATTACATAGACGCTAAGAATCAATCAATTTTGAGGATTTTTTCATTTAGAGATAGATAGTAAAGTGTAAGAGAGAGAGAGAGAGAGAGATATATATATATATATATATATACATACATATATACATACACTTAACAATATAAGATATAACAAGAAACCCATTAGCTAGCTAGCCAGGTAGTTAGCTAATGAAGTCCATACATTAACTAGTCATTGTATGATATGATATAGTATGGAATGATATATATAAACTTTTTAATAGTACATGGAATATCTTTGCTCCTATTTCCCATCTGTCCGCATCTTGTCTTCATCTTTGCCAATGGTATTCCTTTTGGTCTATTTTAGTAACTCCTTATCATATAATATCATATCCATTTGCTACCGTTACCATTAGAATCCCCATTTTGCTCCACATGTCATGACTTTTCCATCCAGACACTCGCCCATACCCGCATCAAATTTTCGCAGATAACTACAGATGCGTCCTGCGAAAAGTAATCCAGCTCAACCATTTGGAAAGTCCTTAAATCCCACTTTGACGAGGTCTCTTTCGTGAGCTGCCGGGTGTACCATGTGATGGATGCATTTTCTCGTTCTTTTCCCTCTTGAGCTTTTCGTCCAGTACACGTGCTATTATCTATTAGTATTTATTCAAACACACACATTCATAAATGCCATCCGATAGATTTCCCCAATCTCCATTCATGACCAGGAAGCGGGGAAAACTAGAGGAAAAGGCGAGAGAAAGAAAATACTCACTCAAAACATCATAACCAAACTGTGGAAACTCCAAACACATCTCCCTAAACTCCGTCTCCGCCTCACTCCTCAAAGTATGACTCCTCGTAGCCCAGAAATTTGCCACCGGCGCCCTAATCGTCTGATCATCCTTTTGCGTATGCGCATACACATATCTCGCATAGGCAATCTCTCCCTTGGCCGTACTATTAACGCAATGAATCTTGCTACTAGCCAAACTCTTCAAACTTGGAAGTTGTAACATTTCCGCCAACGTATAAACGCGCGCATGTTTAAGTAATTGATCACCCGTTTCGTCAACATCAGGCATAGAAGGATCTTGTTCCAAATCTCGCGATCCGGGGATTTTGCGTGGGAAATAATCGCCGGTGTAGAGGTACTCGAGGAAACAGCCTACGGCATCTAAATCCTCATCAATTAGATCAATGCGCCGTTCACTAACATCATCACTGAATTTTCCACATGCTTCTTCGAACCATGGACTCTTGCACAAAAGTGCCTGATGCGCATGTAAAAGAGCTTGTTCATCACCCTGACCGACCAATAATCCAATAATTGGACTCTTCAAGTAATCGATGTAAGTAACTCGCACAGGGGTATCTTCCATAGCTGTTTCTTGGAGCTCGGGCCCAGAAGCTCCTTCATCTTCTTCGGGCATATTGGTGCCAGTTTCTGTGCCGGCTGACGCGTCGATTTCAATTACGACGGCACCGGGTGCATTCTCACCCATTTCGATATCGCCTGGGTTCTCGCCAGAGTGATTACCAGAAGCGGCGGCGTAGTCCTGTGCAGAAGACATTTTGGGTTTTGAGAATTAGGAGATGAGGATTAAATTGGATTGTGTATCTGAGGAAAACACGCCGCGTGTCGAAGTAATCGCGGGATTGAATTGAATTGATTGCAGTTACAATAAATACAAACTCAATTGATTAAAGAACGACAAAGATAGATTTAATTCAATCCGTTATTCAATTAATCAAATTAATGAATGTGAGGGATGATAAGATACGATGAAAGAGAGATTGACACAAGGCTTTGATAATTATCGAAGTAGATGTGTTTGGAGCTTTCGCGGTGGAAGAAGCTCCAACCTTATTTTTCAGGGAAGCTCTTCTTTCAGCCTCGCGATTAAGGTATTAGATATATTCAAGCTTCTAATTGGTCAATTAATACTTAGCTATCATTTAACATCAGTCTATAACCCAGAAGACAGCACCAGGGTATTGTTGGTGGCTTTTTGGATGAATGAAATGGGTCGATATATCAGAACGACATCAATCAAATGTAAATGCAATGAAGACCTTTTCCTGCAGTCAATAATCCTTCATTGTTAACTACAAGCTTCAACCTTTCCCATGCGCCGCCGATTTAAACGCTCAAAGCCATGCTGGTATCAATCCAAAATACCCATTAGGAGTAAAGAAAAAAGAAGACAAAGTACAAATATATGTAAGAGTAAGATGTACATGAATATGCTCGCTCCGAAATCCTTTCTTCCCAACCGATGCCAAAAAATGCTAGAAAATACCCATTGATCTTCTTGCTCGTCTTCATCGTCGTCGACGGCTAAGAGATAGAAGACGCCATATTTCTGAAACCATTGATCTAAGAACGACTAACCCTCTTCTTAAATCTATCTCCCGTCGTCGGGATAGGTTTCTCCAATCTCAAACACCAAAATAATAGATCCTCCACCGGTAATAAGACCAGGAAAATTCGATTACACAAATATGCCGCAATAGCCACGAAAAACGCCACGAATGCATCAAGATAATAATGATTTGCCGTCGCCACAATCGTGATTAATATATAAAGCGGATACGATACTCCTAAGAAAATGTAAAACAGCGTCCAAAACTTATTCTTTCTGACTTCGCCAGTTTCTAAGCTTCGACGGAAGACTCCGGAATGGTAGATCATGGTGACGCCGATGCAGAAAGAATATCCGAAATGCATCGAAGGCATGGCGGCGAGGGAATTGACGTAGTTTCCTTGCATCCAGACGGATTGAGCGTTGTTACGGCCGACGCTGTCGAGAAATCCATACTCAAGAGGAAGAAGACGTGGTGGCATGCATGGGTAGAGGATGAAGATGCAGAAGGCGAAAAGATTGGTGAGGGTCATTGTTCGACGGACTGTTGCGAAAGTGGTGTGGGATGGTGCTACGTAGTACCAAAAAGCGATGAATCTAAATTTCAGTCAGGGATATATTCTTCTCCGAAACGGATGTTAGTGATGTCGAAACTTACCCAACGGTACCGGGAATATGAATCAACGCATAAGAACGATTCAAGACCGTCAAAAGCGTCCCATGCCCATTCAAAAACCACTTCTGCACATCCTGTTCTCTCACCGGCCACAAAAAGCTCATCCACGAGAATTCCTCAAATTCCAAAATTGCTAACCCATGATCCTGAGCCACATCCCAAATGCCCATTTCAGAAAACATTGCTTGCGAAAGGATCTTCGTACATCGATAGAACGCATATGTAATAATCCAATAGAACATTTCAATCAGAAAAGGGAATTTCTGTAATATCCTACTGTGATAATGATCCCTAAACCTTGAGGTATTCGGCGTTAAAAGATGCGTTCCGCAGCATCTCCTTTTCTTAGGAGGAAATTTCGATGTCGACATCGAATCCACATCTGAATCTCGTCCATTCCCAATCATATAATCCCTAGTTAATAAGTCATCGGATGAGCGTGCAGAATCAGGTTCCTCGTCCAGTAATCCATATGTATTTCGCCTTCTATCGAATATACTGTATCCATGTCTTCTCGTGAGTATCATAGAACCGAATAAGATACTAGCAACGATCTGTGAAAGGATCGTTAGTCATCAAACTTCATATTGTGGGTACAAGGGAACTTACAACTGGTTCTGCCCATCCTGGCAGTCTGAATTGTGGTTTACTATTCCATTGCGGTTCGCCATCTGGAAGTGAGGTATTCGCCATGATCGGATCGTATAAATCTCATCCACCCAATCCAACTCTAACACCAGACGTCAAACACGCCGAAAGCCCTCAACTGAAGGAATTCTTTCCTTATAAAGAATCCTAACTGGTATGTTGGTATTGTATTGTATTGTAATGATAAAAGACGGAACCAAAAACCAGTATGTCCAGATCTTTCCTTTGTATCGAAAACTTGCCCGTAGTGTTTACCGCAGGGATGACGTATGCTTCTTTTGGTGTAGGAGATAAAGAGGAACCCCTTGGCAAGAACTAAGTTTGAAAACTTTAAAGGAAAATGATAAATGCGTATTGATAAATGCGTACTAAAATCATCAAATTAAAGTTATTGTAAAGTACAAATCAATAAGAAGAATCGAAATCGTGGTATAAGTTAAGTAGTGAAATGAATGTATTCATTCGTGCTGTGCAGATAACCCGGAAGTTTATATCCAGGGGTGACGCGGCTATGTTGTGATGAAGAAGCAAGAAGCAAGAGCTCTCTTCAAAGATTATCTAAAAGTATAAGTGGAGGTCTTGAAGTGTCGAGGTTCGAAAAGGAGGAATAGGAATCACACAATAGAAAGACATAAAGGGATATGGAGATTTATTTATTCAAACACACTGGGCAAGTTTTCTGTGGAGTTGATTGATAGACAGACAATAATGCAAATACCGGTAGGGCTACTCTATATGCATTTGATACCAAGTAACCACTAGTCAGGTACTTACTACAAATTCTCATGATAAAGACAAATGACATTAATGCTAGGATTGATTAGCCTTGATAGTTAGCTAGTCATGGCCCCAGGATATTTCTGTTCTTCTCTTCCCACTCTTTCTTTCACCTGCTCAGTCCTGAGTCCTCAGATTGATCTGATCACTGAAAGGCCAATCCCACGCATTCACAAACCAGCAGCTGTATGCAAATCGTATTTACCATATTTTCACTGCCAAGCTCAAATAACCATACTTTACTTGGACCTTGTGCGTATTTGCCATAAATAGCTAGCCAAGAGAAGGCCAGTTCATTCACATGTTCACTTAAGTTACCAACTGCCAAGGTCATTCACAGAAGTGGTGGTTAAGTAAGGTGGTGCAACCTGTGCTTTGCTTTTATGAATAAGAAGAGTTCAGTTTGAATTTATGGAGAAGAAAAAGCACCATCAATTAAGATTAAAGGAAGATGAAAAGCTTACGACAACTTCATGGACATGGAAATAATGCCATCTATTTTTGATCAAGTAGTCCAAAACACATCAATAGAGGATTCAAACTCGGATTCGGATTCGGATTTAGAATATATAAATAGTGTTGTAACAGAACATTTTTTCATTCATGGCATTCATTCTTCAAGATTAGGTACTCCTTTACCCACTTCATATTTACCCCTTCATCGGTCGTTAAACCCCGGCTTTTGTCTTCCCCATTCCTCAGTCCCTCATCTCCACTTACAAACCTCCAAGCTTCCAACTTGAAACACCAAGCTTCCCTCTTAACATTTTTTGATACTGAAAGTTGATGTATTCATATATTTTCTACTAGAAGTGCTTCATGCAGGTGCTGTATGATAATCGCAACCTCAAAAAAGAAGCACACGACACTTTTCAAGCCCAATAAAAATGCCTACCCCGTCGTGCTTCACTGAACTTTGCCCGTGTGTACGGCCGAAAATTGCCAAGAAAATTGATTGTATGTATAAGGTGATGATCAGCAATGAACAACTCCACCTGAGTCCACTGTTTCTGCTAAGGAAAGTTTAGTCGCTTAATGTTTAACGAAATTTTGGAATGCTTGAGAGCGGAGACGAGAAGTTGTTTTTGGATTGTACGCTGTACCAATTGCAAATACTTAAGAAGTACGAGAATTCTTGTGAATGGAGGGCTCGTAATATCGCTGTCGCGTGTTGTTTTATATCATCCTACAACCTATGTTGTGTATTATGGATTTGGAGAATACAGAATCTTGTCTAAAATAAGTATACAAATCTTATCGTATCAACTAACGGCCAATGCATACGCACAACAGATACCAAGATACCAAGACACCAAGTTTCTAGGCAAATGTCACTGTATCTCATCTCGCTCGTATAACATCTGCATATCTAATTTATGCATCTGTTACAATTGATTACTTCTTTATCTGTTTCCTCATCTGTAAACGTTCGCAACAAGAAGGAATGATCAAGCCCAGTGTCGTCTCTGCCAGACAGGCATGTTCACAGGTGGTGTTTAAACCATGCGGGAAGACGTCACAAAAGGATGAAAAGTAAGCACAGGCTGTAAAGGTGGGCATGAGTCGGATAAATGGTCCGATATTTTTCGGTTCCGTTCCGAGTCAAGTAATGTTTGCTTGAGCCTCAAAAGAGAAGCTTTGGTCGCCATGATTGTGCGACGTGACCACAACACCTAGAAGTATCTAGGAATAATTTGATTGATTGATTGATTAAATTAACGTCTACACTGAGTCTAAGACTATCTAAGACGGCTAGAAGCTTTGTTGGCTCCTAACAAATAACAACTGGTGAAATGCTGGCCGTATTAGGCTGTAGCTAGTACAATTTGGGGAGATTGAGATGGCCTCAATCTACTAATTTTGAATGGGGGAAGTGAAAACTAATCCTGGGGAACAAA
This sequence comes from Sclerotinia nivalis, assembly GCA_029531795.1. NCBI lineage: Eukaryota > Fungi > Ascomycota > Leotiomycetes > Helotiales > Sclerotiniaceae > Sclerotinia > Sclerotinia nivalis. The sequence continues at coordinate 2,576,066 of JAPEIS010000003.1, forward strand.
GCCCGCTTCTAGGAATAATTTATAAGAGCCAGATTTCGGTATCTGTCTATCCAAGGGATTTTTGAGACAAAGTTCTTATTGCAAATTTCCAAGAATGAATTTTTAATAAGATTCAACTCATTTGAGAGATTCAACTCATTTCCAAGCGTCAACTCACAACCCTTCAAATATCAAGCCAGAATTTTATCTCAAAAAAATCAAGTGACCGTCATACTCCTGGTTCCCTGCAAAGTCGAGGATGATGAAGTAAATTACAATTTACTTGATCGAAAGCAAATGCCATGCTTCGTACTGTGCGGACGTATGTGGAAGATGGTACGGGTCAAGATAATGGAGCGGACTTTTTCCCAGTGGGAAGACGGCGGGGATGTAGAAGGTGATAGTGGTTTGGTGCTCTTCTACTTCCAGTTTCGACTGCTTATCAAATTGGATGAATGTATATTCCGCTTGCCTATGTCGAAACCTTACATACCGGTGTAGCTTCGTTGAATATACAACAACCTATGTCTACTTTCCTCCACTCGCTCCCCGCCCCTCAGAATGAAGAACATATCGGGATTTATTCTCACTCATCGATACGTGGAGACAGTGAAAATAAACTCTACTAGATTTGATTTCATTTCTTTTAGTGTTTTTGGTATTCAACAGGATAAAGAGGTTAGGCCTCGGGAGATCTTAAACCATTTCTAGAGGTCTTGCTCTCATGGTTAGATACTAGAAATAGGAACCGAGAGATATACAAAGCACAAATATCTAAATCGTAATATACAGTTGAACAGACGAAGAAGGGATCACTGCCATAGTAGCTTGGTCTTTCGAAATCTATGAAGTGCGAGTTGAGTACCAAGATAGCAAATATATGACTACAGATTTAACATCTTATTAGACCCTTTTCCCTTTACCTATAAAACTCAGCAACAAACCTCTCCTCCCAAAAATCAAAATACATACAGAACCCCGGCTCCCAGAAACTAACTCTCAACAAATGCGAACTTCAAAACTCTCAGCCTTAATCCTCAGCAACGTGCTAAAGATAACGGTAACTAAACACTGCATCAAAAATTCCCATTTCCGAATATTGACACTCGGGAGTACCTACTAGGTATATTGAATCTATCGAACAAACCAATCATAATTCAATCGCGCACTGTATAGGAATAAGCATATCAAAATAGAATTTTAAGCATTTGATCCCGAGTTTTCATTTGATTATTCAATTTGAACTAGTATACTAATAATATCATATCGTGTTGAGCAGTAAAGAGTAACGTTATCCTGTACAAATAAATGTTGTATAAAAACGTGTATCCTTAATGAGTCTTCGTCCATTCGACTTCAATGGGGATTTTTGTAATAGCATTCTGGGTTCTAACTCATATATTCTGCTTCAGTACTGCACCACATGGATCGAAACCATTTCTGACAAACTCCTGAACTAAGCTAAGCTTATCGATTTATTAACTTCCTCTTGAGAGTATCCAAAAACTCTAAACTTACTTTCATTCCCATTCTCCATCTTACACCCTTATATCATCCGCATCTTCATTACTATCCCCATCTCCACCCCCATGTCCCATCCTCCCAGCACGAGTAGACGAAATGAAACCCCTAGAGCACATAGACTCAAGATAAAAAGAATATGTATAGAGTTGAGAACCCTTTACTAAAGGAGGAAACAAGTAAAGAGCAGCACGAAATGATTTAGGAAGATATCAATTTCATTCCTTCTTTCCCCTGCTACTGACTAAGAATATGAGATATAGAAATAGTGATGGAAAAAGTGATCTAACAGATCCGTTGTATACCGGTATGTGTTCGTGCGCCAAGATAGACAAGGAAAAACTTGAGTTTTGTTCACATCTCAAGTGAAGAATATAGACAATCGAGAGCTATATAATGTATCATAAAAGCAATGTAGATGACTTGAAAAAGCCGCCCATAAATGGCAAATGAAATATGATCACTCAGTATCATCAAAGGTTGAAACATCTCTATTATATTCGTACTATGGATCTGCTGTGACTTCATGATGTGACTTTTATCTGTGCCTGGCGGTGATTGAGATTTCTGCGAAGAGGATTGATCGTGAAATTCGCCTTTGCACCTCGCTGCTATAATCCCAAGCGATGAAAGTCATCAGAGCTTTTATCCCAAGACATGTGATTGTAAACAGTCGTGTCAAATCCTTGGGAATCTTCCTGAACTGATTGGCATAAACCCAGTCCAACAGTTCAATCTCTCCAGTATCTGCAACCTCTTTTAACTTGTGTTATCATTGCCAATCTCCATCTTCTTCATCTCGTTCTTTGGGATTTTCTCGGTGGCCCACCATCTCCTTGATGTTTCCTCTTCGGCCTTGGACAATCTTTCGCGATATGATTCCCTCCACACGTATAGCATTTTATGTCGGATTTATTCGCACCTCCTGAGCCAGATAATGACGTCAAACCATTTAATGAGACATGCTTCTTCTTTCGCTTTTTAGATAGCTCCAACAGTTCGGCCTTTTCTGCCTTCTTCTTGGCTTTTCGTTCCTCTTTAGCCCGTTTTATTGCTTCCTTTTTCGAGGCTTTTATCAACTCTTTTGCGCCTGTTGGATCATCCACACTATCTTCATCTGCGGATTCTCCGTTGTCACTTTCCTCCTCCTCTGATGATGATGAAAATTCTATATCTGGATTCTGTTGTTTCTATTCAATAACTATTAGTATGTGATAAGCGCCAGTAATCGAAAGACACCACATACCTCTAAAACTTTATTGAACTTTCCAAAACTTCTTCGTCCAACCATGAATGGTTTCTCATCCCCAAAAACGTTATCGCCATCATCAGTATGCTGCACCTTCGTTGGAGAAGGAAGATCTAAATTTGCGAAACTAGTTTGAACGACTCGCAATATATTCGTTGGAGTATTAAGGTTTTTCCTTCCCTCGAAACTCAGAACCCATCGTGTATCTCCTGCTTCTGCGGCTGCTCGATCTAATGCGGCTTGCTTCTTGGCTTCCTCTTCCTCTATTGCTGCTTGAATCGCGCGATTATCGGCCAAAGTGTCGACATTGAACTTTGTAGGAGTATTTTGTGCTGTCTTTTGTCGTTTTGGCGATGGCTCATCTAATGAAGGAGGCGATGCATTTGTAGGAGATGCAGCAGCAGCACGCTGCATAAATTTCATCGTCAAAAGCCTCGAAGACATGGCTTTTGGCGCACTCGTTGGGGTCCCTGCACTTGCCGACATTTTGTAGATTGTTGATCGTTCACAGTATTAAATAAATTAGAAAGATAATGATTGAGAATATGTAGAGTAATTGACGGGATGAAATTATACTGTTGAATGTTAGTCGTAAACCTCCGGCTGCCACGATCTACAGGCCGCACGGAGGTGAAAGAAAGCAAAAGTATTTACGCGGCTGCAGGGGTGGACGATTAAGCTTCACGGGTATTATGTAAGCAATCTGGCAATCGAACGACAACGACTCTAAGAACTTCTTTTGTCCCTCCATGGGAATTGAAACATCAACATAATGTTGTCCACCGCCAGATCAAGAGCCGTATGGCAAATTTCTCGCAGAGTCCAAATCTCAGCCAGACGAACCTACGCATTTTCTGCCAACGATCAACAAGAACATAATGACCCAAATGGCCCAAAGAAGGTTCCCAATGTCTCGAAAACCAACGAGCTTCCGATAGAGACCCACGTTAAGGATGCGCCATTGCAGGAAAGTGTAGAGACTGCGGAAAAACTTAGAGTTATGCAGGCACCAAATAGAGTGGGGAAATGGTCGCGCAGTCAGAATCCAAGGGAGAAAGCAATGTCTGGACCTAGGTTTGAGCAAACCATTATGGAAGCCCAGGTATGCTATCATCAAGCATCGTCGGTGTAACTTCCTGTTGCGCTTGGCTATTTGGGATTTTCCCTAGCAATATTTCTTCAAAATGTTAACCCTTTTCTAGCCAGCACCACAAGCAGCCATCAGCTTGATTCACCAGCAACCAGTGCGATGGACACACGATCGTATAGTTGCATGTGATGGAGGCGGAGGGCCATTAGGACATCCAAGAATCTTTATCAATACCGATAAGCCTGAAATCTGCAACTGCACTTACTGCGGATTACCATTTGTGGGTTATACCCTGGCATTAGACGCCTAACACCCCCTCCCCAAAGCTTTTCCTCGCGCTGGAATCTTGAATATTCTGTCGGTCTCAATACTAATCTATCTTACAGGCCAATGAACATCATCGAGCACACCTTGAATCTCTCCCAGTAACCCCATACCCTCTTAAAGCACAAGGTCGTCCCGCCGAAGTCAACGAATCACAACGTATTACAGATGAAGCCCTTGGTCAACGATAAATTTTTCATTGGGGAAGGAGTTTATTGTTGACAATTAGTGTAAATACAACGCAATGAGAATTTTAAGCAAAACTATCTACCTACTTCTACCATAGTGATTTTCCGCTGCACGTCACTTGGCTCGCTCTACGCAGTCAGATTGACTTGTTATGCGTTTGTGACAGAATCATCACAAGTGGAGACTTCTGCTTTCTTGCCTTTCCGGGACAGTGATCTCGTTAGAAGCTGTGACAGCTGTCACACAAACGCCTCTTATTGGTTGTGCAAATAGGCAGGATCACAACATGGTGTCATACGCCGCATCATGTTGATACCTAAGATCTCGGGATAGACTGTGTAGTAGCATGCAAGGTATCTGTTAGAGAAATGCCGTTGGCGTGATTGAATTAATCAGGATAATTTGATGGAATTTGAGAACAAACTTCGATAACGCAAAAGTAGACCCGTGAAGCTCTAAGAATAAGAGAGACGAGACGGGGCTCCCGACCGTTTGTGATATCGTGCAAGTAGATATTAAGAAATATTGTTGAGGAGTTATTGCGAAAGAAAAACCCAGCTATAGATTAACCATAACCATGTCCCTGCTACACGGATAACAATGAAATGACAAAAGAATGTTCCAACAAATTCAAATAAATAGGAGTATTGAGTGCCCATAAGTCAGCTAGGCGAGGAATTAAATGGACGGAGGCGGCCGCACTCACCGCCCGAGCTTCAATTACTGTTAACTTGCGACAATCCCAAGCTGTCTATCAAACACTCTCATCTTCTACCTAGTATATCTACAAGATGTCTACTATAACGACCAACGCATTGCAGACTTCATATCCTCCCATCCTCCCAAAATCCTTTAATGCCAATCAACCCAAAACAATTCGTCTCTATCCTCTCTCAAACTACACTTTCGGCACCAAAGAAACCCAACCTGAAGAAGACCCCTCCGTCCTTGCGCGCCTGAAACGTTTAGAGGAACATTATGTCGAACATGGTATGCGACGTACCTGTGAAGGAATTCTCGTCTGCCACGAACATAATCATCCACATATCCTCATGCTCCAAATCGCAAACGCGTTCTTCAAGCTTCCTGGAGATTATTTAAAGCCCGAAGATGAGGAAGTAGAGGGATTCAAGCAGAGATTAAATGAGCGATTGGCACCCGTAGGAACACAGTTTAGCGGCGAGGGTGTAAATGAGGAGTGGGAAATTGGAGACACGTTGGCGCAGTGGTGGAGGCCGAATTTTGAAACTTTTATGTACCCATTTATCCCGGCGCATGTTACGAGACCAAAGGAGTGCAAGAAGTTATATTACATTCAGCTTCCTAGACAGAGTATGCATATATTCACCTTAGAATGACAAAGTGGGCAATGCTAATACATATACAGAAGTGCTAAGTGTTCCTAAGAACATGAAGCTCCTCGCAGTACCACTTTTCGAGCTTTATGATAACACAGCAAGATACGGACCTCAACTCTCTGCAATTCCACATTTATTGTCAAGGTATAACTTTGAGTTTGTTGATGAGAAAGGTGATGTGGTAGCTGTTACTCCTGGTGGAGGACCAGAAGAAGGATATGTGCCAAAGACACTTGTTTTGGCCGGAGGCGACGATGAAACAATGGAAGAAGCTGATAACAAGGAAGAAAATGGCGTTCAATAAACTGCAGGATAATTACAGTATCATCAAAGCAATGGAAGGCATGGGAATGGCGTTTAGAGGTCAAAATCTTAACAGCTTGGGACAGCTGATGAATTGACTGGGTAGATATGAGGCTTTGATGTTTTGCAGATATCCCAAAAAATTTCCTCGATAGTCATTCAATTTTATTCACCCAACTGCAGAGACTCTGTGCAGTGAATGTTACACAAATGATTTAACTGCTTGGTGGATGTGATGTAAATAAATATGTAATCCCTGTCAACTAACTCTATGCAGCTTTCAAACCATGACGTCCACAAACCCCACTAGAATTCTAAGCAACTCAATCACACCCAAAATCTTTGGAATGTCATCCTCAAACTCCTCTTCATCTACGCAACCAGACGACGATAAAACCTCACGCCCAAACACCAAATCCACGTCGTCATTTCCACTTTTATACATCCTCTTCGTCCTAATCTTCCTCATCGCGCTCTTTCCCCCGCTCTTCCACGCCCTCTGGACCCTTCCCCTCAAACTCCTCCTCCCAAGCACCTACACCAGCTCTCTCTCGCCCGCCCGCTACACCAAACCCGCCATCATGTCCTGGACACAAAAAACCATTTCTCTCCCGTCCAAATCCCGCGGCTCCTATCTCATCACCGACCACATCGTATCCTCGATCCCCGAAATCAAAAACTATAAAGTTGGACTTCTCAATTTATTCATTCAGCATACGAGTTGTGCGCTGAGTTTGAATGAAAATTGGGATGAGGATGTTAGGGCGGATATGAGTGATGCGTTGGATAGGATTGCGCCCGAGGATAGGAAGGGGGAGCTGTATAGACATAGTGCGGAGGGGTTGGATGATATGCCGGTTTGTTGTTCTTTTTGTTTGTTCTTTTGCCTTGCTTTGGATTGTGGAAGGAATGGTGAAGAGATGTTTTGGTATGGGGCTAATTATTATAGGCACATATAAAATCGGCGTTGGTGGGAGCAAGTGTTACGATTCCTATCACGAATGGAAAATTGAATACGGGTACTTGGCAGGGAATATGGTATTTGGAGTTCAGAGCTAGCAAACATAGTAGGAAGGTTGTTGCTACCATTCAGGGGGAGAAGATGTAAGATTGAAAATATCGATTGCTCTACTTAGGGATACGGAAATGGGCATCGTTCTTGTTCTTCAGGGTTGCCCAAGTCGAATGTACGCTTTGGTTTCTCGGCCAACCTTGATTTTTAGTCAGTTATTCAGCTCTCAAGTGCTCTATTACTGTTGAAGCTGTGCTTCAATATTTCTCAGGCGACCTGGATAGACCAAAGGTTGGTCTTCAACCTTCCTCATATTTGACATTTGGTGGGGATATGGGGATAATGTGATGCTGACGGTAACTTTATGTTCTTGAAGGCAGGAACAATTTTTTTTTATCAAACCTCCAAGTTATTTTGCTTTCATCATCGTGACAATACCATCCTACGAATCCCCTCGTTGCTTACGTAATACATGTATTCAATCCCTTTTCCGAGAACTTCCTCGTTATGTCAATCTATTGAAGACAGTTTACGCACTCAAATAGCATTGAATTACCATGTAATTTTCAAATGATCATGGTGTGGGTGTTGATATTACCAGACCCGGTAGCAACTTCGTCAATCCTCTGTCGCTGTTTCGGATCAGCTGTGTGGAATGTTTCTTCAAAAGCATATTTCCACAGACCAGACTCTACATATCATCACCTAGGCAATTTTGCAAGTTTCCCGGCAATCTTGGATTCCCACATCAGCCCTATGTGATGAGATCAAAGTTGAGTCTGTGCCTCAAGTTGCAACTTCTTGCTACTCAATTGACTTGTTTTGTTTCCAGAATGAGCAGAAAGTTGGTCAATATCTAAGATTCCCTATCATTCCAAGTGGGAAGACTTGGAATTAAAGTTGATAACGAAGTAAATAAGGCGTAGCTGGGATTGTTATACTTGGTCATGTTCCTTATGTTTCCCCCTTTTCGTCTAAGATATCTGCTCCTGACGAAACGTCACGGATACGGTGCCGATGAATTCACATATAAAATTTCTATTGGAGTTTCGTCTTCCAAATCGTCTCTTCGCAGCTTCTTTTCTTGCAACTCCATCACAAATGTTCTTTCAGTCGGCTGGATCTGCAGGCCAGTCTAATGAATTTATGATTCACGATCATTTGTTCCAGTATTCTAGGAGAGTAATATGGCTCTGGCTCGTAAGTTATATCTCCATCTCTCGGCTTTTTATGAAAGAGATGCAATTTATCTAACCATAAGAAAGGTACATGTTTTCAACGTACTGGCTCCGACGCTGATATAAAACTATAATATGCCACTACTCGGAAGGGATTTAGTGATATGCTTTATCCAAAATTCTAACAGCTCATCAAATGCCACCGAGAAACTTCTCGTTTTCGCATCAGGAGTGCAGCGTGATGTCTTTATTGGATCCTTTTCCCCCTTGGAGCTCGGCTCCTATGCCTGATTAGTGTTTTACTTTTTATTCCCCTCGAAGTAACCAACTCGACCGCCTGCAAAATTTAAGCCTAAAACCGTTCTTTTTTTAAAACCATGCTACCTTACTTTCTGGTTCACTGCAGCGTGGCCTTTTGCAGGTGCCTTATCGATTGCAGAAGTTGTAAGATCGAAGCAAGAACTTTTAATCTTGGACGGGAGCAATAATATCACTGTTAAAATTGGTGTGGTACTTCAATTAATGCAATGGTCGCGTTTATCTTCGCGGGAGGAGTTACTACGCTGCTGAAGATGACGCATGAATCTAGGTTATTGAATCTTGAAGAAATAGTGGTCAAGGCTGGTCCACTGGATGGTCAGGTAGAATGGTAAATTGCGATGTTGAAAGCTAACCGCATCATTAATATATGGCTTTGTTTTGAAACATCGATACGGCTTTGCCGCATGAGCATGCTGCGATAGCCAAACCTATTCTGGAGCTCTGCCCTCAATATTAGTTACTGCTTCGGATTTCTCGCGTATTTTGAAGGTTTCGCTTCCAAATACACTTCATGCAGATCAATAATCAAACTATTCGACGCGTCGTATAGGTCACGCCATTTCTTCTTAATGTTTGCAAGTACTTAAGATCTCGCTCTATATGACTAGTTCCAGCCAACCATGATATGCTCGACTGGTTATCTGAATCATCTCGTTTCTAACTCTTTGTCTCATTTTCCCCCTATCTTTATTACTACAACTCTGTCTAATACTCCTTATAACGGCTGAGACCAAGAACTTCTGCGACCTTTCTATGTCGCAGAAACTTTGACGTGAAGCCCGGTCTTTAGCACTTCCAGAACTCAGAGTTGTCAATCCCGGAACGATGTCACGCATGCCAGGATTGGAAATGCTAAATATTGGCTTTTAAGAGGGTCAAAGCCTATATCATGAACAGATGAACCGAACAGTAATGTATGGCATGAGGTCCAAAGCTTTTAGGTTGAACTTTAGGAATAATTTAGGTTCTTAAAATCCCGTATTGAGGTGGAGATATGATCAACACCCTTTGAAGATTCCTGGGATATTTCTAAGTGTGGATCTAATGGATGTTCTAGCTATACAATAGCTTCCAGAATATCTAAATCATATCAAAAATCAAAAATCTAAAGTCTCCATAAAAATAATATTAAAACATCCAATTTGAATCCAGAAACTCAGCTCAAGTATGTGTAAGAAGTATGGGCTATGTTTGATTGTAAGATAAGATCGGAGATGTGGTTAGGTGATCATAGAACCGAAGTATCTCAGGAGCTAAATGGTGTAGAAGCTAGATAAATATTACGTCAACATTCTTAACTTCTTTTTAATGCAGTCAATCTCGATTCTGGAAGTTGCAGGCTATTTATTTTTTTGGCGGATTTTTAAATATCAAATGAACGCTCGGTTATTGGGAGAAATGTATTTTATTTGAAGAAGGATGTGTACAGATCCCACCTAAACGATAAGAGGAATATTTCCAGTGGCGATAGTCTACCCTTGTAGATTGGGGTTGAGTTGACAGAAGGGATCCATCAGCATCAAAGTTCCCTAGATAGCTTCGGTTAATGATTAGGCCCGAGGAAAAGCACTACTTCAAATGCTTCTTCCTCTTCCAGGAAAATTGAATCAAGAGCTTGAGAAATAACTAATACATGGCTACGGACACAAAAAATACCCTACGAAACAAAGTCACAATTCAGATTGTTCATCCACCATAGAAAAAAGATATCAATCGAAACTAGACTAATGTTGTTCTTCCCAGCGACTTCTAGCACTCGCATATAGCAATTATACTCATTAACTTCCTTCTCTCAAACGCCCAATCTTACACTCTTCATCTCACCGGCTGCTAATTTTAGAATGTATGTAAATTGTATTTACATTCACATTCACGATCACAATCACCCCTATACATCAACTTACACACTCTAAACACTTAAACCATTCAAAATCACTAAATCACTAAATTATAAAAGCATGCAAGCAATACCATTTTACATCCTCCATGCTATCTAGCTATTTCCCCAATACTGCAAACTCAGTAAGGGCATACAGTAGTACAACAAATCGAGATGCAGTAAAACAAAAACGAGTAAACCGAAAATCAACCTTTCTTTCCCTGTCAAATCAAAAGTTCTCAAACTCCTTCGCTATGCTTTTTTATGCTTATGCTTCTGTGCTAATGGTATGCTATGCTATGCGCTATGCCTAAAATTCCAAAATCGAGTAATTGACTAGAAAGAAAAATTCCCGATGCTTGGGCGTTTTGAAACGATGAAATGAAAATATTTTTGGATATTTAAACTGGGAATGAGGAAGAGAGAAGTAGAGGGGTTTGACCAAAACGAAGTCGAGCTGATTATGTTCCTAGCTGGGATGAGGCAGCCGAGAAGATGGGTAGAGAGCCGATGTACTGTTGCAGTTGATGAGAAAATCATCTAATGCATTGCTTTTAACATGTAAAGAATTTGTGAGATGTGGGGCCCGTAATCCAACGACCCCAAAGTAAAATGAGCGTCCAACTCCCTACCACACCCTAAAAATCCCCCAAAATATATCCTCTTATATCTTGTATTGCATGCCCGCATATTTGCGTTGATCGTGATCGATGGACGTCGTCGTAATTCGGAGCTATCTTCATACTTGACTCCCGGTTGAACTTGAGAATTGTGTTCAAACCAATCCTACCCAAAGCATCTTAGATCCTGCTACGCTAAAAAAGGTTCTTCCTTGTTAAATATACACTTTCACCGCGCTCAATGCTTACGACCATGCCCATTAGGGTCAGCTAGCATATCTTCCAAAGTCATAGATCTATGACCCGAAGAATAAAGTTCATCGTAGAGATCAGGGTTACTTGGTAAAGGCGAGCTATCATGATGAGTGATTTGAGTTTCGACTCGTCCCACGCCCCCCAATGGATTTGTCGCCATGGGATTTCTGGGATCGGCAGGTTCGGATGTTTGCACAATTTCAACGGTTTGGATGCAGCGGAGTGAATCATGAATTGCTCCTCTGGATCGAGAAACGGAGAGGAGCATGTTGGTATTGGGAACTACTTTGCGTTTATTGAGGTGCGAAGGTGAAGGTGCAAGTCTGGCAGGTGTTGGTGGTGTTGGTGACTATTGTGATTCAAGAAGTATTAGCCTTGTTTATGTTTGGAGTAAGGGCAGAAGTAGTTCAAAAACGCTTGACGCCATATACATACAACTAATGCGCGGCCTGACTGTTTCATAGACTCTGGCTCAGGCTCAGGTCCTACCCGGAGTGCTTCCATGAAATCAATCTCTCTCGAATCATCAGCCGAACACAATTCGATACCACCTGTATTCCTTGTAGATCTAATTTGAGATCCAGATGCGAGATGATTTGATCCAGCGCCACTCTTGATGCGGCGATAGACTGCATTGAGTATGGGAGCGTTGGCAAAGAACGCCTGCAATGAATGTGTTAGGATCTCCCTTCTTTCAACCATAGATATCGGTGACTTACCATGAGGAGTGCCTCCATATTGCCCCAAAAGAACTTATCATCCATTGCTTGAGTTCCACTTTCCTGCAAGATGGTTCGTAGAATAGATATCACAACAAGCTAGAAGTTGTTAGAATTGGATAGACAGTGCGAATGCTATTACATACAAATAGACCGACGAGGAAGACCGCAGATACCTTGAGTTTTGTGCTAAAGAAAATGTTAGTATATCGAAAGAATGGAGGGCGAAAAGATTGGATGTAGAAAGTGCGTACTCTATTGCCATCTGCGTTCGCCAGATCATTGGCAAGGGGATGCTGACCAAGACGACATTCGTCACAATAATTGCCTTGATAAACGTCAGTTTAGAACTCGGGGAAAAAGAATTGTACTAACAATTGACATAAAAAGTAACCCAGTTTGCTGTTAAAAATCAGCATGACCTCTTGGAGGAGAACATATTCAGTACTTACCCCTTTCTAAAATGAAGATAGTCAGCAAAATTATCAATTTTAGGTCTTGTGTTTCAGAGAACTAACTCACTGCACATTTCTGAGGAGGAACTGTAACTTTCCAGTTCAAATTAAATGGGCGGCACTGAAGCATCCACAGCAACATAACGGTTGACCAGGTCAAAACAATACCCCAGCAAGTGAATATGACATATCTCTGTTCCGGCTGCCTAGTTGTTAAACGGTAATAGTAGATTAGCTGCAAAGTTAATTAGCAGATATATACTGAAGAAATGTGGGGGTTACCGCATACGATGCAAGCTTTTAAAAGCCAGATATATGTTAGATAGCTTATACGACCAAACATGATGTACTTCGAGTCAAACTCCGCTGTCGTGATGTTAGATTGTACCGCCAGTTATAAGGGAAAGTCAATTATTACTCTGTGCAACTGTTTCGCTATCTGAGTGGCCATGCGGCCCTTTTCCGGTGTGAAGCTGTGTTAGGAAATAAGCAATGTGCGAGATTTAGAACGTTTGAGAAGTAACATACAAGAACGGGGAATGTAGATGTATATCCTCCTAGAAATAAAAGAGCGACTATCATGAGCCAGTCATCAGGATAGATTCTCTCATTTTTGAGTCCTCTTAAGAAGAATCTGCTACAGGCTAACAAAAATACCACAACGAGAACTGCATAGGCTGTGTGAGCAACCTGAAGAGTATTTTCGATCATTTTTCTTGACCCGGATGGGGGACGAAATAAGGACCAAGGAGGCTGCAAATCCGGAAGATTTAGGTTCGAGAGAATAGAAACAGATACATAGGAATCCAAGCAAGTTGAATTTGAATGCTTCACGACACTGTACAGTGATGAGAAGTAGGATAGTAGGAAAATCGTTTGTGCTGTCTATAATTGCTTACTGCGTGCCACAGTTGCTTTAGATATCTCCCGTAGGTAATACTAGGTATGTAATTTTAAAACGCGAGTGAATTTTATATGAAATTTCTAGTGCTCACAAAATTCAATAACATGGCAACATTCGACGATAGTCTCTAAACCAATACATCATTCTGCCTGTGGAGAAGAACCTAATCTGCCAAACAGTATCCCAGAACCTCGGAACAATCGATAGAAAGGGCTTTCTGATCAAAAATGGTATAACCATTACAGCCATCAAGAAAGAATTAGTTAAGGAATTGTCTGCCAGCTTCATGACGAAGATCCTGTGTACCTATACTCTCATATCTGTCGCAAGTTTATATTACACGACCGACCAGCTTGAGCTACTTTGGCCGTCTCAAAAAATATGCCCATAGCATTAAAGAAGTAAGAAGCTATGCTATGTGCCATATTAAAATGCTAAGCAGTCCCAACTATTTGGAAGGCTTGAGACAGCGATAGCTAGAAGCCGTCAGCACAGTGAGCTACTCGTTGGAACTACAAATGAAATATCCTAAAATGTCCGAAATAAAATGCGGTAGTAGTCAGAAACTATGAGCAGATCTGTACCTCAAGCCAAGGGAGAAGTGGTCCCAAAGTCCGCAGCGTGGCAATGCTATTCATCTTCTAGACACTTTTCTGCGTAGTCATCTACCTACGAAAACACTAAAATGGACGGTGATGTTTGCATGGGAAGTATGGTGAACTATGCGATCATGGAGCTAGGAACATATTAGGCAATATCAGTGACTTGCATATGCATGAAGCCAGCGCTGTACTGCCATATACTGATGATCCTTGAAGACGAGAAGCATTCAACGGAGGTTTCGGAGGAAAAGCAATCAGTGCCTGTAAAGGAAAAGTTTTGAAAGCGTTGTGGTGTCTGAATGATCAATTTCAAGGCACACATGCATCCCAAGGGGCGATCCTTCAGCATTGAAAACTTTGTGCCAGTTCGTGCCGCGATATAACAAACGTCAAGATAAGCAGGAGTTAAAGTTGGCTTTTGAGATGTCTGGAGTAGGGTATTGCATATTGTACTCTTTCACTTTCGGTGAATCCCAGTTGCCAACTCCCAATTGCATGACAGTGGTAGCATAAGTCAGCTTGTTTTAGGGGAGGAATTTGGCCTTCTCAACCGAATCATTCCTTGGCACTAATCCGGCGAGACATTGAGAAGCCTGAAATTGTCGGTACATTAGGGAACTCAAGCTCAAGGTGTGGAGTTCTTTCTGGCTGACCAGCACCGTGCCTCACAAGATTCAAGAGGAAGTAGTGCAAAGAAGGATGATGGTTTCAACTGTGGCTAAACCTTAAAGTGGTGTGGCTCGGCCATGATTAATAATCGCAGTAGTGCACAGTACCACAGTCCCACCAAATTTGTGCCAGCTTTCAGTGGTTGGAACCCTGCTACATGACTGCTAGTATTTCAAATCTCGTCCCAGGAAGAAGTCATCTGGGTATCGGAGTTGAATGTGTAAGTCACATCAATAATTCCAAGTGGCAGACCTGAAAGCTCCATAATGAAGATACAGTGATCTCGGCCGTTTGGGCCCATGGTTCAGCAGCTTATTAGCTGCCATCTACAGTATGCCTTTTTACCAACATTCCATGCAGTTATGGAGCTTGGTTGGGGATAAGATGAGGTATTCTCATAACTTTACGCTTCTTTTCTCAGCCATATTTCACATTCGCATCATACCATAGACACTTCTGTATTTCTCATTCAATGCAGGTGTTCGTTGCTTGACGTCTATGTCTGTTCACCATATCTTAAAGCCGCCGGGAACCCAAAGTTCAAAAAGACCCGCTGCATCATATCTCCTGTTTACTTCCTTCGACGCCTCGAAGTTATTGTTCGCATACGATTTCCATGGGCCTTGCCAACTTGCAGCGTAGTTGATACCGGTATTCGTGGCAGAGCCCTCATCCTTGGCAGCATTTTCGGTAGCAACCAGCAGGTTTGCCGTTGCAGCACCAGCAGTCGCGTGATCTGATGTATCTGGCCATAGGTTGCTAGAAGGCAAATAGTCAACAAAAATTCTGGCTCTATAGTGTGAAAGAGGTAGGTCGAGATACGTGTGCCCCGATTGTACGCTGCGAGGGGGAATAGGAATAAGAACTAATCAGATTACATTGTAGAGGTTTCAAATAGTATAATTAATAGAATTGATAATGGATTAGGTTGTGTATAATTGATATACAAAAAGATTAGTGGAAAACCGATTGATTATTCAAGAAAGAGAAAGCAAAGCTTTCTTTTTATATTTAACTACAAAGGATCATATAACCTATTGACTATGAACTAGCTACATATTTGGCCTCAATATCTCAACTCTCTTACAATAACTGGATCAATGCCCATCATATTTTCAGCAGCGACGGCCGGAAAACCTTGAAAGACCAGTGTTATAGTAAGATTCTTTACTTGGGCCACATGAGGTATTGATTCGTTCCACAAAGAGTGTTCTTTTAGTCAGAAATGAATATCATCTACCATTGATCTTTCTTGAAGTTAGGAACTAAGAGCTCCTTTTTTGGCTGTGCAGAAGAAGTATTATACCATCTTGGGCATAGTGTTTGTCGTGTATTTCGCGAAAGGAATCGTCTTCCATTAGTTTACAACATGTTCCCCCCACAGTGTCGGTATGTTGGACAACCCCGCCATCTGTATGCATCTTTCAACGAATTTGGAGAAGAAACAAATGGCGCACAAACACCCATAGCCTTGAATATTCAAAAGAACGTACTTATTGGGTTGGGACTTGTCGCATGTAGACATCTTCGGCTTCATTCCCTGCTTCGAGCTGCCCCACTTCAGTTGTACAGTACTGCAACCCACCTCGATAAAGCGCTGTATCAAGCTGTGTAAATTGAGCTCATGGAGAAGTCCGGCCCGATAGATCATGCAAGTCACCAGCTGCTGTCCCGCTCAAGAGCGGAATCAAGCTTCATTGCCATTCATCAATCTTATCAATCATAGAACATTTCTTCAAATCCGACCACCAACAGATACCAACGTGCACGATACGACCTCGTATCATTTAAGGCATGTGGAACCATATAGAGTCATGCACAATGCCGAACCCGAAAGCACGCCAGACAAGATCTGGACTTTCCACCGCGGCCATATGCACTACGCCGCCAACACTGTGCCGCCAACACTACGCCACCAACAAATATACAACATTCAGCGACCTCAAATATTATGTTGAAGAATGAATCACGAAATGAAATGAGCTTTCAACAACAGTTCTAATCTAAACATCTAGAACAAAATGTCGGGAAACAAATTTGTGTTGATTACCGGATGCAGTAATGGAGGAATCGGCAGCGCTCTCGCACTCACATTCCAGAAGCGAGGCTTTCATGTTTTTGCCAGCGCTCGAGATGTCTCCAAGATGTCAGCACTTGAGGGTTTACCTAACGTGACTCACTTGATGCTTGATGTAACGGACCCCGAACAAATCCAAAATGCTCTAGAGTTTGTCCGCACCAAATGTAGAGGCTCTCTTGATATCCTCATCAATAACTCGGGACGCAACCATTTCTCGCCCGTGTTAGATATCGACCTAGTTGAAGCAAAGAAGATCTACGACATCAACGTCTGGGGTGCTTTGATGCTCATCCAGAAGTTTGCACCTCTTATTATCGAGGCAAAAGGATCGATAGTCAACGTTACTTCCATCTCCGGCTATGTTAATGTCCCTTACATGGGTATGTCAGTTCACACAATTGGATTTATCAATTATTAATCGATCATTTCTAGGCCTCTATGCGGCATCCAAAAGATCTTTAGAGCTTCTCAGCGAAACATTACGTCTTGAACTTCAACCTTTTGGCGTTTATGTGTTATCTGTTGTCACTGGCGCGGTCCGAACAAACGGGCAGACGTACTTCGAGGACTGGAAGCTTCCAGAAGACTCTTTATACAAACCTATTGAGACCACTATTCATGGACGAGCTCGTGGCGGTGATGGTGTTCCTCGCATGGACACCATGGAATACGCAGATCAAGTTGTCAATGATATCATCGGCCGTAGCGGCGATGGAAGGTCCTGGTGTGGTACAAATGCTGAGCGAACAAAACCAGTATCACCGGCGCTACAAGCAATTATTGTAAGCTTCCCTACTACACAGTAAACACAAGATCGTATGCTAATATTATCGACAAAGGATCGTTACATGTCAATGGGCTGCGGACTAGATGACCTTACAA
This sequence comes from Sclerotinia nivalis, assembly GCA_029531795.1. Lineage (NCBI taxonomy): Eukaryota > Fungi > Ascomycota > Leotiomycetes > Helotiales > Sclerotiniaceae > Sclerotinia > Sclerotinia nivalis. Next base: position 2,593,655 of record JAPEIS010000003.1, read on the forward strand.
ACAAATTGAAGGAGACTTGAGAATGCGGAGACTCTCCACTTTCTGCTCTCCGTCGCAAAGCTGGCTGCTACTATCAACAAATATTTAGCAAAGACTACAAATTTAGCATATTTATAAAAATGAAATATATTCACAATAAATAGATATAACCAATCCCCTAGATCACGGCTTTTTGCACGTTTCCTTCACGTCAAAGGACCAGCAAATTTATCAGCTCTTTTGCCATCTCTACAGAAACAAATGGAGAAGACGATTGGACAGCAGGTGTAGCTCGGAAGAGTTCAATCTGAAGGTTCTTTAAGAAACCCGAGAATACTAGGCCGACCGATGAAAGGGGAGACAACAAACCGTGGTGGCTAACTGTAAAAAGAGTTCTCTTCGCTTCCTGTGGCATCAAAGGTTCGGGAATGTGTATCCAAGCTCATGAGCTTGATCTTCTTCTGCGAAACCATACATGTATACGCATTGTTCCGTCACAGTTCTATTTGTTGACCACGGCTTCATAGCTACAAAATCCGAGTTATCCGAAACTCCTATTCAATACCCTAAAGATATGGTTGCAAATATGGCGGGGTATCAGTTAACCCCCAAAACTTCTCGCTTCACAATTTCAGCTTGAAGCTCTGTAACTCTGTCGCCAATTATTGCTAGAGAGCCGTCGGCGGTCAGAAACAATGGTTTCCTGCTAAACATGATCAGATGAGTCCACCAATGAAAGTAAGATAAGCGATTCGGCCAACTACGCATGGGTATATGCAATCAGTCTCGGCTCGCGAATAGTGTAGAATAATAAGCGGGAAGAATTCATGGTGTGACGTGGAAGGCACAGCCGGATATCATACTTCTTACATCAATGATCAGCATTTTTAATACTGTGCCACATTGGCACATAACACCACGTCTCTTCTCATCTTTCTGATTGAATCCCTGGATGATCAATCATATTTGTACAGATCTATACGATCATGGGAATTCAAAGTCACAAAGTTAATAACCCTAAACGCAGAAATGTACTTGACCCCTATTTATTTTTCTTTCTTTTCAATTTTGTACCAAGATACGTCACAGAGAAGGTAAGAGAAACAAACAATCTCATCTCAGATTTCCAAAATAAAAGCCTCTTCAAAAGACCTCTCTATCAAAAAGAGGCGTTGCAGAATTAATTGTTGCAGAACAAATATAGACTACCTGAGAGCTTGAAGTGACCGAACAAGTGACATCGGAACATCACCTGCGGTCATATCCGAGCTCAATGTGACTACAGGAGGGGGTGTGTTTACAAAAACTTTACCGTAGCAAAAGTTGGAATGAGAGAAGCGATTTTCATATGATACCCTGGGATGGACGTGCTGCGACACGGAGTCTGTAAATAGATTGGACTGCAATTAATAGAAGGCCTAGTAAAATAATCAGCAGATAATAGTGCATGGCGGAGATGAGACCAACGAGCCCCGCCGCAGTCTGATACTCTGTACTCAGAAGCTGGTAAAGTATCGCTATTTGTCTAATAGACTGTATTGGAATTAGCATTTTTCACTCATTGATACAAACACTATGGACAAACTTTTCTTTCTATTGCAGGCCATCAAAAGCAGCCTAATCTCAACGATCGCTTGCTTTCTCTTCTTCCTACTTTCTTGGAGAGTCTATCGGTTTACGATTACCCCATGGCTCCACCCCGAAAACCCCAAAGAGTTGCCATACTGGATCCCATGTAGGTCGACTGAGTGCCATTCATAACCATTTCGTGTGCTTCGTACTGATACTTCAGACTTGTAGACATAGGTGAGAAGTCTTCGAAGCTGCTTTTGAGCACAACTCTAATTGTGCCTAAGTACTGGGCTTTGGCGAGCAAACAGCTGACCTCCTAAGGACACGCATGGGGATTTTACAGAAATGCGAATGATGTTCTGGAACGTGGGAGGTATGCGCTCTGATAATCCGTTAATCCTCTGCAACCCCAAATAAGCACTGATAGAGGTCAGATTGTATTTTGGTAATACCAAAGCTCTGTATTCAATCACACTCGCCGGTCAAACTCTTTGTGTGATCACTGGAGCACATGAAATCGGAGAACTTTATCGAAACAGTTCAACGATAACATGGGACAACCTGATCAAGGAAATGTACTCCTTCGTGGGTCTATCGCCCAGAAGCATCGACAGCATGTTTAGTGAAAACCATGAAAAGCAAGCCTTCAAAGACTCCAAAGTTCCCACTCGATCAGCACACGAAATGACTTCCGAATATCATCGGCAACAATTACTCTCCGCAGCCAACTCAGAGAAGATTGTCCAAAGAATAATCCCTGGTCTTGAAAGAAATCTTTCCTGGAACACTCTGAAGCAACATCCCGCATGCGTACGTAAGTCTGCAAACTCTATCACACTGTCTCTGTGGGATTGGTGCAATGAAGTTATCGTCAAAGGCTCTACCACTGCATATTACGGACCCAAGATTTTCGAGATAAATCCAAACCTCCCACAAGCAATGATGTCATAGGAAGCTACAAACTGGAAATTCATGTATGAAATCCCTGGCTTCATGGGACGAGATATGGTTGACGCTAAAACAGAATTTATTGATACGCTGTGCAAATACTTTAAGACGCCCAAGGAAGAGCGGTCTGATGTACTATACTTTGTAACGGCCATGGAGGACGAACTGCGGGCAGCTGGCTTGAGTGATTCCGAAAGTGCGGGAATACATATGCTACATTTATGGGCGTCAGTAACATGGCGAAGGATATCCGGATGCAGCTAACAAAGTCGCAGGATTACCGCGAATGTGTATAAAGCCACATTCTGGACTATAGCCTATCTTGTCCACCAGCGAGAGTTGCTTGATCATATCCGCGCGGAAGTTGCGCCAGCTGTAGATGTAGCTGGAGAAACAGTGGATCTTAAGTATCTCGCAGAGAAGTGTCCACGCCTCGAAGCTCTCTTCAATGAAGTCCTGAGAGTAAACTCGGCTGGTGCACTTGCACGCGAAGTTATCGCGCCAACGTTGTTTGATGGAAAGATGCTTGCGAAGAGCACAAAACTTATGGTATTCAAAACGATCATTTCTTCAGATCCACCAGACTAACTTTAAGACCTAGATTCCATACCGTCAACTTCATCTCGATGGAGATGTATGGGGCCCAACCGCTCACAGCTTTGACCCGGAAAGATTTCTTAAAGATAAAAGCCTTGCACGCAATCAAAGTTTCAGACCATTTGGAGGCGGGTATACACTTTGTCCAGGTCGTTTCCTCGCCCGAAAATCAGTTTACACCATCGTGGCTCTTCTATTCTCTCGATACGATGTTGCTTTAGATTCTGACGTCGCCAACCAAAAGTTTCCACCACTTGATGACACCACGGCAGGACTTGGAACAATGGCACCAATGCCTGGGGTAGATGTAAAACTGGTCATAAAACCTATTAACAATTAAGAAAGCTCATTTGTGTTGTGTGGGAAAAAGCGAAATCTGATCTGGAGTAGAGAAGATATATATTTTATGAAATCAATGTTTGTGTCGTGAGTGGGCGAATTTGAAGTACGTCAAGTTAAGCTTTTCTTGCCGGTCTTGGCTCCTCAGTCTTCTGATTGTCTTGCGACGTAACCCAGCAAATACGAGTCATTTAAACTACGAACTATCCGTATTTAGGGATAATTTTTACGAATCATCTGAATGCGTAGATACACCCATCAACTTCCCGCAGTCAAAGTTTGTCTTAATTGAGCCCAATTCCATAGACACAATCGATAATTGTTTAGTACCTACCCTGTACTTTGATACCTAGACTAAGCTTACTTTTGGAACACAGAAGGTCCTATGTCTGCTGGCTGTAGTGTGCCCATATTGGCGCGAAGCCAGTGAGCGAAAAATCCAGATCTAAATAGCATTACCGAAGCTTACACAGTTCTACACCCAAATAAGTTCAAGGCTGCTAGTGGGACCGAGATAATGATTCGCATGAATATCTGAGATAAGATTAGGGCAATATGTGACAATTTAGTGGCATTTATGTGCTAGACCAGGACTTCTGCTCGTGGGCTTTATCCGTTTATTCCTTCATTCTTAGCTATTGATTCCTTCACAAGCATCTACACCTCCGTTATTCCGTTGGAATTCACTTCAAATTGCTCTACCATCCTATTAATTCAATTAGAAAGGCCTGGGCAGAACTAACACAAATTCTGAGGGCACAAAGCAGACTCTTACACCTATACCGTGGTCTATGTTGGTGAGTCTAATCTGAGAAGATTGTCATTTGAAATGGTGTGCTAATCATGGTAAACTAGCTATAGGATGCAGGAACGACTCAGCTTGGCAAAATTAGCCTGTGCCAAAAAGAGGTGCTGAATCTTTCACATACATGCCAGTTGACTACTTGTGAGGTCACCATTCCATTCGAACTCCGTGCTATTCTTATCTTACTGAAGTTTGCGCTGCAAAAACATCTTTTCAAAACCAAAACAACTACCGTTTACAATTTATATATGAATACCCCTCGTCCTATGCATTTCCAATTCCACCAGGCCGCGCTCCGCCCATCATTCCAACATAACTGAACGATAGATAAAATACTAGAGCATTATTAAAAATCAATCCTTTGGTCTTTAACGTCGTTCGCTCCGCTTATCCCAGGATGTTCCGAACGATCCAGGGTCAACCTCATCAAGCTCAGGTCTTTTGCCTTTCGAGTAGCTATAACGCAAGCCTTCAACAGCATCAGCAGCACTAACTTCGCTGGAAGACGAGATAAATTTCATTTCTTGGAGATCTTTGATAATTGTTTGCCTAATACCGAAAATTAGTTTTCCGAGCTTTTAATTTAAATGACATGTATTACTTACACCCAAAATCTACAGCCAAGGCCGCTGCGGGCAAGCTTATATTTGTCCCGCTTCCTTTCCTCAATAAGTTCAAGCACGTGCTTGACCTTCAGACCTCGACTTGTAGCTTTCAAATCGAAGTCTATCAGTGAACTATTTGTGTGCTGATAGCGACAATAGGTGAGTTGGTAGGTGCCCCTTTTAGCATCTGCGGTCAATTTCGTCATGTTAAGACGGACTGATGCACCGTTTGATGCGAGGAGGTAAATTGAGGCGTGGTTGCCACTACGAGTGTCTGAGTCGAAGAATTTTCCTGTGGTATGAACGGTCACACGGATTGTATCGACAAGGAGATCGTAGTCTTTCGGCTCAATTTTGCGAGTAGCGGGAACCGAGCTTTTAGGCCTAGAGCTTGAAGGTTTTGAGCTTGAAGGTTTTGAGCTTGAGCTCGAAGGCTTTGAGGCCGATGGCTTTACGATATCAGACCTCGAGCTCATTTTGACGTTTTAAATGTAAGGAAGTGAATAATGTATGCTTGTGATAGCATTACGTGGAGTCAGGAAGCTTTTATATAAAGACATCATGCAATGATCCTGCAGGCAACTGTGAAAGGAATCAGCCGCGAGACTTGAGAGCATCCAATGAAGTATACCTGCCGTATGGCCAAATGGAAAATCGAGGCGCACTACGACCTAAGACCGGCAAACGTCACATGATATTACCCTGAGGATTTTGGCCCAATGGTCATCGTGGGCTCAGTAGCAAAAGGCCATGTCTATAATTAGTATTATGGATGTTAGAACCGTTGTAATCGAACTGTTGAAATTCTGGAGAAATCAATGGAGTCTCAAATGACGGAATAGATGATCATAAGTGCCTCATCAAGAAGTGCTTTCGATTCTTGATACCCTTCTCTAATCAAAAATTAGACCTGACAGCAAAGAGTTTTAAGGACTAGACACATCTCAATACTCTTCAATAGCCAATATTACATTCAATGATAGAAGAGCTTCAATGCCTCATAGTTATGTGACTCAATAGTTTCCAATGTCTAAATTAGATTCAGTAATGGAAGGATCTCTTAGACTTGGATGCCATTGCTCCGTTCGTATATTACATGGCCTGGTTAACAGGCAGCTCCCATTCAATAATGGGATTCTAATTTCTGTCTCCAAATAGACAATCGTCTTAATCCAGCCCGACAATTCGGATATAGCAGGTTCTCCGGTTGGGATCCTCGATATTAAGATGTGTTGGTTCATAAATCCAAAAGACATGAAAATATAAAATTTGCTTTTCCTTTACTTTATGACTACACTTGTAGCATCGACAAAATTTATAGCTCTATAGCAAATCATCAACTCAGTACCAACATGGAAATTCTAAATCTACGCCGCCCATATTGATCAAGGAAACGAGAAGACATTCAAACAGGTTGGCATCTAGTTTTAGCATCAGGTCAGCTAGTCCAATATTCAATTCAGAAGAAGTATACTTATTTAGCAATAAAGCGCGATAAATCCATAAAAATGGCCCAACAACAAACGGCCGGAGAGGGCTGGTGGGTGGACCAAACATGATGAGAGCCGCGCGCCTGTACGTAGATGTCTCGTCTGCTGGGTGGCTTAGATGATTTAGTGCACGGACCTTTTAGCGTTTTTTGTAACCGAGATCTTACAACTGATATCAATAGAATTTCCCCAGCAACCAAAGAAGACAAACTCCTTATCCATATTCATCTTAAAAGTCATCGCTTATGATATGGCAGACTTATCCTGGGACATCAATACAGCTAGCGAGAAATTGCTTGTTGAACTTTGCAACAAGCTCATAAAAGAGGATAAGATTATTGGGGGCTGCTTTGGAGGGGATAGAGTTGTCAGGCTCTCAGACAATATAGCAGCCAAATTTGGGCTTGGTGTCACAGCTTCCGAGGCAAAAACTCAAGAATTTGCATATCGAAATGTTGATCCAAACATTGTTCACATTCCCCAAGTTTACCGCTACTTCGACTGGGAAGATTTTGGCTACTTGTTCATGGAGTATGTGCCCGGACGGCAGCTAAACGAGCTCGATCTTGATGAAAACGTGGATATCATTCCCCGGGTTGCTAAAATTGTCGAGCACCTTGGGACAATTCAGGGCGGTCAGCTCCCAGGCCCTATAGGCGGGGGAATGCCAGAGGGTTATCTCTGGGGCGATGATGGCGCAAGGACGACTTTTACCTGTGTAGCAGATATGGAAGCTTGGCTCAACAAACGTTTGGCAATACAAGATAAGTCTATAGATCTGAGCTCCCATCCACTTGTTCTTTGTCACATGGATTTATGTCGACGGAATATGATCCTCAAAGAAGACAACACGATTAGTCTCCTTGATTGGGGCTGCTCTGGGTTCTATCCGCGGTATTTCGAATTCGCGACCCTCTCTTTCATGATGCCGTATGATGAAAATTACGAAACCCCATTAATACAAGCTACAGCTACCTTGCTGGATTGGACAGAGGACGAGAAAGGCTTAATTAGCATTTTGAAACTTGCTCGTGCTGTTGCCCTACGATACTCACTGTAAGTGATTCAGCATAACATTGAATGACCCAGTATACTTTGGAAACTAATGGTTTAAATAGAGAGACTGAAAATAAGTATGGGTTACCAGAGGATTTTCAGTCTTGGCGCCGGTCATCACCCATGCTAAGCAGATCGCCTAGCCCATCATGATTACTCCCAAACTATCTGTGAAAACTTTGTCAACAAATACCTTATTATCCAATCACATCATCCAAAGCTGGGGCGGAATGAGGTATACAAGTGGATTTTATCATGCTATCTACCTCGATTCTTCGAAGACACCGAGAGAAGATATGCATTTCCTTAGTTATTAGCCTGGCGTATTCAAAATTGTTTCTACTCAGTTATGAAAAATCCAGAAAAATCCAACTCCAGCTTAGTTAGGAGTTTGTCAGACATTTAACTTATTCTTCTCTGGCTTTACTCGGCTGCTAATGTGCTTCTTAATCCACAGGCGAGCACCGATATTTGTCGGGCTGCGGTTCCTATTTACTTCACCATTGGCTGTGAACCTAAATTCAATACTCAATCGAGGTCACTCTGGGAACCATCACTCAAAGTTACCACGAATATAAAAACCATGAATGTCCTGCATATCATAAGATATTATCACATCTCCATCTCTGAGAAGTATAGCTACAATTCCAGATCAGGCTCTCCCAAAAGACGACTAGTGGTACATGGATTCATGGGATGGTTCCCAGCTTCCAAAAATCATCATTAAATCCAATTTTTGCTTGACTATTTCGTGGATTGCGTGATTCATTGCTTAATATCTTTTTAATAATCCCTTGATTCCGTCCAGTACTGGAGCTCAAAAAGAGGTATTCCGAGTATATCGCTGTATAATTCTCATGTCCTTTTAGCAGTTCGAATAGCTTTGCTGCAATGTTCGATTCATTATCTTAAAACCCGTCTTATGTTTGAAGTAGAAGATTGATAGTAAGCACGCATGATACATGATTTGTAAAGAGCTAATCGTTTGGAACAAATTTCACAACATCCTATAACTTTCAAAAATAAGACTTCCAAATCTAACCTACTACTACGAACTGTTGGAAGCCCGCACTTCCCACAACATCCATAGTCCTCACCGAGGACTCTTCGATCCAGTGATCTCGCGAATAGTCATATCTGAAAGCTTTAGTACCCCTGTCAATTGCCGAGAAGAATCTTGATATTTATTTAAATCTTGCCCAAACATACTATTGATTGATTTAATTAACGTCCACACTGAATCAAAGACTATCTAGGACAATTAAAAGCTCAATCGAGCTTTTAACAAATAGCTATAAGTAATGCTATCTAAATAGCATACAGATTTGTATATATTTTTGATAAGAGAAATGAAAACTAATATTAGAAAGCAAAACCTAACCTCTATACAATATTACATATAAAAATAAAAATACCAATCAAAGTATTATATTCATGATTTTCCAAATCCGATCCCTCTATCAATCAAATCCAAACAACCTTCTTTTATATCAACTCTTTATTCTATTTATAATTTCCCAATAATTATACCTTGCCTAATATCGATTTCATAGAACCTTTCAAACTATAAAGATATTGATTCTACAAAGTGCCCTAATCCTATATATAATATATCCTTTATCGAATTCTATAATAGATATATTATTAGTTCGGATCGTTCTATATAACTTCTTCAAATATATGAATTGTTATTGTTTTGATTCGAATTGAAAAAGATAAAGCCTGAACCTTAAAACCGAATTTGATAAATCGCATTTGATACTCCAAAAGGATCTTAGAGATGATTTTGTAGTATATTATTGTAGATAATAATATTGTTCTTTGTTTCATAATAAAAGTAGTATTGTAAAAAGTATAATCCGATAATACGATTATCAAAAAACCGAGATCTGGTTTTTACTATCAGTTAACTCAGAGGCAAAACACATCGCGATCGGGTGCTTCTTCCTTTTCCAATCATCACAATTTCATTAAATGATTCAAATTTAGTTCTGTAAACTTTAATAATTAAATAAAAGAGCTGGAGATTCGTAGAGGACACCGCGTACAGGTGTTGAGTCTTGTCCTCCCAAACATACTATTATTTGCATTGAAATGATGTGCTCCCATTAAAAATCCACCTGAAGGGTCAAAAAATGATAAATTCATTTATTTCTCCAAATCTAGACTTTCAATATTCTCACCAAATTTGGATATTGAAAATGGTCTCGAAAAGGATTCCTCAAACGCGCTCTTCCGATGTTCTATCGGGAATTGCACAATCAGGATGCTCTCCAATGTGGCTTTCTAGGACGATATTTTGGTGATTAAAATTCACTTCCAACAGTCGCATGAAATTAGGAGGAAATTTGAGGTAGCTTAATGTAGAAATCAATGATGATAAAATAACCGAAGTCTAGTTTTCCCAGATTGAGAACTCATTGACCCATCAACCGGACGCATTTTAAGCAAAATTCGTCGGCCCAGTCCATCTTATAGAATTCTACCCTTTCACTCACTAACCTTCACAACCACCTTTCCAAAATGACCCCCATGAAACAAATACTCCAAGGCCTCCTTTGCCTCCTCAAACCCAAACACCCTATCCACCACCGGTCTAATCCGCTTCTCCTCGTACCACGCCAACATTTCCTCAAATCTCTCTCTCGGTCCATTCAAAATGCCTTTTAACGTAACATTTCTTCTCAGCGCTAGAACATTCGTATTCGTGCGATCCGCACCTTCATCTTCCTTCCCCGAGAGATATCCAATGCAATTGATGAGTCCGCCGAAAGCTATGGCATCGAATGATTGGCGCAGTGTTAGGGCACCACCTGTTTCGAAGATATTGGAGACGCCTTCGCCTTGGGTGATTTTCATTACTTCTTCGGACCAGCTGGGATGGGTACGGTAATTTATTGTGTGATCTGCGCCGAGGGATTTGGTTTGGGCGAGTTTGGCGTCGGAGGATGATGTTATTATCACTAGACTGCACTTAACTTGCGGAACTAAAAAGGCAGGATTGGTATAAGATTTTGAGTTTACCTTCCATGCCACTGGCCTTTGCGATTTGCAACCCACTGATTGCTACTCCTCCAGTTCCTTGAATCAACACACTTTCTCCCTTCCCGCCTGGTTGTCCAAGTGGTCTCATGCCATTAATCGCCATCCAGGCTGTCACTCCAGCGATTGGTAACGTGCAAGCTTCTTCATCCGTGAGGTATTCCGGTGTCCTGACCAATCCTTCTCCATCGAATACACGATATTCCTGCAAACAACCTTCTGCCGGTAGTCCTAATCCACTACTCATATCCTTTGCAGTCACTTGACCACGGATATGCGTCTGATTAAATATTGCAAGCACCCGATCACCAGGCTTCCATTTTGGACTGTTAGATGATATGATTGTTCCAGAAATGTCGGAACAAGGAACCAGGGAAGAGGGCTCATTGCCAGCAGTTTTGTGATGGTTGTATAGGCCCATCATCACTTCGGTATCTCGATAATTGAGGGCTACGGTATGGATTTTGACAAGCACTTGACCATCACCTGGTGTTGGGACTGTAGATGACCCTAGAATGAGGTCTTGGAGGCCAGACTGTCGGGTCGTCCATTGCTTGTTAATTGTGGGGTGTGACATGATATCCTTGAAATTAAGATGTTGAGAAAATGAGGAAAGAGGAATTGATGATATACGGAAAGAGAGGTACAAACAGAAAAACAAAAAAAAAAAAATTTCAACCTCATGTCGACTTAAGTCTTACAAAGATATTGCTGCTAGACCCCAACAAAGCCTGTTTACGATTGACCTATTAATATGATTGTGGGAAGGCCGAATTCCCGAAGAATGGATTCAGCACATTTGCCCCACAAGCAAAGCCTCGGCGCATGAGTAATTTTTAATATCATTACATCACTTCAAATGAATCGAATATGATGGATCCTTGCCACAAAGGGATTGTTGTCTCATATCTCAGGTAACAGTTGCCCCTACGTCATCATCTTCATCTTCATCACTATCTTCCACGGCTCTCATCATTTCTAGCTCACCGTTCAACATCCGCTGCCAATTATCCGCAAATTCTCTCATACCACCTTCTCCACTTGCACCTGCTTCTACCACTTCTTGTGGCATCTTGTGTGCACTATACCGCGGACTTGAAAAGCTGTATGCTTCCGGGTCATCTTTCTTTATTAATCTGAATTCGGGGATCCATCCAAGTTCCAGAACATCGTCTGTTCCGTCATCTTCATCACTACTTTGAACAGGCAATGGCGGCACTGATGATGAGTCTGCGACACCAAGTAATGGTGGAGGTACAGAAAGAGTAAGTAGTTCTAGCCAGGAGAACAAAAGCGGATCTGTCCGAGGAGCCCATGGATTTATATCCACTAACCGTACTTTATCAAATGGTTCTGGTATATAAACATCAAATGAGAAATTGCGATCTGGAAAGGTATCTTTGAGAGTTCTGTCAAAGTATTCTTGGATTGCTTCTCTTAATGTTGGGATGAGAGGGAATAAGAAATCAAAATAGTTCTGATCTCTTTGACATATGCCAATAATCCTTCGATCTCGTACGAAACATCGAAACTCGCAAGATGGATTTACTTTAAACCATTTCCGTAAGACTAGAACATATTGTATGTTTTCTTTCGTGAGGGACGGATCTTCGGCACAACCATCGAAGGCGTGTTCTAAATCGTGGGTAATGAAGTCGGAAGATTTGAGAAGGAGGTAAACATCGTTTGCTGTATTGCACTCCATGCTGTTCTGTTTTAAACTAATCCATGTGGCATCCTTTGGAGCAGACCAATTGAGTTTGGGAACTACTGATCCGCCAAGCTCAGCGATTGTTTCTTGTATTTGTTTGTGAATTTCCGAGAACTTCGCCGAGGGATCCGATTCTGTATTTGTATCTTCATCCCAGCCATCGCTAGTTGAGTTGTTGTTGTAAGTTTCTGGTGGAGGAAATGTAGCAATCTCGGATGGAAGAACTATGCCATCTTCCCGCAGGTATGAAAGGAATTCTGAAGTGAGGGGAATGATTCGAGATTTGAGAGTTGAGGACCGATATCTTGGACCTGTCAGCACTTTCCAAGAAAGAGTCGGGGGGTAAACTTTGTACTTCGCATGCCACTTATCATAAGAGCAGTTTAAAATGTGAGACTTGGTGATAGGTTCAAAGGGGAGTCTAGTGAGGGGTTCGGCCTCTGTGCGCGCAACTTCTGAAATGTCGGGAGCTGGCATTTTTCATATAAGTAAGATTGATGGTGGAAAGTCTCGTGAAAGCTAATTGAAAATATTAGAAATATGATGCTACATGGGGGCGAATATATTTTGAAAGATATATGTATGGCAATTGTGAGTCAGAGCGATCCCTTCATTTTCAATGTTCCATATATCGAGGGGCAATCAATATTTTTGTATTCTGCCACGCTAGTTATACACCGCCTGCGATATCAGCATTTGTTAATCATTTCTCCACACATCAACTTTCCCGTAAGCAACCCAGAACATCCAAACCACAATCTGAGCATTTTCGTAATCATGTCTTCCAACGTCGGTCTTACTACACCTAGAGGAAGTGGAACCTCAGGTTATGTCCAAAGAAATCTTGCGCATATGAAACCTCGCGATCAAGCTAAGCCTTATTCCACGGATATCGACAGTCTTAAACATAGACAACGTCAACCAGATAAAGGGATCCTTGAGCATGATAGGAAACGAGAAGTCGAGGTCAAGGTCTTTGAGTTACGTGATAAACTAGAAGAAGAAGGGTAGGTTCTTGAGGCGCATTCATTAATCGTTGATGAGCTAATACTGGGCACAGAGTCGATGAGGAAGAAATTGAAATACAAGAAGATGCGTTACGAAAGAAGCTTTTGAAGGAGATGGAGAGAGGTAACGGACCAAGTATGAAAGGCTTGAAGATGCATCAAGTACATGAATTGGCAGAGGCAAAAATCAAGCAAGATAATAAGTTCAGGAGTGCGTTGGGCATTTCTAAGGATTATAAGGAGGGCGGCCATTGGCAGAAGCAGGAAGAGAGGCAGAGAGCTGCGATGGAAAATAATGGCGAAGGTTCTACAGCTCCATCTAACAGGTGAGTACGAAATGACGTCATACCAGCAATACACCAAGATGTTTCGACTGGAAATTATAATTGAAGAGATGGGAGGCTGCTTCAAAACTACAAGCTGTACGAACAAAAGATGATGGAGAACTGGCAGGACTTGCAAACCACGTCACTCTCCAAAGATTAGTTGCGCGTCGAATCATTCCATCAGGTGGTCCTGGATTGGAATACGGACGGACGTACTTTGTTGGCTTATAATTGGGTTTACTTGTTTGCATTGGCTACTACCAGCGACTTTCATGCGGAACTTCACAAAAGTGGTACAATGTTTAAGGTTGAACATATACCACAACGATTCCTTCTCCATACTTTGAGGGCAACGATTCCTTCTCTATACATTCGAAGTTCTAGACATCTACAGCTTATGCTTTTTCTCGCCGCTTGCAATCTTTCTAAATTCCTCTTGTGGTATACCCGCTACAAATCTTTCCAACCCACAAATTACCCCCGCTACACCCTGTACATCGAGCAGATCTCTCTCTGGTTTTTTGATCAACGCCTTGATTTTTATCAAACTATCGCCGATTTACTGTGTTCCCGGTCGATTATCGAATTCCTCGAAGACCAATTTTTTGAACTTCTCCCTTCTGCACACCGAAAATCTTGTTCACAAAACCAACTTGCAACAATCCCTCGGCGGTTATTCTCTTACTCAAGACAAGAGCTTCATTCGCTTTGCTTATTCCCAAACGCTGGACGAAAGCCCTCGAAGCTCCCCCTTCTGCCACGAGTCCCAAATTTGAGAAGAGGGTCCAAAGAAAGATCTGCGGCGTGCAGTGTATAAAGTCTGAGAAGGCGATTAATGCGGCTGAAAGGCCAACCGCCAGACCATTGAGGCCTGTAATAAGAATTTTTGGGTGTGTCTTGAAGGCATTAGTTATATTGAGGTTATTCGCGGCAAAGCTAGACAACCAATGACGAGCGAGATCAATCCCAACAGTTTACCAATTGTAAATCGGCTCTTCTATGGATTGATCAATGCATAGTAGCTATCATGTGACAGGGAGAGTCTTACGCTGAAAAGTAGCGTCCTAGGAATCTATATCAGCAAGTTCCCTTTCCCAAATTAACCTCTCAAATCATACCCTTTCCTGTCAAGACTGTGACGAAAACCTCATCATGGGTAGGAACCCCCCTCATGAACTTTGCTATCAGATAATAGACATCTTGATTGGGTCAAAGCATTAAACTCCTTCTCATCATCAATTGTGATTACCGTGATTCTTCCCTATAGCACTCCAAAGTTACTGGTTCACTCTGAGCCATTTTGGTTAACTCGGCGGTGATTGTTGGCTTTCGAAGCGAATCTTGAATGGATCGGATTAAAGTAAACAACCCACAGGTAAAATATCAAGAAAGTTACAAATACTAAACAATGGGACCTATGAAGGTCATTTGTGGGGTAGCCGCCTCGGCCATTTTTCGCCGTTGGCCACCAGGGTCAGCATGATATGATTGGTCGATTGTGAAGTCTGATATTCGCATGATTTTTAGGATTTATCTTGAGCTTTCATTGAATTGGGGCGAGAAAAGGAATTTTCCACGTCAACACACTCAAATTGTATCGCAATACTAGGCCACGTACAGCAATCATGGGAGGTCCCAATCTCGAAGTGTTCAAGGTAAACATTACCAGTCCCTTCATCGTTCAGGCTCTTGAATGCCACTTCAAACCCCGCCATGGAATCATAATCTGACAGTCGAATAGTTTGGAATGTATATCATGTTTCCAATCGCAATCATGTACTACTATGGCACAAATCTCGACCAACGGTTCTCGGTTCCAGACTTCTGGCCAAAGGTTGAGCAAACCAATCGCATACCGTTTGAGAAGGATGAGATCAAAGCAGAGCTAGAGAGATTAAGGCAAAAGAGATTATATTTGAGGGAGCAAAGGCTGCGGGGCGCGAATGGCTCGAACGGGGAAGAGAAGTGATGAAGAGGATGAATACGATGAATATGATGAAGAGAATAGCAAGAAAGTGGCGTGCGGAGGAAACGGCGACAAAGGTATTACATGGAATGATCATGGCATAGAATCGGTTACAAGGCAGGCTGGCGTTCAAGGGGCACATATGAGGACCATGGTTCAGGACCGTTGGAGGCTTGCAGATTTTGCTTGACTCAGAAGTTGAAAAGGTTGCACGGGAATTATTCGTCTGGAATCGAGGTCGAGGGGCGAGGAGATGCTTTTCCTATGGTACAAGTGCCACCTACTGTAAATCTAGTCTACACTCTACTTCTATATGTGTCCAAATCAAATATATACCCTCCTCAATCAGCCCAATCCACCGATCAAATCTTCCCACTGTCCATCCTCAATATTTCCCTGTACAATGTTCGCATATATTCCCTGAACATCCGAATTATCTCTTGCAGACTCAATGAAAGAAATGAGCCTATCTGTGGCCTCCCCTGCATCGACTGGTACATTTGTATCCTCATTGGGATCCCAAAGGATATCCGAACTTGCGATTTTTATGTCGAATTTCTTCTGCAAAGCATCCCCGGCTGATGTTACCATATTCGGTTCCGTCCAGACAATAATATTCCCCTCATCGTCCACCTCTAAATCCTCGGCCCCTGCTTCGATTGCCTCATCCATCACATCGTCAACGCCCAGATTCTTTTCGTCTTTCTCGAATGTGACGCATCCCTTTTTCTGGAACAAATATGCTGTAGGTGTAACAGTTCCCCCATGGGTTTTAACTAGATGTCTCAAATCCATCATTGTACGATTAACGCTGTCCGTTTCGGCTTCAATTATCAGAGCAACTTGTGGCGGCATTATGCATTCTAACGTTGCTTTCTGCAGCGCAGCTCCAGTTGTCGATCTTCCTTGGCCACGAGCTATGGCAGTTTCCATGGAAGCTTTCGGGAAACCAGCTATGGTAATGTGAGTATTTGCAAATATTGATGCCAGGAGGGAATGTACCCCGTTATGTACCTTTCTTCGCAGCCGCTAGGACAGTCGCCAGTCTCGGATTTATGTACGGGTCGGCTCCATGTACTTATATAGCAGATTAGTATCACTAGAAAAACCAATGGCATACCATATAACATACATTTTACAGCCAGCGCAATATCATGCGCAATGATAGAGCGGGCCTTGGTCTTTTTCGCATCTACAGCTCCTTTGTCATGTTTGATTTTTGACCATCGATTGTGACCTGAAGATAGCGCTGATGTAGTGGAAAATTGTAGACATTTGGAACAGATATAATCAGTTCGAAGGAAAGGTCTGAGACCTCTAGAAAATGCTGGCATGTTTGTCATACCGAAGACGAAATTTTATACCCAGTTCGATTTGGAGCTTTGGAAATAAATATTGTTGTGGCTTCTGATTGGCTGAACCTCGATCGTCGTCGCGAACACCTCTGTAATTTGGTACAAGCTAAAGGAGCGTGCAATGAAGCCAGAACCATCCCACGAATGTCCAAATTCCAAAAGGACATTCAAAACAATAGATACAACAGATATTAAATAATGTCATCGACAGGCCCACCGAGCTCGAAAAATGGCTCAAGTGAACTTCCAGGCAGATTAGAGCCATCTCCCACCCCCGAGCTCGATATCAAGAAGCTCCAATCCCTTCCATCAGAGCAACAAGACTTATACCTCCTTAATTTCGTCTCGACGCTCACAAAACATGTGGAAAGCCTGGAACCAGACGACTGTACGGCGCAGCAGCTTTACCTCAAGAAAGAGCTCTTCCAAATACTCAATCTCGCAGCTCCCCCTCCTACCAGAGTGATTCGAAATAATTTGGGACGATGTTTCGCACATGTACTGGGCAAAGGGGATAGGAAGCTGCTTTTCGAAACTATAAATGATTTGGTCAGCACAATCAGTAATGGAAAGACGAAGACGGAAGGGGATTTCAGAACGAAGCATGCAGCCGTTTACTGTTTAGGAGATGTCTTCGCAGCCGCTGGAGACAGCGCAATTGGATTACATTCTTTAGCATGCAGTGCGTTGCTAAAGCTGTTGAAGTCCGCGCAAAACAATGCAGGCCTACGAGCGGCGATATTTAAGGCTTTGAGTAAGATTGTGGGAATGGTTTCGACAAGCATGGACGACACAATCGCGAAGGATATATGGAAACAAGCCAGGAGTTATGCTTCGACTGAAAAGTCGGCATTGGTACAGATCGCGGCTTGTAGATGCCTAAGAGGTCTGTGTAAGTTCACAAAGTATTACGATAATTCCAGCGATTTTGAAAGCCTGAAGTCAACGATTTTCAAGACAATAGATTCGCCGAGCGCATTGGTTCGACAGGCTGCCGCAGAGTGTTTGGCGGAGGCATTGGTGAAAAGCCATTCGGAGGAGGCTCCGCGAGATAATGATATACCTATGATCAAGAAGATCAAAAGGACGAATACCAACAAACGTTCATCCGTAATAGCTGGCCAGGGGCTTGATGATGATGAAATGCCCTCGAGGCCTGGAACTCCCACGGGCAACAAAAAGAGTCAAATACTCGTTCTTACACTTCAAGAGATTTTGAAAGTGTTGTCAAATCAGTATATCAAAATATCTACTACTAATAGAGCTCGCGCTGGCATCGCTGTCTGCTATAGTCGGATATTCAAAAGTATGAGCGAAAGAACTGTCGAAACGATGTATATGCAGATTGTGGACCATCTTACCGTGGAGCTTTTGAGCCATGCAAACATTACTTGTAACAGATATCGTTTGTTGAGTACACGGAAATTTGTGCAAATTATCCTAGAAGACGTGGTCGGCCACTCCATACTTGGCGAATCTGGGCAATTGGACGCTGCAAAGGCTTTGGTCAATGATATTTTGAAAAATTACCCACAGGTGATCAAAGAAAGAGCTGAGCCATCTAAACATACACTTATTGCCACACTCAGCGCATTGGCGTCATTGATTAAAACATTGGGGTCTGCAGCGAATGTGATTGCAGAAGGTTGTAGGGATGGACTATTACAAGTTCTTCAACATCCAAGTTATACGGTTCAAATCTATACCTCATATTGTTTACGGACTTTCACATTGGCTTGTCCGCAGCAACTATTACCATGCCTCACTATTTGCATGAATAGTGTCAATCGAGAATTGAACTTATTGAATACTGGAAGAAACTCACCAAGACGATGTGTGGGATACGCTAATGGATTGTCTGCGATGATTAGCACAGCAAACTTACAGCCGCTTTACGGCTCAGTGGATGTCAACAGTCGCGTGCTTTCTCTCGCGACTAATCTTCTTAAATCTAGTAGCAAGTCCGAATTGCGTGTCTCAAGTACTCAGATACAAGTAGCATGGATACTCATAGGCGGTTTGATGTCTTTGGGACCGAATTTTGTGAAGATCCATCTCTCCCAACTCCTTTTACTTTGGAAAAATGCGTTGCCAAAGCCTCTTGCTAAGGACAATACTTCTCAAAGAAGCTTCCTCGAATCTTCCTTCCTCACTCATGTTAGAGAGTGTGCGCTTGGCTCTATTTTATCATTTTTGCAATTCAATAGCCGTCTCCTGACGGCAGATGTGTCAAAACGAATCGCTGCCATGCTTACAAATACTTCAGCGTTCTTGAAGAGTCTCCCGTCCAAAAAATTGTCGGATGACGTTACACAAAGATTAACTCCATCATTGCAATTGCAGGATCTGGACTTGATGGTTCAGCGTCGCGTTCTTCAATGCTATGCAAGGCTAGTTACACTTAGTCCAGTTGGTGGGAGTGAGGCACTTTTACAATCAAACCTTCTCACCCTTGCTCTATCATTCTTCGCCGATCCTGAAAACTACAGCCCAAGTTCTTTGTCTTCATCGATTGCGAGCTCGGCTGGCAACTTCGAGACAGTGTGGGACGTTGGGGACAATTCTGGATTTGGTGTCACAGGACTCGTTCGAGGCTTCAATGTGCAAAAGTTGGCTTCTGAACAAGAAAATGGGTCTCAAGATGACTGGGTAAAAGAAACGGGATCAGATATTGATATATCAAATGTATTGCTGTCGCCAATTTGCAGTTCGCTTGAGCACGACTCCATTTCGCTGTACCTGGGCGATATTGAAAAAGACAATAGTTTACCAGACCCACCGGCTACAGAAGTCATCAACATAGCCATTAGGCTATTCGCAATTGCTTTCCCGATTACACCTCCGAAGATTCAAGAAAGTATATTAGAACAAATTGCCACGTTCTTATCCACGGGCGCGCTTCAACGAGATCCTGGACGAAAGGCTGCCATTAATGTCAACATTGCGACTGCATTATTTTGCGCACTGAAGGTGGCCGTGAAAGAGACATCATCTCCTCCCGGTGATCTCACCAACCCTGCTGTAGAGAAGCTCATGCAAGAAATTCTGCGGTCGTTCGTCATTCATCAAGATCAATATGTACGGAACATTGGTTACGAATCCCTAGCTCGACTTTGTAACATCTCTGGTAATGCATATACCAACCAGGAAATCAAATACCTTATTGATACCATTGTGAGCAACCGCGAGCCGAGTGCAAGAGCTGGTTGTGCAATGGCATTAGGGTGCATTCATTCTCAGGTTGGAGGAATGGCGGCAGGCTTTCATTTGAAGACTATATTAGGGATATTGATGTCCTTGTGCAATGATCCCCATCCGACTGTTCATATTTGGGCGCTTGAGTCTCTATCACGTGTCGCAGATTCAGCTGGTTTAACATTTTCGGGATATGTGTCCAGTACACTTGGCATGCTGTGCCAGTTATATGTTTCAGACACACATAATGAGGAAATTTCTTCTTTGGCCACTTCGAATCTAGAACTAGAATTGTCTACAACTGCGGTCATTGCGCGTTGTATAGATTCTTTGGTCAATGTTCTTGGCCCTGATCTTCAAGATATGACTAAAGCACGGGATTTAATACTCACAATGGTAGGACAATTTGGCGCAGAAGAAAATATTCTAGTCCTTGCAGGAAGCCTGAAATGCCAGGAGCATCTGGCTCTTTATGCTCCAGGTCATATGGAATTCGTAGATTATGTCGTTCTTCTTCAGAAAGATCTCAAGTCGGACATATCACTACTTAGAGATATCGCGATTGATGGTCTGTACAATCTCATGAAGCGCAACTCGGAAGATGTTGTCAAAGCAGCTGAAACTGGGTTCGAAGATCAGCTATGGCTGGCTTTGGATTTAGATCCTGCACACGATGGTATCCGAAATGTTATCCGAAATTGGTTACAACAATCCTGTTTGACTGAAACGCCTCGATGGCTGCAAAGATGCCAAACCGTCCTATCGATGACAAGACCCAAGGTAGAAGATTCAACAGCCACAACTTCAAAGGTCAATGCCCTACCTGATTTGCAAGACGAAGAAGTCGCCGGTTTCGCGGCTGCTTCTGGTATGACCAAAGAAACGAGTGCCCCCGCTGCTGGTCAAGAACCACTTAGGTGGCAGGTTCGAACATTTGCCATGAGCTGTTTGGGTGAAATCTTCGCATTGGTTAGCAAGGATTTAGCAGCTAATGGCAGCTCAGTTGCCGAAGTTGCTTTACAAAAGAGGGTAGCCGATGTTATTCGAATGGCATTTTCTGCTTCTACATCCAATGTCGTGGAACTCCGCGTATGGGGTCTGAAGATAATTGATGCAGTCTTGAAGATGTTTGGCCATACGCCAGATCCCGATTTTGCTGAGGCCCCACTTCTAGAGCAATACCAAGCTCAGATTAGTTCCGCTCTCACACCAGCTTTCGCCGCTGACTCTTCGCCCGAATTAGCATCTGAGGCTGTCAACGTTTGTGCCGCCTTCATTGCAACTGGTATCGTTACTGATGTCGATCGAATGGGTCGTATCCTCAAAACTCTGGTTACTGCATTAGAGAATTTCTCGACGGAGTCCGAAGTTGCGTCTATTGGAGATCTTAAAGGTCTTAGTTCCAATGCTCAGGTCATGGTCAAGATGGCAGTGTTTTCTGCTTGGGCTGAATTACAAGTAGCCAGCACAGAACAAAAGTATCTTGTGGATGTTCTTAAGCCATACATTGGCACCTTAACTCCATTATGGCTCGCCTCGCTAAGAGAATTTGCACGCTTAAGGTTTGAGCCGGACATCTCGATGAGCTTAGGTCCTCCATCTTTGTCTGGCAGTTTGGATAGCATTTATTCTGCATTGAACCGAGAAACTCTCTTAAGATTTTATCAAGATTCATGGCTCAAGCTTGTTGATGCTATCGCCAGTCTTATTGAGCAGGACAGTGAATTTGTTTTCAATGCGCTTGATGGGAAGGAAGCCGATGCTCCTTCAACAAATGGAAATTCCAAAGGTAATGATATCAACTATCGAGATGAACCTGTGGCATTCTTCTTCGTTTTGTTCGGAATTGCATTTGAAGCTCTCGTTGCTAAACCTGGAAGTGAGGCATTGGCATCCAAAGGACAAACACTCGAAATCTTGCAGGCTTTGAAGAAGATTTTGCATCCTAGTGTATCTGGTCACGCGATCTACCGAGAGGCAATTTTCTCGGAGACTATGGACCTACTTGATCGCCTTGTCCTCACTGAAGGGCTCGATGTTCAAACCGTTATCGTGCAGATTGCAAGAAGCTTATGCATCTCCCATCCTTCCGCTACGAAGGCGGATGTTGCCGAGGGTGAGGATTTGTCGGAAGATATTGAGCAGCTGTTCGAATTGACTAGGATCATTGTCTTGGTACTTGCTGGGCTTCTACCAAATTTGATTGAAGCACAGCAACCTGCTCGCCATCAACTGACAGAAGAAGCCGTTACTCTCGTCAGAGTATCCCTTAATGCATTGGTGGATGCTGCTGAAGTGTTCCCATCAATTATTAAAACAGATTTGCATGCTTGCATCATTCACATATTTGCTACCATTCTTGGAACAGGAAGTTGCCAAGCTGTAGTGGTTCCTCAATCGCTCCCAATACTCAAACGATTCATCACGAGTATCTCAGCATCTCACAAAACACAAAAGCCTAAACACAATACCAGCATCATACAATTACAAGGCTGCCTCAAACGATTCCTGTCAATTTACATGAATGCTCAAAAGCGAGAAACAGAAGTATCTTTACCATGTGTTAAGAATTCCCTTCTCGCTTCAACGCTATTGCTTAGTAGTGGGACAAACTATTTATCTGCCAGCGAACCACTTGTCACTCGTTTCCTAGATGAACTCGTAGATTGCCTGAGTGATCGAATGGTAAGACGCTTCTTTCTTCTGAGATGAAATCTGCTAACACCATCACGCAGACTGCAAAAGTAGCAGCAAACTGCATTCGTAGTCTCCTTCTCATAACCCCAAAGACCCCCGCCGATCAAAGCCTCGCGCGGTATCTTTTACCTCTCCTCATTACCTTTAGCACTAATACCGCAACCGAAGACCCCGAAAATGCTCGAGCTCTCACATTGCATGCTCTAACAGCATTTGTGGTTTCACTCGAAGGCAAACAAAGAGCAGTAGCTATGTCAGTTATCGTACCTACATTATTGAAACGCGCAAATGGGGACGGAGAAAAAGTTTGGAAAGAAACAAATGCCAGACTCCTTGAGATGGCGGCTGCTGATCCAACGGCTTTTAGAGCTGTAGTTGGTGGCATGACACCTGAGCAGAAGGGGTTTATGGAGGGTGTTTTGATTAAGGGGAGAGAGGGTGGGAGAGGGAAAAATGATGATGCGGATGATGGAGGAAGGGAACCAACTATTGCGTTGAGAATGGATTTTGGTGGTTAATGGAAATGGAACGGGAATGAAGAAAAAAGCATAGGAAAGGAAAAATAAAATATGCATGAGTGGAGTATGAGTTATATGTTATGATGATCATGGTACGTGGTAATATCATTTGAATGATTTGTGGATGGTATAGATATTAATAATAAGCGGAGCTATCATTCTGTGGTTTCGAAAAGGGGAAGTTGTGTCATGCTGTTTCTTTCTCCTCTCCATATTCATGTTTTTTCACTTCCAAGTTGGACAACGAATATTCAATGTGGTAATAACCACGTTTTATCGACATGATTTTGCCTTTAGGTATGGTATAGGCAATTGTTATCGATGCCTGGTACGGATGGGAAGCGGGTTGATGATTCGGCAGTCATATTGTGGAATTCCGAACCTTGTTATTCAAAGAGAATCGTTCGAGCGTGGTGCTGGTGGTGGGAGATATGTCTCACGAAGGATTGAATGCTGTGTAATGCAAGAGTCTTTGCAGATACCGAACATTGAGGCTTCTACAACTGGTGACCCCGCAGCCACTAGTCCGGCATTTGAAGCTTGGTGGCAGTTAGCTAGGTGGTAGTGCCACACTATCTCAAACTATCGACGGGACTTTTGATTCGTAGGTCATGGAGGATTAAATCATTTTCATCTGAAAAAAATATAAATTCTGGACAAATTCCTTTTCTTCCCAGAAAAGTATCGTACAAGTCATCATTTTAAATCTTAATTATAAATTCCTATCGTCGAATATCAAATAAGAGACTCATATTCGTCTAGACAAAAGAAATTAAGTCAACGAAGCGAGTTAAATCGACATCAAGAGATTATATCATCCTAACAAGACACGGACGCAAAAATGCGCTACAATCCCATTCGATCCCTCAACGCCCATCCATGTCGTCCCCTCCCTAATGCGAGTCAAAATCCCCGCATAATCCAACCCCGGTATCTCCGCAGTACCTCCCCTACGATTCCCGCCAGATTACATAAATGGTGGGTCAAGAAAACCAAAGCTGAGAGGATTAGTTTTGCAAAGAAGATTCCGGTTGCTTTTGCAGTTGCGGGTTTGATCGCGGTGGTTGCGGATGCTAAGATTAGAGATGTTTTGTTGAGAGGGGGAGGGGGAAAGGGGGGAGAAGGGGGAACGGGTGGAGGGGAGGGACATGCAGGTGGTATGGGTATGCTGATTTGGGGAGGAACGAGAGTTAATTCCATATGTGATCATATGCCTTTTTATTACTAGGACGTCATCTCGTCTGCTATTTGAGGACCCTCTATCGATTTTTAGGGAGTGGACGAAAATCTCGTCTGTTTATCGCCTGTCGTTTGTCGTTTGCCATTTACCAACCACCATCTACCCATCACGCAGACATTACGATAATTTGAAAGGTACACGCACTCTGCAAAGTGCAAAAGATTTTAGAAAGTTAGCTTCGGAAAGATTACGTTTTTGCCCTAAAGCCAGACTCTAAGGTTTTAGTGCCGGCACATCAAGATAATTCTCCGGGATTACTTTTTTCACATTACAATATCATCATCGAACATCAAAACGAAAGTCTTTTCCAATCAATATAATACACTATCACAATATTCTCACCCGACAAGTCTTCGCGTCGCATCAAATCTATTTCAGCAATTATAATCACCAACCTCTGCGCCTTTAAAATTTCCCTGATCATCTCTAACCCTAAGCCAACATGCCCCCCTCATTCCTCATCCGCAAAGCATTCAAAACCCTCGTCCGTCTCGATCGAGCTTTACTTCCCCGTCCACCACCTCCAAGCCATCTCGTTAGGCTTCAAGCTCGTCGCTCAAATCCGATTATGGAAAGAAATTACATCGTGCTTGTTGCTCCGAATGTGGCTTTGGGGAGTTTGCTTTTGGGGGTGTATGTAAGGAGGTGGACGTGAGAGGTTGTTGTGGGTTTATTGGGGGAAAGAAATATGGGGGTTGTGGAGGGTGGAGGGGTGTTAATGGGGGGGAAATCTGATTGTGAGAGGGAGCTATCTAATATTTGAGGGGTTATCCATGCATTTGTGGCTCGGTTGGGCAATGTGTACCGGATTAAATTGATATTCTGCGCAACATGCTCCCTCCTGATATATATGATGGCTACACCGGCTTAGGACGCACTATTGGCTGGGACGTATGGAAGTTCGAAAATAGTATTGTTAACTTGTCTTGATGGCCTGGAGTAGGGACTGATTTATCCCCAAATTTCATGACTAGAATGGTATGGGATATTATTGTTTTTGGATGTAATTTAGGATATCGGGCGGCGGATAGGGTTTGAGATTCAGATTCGAATTTATATTAGGTTTTCAGCTTCGAATTTGGTTGGAATTGGGAGCTGGCGGCTGGATGTATAGATCATATGGTTGGGTATTTAGAGGACTAATGGGTTTCATGGGGTTCCTCATAGAGATGGATGGGATGAGAGAAGCAATTACAGATATCATTTTATCCTCAGTATTTAATTATTTGTACAAGTACAAAAATAGATCTCTTCTCATCATCTTACTTGCAGCTCTGTATATCGATTTTTCATGAAATGCAAATATGGTTACAGCAATATGTTGATATATGTTCTGCATGTATGATGAAACTAATTAGAATGTACGGAGTAATCATGTGACTTCCTCGCACAGGATAATGATGCGAGCAAGAGTTGCAGCTGCTCTCTTCCAACATCAACTATCCCGCGTGCTTTTTCATTCAATTATCTCAACCATTAATGTGTATCAATGTTATCGAAATTTCTATCTTCTACCATCTTTCGTAGATCCGTCTCTAGTCTCAGCTCCAGCACCATACCATCTATCAAGACACCATCCCAAGACCGTAAAATCACCTAATACATTAATATTCCGCTTCTACATTTCTTCGCTAACAACCCCTAGCCCTCTTTCCATTTCTATACACAAGCGGGAGATGGTTACACCGGGATGAAAAGCAACGCGCCTTACGACGCGTCGATTTCCATTTTCAAGAACTTTGCAGGAAAGTCCTATCGTTGTGTCCAGATGCGTCGCATATTCTCAGTTATGAGAAGAAGGAGGGCGGTTGCAACAAGGTCCTTATATTCCTCTTGAATGATGGGAAACAGATAGTGGCGCGCCTGCCAACTCGAGTTGCAGTTCCTTCAGCTCTGACCACCAATTCTGAAGTAGCAACCATAACATATGGTAAGCATCATGTGATTTTGTAAAGAGCACCCAATGATTGACCTGAGAATGTAGTGAAGGCTCATACCACGATACCTGTACCTCATATTCTCGATTGGTCAGACGACTCAAGGAACCCTATCGGCAGTGAATACATTATTATGAAGCATGTCGAGGGTGTGCAGCTACAAGAGAGATGGTCCGCCATGTCCGGAAGTCAATACACGAAATGTGTTCAAGCAGTCTGTATGACGATGCAGCAACTAGCAGCCCTTGAGTTTCCAGCATATGGAAGTATTTATTTTGAGAATGCCCCATTTGACTCGAAGTTAAAGGTACCTTTAAGCGAAGGTTTCTGTATTGGGCCGCACTGTTCGACTACATATTGGGATGGCTGTGCCAGCGAAACGGAGAGAGGACTTACGGTTCCTGTTGGTCCTTGTATGTGGTGGATTCCAGAATTTTTATTTTTATTATCAACGCATACTAACAAAGCACCAAGGGCAAGATCTTGCAACCTATTCATCAGGACTAATTGCAAACGGGCACTCCAAACTTCCAACCCCCTCCTCCAAAATCGATAAATCACGACCCTCCTTCTTCGGCACCGTAAAAGAACACCGGAATTTGTTAAATACAGCTCAGAATATACTTCAGAGTTTGATCATACAACCGCAAATCATGAGTGCCTCAGCACCAACTCTGCTTCATGCAGATTTACACGCTAGGAATATTTATGTTGCGGATGAAGATCCAACTTTAATAACATGTCTCATTGACTGGCAATCCAGCTCAATTGAACCGGCATTCATCTATGCCAGCGATATGCCGGATTTTGCGGCGCTTCCGGGTCCTCAAACTGAAGAGAAATTATTAGATGGAGCGACTTCAGATAATGAGCCACCTTTATCCGAACAAGATATTAAGATGCGCAAGGTCGCTTCGTACTGTAATCAGGCGTTTGAAATCTGTATGAAAGCTTTCATTCCTAAGCTGCGGGTGGCAAGATCAGTTGATCAGTCACTCATCCGAGCATTCCAGTACTCCAATACTTCATGGAGGGACAGTGCGACTGCAGTGCGGCAAGAGTTTCTCGATCTTGCAAAAAATTGGAACGACTTGGGTCTCACTGGTGAATGTCCTTACTGTCCCACCAAAGAGGAGCTCGAGATACATCGAAAAGAATACAAAGCTTTTCAACACGTCCAGGAACTCAAGCTGGTGCTTATGAAATTACTACACACCGATTCTGACGGCTGGGTACCTATTGATCGCTGGGATGAGGTGAGACGTGCTCACAAAGAAGTCTTTGACACGGCTTTGGAAACTGCTCGTGAAGATGAGGGCGAAATGACTGAGGAGGATGTTAAGGAGTTGTGGCCTTTTGATGATTGGAAGTTGTGAATTATACCAGTTGAACTGGATATCAAGATCAGTGTATCGCACTTCAACAAGGTGCATCAACTCACGGCAAGAGCTGGAGTTCTACGGATCGAACACGACTAATCGACCCAAATCTACAGATGCAGAACATATCCGTGGCCAAGCACGAAATATTCCAACCCCTCTTTCTACTGCAGAATCATAGGATGCAACCAGACACATTTATATGAAAGGTTAAACAATTATTCGATATCGATACGGACAAGCGAATGCTATACACATAATCCCAGATCAAGCACTCCGGGTAAAAATCAAAAAATCCTTCAGAAAACTCGCGGGCGGACAATCCATGCGAAATCTCCAATTCACAATTTGTAATCTACAATAGCCGCTCTAATTGCCATCCGTGATCCTATCTTTTTGTTTGCGTTTTATCCAATGTAGTACGCATTCACATGCGTGTAATTCAGTCAAAAATCTGACCTCCGGCAAGAAATTTACATATAATAAGTAGGTAGGCTCGATCCAAAGCTCTATAAGCAAGAGCAACAAGAGCCTAAGGCAAACACACAGCGAGAAGATAGGAGAGGTTGGGGTTTGGTTGGATAGATGACAGCGAGAGTGTGTGCTGCACTCGCAGCTATGAGATAAAGAATCTTGCCATGGGCTTGTACATACATGTGAACTCATAGCATTGGGTCAAATCTCTCAATCAACTTTGAGATTTGCACCTGTGACTTGTGGGCCTGATGTGAAAATGAATCAATTTCCAAGCTTAAGGTTCGAATTCAAATGGAAAGTCAAGGGGGTAAGAGATCTAAAGAACGAAGCACAAAGTCGACCATTCATTAATACCATAGAATCTTACATGCATATCTTTTCACCACCACTCACTCATTCACTGAACGATGTAGAATTTTGAACAGGAAAACAAGCCGAGCGAATTCCTATTACTGGTAGAGTAGTATGAGAATATAAAAGTATACAATAAGTTACCCATTATATTTTTAAGCTTTTCTTCTTTTGGACCATACATGCATGCTCTTGTGCGTACTAAAACAGTGATTTTTTTTTATTCATTAATAATTCTTTCAAATCTAGATGTTATAATATGTATGGGATTTTTTATATATCGTTCATTCATTTATTCATCAACCAATCAATCAACCAACATTTTTTCATTTCCACTCCTTCATACCCTTCCCCTCCCCTCCCTCCCCTCCCTCCCTTTCTCGATTCACAACAAACAAAGACCCCATCCATCTCAACATCCATTCATTCAACATCCAACATCCAAATAACATCCAATTAAGAAAACCCCGTTTGTTACAAGATTGATTGTCTTTTTTATTCCTTTTATATTGCCGCTGCTATTGCTATTGCCTTTGCTGTTCCCAATAAATTTTCCATCAATTGATCTTTATTTGATCAAATCTCGCATACAGACTTTCTTTCCTATTGACTCAATTCCTATCCTCCAAATATAATATACCGGATACGCCATTGATTTGCCTTGCCTCGTTTTGCTTTGCCTAGGTTATGCAGAGCAGAGTTTCTTCAAAAAGACACTGCATCTTTTTTCTTTTGCCTTTCGTTTCAAAAATTTTCAATTGTTTTCATTTTCTTAATTTCTTTCCTTTTCATAAGTCTTCATCCACAATCTATTAGATGTTCTTATAACTCCAAATTCTCGCTCTCATATCACCCGAACCAGTAGCGAAAGAACCACCTGAAGGACTTGGTGCCACTGAAATAACAGAATTCTTATGACCTTGCAACATAAGTTGAGTATTACCAGTTCTTGGATCCCAGAACTGAACACCTCTATCCTTTGATCCGGAAAGAACCCAAGCTCCATCTGGAGTAAGAGCGACGGAAAGAACAAAGTCCTATTATTTTTATTAGTATGGACTATCAATCATGAAGATGAATAAAATCTCACCTTGTGCCCTTCAAATGTACGTAAACACCTTCCACCCTTTGGACCTGTGTTTGGGTGACCACCTCTTGGTGCGACAAGCTCCCACATCTTAATAGTCTTATCCAAACTTCCTGAAACAAGATCTTTTCCATTTGGTGCAAATGCAACAGAATAAACACTGTCCTTGTGACCATCTGGACCTTCAAGTCTTTCAACCAAGTATCCAGTAGCGGCATCCCAAACACGAACGCTCTTATCAAGAGAACCAGCAGCGACATACTTGGTATCTGGTGAAATAGCGACAGTGGTAACACCATCTTCAATGCTGAGAGTCAAAATATTTTGACTAGCCTCAATATCCCAAAGGCGAACAGTGCGATCACCACTTCCAGAAGCAATGGTACGACCATCACGAGCGAAATCTAATGAATAAATATCTTGTTCATGTCCTGAGAAAGTGTTTCTAATTGTACGTGTAGCAATATCCCAGACCTAATTATAGTTAGCACGTGAAAAATTTTAAGAGGGGAAGAACATACTCGGATCAATTTATCCTCGGCACCAGTAGCGAGATATCTTCCATCAGGACTAAAGCACACGCTTCTAATGTAAAGATCTCCGACAGCATCAACAGAGTCATCCTGAAGGACACAAACTTTATTTCCAGTGATAACATCATAGATTTGAGCAGATCTATTGCAACCAGTGGCGACGAATTTTCCATCGTGACTGAAACGAACACAACAAACCACAGATTCATGAATGAGAGTATGAACAAGATCAACATCAAGAATCTTTGGAACATCTGGATTGAAAATTGCGAACCAATCGGCTTCTACTTTCTTATATTGTGGTGGTAGGCGTTCAAGGTCCAATTCTGCCAAAGCGTTTCCCACATTACCTACAGGGTATTGAGGTCCTCGAGGGATACCGGCTAACGGGTGACCGACTTGTGGTGATTGTCTAGGATCATTATTGTATGATAATTGTTGTGGCATTTGAGGAGTTGCTGGGCCACCAGGGCCACGGTTTTGACGTGGGCCTCCTTTGCCAGGACCAGGAGAAGCGGTTGATTGAGGAGGTTGAGCACTATATGGACCATTTTGTGGTGGTCCTTGTGGAGGATAACCACCTTGGAAAGGACCTTGTTGACTTGGTGGAGGTCCTTGAAGGGTTGGTTGTGGTTGTGGCATAGCGTGTGGTGGTAGTGGACCTTGGGCATCTTGTTGTTGTGGTGGAGGAGCAAGACCTGGACCTCCTTGAGATGCTTGACCAGCCATTATACCTCCAAAAAGGTTACTTGGACCATGACCGATAGCTGGTGGTGCTTGAGATGGAGCAGCATGTTGTGGTGGACCACCCATGGCAGGTGGACGCGATGCACCTCCTCTAGCCTCTAGTTCGCGGTGAAGTCGTTGAATCTCTTCATCATATCTTTGAATGTTAGCGAAGTTGATATTCTCCGATGTGAATTAATAACCGTACTTTTGCTTCAAAGCCAGATGTGTTTGTTCCATTTGATAGACTTTCTCTCTAACCATCTGCATCTCTTGTATTTGCTGTGCAACTAAGAAACATATAATGTTAGCATCGCGCCGACTATAAGATCATGACCACGGCGAGGCAGAATTTTGAGCGAATTCCTCCCACGCTCTACCATTCACCATCCCTCATCAACCTTTCAACCATCTTGATGTGCGACTCACTATTATGCTCATATTCCCCACTTGCTCGTTGTTGAGTATCGAATTCAGCGCGGATGCCATCCAGCAATTCATTCAATCGAGCGCTACCTGGGGCGGGACCCAAACCGCGATGATTGTACATAGACATTGTGTATAGATCGAGCTTTGATGTGATATTGAAACTGTTTTGGTTGATATTCCTTCTGATGGTCAGCAAGCTTAAATTGGAAGGTTGAAGGAAATCAGCCTCTTTTGGTAACCAATTTTCTTGCGTCGCGCAAAGGCAAGGCAAGATAAATTTGAGAGGAAAGAGGATATAATATTAGAGAAGATTAATGAAATACTTACTTATGATTGTGCGCCGCAGTTTGCTTATAGTTTGCAGTCCGTGATTTGAAGTGTGAAGTTATGAGGCATGCGCGCTTGGAACTTTTTTTCGGGTACAATTCAAATCTGTCGCAACACCTATTTCAACGATGCCAAGTGAATACTAAATTAAAAAGCTTATTGATCGCATTCGGCAATTAAGAATTTATTGATAAGAATGATCTGATAGTGATTGAATTAGGTGAAAGTTATGACGTGTGTGCGCTGGTGATGTTTGGATGAGAGATGTAGTAAGTTGATATTGTTGATGTGGATTGAGTTGATGTTTGGAGGTTCGTGTAAGGTGTAGGTGGAGGGCTAAAAGAGATGATGAATCTTCTTTCGGTTCAGTTCAGTTCACTCTCAGATTCATTCAGTACCGTTAGTGGTAGTAGTAGTGGTAGTAGTAGTGGTAGTAGTAGTAGTAGTAGTAGTAGTAGTAGTAGTAGTAGTAGTAGTACTTAGTTTAGAAGAAGAAAAAGAAGAACTAATCCTCCAGCTGTACTTTAAAAAAAGAGGATCAGAGCAAGTGGATTTTAGTTTAAAGCACAGAAGAAAAGAGATGGTTGATATTTGGATGTTGATGGAGGGAGAAGGTAAAGTGTCGAAACGGAGAAATGGTAAATGATAAAATGGTAAGATGGTGGTTACAAGTACAAACCCTTCTTTTTTAGTTTAGCTGGGGCTCTTGGTTTTTCTTTTTCTTTTTCTTTTTCTTTTTCTTTTTCTTTTTCTTTTTCTTTTTCTTTTTCTTTTTCTTTTCTCTTATTACTTGAGAGATTTGATCTTGTAATGATTGTAACGAATTAAAATGCATCTAGGCACAAAATGTGGTTAGATCATGTGATCAAAATTTCTAACTCACCTAACCCATATGCTGAGTAGCCCCACTAAATTCAAACCTGGTCTTACCTCTTCACCTTAGTTTTTGATCATGTTGGTCCGTCATTAATCCTGGTCAAATGTGGATACAGGGATCACTGACAAGGATAAAAGTGGGCTCAAACTAAAAAGTGCAGGTGGATAATTCTCTCGCTTCTTTCTCTTTTTCGTTAAAGGGCAATTCTTGGAACATCATCGAGAGTCTTCCGAAAAGAAGTGAAAAGATCCTTGATTAGGAAATGAGATGAGATATGGTGAAGGGGAATACTACCTAATTGATCTTAGTTATTCTTACTATCAACTTGTTCTCTATGAAAGCTAGAGCTAATTTTCACGGTTGTGAAATTGGCATCGGTATCATCCTCATCATTGAATCAGATATACTAATTCCCTACCGATTCCCATTTCCGTTACCAAACAGTTGATATCAAGGAAATAGGGACAGACAATACCTACCTAGTATCCAACTCGTCATCAATCAAATGTAAGGTCATCAAACAAATATATCAACAATTCTCTAACCCGAATAAGATTCATACCACCTCAATATTAACTTTACTTAATCATTTTGGTATTACAGCTAGCCATATGTAACGGACACCAAAACAGCTTCAATTGCTTGCATACACTACTTACTAGACAAGTTCAATATCCCGTTTCTCCACGAACTACCCCATTAATACCAACGCGTTATACTTGATGAGGTATAAACAATCCTAGAAATCAGCAAGACGCATCATTAGGAATTACAATCAAGGAAGATACTAGGTACCAGTTTCGTCACGAACTTCAACTTCTCATCATGGATAAGCTAAAGATGAGACTAGATTAGGCACCACTGACGACTTTAGATCTCCGCCAACGTTGGAAAACTCAAAATACATGGCACGTGGATTTGAGTTGAGTTTGCGTCAACAGCGACTCAACACCACTGTCGATCAACTAAGCTGTCATCCATCACTCAGGTTTTTTACTCCAAACCGGTACATCAACATACACGTATTGATCATCAGAAGTACGTACTCAGTCAAAGCGTTTTGAAATTCATTATCGATAATCATTTCGGATAAGACAATCATCCAAATGTACATTAAAGAAGCGCTCGAACCGCCCAGGCTTTATCTACTTTATCGATACTCCGTACAGTAACAAACCTAGTCTCTCGGATGCATACTGCATGACCATACCAATCATCGGAAAAAGAACATGGGTAACAATGCAAGAGATAATGTGTGCATCGAACCGAAACGGATAACACAGGATAACACACGCGCAATAAAATCATTAAAGTTTGACCGGCCCCGGAATTATTTCTCAACCGAAAATAGCCGATTGCGGATGCGTGAAGTGATGAAGTGTGAAGAGGATGGAAATAGGGGTTCGGAATATAATTAGCTAGGTAATTAGCAGCAATAGAAGAATACCTAGTAACTGAAAATATTTCTGTTGGATGTTCAAATATATACCTAGTATCTAGCTCTTGTGAGGTTTTTTGTGAGATGGTTGGTTTGATATCTATTTATATAGATAGTGTATTTGATGTTGGAAATGATGGAGATGATAGGTAGGTAAGATGATATCTAAAATATCAACCACCCGAAACTATTCACATCTACCTATCTATCTACCTACCTATCGCCTAGTATCTATGTTCATCACATCTCGTTGAGCAGGAATGAAACTATTCACGCCTACCAATACCTACCTAATATTCTTCCCTTCCTCTCTTAAGATTCTTATTCAGCTTACATCGTTTATGAATACTTGGGAAATATTATATTGATAGATAAATAAAGAGATAGATAGACAGGTAGGTATTAACTTATTATATCTACTTGAGTATTTATCAAATTATTTTATATTTGTTAGGGGATGAGAGGATAGTGAGATTGGATGGGGATGAGAGGATAATGAGAGGATAATGAGATGAGATGAGGGATGGGATGAGATGATAAACATCTATCTATAATGACTTCAATCTTCAATTTTTAAAAAGCAGGGACAATCTTATCAGCGGAGATATTTTGCATTTAGATACCGATGCACCAATTACAGTAGATCGCTTGAAGAAATACTCCGTACCCGAATACGATGCTGGATTTTAGATCTTCGGACTGATATTTCAGGTGAGCTGATTTGAAGAATTCGGAAAGGAAAATTGCCGGAGAGAGAGGATGGGATGGATGGTTGGGATGGGAAGGGAAGAGCGGATGTTAGGTAGGTGGTAGGTGGTAGGTTCAGAGCTCTAGGATTTATGGAATGATACTACATGTACGGAGTTAGTCATCTAGTCATTCACACCAATGATAAATCTCTACTTAGCCCCTTTGTACCTAGGTATAGGTATAGCAAGTAGTTCTAAGCTCCTAGATATCAAGCAGCTCACAAATCTCCTCACTCAGCAAATCTCCTCACTCTCACTCTCACTCATAAACTCATAATAAACTCGAATGTCATTCTAGTCATTCCCATGAAACGAAAGATTCTCATCTTTCTCGTAAGAGATTCATTTAAGAAATTCAATTATGGAGCCCGGGAGGAGTAAGCTAATTTTATCAGATCGAAAGAAACATGTTCTTGACATCTTTTGATTCGTCGGGAGTTTGAATGGATTAAAATGGAATAATACCTAGGTAGATACAACTTCTAGAAAGGATTCTAGTGAGTATTTTTTTCTTTCTTTTTCAAACCCCTTGGATCTTAGTTTCATTCATTCATTCATTCATTCAAATTTCCCATGAGGTTATCGATCGATCTCCCTGTTTGTTCTATTGATATAATATGGTAACCTAGTAACCTACTAATGGAATCATCGGCGGCTCGGAAATAAAAAAGAGGGTCTGTCGATTAGGGAAAATGTTGAAATATATAATATAATCTCTAATTCTATCCCATTTTCTTCAAACTTCCGATTGTCGCATTAAAATCAATCAATCAATCATACCGCCACTCTCCTTTTTGTGCTACTCTCTCTCCCTCTCTCTTTTGTTTCAATTTGTGCAATTACTTTACTTAGGTAAAACATTGAACAACAAACCAATTCATCTCAAAGGAAAAATAGAATCCATTAATTTGGCTTTCTTTTTTGATCCTATCTCTGATCCATCCTTCGAATAGCTTCATCAATCAAGAAAATCGACAACACCTCTACGATAGACGATAATTGCTTCCATACGAGAAGAGATATCTCATTTCTGAGATTGAATCATCAATATGGATATCGCTTTAGAACTTACCGATAAATACTTCTTCGATCATTTCTATTCAACTTTGTTACCTGCGAAATCTATATTGTTGAATGCGGTTGGGGAACAAATCAATGGTACAACACTCAATGCGAAAACAGCTTCAACATGGCAATATCATCCTTCGAATTCTTTTCTGCAATTCGAACCTACGGATGCTGCATACACAAGTCAATGGGATAGAGATAATATCTATCGACAAGCTTTCTCATTGTTCTTAATTACTTGGTATGTTTATTTACTTTTGACGGGAATACAAACTGTATACTATATATCAAATACTAATTGTTAAATAGGATCGCTGGTGCAGCTATCTACTTTACAATCTCTACTCTATCCTACATCTTCGTTTTCGACAAGACTACCTTTCAACATCCTAAATTCCTTAAAAATCAAATTCGCATGGAAATCTCCCAAGCTTGCAATAGTATGCCATTAATGTCTATCCTCACCACCCCTTTCTTCCTCGCCGAAGTAAGAGGTTCCTCCAAACTTTACGATCTTACATCTGAAGGACCTGGTTCGTGGTATAATTGGTTTCAATTCCCACTCTTCCTACTCTTCACCGATTGCTTCGTCTACTTCATCCATCGAGGTCTTCACCATCCTTTCGTCTACAAAACTCTCCATAAACCACATCATAAATGGATCATGCCAACTCCATACGCCTCAATTGCTTTCCATCCCGTTGATGGCTGGATGCAATCTCTTCCTTACCACGTCTTCCCCTTCATTTTCCCACTTCAAAAATTCGCCTACTTGGGTCTTTTCTTCTTCGTTCAGGTCTGGACGGTCTTTATTCATGATGGTGAATATGTAGCCAATTCTCCTATTCTTAATGGCGCGGCTTGTCATACTATGCATCATCTTTACTTTAACTATAATTATGGACAATATACGACACTGTGGGATCGTCTAGGAGGTAGTTATAGAAAACCCAATGAGGAACTTTTTAGAAGGGAAAGTAAGATGGGTCAAAAGGAGTGGGAGAGACAAGTTGCGGAAATGGAAAAACAAGTGTTAGAGGCGGAGGGAGAGGATGATAGGGTTTATGATACTGAAGAGAAGAAGAAGAATTAGATGAGGTATGAGGATGATTAATATGGTGTGTTTACGGGGTGTGTTTTGTGTGGTCATTTGGATGGGGATAATGGAGATGAGGTGGAGTGGGTTGTATATATTGCATGAAATGGAATGGCATTGAATGCAAAGTCATGTCAGTTTGAAAATGACGGGTGGTTTGAAATGGATTGATGGATGGATGTACATGATTTGCATATGAAGGCGTTTACTCACTTATTTACTCACTTTGTAATCTTACCTGTTACGAGCATCACGGCGTGGATTAGATGTATGCATGCATTAATACGGATGGATGGATAGATGATGGAAGAAGAACTTAGATGAGGAATAAGAGGAATTTCCTATCTACTGAGTACCTAGGTAGTTTTATCTACTTTCGTTTCCTGGAATTTTTTTAATATGTAGATGTATTTTGATTTTGATTTTGATTTTGAAAGAAATATATCTTTCACTTTCACTTTCACTCTCACTCTCACTCTCACTCTCACTCTCACTCTGGGGAAGAGAGGGAGACGGAAATAAGCTAACCTTATAGATGATCTAGACTTGTAGACTTATAGGCTTATAGAGCTGGCTGGCTATTTTGATCAGAGGGTTTAATTGATAGATCCGAGGGAGTAAGTAGTTATATGACCGATAACTAGTAACTAGCCTAGCTAGATATATACCGAGTACACCAAATAGATTAAAACGACAACATGTAAAACTCAATTCGTAGAATCATCACTTTCATTTCATTGCTTGCTATCAATCCCATACCGTTCCTCTCTTAATCTTATTGATCCCATTCCATTCCTATCCCCTCAATCCCATACCATGGATCCCAATATCTATTTTCTATTCATTATTTTATTTCTTTCTTTCATTCTTCTCATTCTCATTTCCTCTCTCCGTCAACCGTCTTCTCATCCCTTTCCCATTACCCTTTCAGTCTTCACAATCCAACCTCGAAACAAATCCGAAGGAAAAGAAGAAAGGAAGGCATCAAATCAGGAAAAGAAAGCTTTCATGTCCCTCATCGAAAAATCGAAAGACCGTCTCACAACCTATCTAAGCAAGATGCCAACAATCAGTCAAAAGGAACAAGTGAGCATTTTTCTGTTTTATGCTTATGATTTCCATTCCATCCATCTTAATTCTTTTCAAGTGTCTGAAATGGAGATGAAAAAGAGAAAGAGGAATTGAAATTGAGAAGTGGAAAAGGATAGAGTAAAGAGAAAGAGAGATCAAATAGGGAAACTACTTTTGTTGAGGAGGAGCTCTAGCAAAGGTAACACCCTTAGAAATGTTACCCTTGAGACCTTCCAAACAGGCGGCCAAGAGTTTCTTCTCGGCATCGTTGATGTTGGTGAGTGGGTTTTGAGCTTTATCAGCACCGTTGGTCTATTCGACTGTTAGTTTCCGTAATTCCAATTTAAAAGGAATGATGGGTAAAATAAACTTACGCCAAGTTCAACAGGAACAGAGAAGAAATCGAGACCAGTCTCCTTAGCAATAGCCTCACCACCTGGTACACCTGGAAGGTAGACGAATGTTGGCTCAACAATACCCTTCTCACCATTCAAGGCCCTGAGAACCTTCTCGGCGAAACTATTTTTTGGTCAATACAAATTATCATATTGAGATTTTAAAACATACCGGAAACCAGCATAGGCCATAGAAAGAGTAGCTGAACCAGCACCATCCTTAGCCTGAACAACTTCATCACCACCAAATTGAACTCTCTTAATCAAAGCATCCAATTTATCAGCTGGGATCTCAACACTTGGTTTAGCTTGACTGAAAAGAGGAACGATAGTCTCTCCAGAGTGACCACCAATAACTGGGATAGTTAATTCTTGAGGATTTGCCTTTCCAACAATCTCAGCAACGAATGTTTCGGCTCTAACAACATCAAGGGTAGTAACACCGAAAAGACGTTGAGCATCAAAGACTCCCTTAGCCTTAAGAACCTCAGCGGCGATTGGGACAGTAGAGTTAACTGGGTTGGAGATGATGAGGATATAGGCTTTTGGAGCGACATCGGCAATGATCTCGATGAGTCCCTTGACGATACCAGCATTGATATTGAAGAGATCATCACGAGTCATTCCTGGTTTACGAGGAATACCTGCTGGAATAACGATAATATCGGCGTTCTTGAATGCCAACTTTGCACCATCATCTTTTGGCAAGTATCCGGTGATTTTCTATGCAGATAACATAGATTAGCCATTGCGCGTCTTTTATTCCCTCTTTATCGCTTCTATAGCTCATCCTCATCCTTATTCTTATCCCTTCAGATTATATACGTACAGCTGGGCTTGAGATATGCGAAAGATCAGCGGCAACACCGGGAGTGTTAACCACATCGTAAAGTGCCAATTCGGTAATGAGAGAAGAGGTCTTGAGGAGGAGAGACAATGGCTATAAATACGATAATAACAAATTAGCAATCTATTCATTAAACTCGTCCGCTTTTATTCCATCCGCGAATCCAAATCAAACAAACAAGACTCACCTGTCCGATTCCTCCAGAAGCACCAGCGACAACTATCCCTCAAATCAGTTTCTTTTTCAATCTCAATCTTGCATATTGAAGATACCTACCAGCTTTGAAACCCATTTTGAGATATGTTGATGTGTGTAGATGTAGATGTAGATGTAGATGTAGATGTAGAATTAGGTATGTGTGTTTAGGTATCGAGGTATGTTTTCAGGTTGTGATTATTTAGTTGTAGGTTTCTGCGAGATCAATAATTAGTATGTTTGTTGCTTAAAATAATCAGCTCATACCCCGCATCACTTCAATCTAACCCAACACAACAATTTGGGACCCCCTCAACAATCCATCTCACCCAGTCATATATCTCTTTTTTGATCATTCCTCACTTTCTCCCCTTCAAAGCTCCATCTTAATCAGATAAAAATAAACATACCGTATATAAATAGCGTTTCTATCAAAATCAAATTTAAAAAAACCCCCCCGAATCAAATTCTCAATTTCTATTTCTCAATCCAAACAGCGAACTTATCAGTCTTTTTATCCTTCTCAGTCGGTGTAGTAGAAGCTTAATAAAAGGGGTCAGAGGTCAGAAGCTCAAACCAAAACCCAAATCTGTTGATCGCTTTGATTGACCTGGGTTACTTCAGCTTACTTGGAGGGGTAGAAACAGCGGGGCAAAGCAAAAGTACAAGAAAATCCTCCCTCCTCATTTGTTCCATTGAAAATCTATGCGGGCTGTAAAGAAACTCGGGTCTTACCTTTTTATTTCATTTGAGAAGAGCCGAGCATGACTGTTACACCTGGGCAGTCGTGCGTTTCTTGGTACGTACTTTCGGGGTCTTGGTAGGCTTGGGAAAAAATGGTTGGTTGGGGCAAACACGTGTAAAGTAATGGCGATGGATACCTTGTCGATTGCAAATCTTTGGACAACTACAAACTACAAGAGGATGGATGTTGATTCTTTATACTTGTAAAGCTGCGCATCGAAAGTACGTAACCTTGGGAAGTCTGGGGAAATGAATAGTATAGCATACAATGGTCCCATGGCCGAGGTACATTCCCCTCGGGTTCGGAAATCTACGGACATGTATAGACATTTGCATCAGGGAAGTGAGCTCTACATATTCCCCCGGTTGCCATATTCACATGTCTGTACATCGCAATTTAGCTTTGAACTGGGTGAGCATTTCCGTGGTGAAATATTTCGAATTCGTGCTTGATGCCGAGAGTTTCCCTGTTTGTAAACACTCAATCAACTCCACTATCTAGTCTCATAATCACTTCATAACCTTCACTTGGAATCCCGTCGATATCTCGAACCATCATGATGTAACCGATTCATTGAAAACTAGTTTGTATGCCTGTCTCAAATGTCATAAATAGACCACTCCACTCATTAAGAGTACCTGAGCAACCGGACCAGACCCAACCAGTTAAACAATAATCGATTCCCCCTGGTCCCCAACCATATCAAATAGGTATCCTTTACTCTTCCTTCTCAGCAGCCTTGGCGGCCTTGGTTCCTCTAAGCTTTGGTGCTGGGGCATCTTTCTTTGGGGTTTGAGATTCGAGGATAGCGGAGGAACGGGCGACGGCTTCAGCACGGAGATCAGATCTGTATCCATCCTTGGCGACGGTCTTTGCGACACCAGCAAAGGTTCTATTTTGAGGAATCGTTAGTATCATAATTCATTCCTGGCTTCGAAGAGATTCTATAACCGAATCAAACGTACTTTCTTCCGGACTTGCTGAAGGTGGACTTGGTCAAAGAAGATGCTGGCTTTTGGCTAGCAGAGGTCTTCTTGGTGATCAAAGTAACACCCTTCTCAGCTGGGACAACTCCAACGGCCTATCCATAGATTAATCAGTACCGTTCACTTCAAACCGTAATCCCTCATGTATTGTTGTCATAAGCGGATCGAATTCGTATCGTACCTTGTCGTTGACGAAACCAGCATACTATAATCAAATTAGCTTCTATCTTTATTTGGAAACCTTTCATCAAATTGTGGTAAAAGTATTCCTGAGAAATCCGTACCTTTCTGGAGTGCTTGTTGGTCAAGTTCAAAGGGTCTCTTGAGAATGTGCTTCCACCACCAGTTGTGCGCTTGACCAAGAAAGCATTCTGGGATCCTAGATAGATTCCAAAACCATCAGCAAGTGTCCCATTTTCATTCTATTCGATTCCCATCCTATGATTTCAAGAATCAAAGTTCCAACTTCATTTCTTCATCCTCTCGAGTCCTATCCAAACACCCTTCAGGTCCCTTCAACCTCCAATTTCCATCCCCTATGCCCGGAATTCCAACAATAAAAACAGGTAAACGTACTGGTAACCTCCCAGATCAAATCAGCGGAAACGTATTGAGACATCTTGACGGTGGGTGAGTGAGAATTGAAAGAATTCTTTTGGTCGTTGGCGGTAATCGAAATATTGTCTGAGTATCAAGATCTTGTCGCAAAATCGTTAAAATTCACGAATCACTGAATTTGTGCGTCCAATCAGATTTCGTCTCGCTTATCCTATTTTAGTCTTGTCTTTTCTGCTCTGCCCGGTGCCCGCAAGTTCGAAGCCTTAAAGCTGATTCATCAACAAATGAGGCATCAAAAAATTATCCGTCACTTCAAATCGCATGCGGAAAGGTGGCTGTGGGGATGGACGGTTAAAGAAATAAGAAATTCAATGCAATCAATTATTCGGATGAGGCGGGCATCATCAACTGATGAGCTGACGTTGTTTCTAAAAGCGAGGTTATTACCAGATTTTTTTCCTTTTCTCAATAACTACCTATTCTACCTAAGTCTCTCTTTCTTTACCTCTCTTAACTAACACCTTTCCACCTACAAATACGATTTTGTGTCTCTTGGTTGGAGATTGGTGATCTCGAATTCTACAACCATCTCTTGGATCTTCAAGAGCCAGTCTGCGCATAAGTTCAAAGAGGTTCCCTCAAAGTAAAGGTTAAGATGGCCTACATACTTTATACAACCGTGTTCATATTCCTCGTTATCTCTACTAGTAAGTTCCCACTCTAAGAGCTACTTTTCATCGTCGAGAATAGTTGGGACGTTAAATGGCTTTGAGACAATCAGTTGCTGACACCATTCCTAGTCGCATTCATAACCCGCGATCGCTGGTCTCCCTACATCCCCGAACACCTTCTCGAGCGTCTCCCCAGATCCATGTACACACCCTATCACGCTCTCCCTCATTCCTTCGAAAACGACATTGAATCCGGATTATCATCTTCGAATTTCAATCTATCCCAGAATCTATTAGATTCAGATCCAAGAAATGGACTTTCGGATAATGGAAAAAGGGAGATTCAGAAGATTATGAAGAAAAAGAAGGTTAATTTCGATGAGGCGAGAAGGTTATGGATGCAGGAAACTTTTAAGAAGGAAAATATTGGTCCGGATGGAAGACCTAGGGATCCAAAGTTTGTGAGCTTTTCGTGAGGGGAGATACACTTCTTCGATGCAGAATTATTTGGTAAAACGAGATACTGCGGAGGACGGTAGTGTCGATGCCTTCCTTTGCAGCTCAGATGCACCGAAATCCGGAGAAGTTTAGAGATTTTGAAGGAGACATTAGATGGGACGGGAATTGTATTGGAATATGGATCAGCGAGGTATACCCAGGTAGGAGGGGCAGGACAGGATTGGAATGGATTAGGACGGGACAAGGGGCCTTTGGATTGGAAAGGAGGGGAAGAGCTTCTAATGTTTTAGCGATGGGCTTGAATGGGTACCGGATGTATTCAAGCAAGTGAGCATGGCGTTTAGGGATTTGATTCCAGGACATAATTTTCCGAGAACTCGGTACTAGGTACTGGTACTCTGGTGCAAACTTTCTTTTCACTTCTACATTCCTTTTCTTTTCTTGAGTCTTTTCATTTGTCAATATCAATATCAATATTTGTAAGAAGAGGATATAACACTCAGGTGTGTATAGATAATCAAAAAGAAAGAAATTAATTCTACCATTCATTTGTACGTGACCTAATACCCCAGGGTTTCTGCTGGCCTAACATTCAACTTCATCCGAAATATTCAATAACACTCAAGATTCCCAAACTTTTCAAATTATCAAAAACTTTTATATCTACTAGTCTGCTCTGCTCTACTATCTTATTTTAAAATCCAAGAATATTCAAATCTTCAAATAAATTAACTCTCAACTATCCACTTCACATCCTCACTTACCTCTCTTGATATCTTCAACTTCGTTTAATGCCCCTCACCCCCTTTCCCTTTCCCTCTCCCTTTCCCTTTCTTTATATCACCTCCCTCCCCCCGCGAGATAAATCCCCTCATCAACCCAAACAGATCCATATATAAAACAAATTAAAACAAACTAAAACAAAACAATAATAAATAAACAAATTAAAAATAATTAATGATCATGGAAACATCCATTCCGTTCCATCCCAACCTCTACACCTATCGACTATATCAATTATCAAAAGAATCCATGAAGAAATCCTAGGATATATAAATGGTGTTAGCTTTGTATGTATAGGTATGTGTTTTAACATTTCCCAATTTCCAAAATCTCAGATGGATTGTATGGATTGTATGTATCTTACTTTTACTCGTAGATAGATGTTGTGTGGAGAGGTAACTTGTGGAGTGTGAATGGAATGGTTTGAGGACTTGGTTGGATTCATGTATAGTG
Source organism: Sclerotinia nivalis (assembly GCA_029531795.1). Lineage (NCBI taxonomy): Eukaryota > Fungi > Ascomycota > Leotiomycetes > Helotiales > Sclerotiniaceae > Sclerotinia > Sclerotinia nivalis. The sequence goes on from JAPEIS010000003.1 coordinate 2,637,740, forward strand.
AAGTGAGATTTTCTTCCTGTGATTGGTATGTTATCAGAGGCTATTTCGATAGGATAGTATGAGTGTAAAAAAAAAAAAAAAAAAAAAAAGATACTATGGTTGAAAAGCGAATTCAAACGTGAAAAAGTGAGGAAGTGAAATGAGTTTACATAGGAGAAGACTTCATTTGCGATGCAAAGAAAACTACACCTTATGAGGTTTTTGTTTTGTATCTAATGGGATAGTTTGTTATTTTTATGATTATTGCTTGCAAAGAGCGGGAAGGGAATGGGAATAGACGATGGAATAAAGATATTTTTTGGTGTCTTTATATAGGAATATGAAGAGAAGATTTCTGTGCTATACTTGGTGCATCTCCTTTTTTCCTGGTCCCTTTAGTCTAGGATTGAGGGTGTGAAAATAAGGTACCAGATATGAGATACAAAATATGAGATAGGTAAGAAACATTGTTAGGTAGATGGGTGATATGGGGTGTAGTTCAAGGTAGCAATTGATTTCAATTTTAGTAGAATGCGATATCAAGATGTCCTGGTATTCTCGTATATTCAACGTGCGTGAATTCTCATATTCGTATCTGAATATCAAGTCCCTGCTTCAGGGGTCATCCCTCTCGCTGGTCCACCCCCAACAAAGCCGTGGTACACTGGTGACATGTTATGTCTATCTATCCTCAGAGACATCAGTTTCTGATTTGTCCTGCTCTGTCCTATGACTCCTTGCTATGTATCCTCCCATTCCATGCCATGCCATTTCGCCAAATCACAAAACTATCGTCCCATGGTGTACATTGTGATATTGGATGTCTTTCTTTTTCTCGTTCTCTCTTGGCGTTCGTCACAGGCCAGTTGTGCATATTAGGACTCTCTTTGAGCCCATCTTTTGCCTCCATCGAAGCGGCCTGACCTCATGCTGTTTCTGATGGCTCCGGCAGAATGTATTATATCTTTTTCCGGGGATCCAAACGCAAACATCATTTCCCAGTGGTAGTATTAACAATACTCTTGATTTGAAATGTAGCACCCGGTAATTCGGTTGTTTCCGCTTGAACGGTGGCATTTATACCCATTGAAGCTAGGGCTCCACGAATTATGCCGCAGGGAAAGTATAAGAACTGTATTTCGAAGTGTTAGTTGATTGTTATATGCATATTAAGGCAATGTGGGAATAGAGGGTAACTAACAGGTTGTGCCCGTATAAGTGCATTTCCACCAGGCTCTGTACTCATGCGCGCAAAGGGACGGAATGAATGGTCTGTTAGGACGTAGACTCCCTACACTGTGTTAGGACTCATTTACCCCCAAAAATAACATAGAAAAGTGAAAGTGGCAAGGAGCTAAGTACCCGATGATTCGTTTTCAAATTATCAATCTGTTTCCTAAAAACCAACATCCATAAATCTTTACATAAAAACTTAATCACATCCAACGTATCCGTAAACCGCGGGCGATCTTTACTAAATCTCTCGACCAAACCTAAACCAACTCGATATCCGAGACTTTCGAGGCGGAAAAAGACACGGTCCCGTTCCTCGTCTTCTTCCATTTTTGGAGGCTGTGAAGGATTGGGAGAAGAGGAGGAAGAAGAGGCTGGCGCATCAAGTGCATGAACAGTACGGTAGGCTAGAGGAACGAGTTCGATAAGGAGGAGGTCCAGACACGAGGAATTGAGAAAGGTGGCTGTAGGGTCGGAGGCATTGTAGGGGGGCAGCGGAGACTCGAAGGACATTTTTGTAATGGATGGAGGTGAATGAGGTGAGGTACGGTGATTTGGTCTGCGTAAAGAGGATGGTGGATTGAATGGATGTAGTGCTTCGAAGAATTCTATGAGAATAAGATAATGGGTCTGCGCGATCCTGCAGAGAATGAGCGTGAAAGTTAAAGATCGTGGGATTAGAGAAAGTGGTCAGGCTGTCAAGGGTGAATTTTGGGTATATAGTTGTGGAAATAATGAAGGGAAAGCTGTTTGGAGTAATATGGCTCAGAATAGGTCCGCCCGCAAAAACGTATTTCCGGGCCAAGTCTTCACGACCTTTTTGATGATGATGTTATCAACTCGTTAATGTCACTGAGTTCCTATTTTATCCGAAATGAAATGCATGATCTCGAACTGGCTAACAATAATGAAAGATGTGAAATTCTATAGGTTTCTATAAAGTGGGCAGTTACCAGCAGTTACTGACCGTTGTGATAGAAATATCCCAATATAGGACTTTTGGTGAGGGGGGGAAGTCCCTTAAGCTTTCCCCACAGCATATGTCTCGTCTGAGACTTAAGCTGTATTATATAATGCATAACTTGATACACATCTTTCTGATATTGATATCGTCGTACCATTACGGCTAGGTTTATGTGAGTCTGAGTGTGTTTTGGCATCCCAATTTGTTTGCGTGCTGCGCAATGGTCATCGCTACCTGGGTTTTTTCCCCTCTCATCATCAATCGGCGTCGTTTATTTACTCGGTAAAAGGGGAGAGATGAAGACGTCGTAAATTGTTGATTTAAGTTGAAGCAACACATTTGGAATGCCCTTGGGAAGATCGACTGAAAAGGATTTGCATAAGGTCAACGTGCAAGAGTTGAGAGATCAAGAGGTTGAACATTATAGGAAAGAGTATGGTCACTTTTGAAGAAAGTAATAGCATAAGTGAGTATACCATTCAACTCGGTAGTTTCTAATACATTTCTCTTGTTTTATGAGTAGAAAACAACAAGCTTTAAGCTGCAAGAGTAAAGTTACTCGTCATTTTGGCGTTATAAGCTCAAGATCCCACGATTTCACTATATACGAGTTAGCTTTGCTGAGAAATCAAATGGATATGGATCGACTTGAACAATGGAGCACGGCACACTATCACCATGGTTGTCTTAGCGTATGATTTTTGTATACTGAGAAAATTACATTACAAAATATAGCCCTGCACAATCTCAAAATCAAGCAGATCTGTGCGGGAGCGGGATTGGGGTGACTGATACAAATATCAATTGTGTCCGAATAGTAATCGTGCACACATTGACGAGGGGGTATAAGTACTGTTGAAGGCCTCGTGAATGTGTATAAGCATCGCATTCATTCTGGGAATCTGATCGACTGAGTGGGGCTTTGCGGCTGAGATATATACGAAAATGGGAGTTCCTAAGGATGCCACAAATGCGTGGGTTCGCGACGTATGCCTCGACTATATCCTTCTATCATTCATGTTCACTAGTTTCATGCAATGGCCGATTCTTTGGGTCTTAGTGACCCGGGAAGGTTCTATAGCAAGGATAGTGTACTCCGATAGGGAAATAATGAGGGAATGAAAGGAGTGGATGAAGTTACAAAGGTGTACCTATCACTCCTCTGAATTTTACGGATGCGCCTCGAGCAGACAATGATCTAACCACAAGTAAAAACGTAGCTCTTCGATGTGGTTTTCCCTATGCTTAAGAACCTGAAGCATGAACCTGCTAGAATCGGTATGTAATCTCATCCCACTCACTAGTTGTTCGATGTCATTGAAATGAATGTGTGTGTAGGTCGAGTTGAGAACAAAATCTACCAATCTGTTTTCATCACTTATGTATTGAAGAACGATCCAGAAGAAAGGAAGTTAACAGTACCAGCATTCGGAAATATCTGGCTCATGGAGGAAAGGGAGGAAAAAGGAAAGATGGTGCAATTTGAGGTATTCTTAGATCCCTCGGGATGTTCAAAATGACAGAGGCTGTCGGAAAGATGGCATGAGGGGGAGTGAGAAGATCAATTTAATGTGCGGTAGCACTAGAGCAAGGTGAATTGATGTTGCAGCAGAAAAATACCGCTCGATAACCTTGAAGCGCATTTAGGCTCTGTTCGAGTGAGGTGGTATGATTTTGGCTATGACTAGCCAAATAGTTCCTTCCCATACTTTTGAAGTGGTGCGAAGGTGAGATCCAAGGTGCGAACATCGGACAGTCTGACCACATCATTTACCACCAATTCCTGTCTAATTCTTTTCTCTCTCTTCTACAATACACCCTTCTTCTCTTCAAGCTTTACAGATAATCTCTTTCTTGTTGTTACTCTTCGTTCTCTCCACATCTAGAACCTCGTAGTATCGCCTTTCACACCACTTTTCCAATTCTTAGTATTAATGCCAACAGTTATTTCTTCAGTTTACACCCTTCAAAACATTTACACATGCGAAGTAGCCAACAAATAACTTTCTGCACGCTTGAAGAAGCAAGGCAAATCTTTCTTGGGCGCGCCATATTTCGTATGACTATTCAGACATCGATAAGCTAAACTAAGTATTCCTACTCCGCAAATCTCCTTCTACTTCAACACATACCAGCAATCTATCACGACCTTGCGGTTTGCAACAATTTCCAAATTAAACCCCGACATTCCGCGGTTGATTAGGAACTAAACTTTATCATGGCGGCCTGTTTGGGAGAGTCGTATGAACGCTTTTCTGTCCGTCTACGGACATTCCCCATGCTTCCCGATACCAGCAAACAAAAATACTTTGATGAGTATATGGAAGTCGGGAAGAAAGACCGAGAAACAGGGGAACTCACACGGTTCATCGTTTCAAATGATGAAGCATTCGGTCTGGAAATCACATTGAAGCAAGGCTTCAATCATGGATACTATGGTGTTATGATCAAATTATCAGATGTTCATTCCGGAAGCTTGATCTGGCAGAAGAAATACCCAAAATATAATGCCAAGGAACCTAGTCAGAAAGATGAGAGGATCTTGATTGAGTCTATTGACTACGCTATAATCGATGGAGGTTTGAGGTCTAATGTGCACATGAAACTAGCACCACTAGTCCCAGGTACGTGCTGCCCCTTTCAAATTAGTACCTAGTCATTTGATTAAGTTGATTAGAAAATGATTTTATCAAACCTGGAGCTAACGGCGCGTGTCGCTACCCACGTATGCTAGAAGGACTCTGCATTGGAGTATGTAAGTACAAGGGAGCCGGTGATATCCAGTGCACCAAGGATGAATTCGACCTAAAGCTTAAAGAACATACGTTGAAGTTGGACAACTATGCCATGCAAATTGATGGCAGACATTCATTGGATACTTTGGAGAGGACACTTGTTCATCGTAACTTCTATCAGAAACATAAGATTGCACACAAATTGAGGCAGATTTCCATTTCAATCAGTGATGATGTATTACTAACTTTTTCTAGATTAGCAAATGGAGTGGCCGTGCTGGACGAAGACATTAAAAAATACTTGACCCCTCCAACACATACCAAAAAGCTTTTTAGGTACAGCGATACACAAAATTTCTATTACTTATGGCGTGGAGAGAGTGAGTTCCGATGAATCCGTGAATTCGATATCATTACTTACAGAACCAAGAGTTTTTTGATACCGCAGCTATAGCGCAGACCCCTATCGCTCCAATCCGACAGTCTTGGGATTTGTTGACTTCCAGAGAACGAGAAATAGCCTATAGAGAGCTTTCAGTGAGTGGACTCTTCGTACCATTTCTAAAGTGTGTTGGTGTACTGACCTTGTACTCAGAAAAATGATTTCCAGCAAATATGGTCGCATCATTACAAAGCACTTGGCCCGAAGCCTAAGAAAGTAGCTACCGATGCACTTAAAAATGAACTCCGCAAGAACCTACCAAATTACTAGCGCTCATAGAGTAAACTGTACTCGTATGAAATACCGAGAGCATTTAAAAAGCTACAGGTACGTCGTAATCGATAGATGGTGTTATAGACCACATACTCATTTAATAACAGGAGAGGCGTCGATATCTTGACAAAGGAGAGATACCCCAAGATTCAGAAGTTGTTGGCAAGTCCGAGAAGGCTGCTATCGATTTAGAAATCAGACCTGAAAAATTGAAGTTTTTAGGAAAGACACGAATTACTGGCGCATCTCGTGGTTCAGGTTTAGTAGCGCCTGTCCCAAAGCCAGCAGAAGCTGTGGGGCATAGGCCAGATATTGCTTCTCAACCACAGACTGATCAAACTTCCCGAAGCATGAGTTCAGTGTCAAGTGAATCTGCACATATTCAACCCGCATCAGGAATCGCAATTGTGGGGCATGTCTCGAGCTCCACTCTTGGTGAATTCGGACCTTACAATCTAGAGCCCGTCTGTCTAGAATGTAGTTGCAGATTTCCTAGTTCTCGAGCATTTATTAGCCATTTCCAAGCTACTCATGGCCATACTTTAAAGAGTATGGAGCAACCTGCTGTGGTTGGGAGAAGCTCTGAAACTACCAATCCCCACTCTCGTAGCGCGTTTTGCAATAGCTTTCCTCGTGTGTCTCCATGTTTAGGCGCCACCGAGTCCATTCACACGACCAGCAACATGCTGACTAAACCAGCTTCTTCAAATTCAACTGCTCCAGAAACTCTCATTGCTCCTTCATCCGTATGTTCTGGCTCCGAGAGGCAGATTAAAAAGGGCGTCACAGAATGTGCATCTGCCAAGGCCTGCAATCTTGAATTGTCTAGTTCGACAACTACTTTGCAACCTAAGATAAAATTCGAGCCCACTTTTAAAGCACCAAAACGGCCTGCTGAATTCATGGATTTGTCCAGATCAAAACGACCCTCACTAGCCAAGAAACCGTTCATGGAGACTGCCTTAAAAAGCAGACTAGACCATATTTCTAATCAACGCATAGAACAGGGCATGAACCCCTCTGTCTCGAGCTCGGCAAATGTTGAATCTGAGTCACCTAGACCTGGAGAACAACGCCCGTCGGATCCTATGGATATTGATAATCCTGTAGCAGCCGGTCCATTGAAGTTTCGTAAGTTGGCACCCGATTCTTCCGTCACAACTCGGCCTACAGCTCTTACTCCCTCAACTCAATCCGTTGAGCTTTTGACTTCGTCGAATGTAAAGTCTAAGACATCAAAGATTTCACCTAGCTCAAATGCCGAGGCTGTCAATACGATTGTAAAGCGTCCAGCGCTCCCTGCTTTAACATCTCAACCGTCGATTATGGATACTTCTAACCCTGATTCGCCTACAACACTACCATTCGCTCAAGCACTTATACCCGTCTCGGTTGCCTCACATGACAAAACCGAAAATTCTCAGATAACACCAAGTCCAAGCGTCCAGGCGATGAATGCCTCTGCTGAGCTCCCCGTGGCTGACCAACTGGCGTCCAACACCCCACCTAAGACCGGATTCTCTGCCTGTCCCACCGCCAATGCCCTTTCGACCATCAATGAATCCACCGAATCTCCAAATATTCAAATAATCGACCTCGATACATGGGTTCCCTCCCTCGCTTTCACCACTACCTATTTATCCACCACTACACCTGTGCCAATGTTAAAATCTGAGACCGACCCGGACAAGAAGCTAGATTTAAATGTAAATGGAAATATGAAAAATCTAGACGCAGAACTCAAGATACTAGAAGAAGAAGCACGTAAAAAGGAGGTAGAGCTTGAGGATGCGTTGAGGGTTGCTGAGGCGAGGAAGGAAATGAATGGAGTGAGGAGACGAATTGAGCAATTGAGGTCGTGGGAGTTGTGAAATGGGAGGAATGAACATTATCTGGAGTTTATGGAGTGATCCGCAGGAAATACTTCAGCACCAGTTCAGAGCTTCAGGAAGCTAGTATAGGTCGTTTATCATGATGAATTCACTTGGCGTTTCGATTTACATCTTCAAATGTTTATTAACTTATTCTCTTTTTTGTGTTCTTGGGCTCTAGTAATGATTATCTTTTTCCTTACATACATTAAAATGGAAATCACCCGAAAAATAAAACAAAGCACTGATATATCTCAAAGGTTGTAACTGAGTCTTTGAGGGTCGCTGAGGAGTCACAGGCAGAGTGCTTCTGGACGTAATTGAGAGATTAAATGGCTCAGAGAGTCAAAATTAGAAGATATCATTCTCAGTCTTGAATTGTTGAAATAATAATTTAACGAACAATTATCCGGTTGGTAAAGGGGAGACAAGCTTCTATCCACATGCCGACACAGCCCTACCGTTGCCGGGCCGGTAGGGTCACCGTAATTCCGAGTCTAGTGGGAAAATTACTTATCACGTGCCAACGCGAATCATGCGAGCGAGATGTCAGGGAAGCAACATCACTTTATTCGTACCACACCATGGTACGGAAGATAACTTTCTACGACTATTTCCTAAATGCGAATAGAGTCCTCAGTTCTTCCTTGGTATCATAACAAATACTCTTGATTTTCACCTATTGAACGTCCGAAATGTTTCGAAGAATTGGGCCCTCCAAGTCCTCGGGTATCCTTTCGCGCATCACACCAATACGATGTTCATTCAACAAAAGGGGTTTTAAATCCACAGGATTTCAAAGAAATACCCTCGATCCTTCGTCAGAAAGTTTTAACATGCCGCCCCCACCTAGCCCTCCCGTTCAAACCAACCTCACTGCCATGACCATATTCACCTTGGTAGCAGTCGGTACTATATACACCACATCAGCTATATGGGAGAATTTGAATCTCAAGAAAGACACTCCAAAATTTGTGGAAATGTTTACTAGAGATAAGGAGAACGTGTATGACGTGAGACGAAAAGTTCATGATATGAAGTACCCGCCTGGAATATTATGGGCACCAACCACATGGCCACCAATAAACCAACTTTTCAACCCCGAAGGACGCCAAAGGTTCTGGGAGAAATTAATGCCATCCGAAAAGTTTACTTACACAGTCATGGCTACGAATATAGGAATTCATACTTTGAGTATCTTCACACCAGCATTATGGAGTAATATCTTCATGCACATACCCGGTACGAATAGGAACTTCACATTACTTACATGTGTATTTGGTCATGGATCTCTTATGCATTTAGGTTTTAATATGTACGGATTCCATTCATTTATGCCGACCCTAGGACAAGATCCAACTTTTAAGTCGAGTATTGCTCACATGACGGCTTTTTATCTTTCTACGGGTGTCATCAGCAGTTTGGCGCAAGCTTCAAGTGCAAGACTTCGTCCTAATATACCCCCGGTACCATTCTTGGGAGCAAGCGGTGCGGTTTTTGCGCTGATTGGTGCTTTTGCTTTACAGCACCCGGAAGCTCAATTTCAAATCATGTTCATCCCATATCCTTTTGCGGCCCAAGAGTTGTTGAGTGCAGTTATGTTATTTGATCTTCTTGGTGTGTTTGGCGCATTTAAAACCCTCCGATTGGGACATGCGGTAGAATTCCTCTAGATTCTTCAGATTCTTCACGTGACTAATTACTCATTGTATAGGCGCATTTAAGTGGTGCTCTTTTGGGCTTGGGATATGTTCATTTTGATGGTGAGAAGAAGATCTGGCGTCCTCTTTGCAGAAGCGTTTATAAGTCGTTTGGCATGAGGAAATGGGAGAAAAAAGTTTAGTGGATTTGAGGAGATGAGCGAAGCAAGAGAGACGAATATGACTCTTGTTTACAGCAACGACGTAGATGGATCAAACGGGAAAGAGAGGCCCACGCGAACACATTTTTGCAAGATATGCTACTCATGACGATTTATTCCTTGCTTTGGAGTTTAGATTTTGATATCCTAAGCTTTTAGCTTTGCAACACTCCGTCAGTGTTGAAAAGCATGGATATGACACTCCACATCCTCTTCCCATCAATCCGATTTTTTTTACACGATCAACAATCCACAACCAGGAAAATCACAGACCCAGAAGTTCACGAGTTTAGAAATATCTGAAAACCTCGGCGGCGATATGCTGAAGCGCCTTGATGTGCATGAATGTTCAGAGGAGTCTTCAACAGGGACTTTTGCCATTTGATACTGCAAGTAGTTCAAAGGAGTATATTCATTCGATTTACATTAAGGAAAGTGGTATATCAAGGCCTTTTCTCAATATATATCTCATTATATGTGACGGTAAATTGACTCCTGTCACCAATCCCCCTTCTTTCCAATTTCAAAACCTCCATTACCTCAACCAAGTTAAATCATAAAACGGGACACAACATCATATCGCACATATTAAAACGAAATACCATCGCCCAGATAATAATCCCTTAACAATAATATCCCATCTGATCACTCACACTCCCCGTCTCACTCTTATCCTTCTCCTTTCCCTCCTCCTTCCCCACAAAATGTCTAGTAGGCATCGGCACCCTCGAACTTCCAGCACCTCCTCTTAACCCAATCTCCTTCTCCTTCCCACCATCATCCCTCAAAATCTCAGGACTTAGAACCTGGGAACTCGGTACACCAGAAAGTTCAACACATTCACCCCTCTGCATCTCTCTCTTCCCCGCATTCACATCCCCGCCAGCCCCCTCATCCGCAATCTCAGGAATATCAACAGCAGCTTTCTCATTAATAGTGTGGGTACCTCGATCAACAGATCCAGCATTAGATTCTACATCTTTATGCACGAGTTCGGTGATACCAAATAGAGAGTCCATTTTTTCGAGTGAGAGGCCTTTGGTTTCGGGGATTAGGAACCATACGAAGAAAAACATGCTGAAGCAGAAGGAGCCGAAGATGAAGTAGGTTCCGTAGCCGGCGCGTCCAACTGTTACTAGCACTATTTTTTGTTGTTTTTAGGAAGCTTTTCTTGAGATATCGGGCGATGAGGACAGAGAAGGGGAGGGAAGGAATGGAAGGAACAGAGAAAGAGGAGCAGGAACTCACTAGTAGGCACGGCCTTCGCAACGACAAAATTAAACAACCACTGCGTCGCCGCCGCAATCGCCACATTAAGTGCCCTCAGCCTCGCAGCCGGTATCTCACTCACAATAATCCAACAACAAGGTCCCCACCCAAACTGAAAAAACCCCGCAAACAGATAAATACACGTCAGAGCAAAATATCCCACAGGAGGTATAATAGCCCCTTTGAGCGGCGGATCAAACCTCACGTAAAAACCAATAACAAACATGGCGCATCCCTGCGCAATACTCGTCCATAATAACGATTTTCTCCGTCCGAGAGAATCGGCGGCTACGAGTAGGAATACGGCACAGGTGGCCATTTTTACAATGCCGTAGATGCCGGTTGCGAAGAGTCCGGCGGTTGTGGAATTTACCCCCAGATTGAGGAAGATGGTTGGCGCATAGTAGTTTATGGCGTTTGTACCGGTCATTTGTTGACAGATCATCAAGCCGATGGAAATTAAAGCCCGATTACGGTTTCCGGATATCGTCCACATTTCCTTCATGAGGTCGAAGAAGCCGGCGCCGCCGATGAGACGACGTTCGTTTTCGAGTTGTTCGGACATCTGGAATGGTTAGTATATCTTTCTGGTAGATATGGGGGGGAGTGGACTATACTTCTTCTAGTTCCATACGGATGTAGGGATGATCGGGTGGAAGACTTATATATGTTTAGTAGTTCCCCATAAGTTATGATTCGTAGTAACCAAAAAAAACTTACTTAGACACCTTTGATAAAACCGCAGTAGCTTTTTCCCAGTTATCTTGTCGTGCCAACCACCGAGGAGATTCATGACACAAAGCAATTCCCAAGAATAGAAAAATCGCCGGCAACATCTGAAGAGCGAGAGAAACTGGAGAAAGAAAATATAAGTATCGCACTCGTCAAACTCAAATATCGAGACCGGGGGGGGGGGTCAAATTACCAATCCAAGGTGCATCGCCTTTAAGATGCAATAAGGAGCCGTAGTTAATCCAAAAGCTTAGCATGGTTCCGGTAGCAATGAATAATTGATACATCCCAGTAAGAGCACCTCTTATAGCTCTAGGTGCATTCTCACTAACCTAAAAATAGCCATCAGATTAGTCTAAAATTCGGCCGAGAAAAGACTTGGTATAACTCACATAAAGTGGCGTAAGCATACTAGCAGCTCCAACTCCCAACCCGGCAATGAATCTACCAACATAGAGTGCAGAGCTATTATTTAGTTAGCATTCGGATGGAAGGGAGAAGTTGGCACCTCTTACATATGACCGTGTGTTGCACATTGAATGACAACTCCTAGAATTGTAACACCGGCAGCAATGAGTAACGCAGGCTTTTAGGGTTTAGTAAAACAACTATCATGATTGTCTCAGAGTTTCCATACCTTTCGACCCCATCGATCCGCAACATAGTATGCGATCAATGATCCAAAGAAACAACCTGCTTGCAACGTACTGACAACTGTTTATTCTTAGACGTAGACTCCATAAGTAATATGAGGGAACTCACTATTTGACAAAAGATTCGCGGTGGCGGTTTCGCTAAGGTTGTCGATATGATATGCCCTATTAGTGTCAATCCTGCACCAGGTGTAACATCAGGGTCAAAATACTTGGTGAAAGAAGGCATGACAATAACACCTCCAATTGTACCAATATCTTTGCACACAAATCAGCATGGTTGTCTTAATTTTCGATTTGCAAGTTCTAACATACCCCAACCAAAAAGCATACCGCCGAAACAAGCTGTGTTGAAGTTAGTACATATGCTACAACCATTTTCATTTCTCTTCTCTTGCCCGGGCAGGAATGATGCACGTACCAGAACTTGCTAAGAAGAAAACCCTCCATCCATAAATTTCCGGGCTATTCAGAAGTTCCAGTTAGTCTTGAGATCTTTTCTCACAAAACTTGTGAATGCTTACGGGTCCCTGTCGCGTAAAAGTTAGCATCATCCTTAGCAAGTTCCAAGTACTGCACATACGTTCTCATGGATTCATTCCTCACAATCTTCATCAAAAATCTTTGTCCAAGTCCAACGGCCATCTTGACGATTGTATTCGTGGATGTCTACAAACAATCGGATTGTTCAAGACAACGAAGTATTTCGCATCGATACAAAACAATGAAGTGAAATCTCGAGGTGTAGTTCAAAAACAAACGCGTATGAAGAAAAGTCGTACCTTCGGATGTTTAATCTCACATCGAGATGCAATCAAATACACCCATATAACATCCCCTCATTTACCCACACCCATCCCAACACCCAAAGAAGAAACCATTCTCCATTCAGCAACCGAGACCAATATCTCCATATCTCTCTCCCATCTTAACCAACAATTAGCCAAGAAAGCCAAAGATATCCCCTCAAACCTTTCTCTACTCCACGAAGCCCCGCCCCCAGGTTTTCGATACCCTAGTACGTTACATCGGAAAAATCCCACCCTATATTCACCCAACCAATCTTATTTCCGGATACAGGTTCTGCATGACCATCTCTGGAATCAATAACCGGCTGGGCGCATATGTATCTCTAGCGTATTCGTGCATTTTAGTCTGTTTCTAGTTTGGTGTGTGGAACCCCGCATATGGGGGAGGGGGTTGTGTTGAACAGGGGCTTGGATTGTGAGAATCAGGAAGGATATTTATCCAGCAATTGTGGGTGAAGGTGTTTGGATAGAAGAAATAGGGACTTGATTTAGATTCGGAGGATGTGCTATGTATCAATTGTCAGGTTTGATATCTGTGGGCTGTTTGTTTGTAAATATGAGTGTAGTTTACACAAGGTGAAGTGATAGATAATGTTGTGCTATATAACACTATGTTCTGACAGATAACATGAGAAGTCGAAAAGGTCTAGTCATGCGTGTCTTGAATCCAAATAAATACTCTGAATCTTCATCTATAAAACTTACCAAGTTTACCAAGTAATCACTCATTCATCTCTCATCTCATTCATTAGCCACTCGGGAACAACAGGTCTTTTTTTCCATCCATCAAGATAACTCCTTGCTTCCCCAGAAGGCTTAGCATATATAGCGGTCACAAACCAAGCCACAGTTCCTTTTTCTAATGTAATCTGTAAAGTAGGTATCGCCGTACGACTTTCAACTAAATTGGAATTCGGATCAGCATTAACGAGCATCGCCGTACGTCTGCTTTTACCATCTTCCTCGAGCGCAACTATTCCGACAGCACCCTTAGATACAGCAAATGCACCTACTGAGCCTGGTGAACTGCCTTCAGGTGTATTGAGATCGTAGTTTCCGATGATTTTGGGAAGTGTACCTTCATTATTAGCTGGGTCATAAAGATCGAGGTAGCGTCCATCCGATTTTCGCTCATTACAAATTGCGAATGCACTATCTGCGGTCATTACTTTTCGGCCAGCTTCAATTCTATGAACACGAAGATGCCAGTTTGGAGTGTCCTCGACAGGAGGAATAAGATAAGTTTTGATAGTCACATCTGGGAAAGGCTTCCAGATTGATTTCAACACCGGCTGCTCATCATGTGTCTCGATGACTGCTGTCTCGCAAATTCGACGTGTCTTCCAAACTTCACCTCCATCATCAGATAAGCCGAGTTGTGAAGCTAATGCGAATTGTTCTAGCGAAAAGCATCCTGTAGGGACAGAATAACCATATGCGCTGCTGTACGCAAAGGATCCATATTTTGCATGTGTTCCTCTCATAGGATATGAACATGCCTGACCCGAAGAAAGGATCATCTTGTGCCCTCCAAGATAGCTGATGATATGTCCAGGATGTTTCAAGGCCTTGATTTTGGGAATCAGGTTCGTTGGGTATGGTTCCTCTTCAGATGTCCAGAACGGATGATCTTCGGGAACAGCCAAACAAATGAATGCCAAACATGCCCAATATGGACTTCCTGGTGAATTGTAATTTTCCGACATAAACATGTTTGGGAAGGAATATCCTATAGTTAATGTCCCAGTTGGACTCCATATTTGATCTTGTGTTTGCCACCATCTAAGATTTCTCAAGAGCAATCCTTTAACAATACCCCATGTCAAAGGTTCTGGCAGTTCAACATCGGCATATGCTAAAGCACCCCAAAATGAAGCCATGGCGAATCGATATCCAACACTTCTTCCAAATGGTGTGGCTCTTCCTTCTTCATCAAAGTAATGAACAAAGTGCAACGCATAATCTTGAGCTCGTTTCTTGAACTCCGCAGCTTTAGCTGGGTCTTCATCGCCGGCCAGCTTTGCATACAGTAGTTGAAGGAATTGTATCGCAAAACTTCCACTGTAATAATCTTGTTGCCAGATTCCCTCAGGTCCATCATTGGACCATCCTTCTCCTCGGAAAAAAGAGTTTAGGTGAACAATATCTTGCTCAATCTTTTCTTGGGAATATTTCCCTCCATTCTTCTTCAGTCCTAGGTTTGCGAATACTCGAAACCACAACCAATTTGTGTTCGGCATACTAGCACTAATCAGCACTTTGCTCCATTCCACTGCAACTCCATGGAAACTCACTTTTTACTATTAATCGAGTTGCCCAACCACGTCTCCACATTCCCTTTCTCTTTCTCACTTAACTTCTCCCAGAATACTGGCGCGACAGCCAATGTAAATCCCAATGGACACATTTCCACCATCCTTTGATCATTATCTCTAGGCTCTCCCCAATATTCCTCACTTTCCGGATCTGTACCTTTCTTCAATCCTTCCACCCACCATTCCGTTCCATCAAATTCTCCTCCTCCAGCCAAAAGCGAACTCAAACCCCATAGTGGCCGACAAAATCCTTCAATCTCAGCAGCACGCGCATCGAAGCGGACAGCAGTGGAGCCAGGTACACGAATCAAGGCTTTTTGTGGGGAAAAGTGGGGTTTGAGGGGTTCAAGAAGACTTTTTAGAAGATTTTGAACAGAAGTTCGATCAGTGAGAGATATGAGGGAGAATGGATGTTTCGTGTCATAACCTAATGTTAATTGTTCTGGCGATGCCATAATGAAGAATACTGTGCGAATCTGAAATTGAGCCCAGCAAACAAAACTCAAGACGTAGGATCAAAGAGGAGAAGGAAAACACCTACATTACAATTTGTAGATTATATCATGACATATTTATCTCGTGAGAATGATCTGCCGACAGCAGATATCCATATTGGGTGTGATACATCACGTTGAGTGGAACGCGGGGATAAATTGACGCGGGGAAAGTGCATCTAGCCTAAATTCAGTCACTAAAGTCACACCCTGGGTGCATCCAAATTTTGATATTCCCTAGAAAGACAAATTAAATTGCCTAGGTTTGTATAAAATTTTCTTCGTTGACACGTCGAATCATCATGTCAGATATTTCACCATTGACGTACTGTATGTAGCCGCTATTTACTTCGTATAGACCAGAAGGGAAATGTTGATACAATGAAACTCACATGTCCTGAGCCATTCCCACTATGAAACCCCAGGCCCCGTCATGATTCAATGAAGCCTCTCTTACAAGCTGCCAACCTTTGGTCTCCTTAAATTAAAAAATCAAATTCCTTCCTGTCGGCCTCCTCAACAAACGGTAGAACTTCTTCCATCGTATTTATGTCATTGGAATCTTCGTCCTTGACAATTGGAATTGGGAGTGGTGTGGTGAGTATATCATCATCGATCTCTGTTAGGTCATACTTGATCGTAGCCTCCTTCTCGAGAACAATGGTGTTGTCAGCAATCGCGTCAACATCTATGACTTCCTGTTTGATATTTGTGTGCTCGATTGCGTCGACGTCAATAGTTTCTTGCTGAATCCTAAGTTTCTTAACTGGAGGTCTTCGAATTGTGGAGGCGAATGGAAAATCGTCAAGCTCGATTGGTTCTTCCTTTATACCCCGCTTAATTGTCATACGGGTACGATCTCGAGCCTGCTCTCCGCGACCCAGGTCGATGACTTCCTGCTTTACTGCTTCTCGTAGTGCCCGTGTTTCGCGTTTGATCGAAACCAGTGATCGGGGTCCTACAGGGCGCTGTACTATGCCATCGTCATCGAGGACAATGATTTTGTTAGCAGGTATATCAGAAAGCTGCTTCTTGGCCTCTCCTCTTTCAAAAGCCTTATGTTCTTTCTAATGTTCAGCTATTAGAGACGGATTTTTATAGGGCCATGAAAAGAACGTACCTGCAGCTTCTCAAACGCATTCTTTCTCTCCGATGGTTGCATATCTTTCCAAGAGCGCCACTATCTAGGTTGCCGGACACCGGCTAGGGTATTGTTCACGGCTGATTGGGCTTGGAGTTTGCTTAGACCCTATAGCTCTTTCAGGGCCCACTGACGCTCCATAGATGATAGAGACTTCCAAGGGTTATAGTAAAGTGGAGGCGGACACAGGACGATGTCTAGATGGTCAAGGAATTCTAATAGCCTCGTTAGAGCCGTGGCCAGTAAAATGGAGAATCAAAAGAACCCACCGAAGGTACGGTATTTGAATTTGAACTCGAGAATTGTCGACTTGCTATAGACATGACTGTTGACAAATAATCCCGCCGTTGTAATTCTGCTTTGACCCAATCTTCAAACGTCAGATAAAGAGTCGAAGTCGGTACAATAGAGTCTTACCCAACAGAACTAGTAATTCCATGTTTTTTGAAGTTTAGCTGGTCCACTTTCTTCACATCCTATAATCCGGTCTGGGGCTTCGTGGGAATGTTGGCTCTGAATTCCTCCATTTTTCGACGGTAGATTTGGACAGAGAAATGACCAATATCGCTTGGGTTGACCCCGATTACATCAGTCTCATTCGAGAGATCTTCATCGACATCGAGTGAAGAAAAGACGAAGGGTGCACCAACAATACTTTCACCGTATTCTGCCAAATGGACGCAGTCCATTACTGCATTGTAATCCTTTTCAGTGCGAGCACATCTTTGATCCCTATCTCAAGAGGCATGTGCTGCGCAGAAAGTGTCCAATTCTTTAAAACAGAGATGTGCTTGTGCCTCATTAAAGGGCTTGAAACAGAATCCAGACATTAGGGTAACCTCAATTTTGAATTTTGCTCCAGGCAGCGCGACTATGTATCGCTCGCACTTTGAATCTCCATGATTTTTGCGGTCTCAAAGTTTAACATATTCTTTGAATGGTTCTCCTGTTGCAGTATTGATGATCTTGACTTCGTACTCATTGTTCTTTTCCGTCAAAATAGCCATGATGAAAAGCTTCGAAGCGTGATTTGTTATGATTGTTGATTGAAAGAAAAAGGTTGAAGGATATTGTTGTAGAAGATGGAAGAAATTACCTGTGGCGCGACTTGCCGACACGTGGAAAGGTGAAAATAGAAATGAAGATAAAATAAAAATGCCAGTCTCAATTTCAAAGACGCACGTTCTAGAAAAGGGAGAAAAGAGAAGGAATGTATACGCGGTTCCCTATCGAGAAGTAACCTTGATCATGAAAACTTTCATGAGAATGAAAATAGAGATGGCGGTAATTTCGGACCAAACATGGCACCTAATATGCAGAATCGTCCTTCATACCATAGGCCCATGAATCTCTGCATCCTAAGCCATCGGGCAGATCCACATCTCAGTATACCAACCAACTCGAAGTCACCTACTATGTCTTGATTCTCTCCACCTTCCTAGCTTCAATCTATGCTCTAATGTTATCTCTCTGTTGCTTCTTCTTCAACAATTCAACATCCCTATCAAGTTTGTCTCTTTGATCCTTTAGTTTCTGCAACTCGTCAAAGCTTATTAATTCTTGCTCCACAGCTCGTCTGACCTCAGCAGCAGCTTTTTAGACTTCAGAAATCTTCGTCTCAGATTATAGATGAGATAATCGTCAGAATCAATTGCGATGACATAGATGCCTTGCTATTGGCCTGTGAAGTAACAGGCGCGTCTTTGTTCGGCGGAGTTTGATTAGAAGCGTTAGATGCTGTACCAAGTAGTTTTGGAGCGAACTGGCTTCTCAGGTGGTAGTATAAAGCTCTATCCTTTGTACTAGTTCGATTTACCTTTAGTCTCGAGTGTCTAGTACTTCCATGAATCTAGACACATCAGTTGTTATTATTCATCATTCGAGAATAAACAGGAACCACAACTACCCAATGACCAAATGGCCGTCATGGTTTCATGAATCATACTAATTAACTTGTTCTGCATTCTGAAAACCTTGAGTATCGGGTTGATTAATCCGTAACGCCCGAAGGCTTCCTCAGCCCAACTACATTACGAGGAGGAAATCGAAGTCCAGCATAATCTTTCTCCTATTTTGAAACTGCCTTATTGAATTCGTCAGATAGTGTGATTGTATTACTCTTCTGGAAGTCCCATCATAGTTAAGATTAATATATTCATCATAAATCAAATTCTTCATTCTCACGTAATTTTGAACACTCATGTCAAGCTGACCCTCGTTTCCTTTTATAATAGCCATATTGAATACTATTACGGGGTTGGCAAGTTAGTATTTATGAAGGAGGAACTACTGTTGTTGATAGAAGTGGGAGTATGCATATAATATTATTTTAGATAATATTTTACGATGGGACTAGAAAAGGGGATTAGAGGTACCGTGTCCCGCTAGATATAGTATATTGCTAGCGTACTGTCTCATAAATTGTATACCCGAATGATGGATTAATCGGTTAGTAAATTCTAGCATTCAGTATATGATTACTGCTTGAAAATATTACTACTAATAGATCTATTAATATTAAATTTCTCAAATATTTTTATAGAAGAAATTGTTTCTAAATAGATCTTCGCTTAGAATATATTGCACTTTTTTGTAAAAAGAAGTACTGCTATTTATATTGATTCGATGATCAATCAGAGAAAAAAAGTATTATATCTTCTTATTCGTACCTCACTGTCATATCTGTCCGTCAGTTTGAAGAGGTCGATAGAAATTCCCACTACGCACCAAAGGACACCGAACTTGTCTTTTACAAAGACGCGGGTATAGATCTATTCGTGTGTCTCTGTCCGCCGATTATTACAACTTCCTCTCTGTAAATTCGATGAAGGTTTCGAAAACCTAGAAGGGAGGAAAATTGATCAAGAACTAGATAGTACATAAAAGGTGAGCGATGTGAAAGGTAGTTGAGCCGCTATTTTAAAAAATCGCAGTTGGCTCCTATTCAGTAGGTTAATTAGCACTGATTCAAGGATGCTATAACTCGACCTACATTTAACATTCTTGTCGAACTGTATATTTTTAGCTGTTCGATCCACCCGCGTCTTGTCTTCCTTACATTGCTTGCTGTTTATTTCTCCGATCATATCAGAGACATAAGCCTGATTGTATTTAGCTGAGGCGCTACTGGTGATATTCTTGTTGAATTCTGTGTTTCTAGCTGTTTCGTCGGCGAGTTCTTTGTCCTTCCAGTATTGCTTGATATTCTCTTCTCGGCGTTCGAATGAAAAACCAGGAGGTACCGGAACCGCAATCAACTTTCTTGGCGGGCGGGAAGCCTGGCTATTGTTGGCTTGTTGGGCTGCTTCTGTCATAGTGGAACGTTATGGAGAGGAGAATGGAATAGCCTTCCTCTTACTCGAGGGAGGGAGAACGTGACTGTTGTTGGCTTGGTCAGTCTATGGTGAAAAGAAAATGGTTTGTAATTATCTGAAGTCAAGACGTAAGGCGACTCACGTTACCCAGAGTCATCAGGAAGGGAGCCTTTTTGCCGATGTGCCAATTATAACAATATGCTAATATTATACTTGTAAGTCCTTCAGCTTGGCTTTATACTATAAGGCTATTGAACCGCTATATTAGCTAGTCGTACAATTTTACGATCGCTACAAGCGTCTAAAGAACTTCTTTATTCATATATCATGAATTTGACGTAAGATATAGCTAACACGATCGTATATTACAGATTTTTATTAAATTAAGGTTTTCTTAGCTTCCCCGATCATTTTCTAATTCGTTTCGATCGAATTAGCCTTCTTTTCTATAGGAACATTATTTGAAGTCTTATAAAGAATAATTTTTATTCATTTGAATTTTGAAAAATACGTTGATTTTACTATTATTGTTATATAAACTACTTTGAGAATTAAGAAAGTAGAATATTATACATTGAAAACAACGGCAAATGAACAGAATTGCTCTTCATAGATATATCCACAGCTATATCATTGCACGCCAACTCCCAGAATCAAACACTCATATCCCAGTATTTCATACATTGACTAGTAGTCATCTACTCTGTCTTGATTTTCTTCGCCTTCGCCTTCTTCTCCGCATCCTCAATCTTCTTCGTGATCTCATCTATCTTTCGCTTCTTTTCCAATAACTCAATATCCCTCTTAAGGTTTTCTTTTTCTTCCTTTAACTTTTGTAATTCGTTCAATTGTTGCAACTCCTCATCCACAGATTCTGTTGTATCTTGCTTTATGGCTTGACTGGGTCCGGTGGATCTTTGAACTTTGGGAACCTTGGTTTCGGATACAAATATAATGTCATCGTCGGAATCAAGGGAGATAACATTAGTGTATTCGGTCTTCATTTGCGGAGGAACATCAACAGTTCGGGCATTGAAGTTATCGGGCAAGCTGTTGCGGATATCTTCGGGCTTGGGTTTGGTGATGGCTGTTGGTGTTTCTTCTGCCGGACGTGCTTCCATATCTTGTTCCAGCTGGGTGACTGTTGATAATTTTCGTACTACAGGTGTTTCCATATTATCTTCAAACGGAACAGCGGCAGGCATCCCTTCTGCCGGTGCTAATTCACGAGCTTCAGCCTCTTCACCGAAGGAGATGACTTTGCCGTCTATGTTTATGTACTCAAAGTGCACTTCCCCTCTTTCACGAGCCTTTAATCTCTCCTAATAATAAATGTTAATGATATTCCATAAGCGTCTCTAGAGAGATGTGAAGACACAATCTTACCTTTAGAATCTCAAATGCTTGACGCTTCTCATTGTCATACATCTTCCCCCAGGAACGCCATTCTTTCGGTTCATTTCTTTTAGGATAGGTCCTGCGTCGGCTACTTTTTGATTGAAAACCCTGCCCGTCTTCGTTTTCTTTAATGCCATCCCAATGACTTCTCTCTAGAGCCTGAAGGTCCTCTATCGCACTCTTCCTCTCTTCTCTATTGAGAGCGTTCCAATCAAAAAGGTATAGTGATGGTGGGTATTTGACGATATTAACCTTTTCAAGGAATTCTGTATGTTACATTAGTTACAAAAGATCAATATCCTCCGAATATATAAATACCAGCAGATCTTGGATAGAATTTGAACTCATCGATACATTGACCGCACTGCAAACTTGTCATAGTTCGTTTTGGTTTTTCAGGCTCATGCTCGGTGGAGTTATTAGACGCAGAACGAAGCTTAGAGCAGCCTTTCCAGTTTGATATCGCTTCTTCGTATTCATCATCAGATAGTGCGACTGTAACACTCTCGTAAAACACAAAATAGACTGTGATCGTTAAACTACTGTGCGGAGGAATACTCATGTCATCAGTCTCCTTGGACAGATGTTTATCTATTACAATAAGCTTTGAACAATCATGCGTCGAGTTATCCACTGACCTTTTCCCATCTCCATATTCCCGAAAATAAACATTGAGCCTCGTCTTTGTCCATCAATCTCTACATTGGCATATCTGATATTTTTGACGAGGTCTTTTTTTGTTTTTCGTCCATCGAATCCATGTTTGGATGGTTCAAAATCAGCATAAGAAACTTCCTCCTCGTCCATGTATAACTTGGCTTGAATGAGGTCGTATTTACCAAAGTCAAAGCCCTCCCTCAACGTGACCTCGACATAATATTTAGTTCCAGGCTCCGCTATGATATATCTTTCGTGATTCGGCTCACGGATGGCTTCCCCGGGTTCGAGTTTGACGTATTCATCGTAATATTTGCCCTGGTGTCTTTTAAAGCGTACCTCGATCTCACCCACTAATCCGGCCACGCCAGACAAGACAGTCATGCCGAGCAATGTTAGAAAGTGTGTAGTTGTTGGTTTTGAAAGCTGAGGACTAAGTGAGTATCAACGGTCGAGAGATTCTCAATGTAAAACAATGATAATTTTGAACCCTTTCTTGTCTGGAAAGACCGCAGACGCTGCAATCTGATTGTAATGAAGATTAGTAGAAGGAAAATCTCCGAATCAATCAGACATAAACATTTAATCTAACCTTTTAAACTACAAAAACACCAAATGTTATAATGGAGATTACACGGACCAAAACTTTTCTTCAAAATATCATGTGTAACCTTTCGAAATTCTTTAAATTTAGTACAAATCGAGAAATAATTGAACAAATTGAAAAATAATAAAAGTAAAATAATTATAAGAATTAGGATTTTCAAATGAT
Source organism: Sclerotinia nivalis (assembly GCA_029531795.1). Classification (NCBI taxonomy): domain Eukaryota; kingdom Fungi; phylum Ascomycota; class Leotiomycetes; order Helotiales; family Sclerotiniaceae; genus Sclerotinia; species Sclerotinia nivalis. The sequence goes on from JAPEIS010000003.1 coordinate 2,660,652, forward strand.
ATAATTATTTCTTTGGAGAATGAGCTGCGAGGTAGGTTTTGAGGTATTTTAAAAAATCATTCAAAGAGTAATAGCGATGCGAATTATTTTTCAGGCGCCGAGGGGCCGGACTCAAAGCTCGTACCAAGTACTGCAAAACGAAACAAAACGAAGTTGTTGTAAAAATTCTCAATGTTGCCAATGAGGTTGCGTTGATTGAAAGTTGAGAGAATATCAAAGTTGAATATGGGAAGACAAGGTGAAAGAAAGTAGAAGAGGGGACAGCGAGATCACGGGATCTGAGGTAAATGGGTCACTTAATCCACACTTCAACCACATGAAGCTTTTAGATACCAAGGCGTGTTCGAAAACAATGCCATGCACTTATCACTTCTCTTCTCAGTCTTCATATTTGCACGCCATCTCGGAAGACAGCAATGTATCCCCCGGTAAACACAAACGGAAGCCTCATTTTATAAATCTGCAGCATTGCTTTTGGGAAGTACGATTGTCGTACCCCCTCTCGTCATCTCGCTTTCCCCTACTCCAAGAAGACGAAGATCTCTAGAAATACCAAATATATGAGCCATTCCAATATTTTAACACTCTACTCATGAGTAAGGGGGCTAGTACTACTTCCTATATATACTTTTCATTATTTTTGATCTTCCTGGAAGGACAAGTGGGTTCAAAATTGACTAAATTTAAAAATATACTCTTCCTACAGCTCTTCAAAATGTACTTCACATATGAAATAATAAACTAGTAAATAAAAGATACCAGACAATTTATACTCTTCCCTTGTAAGATATTACTTTCGAATCCTACAATTAATTGTCTTCTATCTGAAGACACAAAATAAATCCTTACTCCCCAAATTCAACTCAAAAATACAAAATACTGCCCTGACACACACAAAAACCATCACATCCTCTCTCCTCATCCGAAATGACAATGATCACCTAACGAATATATACCGCCCTCACCCTCTATAACCATATCAGCGACACCATCATAACCCTAAATAAATCCGATGTCCTTCCTCGACACCATTATTCCCTAGAACTCTATTTGTATAAAAGCAAGTAAACGATAGATAAATGTAAGACTTAGATTGAAGATCCTACCTCCAGCTCCATTTGAATTTTCTTAACATGTATATATTAACCCTTCCCTCAACCATATCACACATGGCATAAGTAAGTAACCCTCCCCATTCAGCACAGCCGCTTTCTGTCATCCTTATAACAACCTCATAACAACCTCATAATATAAAATCAACCCTCAATCTCATCTTCATTCTAGTATTTAATCTTACAACAAATTGTTCCTCTTTGCGCCATCCACAAACAACTTTATTCTTACCTTTATTTTTATCCTCATTTTTACTCTCACCCTCACCCTCACCCCCATCTTTCCATCTCAAACCCCCACCCCCCCCAAAAAAACATCCAAAGACCACAAAAGCAAGCACAAATACACAAACAGCACCCAAAAACCACCCTCTCCCCTCCAAACCCCCTCGTCCTATACTCAGATTTCGTTCTTTTTATTATATATATAGATATAGATACAAATAGTAGTTGCGTATACAATAAATAACCCTTTAATATTTCTCTACAGATTCTCTCTACAGGAGTAGTGTTAAAATACAGATAAATGTAAGTCTTATGTGATGATCTATAGATATCTAGCTATGTGAATTGAGATTCTTCAATCTTATTTCAGTTCAGTTCAGTTCACATCACCCATCCACCCATCCACCCATCTAATCTTACCTTACACCCATCCTCCACAACACAATACACTAAAAGAAATCACATTACAACAGTAAGCACAAAAAATGATACACACACACATATATATATATGCACAACTCATCTCATCTCATTGTAATTAATTAGAACAATGTAATTAATATACTTGCATCCCCCATCACTATCCACACACGCACTACTAAATACTCCGCACTCCATTTTCAAGCGTCCTCACGGTCTTCTCTCATCCGCTAATCTTTCCCCTCCATCCATTCGTCCAGTCGCCCAGACACAAAATCCAGACTTTAATAATCTTCAAGCTATAAAAAAGAGACAGAAAGAAAGAGAAACGGTAGTACCGATAACCATTCACCACGCACGCTATGCAGAAATGAGGATTCTCTTAACTCCCCCTCCATCCATCCTTCCCTTATCTTGCCTTCCATTTCCTCCGCTATTCCATCCATCCCCACCATCCCTTTCCATACCCCTTCCAACCATCCACACCCGAAGCCATTATGGCATCATCCCCTTCTCCCATCCAGACCAGTCAAGAAAATAAGGTACAAGAAGCATCCCACTATAAAAGGATCCTCCATTGAAGCACTAGACATTAAAAAGCCTTAATTCTCATTTCACATCTCATCTCTTCACAATCCACGTTCAACATCCACATTTTAATCATCCAACTCAATCGGTTTTTGTGGGGAACCCTCCGCTTCCGTAACTTCAGGCGGACTAACAATCATCGTAGGAGTAAGTATTCTATCACCATCTTCCGATAACGGTGAACCTGGTACAAGGATGGTAGTTTCCTTTGTTTTTCCTTCTTCAGTAGTCGTTTCTTCTTCTGCACCGGGTGTAGCAGCTTCAGATGTACTACTAGCCTTTTGTCTACGTCTTCTTCGTTCATTTCTTTCCTCCTCTGCATTATTTCTTCGCCTTGATCTTCTAGCACTATCCCTTCTAGTACTATCTCCATCTCCTTCATCGACACCATCCGCTCCACGCATTCCCTGTAATAGTTGTGCTGCTCTATCAGCGACATCATCGGTATCATTATCAACCTCCTTCGGTGGCGGTAAATCAGGACTTAATAAGCCTTCTGTTTTGACTGATTCAACACTATCAAGTCCTACTTCGGCCTCTGGTATTTCATCTGAATCAGGAATTTTCTGACCAGATGCAACTCGAACTTGATGTCGATTTTGTAATCGTGCTCTTCGTCTTCGATCCCTTTGATCACGAGCTTGTGGTGCGGCAGCTCGTAATTTCTCAAGTAAGGAGTCCATAGCACCTGTGGAACTTGGTGAAGGTGGTCCAGCAACTGCTGTAGCCCCAACATTTATCTGTGCTCGCTTCCGTTTCATCGATTCCTCGTTACGCTTGCGTGTGGCCTCCAGGGTCATGTTCTTTTCTTTCGATTTCTTCCACTCGGTTACAAAAATAGCAAGCTTGGCGAAGAATTCTCTTCTTGCATTCTCGTCAGCAGAATCTTCACCATAGAAGACCATGATATCATCATAAGTTCTAATCATCTCTTCCAAGAACAGTTGCATCTGTTCAGCCTTCCTTCTCGCATCCTTCATTGATCGTTGAACAACTTGACTAACACGATCCTGTGGATGGAATTTTTTCGGGTCACTGAGATTACCCGAGTCAAGTGACGTTTGAACGTTCTTGACGTTGTCAATATATCGTTTAGCATCTTGTTGTAACTGTTCAACATTCAACTTTTGTGCTGTGACAACGCCACCAATATCATCAGTGAAGCCTTCCCATTCAGAATATTGTGTTCGGACAATACGTTCCACCAGATCAGCAAATGTTGACTCATTCTTGTCATCCTTGACCATTCCTAATCGTGCCAAGGAGCTCAATTTGAAGCCACTCGCTTGTTTGTTGGAATCGTTCATATAATTACCAATGTCAAGAATCAATCCCAAAACATTCATCAAGGAAACCGAGTCTCTCAATGATTCGGAAACAGCCACAACTTGTTTGAGCTTCTCGGATATCTCGTCATATTCTTGTTCGAAAGTACGAGTAAGAGAAAGTGCTCTTATTCTAGATTTCCAGTAATGACGTAATTCGAAGGCTGTCTGTAAATAGATTTGATCTTCGCGAGTTAATTCGCTCGGGTCTGATTCTCGATTCTCCTTATTTGCATCAGGTCCAGTCCAGTCCTTGCTATACGGCGCCATAAGCTTGGCAGTATTTTCAGGGATATTGCACATGTCGTCTCTTATCAAGAACTCCATCACCACAGGATTGTCTAAGACGTCTTTGTCGCAATGAATAATCATCTGTGCAATTTTATCTGGACTTAATGAGGAAAACTTTGAGAGGCAGATTTCTATGGTGCGTTAGCTTGGCTGTGACTTTTGTGAATATTGCATTGGACTCACGGAATGTTTTCGAAAGTTCATTTGAAATGATCTGTTTCTTATCTGGCTTGGCCTTGCTGCTCTTTCCAATTTGTTTGATTTCCTTTGCCAAGAACAACTTTTCAACCTCATCAAGAACACCCTTGCGAGTAAGTTCTGCATACTTCGCTTCCTTTTCTGCTGCTGTAGGTGTATGGGCAGCCCAATGCGTTGTCATAGGAGTATCGACCTTCTCCCAATGAATAACCTTGAGCTTTTTCTTCGATCTCGCAAAACCCATACCAGGTGTTGGTGCAGCATTGTAAGATGGTTGTGCTAAGAAGTGTCCACTCATCTTGCCAGGCATTCCAGGCATTCCAGGCGGCGGTGGAGGAGGTGGCGGTGGAGGCATACCAGGCATACCAGGAGGTGGTGGGGGAGGTGGAGGGGGTGGAGGGCCACCAAATCCGGGGGCAACTGGTGCATTCATACCTGGAGGAGGGGGTGGAGGAGGCGGCCCATTGAATCCTGGGGGACCTTGTCCTGGCATAGGTGGAGGAGGTGGAGGTGGAGGGGGTCCATTGAAACCTGCGACTTTTGGTCCATCGACCTTTGAAGAATTCTCATCACGTGGAGTTTTTGGTGAGTCGGACTCGAGACTTGGGTGTGAAGGTCCCGTCGTAATTCCATCATCCTCTTCATCATCGCTAGCATCATAACGCTTGACTCTAGAACTCATCTCGTCCAAGTAACCCTTGGACTGCTTGGGTCTTCTTAGCTTGACAACACGAGGCTTTTCATAAATCATTCCGTCTTCGTCTTCCATGTCAGAACCTTCAGAGAAACTTTCGGCGCCAATTGGTTTTCTGGGTATCTTAGCTGATCTCGTTACGTTTCCAAGAATGCCGTGAGTGTAATCTCCAGGTGGAACTCCAAGACCTCCACCCGATCCACGATCCATACCGTCCATTTCCTCACGAAGTGCTCTCAATCGATCAGAAGGACCGGCTGCATCACCCCATACTCTACCTTCAAGCTTATATTGGGTCTTTTGTCTCTCAATTTGCATTTCGAGTCGATCCATAAGTCTCTCGCGATCCAAAATACCTTTCATATGTGAAGGATCAGTCTCGCCCAATCCAGCTCCACCCTTCGAAGCATTGGATGCGGCGATATCTTGTGCATCGCGGAGCATGAGGTACAATTCCCTGGTTTCAAGCTCATTCCTTTGAGCTTCCTTAGCACGAACCGTTTGAATATTTTCCATCTCACCCTTTAGTGCATCTATTTGTCTTCGCTGGACCTCGATAATTTGTGCTTGTTCATCTAATTGCTTTTGCAATTTTCCTACAAGTCCATCCGCACCAAGTTCAATTCTAGCTCTCATTTCATCCCTTTCAGCCATTGCCGAATCGGCAATCTGGCGAGCTTCAAGGGCTTCATCGAGTGCTTGTCGTGCTTCGGAATCTGTGTGTAATTTATCCAAAAGACTCTGTACCGTGAAATTGAGACTCTGCTTTAAGTCCATGTCAGGAAGCCTCCTATCCATAGCGACATAACTAAGCATAGAATCCACCAGTTGGAACATTCTTAATCGTTCCTCGCTGTCGCTATCTCTGATGAGTAGAAGATGTTGCAATGCAGAGACGAAGTAATCTTGAGTTCTACTTCCTTGAACCTTTTGCATAATAGCATCGACAATTTGAGCCGGGTCAGTGAGATCTTTGATGTCCCCTTCAATACTATCCTTTATGCTACTATTCTCACGCTCGAGAAGATCCTCATAATCAATCGCCTCATTTGTACGAAATCTTTCAATTTGCTTGTCGAGGACATCGTATTGGAAACCTTCCATCTTCGTAAGAATCCGTTTAATACCGCATGCTGTAAATTGAGCTCGAATATGAACACGGAGTTGCAAATCCCTCTCGGGGGCATCAACGACCATGTTAATCAAGAACATAGTCGTCAAAGCATATTCCATGAGTAAATTCTCCATGCCCGCACCACCACTTCTAACCTCCTCGCTAGCACCCACAAGACTTCCCATCTTTCCTCGCCCATCAACAGTGACTTCAACAACACGCATCCATGCATCGAAACGTCCATTTTCACCCTGTTGATTTTTGACATAGTCCATAGCTTGAATGACCTTCAAATGACCCTGTCCATCTGCCCAATGACACAAGAAAGTCAAGACTTCACTAGCAACCCTTCTCGTTGGGATCCTGGGAGATACCAGGGATGTGGCCAAAGCCACAATGACTTGTTGATGTTGTAAAGCATCGTCGGCGCCGAATTTGTTGTTCATCAAAGCCTTCAGACACTTGCAAATATCATATTCCCTATCCAGATCCTTGTCACTAATTGATCCTTCTGGCCCGGTTGGTCCCTGAGCTTGTCGCCGGTTGATTTTGCCGAGTACATTAGTTAAAGCAACTTGACCCTGACATTCCACAAAGGTTTTCACCCAGCCAATTGGTTGCGTTCGAAGGCTTACTGCGAGACTTTGTAATTGCTTTGCCGAAATGCTATTATCCATGACTTTTCTTACAAACCATTCCGGAGTTCCTTCCTCCTCCGCATTGAGGAGCATATCCATAGCAGAACCATATTGACCCGTGTGCTTGGCGTTCGTTCGTCTCTTTTGTTCACCTTGCCATTCCGTTAAGCGATCTTGATATACCAGAGTCCATTTCTTCGCCGGTGTATATGCCATCATTTGCCGGCGCGCTTGATCTGGTAAATTGTGCCATCCTCGTTTCTGCATCAATGATAAGAATTGCTCTTCAATAACTCTGTCATCGTTTGGTTTGTTGAGTTTAAATCCATCCGGCGAAGCGACCGTTGGGGAACTATATCCTGTGCTAAGGTGTTGAGGTAATTTTGTCAAGCGTGGAGTGTCTTTTCCGGCTCCTGGTTGATATGACGGCGATAACGAACTATTCGAGTAGGAACCTGGTAAAGCCGTTTTTGAGGAGCTCCCTGATGAAAGAACGCTGGATCTTTCAGTCATCGAATCCACACTTTGTTGATCGAAGGATACGCGACCGCCATAATTCGAGGATTGGTTTGTAGAATAAGAATCGTATCTTGAATTGTGACTTCCATTTACCGTGCTTGCGATACTGGTCCTATTAGGACCCCACTGTTGTAATTGAGCTGTACGATTTCCAGTTGATGCCATTGTTACATTACTTCCCACCAGTGGAGGTCGCGGGCCTGTGGGATGTGAACTGCCATTAGTAGATGCTGTATCTGAAGCGGGGTATTGATGAAAATCCATTCCATTCATATTCAAATGATGTGGAAGTGGTTCCCTTCTTAATGGCATTTGATCACTCCTGGGCAGATAATCCACTGATATTGGTGATCTGCCATCTGCCATTACACTATCGTATGGAATCGAAGTAATAACACCCGCCATCATATTAATCCCCGTCAAGTCTGCACTAGGCGATCCGGGAGTATCTTCCGAGGCAACAGAGGACATTCTAGCATGTCTTGAAGATTGCGACCCTCTGCCACTTGCTGCATCGTTGTTTCCTGTACCTGCAGAAGAAAGTTGTCGTCCTTCGTCACTGGCATTTCTTTTATCCTTCTTATTCCTCGAAAAGAAGGAGGATTTGCCAGATGATGACATGATTGATTGTCGTTGTTCGCACTTTCGTCGCACTGTCTTCTATCCGTCCCAATACTTCAAAGTCTTGTTGTAATCATCAATGTCTCCAGGTATTGCGAACATTCACATCATGCTCTTTGCCAATTGTTGGAGAAGTCGGTCCAATGAGAGAGTAGGTCCAGTTCGAGAGGAAGTCGATCCAATATTAGTATTATCCTGGCAGATCCCAAACTCGGTCGCACTACCGAAATAAATGATTAGCATGAGTTTGTACTGAATTCTGCGACACTGGCAGGTTCACCTCCCCAATGTACGTACGACCCATATTGCATATTCAAGAGGAAACTTAATAGATGGCAAAGACTGGACGCACTTACCAGTGGAAATATGGATTTCTTCAGCACCACTTTTGAAGTCAAGAGGTAACTGAATCTGTAAATCCAGCAGAAACAATCTGGAGAACCCAACAACTGCCCACACTCCTGTCGCAAAACTCTATTCGCCCCTGGTCAATCCTCAACGATCGTTTCGAAAGGCTGAAACTGACTTCCTCACTCGGTGTTGCTGCGAGTACATCAAACACTTTGCCCTTGACCCACAGACCACTGTATGAATGGATGCCGATAGAAGCCAATATTTCAAGGAAAAGAATCCTGTGCGATTTAGCTGTGGAGCACTGCGTGATTGAGATTGGGGTATCAACAACAAGAACAACGACAGTCGCAAAAAAAAAAAGAAGAAAAAGAAAGAAGGAAGAAAGAAAAGCGATGCTAAAGGGAATGAAGAGAAAGCAAATGAGTGTTGAGTATGTTTAAAAAAATATTAGATAAAAATCTAATATTTGAATAAACAAGAAAGGTAAGAAGTTGAAAGAAGTTGATTGTATGTATGGATTGGATGTATGTGTGGATGTATGTATGTATGGATGTATGGATGTATGGATGTACTAAAACCCCTTAAAACAAAAGAGCTTTAGGGTGTAGGTGTAATTAGATAAGGTTGAACGGGGAACTTGACTGAACGAGTGGGTTGTTAATATTCTGACCTATTAATTGTTTTTCTTGTCCTATGGAGTACTTCTTGTCTTTTGCTGCTGGGCTTTGGGCTGGCTGGGCTGGGCTGGCTGGGCTGGCTCGGAAGATCGGACTTAAAATATTTGATTGGTATAGGGTAGTTCTATAGGTAGGTAGGTAGGTAGGAAGGTAGGTAGGAAGGTAGGTAGGTAGCGATGTAAAGAAAGAATCCGATAAGGATAGTACGTACACCTACTCCGTTCCGGTATGTATATCTCTTTTTACTATCTTCCTAAGATAAAAGATAAATCGCACATTTGAAAGAAAAAAGTTGAATAAGGGATGAATTGATTGTCAAGCCTCAATTGGGACATTGAAAAGGCTTATGAGACTTTTGAAGCCTCAAAGACAACCTGCTTGATTATAGACTTCAATTTAAGACATTGAAGAATGTTATGACCTAGATACACAGTACAGTACTAGTATCGGATTTTGGTGGGTATCAAATAAAACGCCATTTTTAATAGAACCACTCAATCAAAGAATAGGAAGGAACTCAGACTACTTTACCATATGGCCTAATAATAGCACAATGAACCCAACACGCACATCATTCATCCATCTTTTACCCATAGATTTCCAGCCACAGAACCTGATTTGTCACTACCAAATGTTTAAACGGCCTGTAACCGCCCGAAGGTACATTCCCATAACACTACCAATAGACAATAGAAAAGAAAAGGAGAGCCAACGGATCATAATTGTCCGTTCATTTATTAAGCAATTGTGGATGATTTATTTCTGCCATTCCCGTATTGGACCTTACTTCAATTTCGGTAGGGTTTAGTATCGATCGGTACTCTCTCTTTACGGAGAATCTTCCAACCTCATCAATCCCGCATCGAATTTCTAGGTAACGGTAACGGTAACGGTAACGGTTCTCATATTGTTCCATCATATGACGAACGCGTGGCAATCTCGTGCAGCCTTAAACGGGGAAGCATCAGTCCCATATATACCCCATCCTGCACCTAATTCTGCTGGAAACGAAGATACTCCAACTACAACTTCAACCATGGTTTCCACATGGTCATTACTAAAGGTTATTGAGAACTTACCTCGGAATTATTCTCTACTAACCAAAGCTAACATTTGTTTTCGCAGACCTTATTAGTACCAGCAATCATTTCACTCATTCTTTATCTCCTGATATCATTCATCATCGTTCCAGTATGGAAACGTTATCGAGCGCGAGCTGGTCAATACCTACCATTAGATACTATTTCAACACGAACTACAAGTCTACGACAACGAGCACAAGCTGCAGTGGTTAGAACAGTATTTCCAAATTCATGGACAGCGGACTTTAATCGAAATCGAATAAGCGCACAGGATAGTATTGATTTTGATGATGAAGATGGGGAGGAACTTTTTGATGTGGATGATAATCGAAGAGAAGCATTATCGCTTGACGCACGAAGAGGCAGAGATGAAGATGGCGGAAGATTAAGTCGAGATTTAGAAGAAGGGTTTAAGGACGATAGTAGTGATGAAGACGATAGAACGGATAGACGTTTGAGTGGAGCGATAACACGATGATACAAATACGGAAGATGGTTTGATGAGCTTCTATTTCTCTACAATTAATGTCTATTCTATTAATCGACGTGTTGAATCGGAGATTCTCGCAACATTCTCGCATTGCAAATAACGATTACCCTCCAACCAAAGAACACCCGCCAGTGATGTGGAAAGAGAACGACTGATCCGGGGTATCTAACATTTGTCGAATTGTCTCCATTCGCGGGAATCGATTGCCACTGTTCCTCCTTTCGGCTCACCCGGGATATAAACATTTATCGCACCACCCGCAGAGTCAATCACAATTGATCCGTGTTTCCACTCCTCGAGATATATACCATATATCGCACCATTCGCAGTAATCAATCACCATTGCTCCCTATTTCCACTCTCCTCATATTTCCGGCAAAGCCGCTCAATATCTCGCTTCAACACTTCCTTCGACTCCTCCACCCTATTCCCCACAGTCCGCACGGTCTCTCTACACATCTCACCCCAAACACCCGGAAAATGCAACTTCATCGCCCTCAAAGCTCTTTGCTCCGCCTCGGCCCGCTTTAATAACATCTCCACCTCAGTCTTAAGTTCCCCCTCTAGCCCTCTACACGCTAAACATCTTTTTGGCATATCTGCCACCTTCACACACTTCGGGGCACTTGTCACCTCACATGGTCGTATCAAATGTCCACATTCCGTATACACCATTTTTCTTCGACATTGCGGACAATTTTGATGTGGAGAATCTGTTTCTAGCCACCGCAAAATACATGTAGAGCCGAAGACATGTGAACAAGGAAGCATAAATGCGATTTCGACTTCTCCATCGCAACGAGAGGAACCAATATCTTCATTACATATTGTACAGCGTTGAGGAGAACTATCTGCCGGATCTGAACTAGAAGCTCTCGATGAGGATAGGGTTGATTGCGATTTTGTTGAGAACATCTTGGTAAACGGAACACCCATGAAGAGAAAGATGCGCGAGGAAGACAATGATAGGAAATGAATAAACATAGATTTCATCTTCCCACTCGACAAAACAAAAATTACTCATACATTTAATACATATACATATAGAACAAATCTACAATAGATCATTCGTCCACAAAGATTTTAAAATAGCCTTTCACACGAAAAACACAGTCATACTTACGGCGCAGGAGGCGATGTTTGCACATATACCCTTTATTTAGTACATTTAGTACCTAGCTACATAATATAATAATGCAATCTGACTTCAACCAAAAAAAAATTGGTATGATGACCTTATACCAGCTGAGTTATTCAGTATGCGGATGACGAAGCGAATGATGCAAATGATGGGTTTTGATTTATGAACCATGCAGTGTAGTGTAGTACAGTGGTTTGAGAGGAATAGAGGTGGATGTATAAATGTGTTACGCGATGGAGATAGATTGTGAGGATGGTTCACCAGTTGGGTGGGTGGACAAAATGAGGGGATGAGAGGGTGTGGGGTTTCACGTGCATGGGTTTTGAGACGTGGATCATGCGCTCTTGGGATGGGGATTAGGTAGGTAGGTAGGTAGGAGGTAGGTAGGTAGGTAGGTAGATAGTTTTTTATAAGAGTCATAAGAGTCTTGATAGATTTAGGGATGAAGATGAAGATGAAGATGAAGATGAAGACGAAGGTGTAGGAGTATATCATTCCGAAATCTATATATCGATTCAATTTATTTATCAATTCAAATTTCCTTTTCTTTCTTTTCGTCTTTTTTATAAGATTATCATAAGATTATATATATATATAATTAGTTATTTAATTCATTGATTAGAAGATATTTAGAATATTTCTCTTGCTTTTTTTCTTCTTTTGTTTGATAGATGAGATAATAGATGATGGATGATATTTGATATACAAAGGGCTTATATGATTTGAGCCCTTGTTTGTTGTATGGGGATGGGGATGAGGATGGGGATGGTTGCTAGGTATTAGGTGTTATGTATTAGATTAGCTATCTATATTTTTTATAAATTTAAGATGAGATGAGATATCACGGAGGCAGCAGACAGGATAACAGAAATCACTTTTATTGATAAGACGTAGCTCGAAGAGCTACGTTTCTATAGAAGGAACGGTTCCTTAAACACATTTATGTGTAGCGCTAGCCCCGACCGGGGCTAGCCTACACTTATCCGAGGTCCGACTCCTACGGGTCGGAACCCGAGCGGTCTCCGTATACCATATACGGGGACCCCGTGACAATACTGGAAGCCTTGAACTAGGGGAAATCAGAAGGTATTACTTTTGATCCGAAGAAATCTGAATTAATCCATTTTTTCAAAAGTCCCAAAAGAAATATTGAAAGCCCTAATATTCATATAGAGAGTCTTTTCATTATAGAAAAACCAGAATCATTAAAATAGTTAGGGGTTTACTTCGATAAAGAGCTTAATTTCAAACCTTATGTTCAAATACTGTTGGTTAAAGCTTTCACAATTGCAAATGCTTTATATTCACTTGGAAAGATTATTCGAGGTATCCTTTTAATCCTGTTTCAATGAGTAACAACAATTTGTATTCTCAAAAAGTGCTATTTTACAATCGAAACTTGATAACTTGATCGAATCAGAAAATGCAGTTTATACTTTACAATATCGAATCAAGTAGAAGGATATTTGAAACTTTTAAACAAGATTGTATTGATTAATACTCGAACAATCCTTTCACTGGCAGTATTCTATACAATCAATATTGCAATTTTGTTTAAAGAATCAAATCTAATACCTTTTGAGATTGAATTCAATTTGATCTTATAAAGCTTTGCTGTTCGAATTGTTTGGTTTGATCTTAATCATCCTTTTCGAATTCGAATCAAAAATATCCTAGCTAAAGGAACTAGGATTATTAAATCAAAATTCTCAAAATCAATTCTAGCTCTTCCAAAAACAGAATATATCAATCCAATTATTTTCTTTTTTTGAAGAATCAAAGAATCATATATTATTATAGAAATCTGGATTAATAATCCTTTTAATCGTTCAAAAGTATAAGCAACCAAAAACTTTGTAAGATTCCTATTTATAATCCCAATAAGCAATTTGCAGGTTTTTTTTGATAATTCGAAAAGTAAAGCTTTGAATGGTTTTATAGAAGGTAGTTCAATGATTTATCAATACAATCTACAAATAGATCGATAGGTTTTCTTATTTGGTTGTAATACAAAAATCTTCGATGTTGAAGCAATTGTAGTTTTAAAAGATATACAAGTTGCAATATTATTATTTTCAAATAGATTCGTTACAAATCTTTGGATCTTTTTGGATAATCTAGAAATCGTTATACAATTGTACTCTCATTCGATAAAATCCTCGCAAATTATATTCAAAGATTTCTGTATTTTAACTACCATTTGATCTTTTAGACCTCGTTTGTTACATATCCATCCTAATTCAATTCGAATTCGATAAATCCTTAATCACTTAGATATCCCTAAAAACGAAATAGTAGATATAATAATCAAAATGTCACGGGGTCCCCGTATATGGTATACGGAGACCGCTCGGGTTCCGACCCGTAGGAGTCGGACCTCGGATAAGTGTAGGCTAGCCCCGGTCGGGGCTAGCGCTACACATAAATGTGTTTAAGGAACCGTTCCTTCTATAGAAACGTAGCTCTTCGAGCTACGTCTTATCAATAAAAGTGATTTCTGTTATCCTGTCTGCTGCCTCCGTGATACAAAAAAAAAACAATACTTCTCTTTTTACCCAATTCTATTTGCACTTTTACCTTTTTAAAAAGAATTACTAAAACGAATATTAAATCAATAAAAGCTAAATTATAAATGATTATAATATTATTAAACTACAATAATCTTTTTATAATCTATTATAACAAATCAATTATACTTTCTTTTAATCAAACGATATTAGAATATATCCTAACAGCCAAATCTCAATATAACGATTTCGTAATATATTATAACTGTTTCAATCACGAAAATGCTTATATACTATACTCATATAGAAAAAGAAAATCCCCTCTTTATTTTTACTTTTATAAAATTGAAAACATTCAAAAGACTCTTTCAAAATTACTATCATCTAAAGCTATCCTTTATCTCTTGGGAAATATAAAAGAAACAACGAAACTAACAACTTGATTCAAATCTACAAAATTCTATCAGGATATATATTCTCGATTCTTTGTACAACTTATAAATTAAAGAATTACTTTGATTTTTATTTTTATTTTATTTTATTTTTGAATTCTTTTTGTATAAAGTGTTAGGTTTTGATTCGGAAAAATTGAACTTATATAAACTCTAAAAAAAAAAAAAAAAAAAAAAAGGAAAAAAACTTTATATTAACAAAATATACTAAAAAAGCTCGATTGCGATAACAAAGAAAAAAGGATCAGGAATCAAAAAATTTAATTGTATTATAAAGGACAACTGAAATATTTACCCAAAGGATTAACTCAATATATAACAATAATTATATAAACCCTATTGAAGCATTTAGCATATATAATATTAGTAAACTTAGATTAGCTAATTAGAAATCTAGGGGCCTTTCTTCCCTGATGTTCTTTGTTCCAATTGGGAATTTGAGGTTTGTGCTTCGCACAGAGCCTCGGACAAAAAATATCACACACACACACACACCTCTCCCCTTCTTGAATAATCAATCGTTTTTCATTAATCTTTTTATATATCTATTATATACAATCCAAAACAATTATTAATTCTATTAGTTATACTACTTGAAGCCTCTACAATATAATCTATTCAGTTCGTATTCCTATTCCCCCTCGCAATGTGCAATCGGGACGCATATATCTCGACCTACCTCTTTCACAATAGCTAGATAGAAGAGAAATACTCCCAGGAGTCCGAATACAGGCGGAATAGACCATTATCTTCAATTTTAAATAGAGGAAGCTGATTTCAGTACCATTAAGGAAACCGAAATACTTATTTTTTGAAACTACGAATGAGAGTAAAATAGACCAATATAGTAATTACTCTAATGCTGGAATGTATCATAGAGGTAATAGACAGGATAATAGGAATCACTTTTATTAATAAGACGTAGCTCGAAGAGCTACGTTTCTATAGAAGGAACGGTTCCTTAAATACATTTATGTGTAGCGCTAGCCCCGACCGGGGCTAGCCTACACTTATCCGAGGTCCGACTCCTATGGGTCGGAACCCGAGCGGTCTCCGTATACCATATGCGGGGACCCCGTGACAGAATGGATAATTAAAGACTATAAAACACAGGGGGTAAGATATTTAAGCGAGATAATAATCATTATATACAAAGGCGATATATTAGAATACAAAAAGATATATATTTATTCATGTAAATCATTTCAAACTTTGCTTTTACGAATATTGTAAAGAAATTTCAATTAGAGGGATGACATAAAAGGTGGAGGGTGATGTAAAGAAAAAAGAATGAGGAAATAGCTACGGGAAGCGACCCAGCAGTTCTCAGAATACTGCTCTTCGTTTGTTTCAAAGCATGATCATCTGGACTAGTACTCACATTCAGCTAACGAGTGTATTAATTCCTTCCAATATTCAACTAAAACTCATACAACAACCCATCAAATTACGACGAAACTAACTGTTAATGTGCACGACTTGAACTCTTATGCCTTCTCCGTTACTGTTGAAACTACAGCCGCAGACTCATTGACTCAGTGTCATACAGTGCATTTATTCACCATCTGTGCTATTATATAAGAATTGAGCTGATTTGGTGTGTAATTTCGAGTGGATATATAAGCGACAATTGGATTTCGTGCATATGAGCAAGGAGGAAGATTGGTGATTTCGTGAATATTAGGAGCAAGATTTGTTGCGTATGTGATTTATGTGAGAATTCCTAATAAGTTATTAAAACACTTAATAATATTTACCGAACCAATAGTTATATGATCACGTGATATATTAATAATATGATTTCATATTATTAAATTTTATTATTATATAAAATTTCGATCATATATCATATCAGAATGATTTATAATGGAATAGAATGAAATGGAAGCATATAGAATTTTCTTATTCTCAGATTGAATACTATTGGTTATTATTTCCTTTTATTATATAAAATGATTCTATAAGATTCGATTTAAATCGATCTTATTTATAATCATAGAATAGTGTAGAATCTCATTAAAATCTATAAATACGAAGATCTTCTTCAAAGAATTCTTCGAAAAAATAAGCAGATAAAAAATTCAATATTCAATATATATATAATTCTGACTTCAATATTCTATTGTTCATATATTCGATCACTCCTAAGCTAAATACGACTAAGTCTTCCACTATTATAATAAATAATATTATAGTATTATTATTATATTATTTATTATTATCCGATCAACCTCCTACGAGAGGTTATGAGCCCGGCTAGTCAAATACTAGCTTAAAAAGGGGTACTAGCTCGATTCAAAGCTATAATATTATAGCTATTGAGCTGTCGAATATCACTATATCGATATAATATCAATATCATATTGAATTATTATCGAAATATACTAAAATAAACCCTGAGGCCTGCGTCCCTGAAGCTAAACCTAATTGAGTGAATAAAATTAGGTCCCTAGACGATATATTTAAGCTATACGCTACCCATAGCGGGTGATATATCAATTTCTTCATACCAAGGTGCCCTAGCTTATTTAGGCTTTATTTTATAAAGTTTAAAATAAAGATCTAATTTAAGAGGTGGCTGGTTTATTATACCGAAATCGATCTAATTTCGATATTAAATCGAATCACTATCGAATTCCATTCAAATTTTAATACTAAATTCATCAAAATTAGTATTAATACTATACTAGATTAAAAGTCCATATAGCTTACATATAAAAGCTTAAAAATGGCTTCTGGTATAACTTTTAAAGGAGAACCCTTAAAAGGGAGGTCTAATTATATTGAATGGATAAATAAGGCTAAATTATACCTCGAAATTAATGGTTTTATGCCTTATATCGATGGATCCGAAACGCCTCCAAATAAATCATTATATGTAAATGATAAAGGAGAGCCTTATACCCCAGAATTGGCTATTAAATTCAATGAATAAGCTTCCGAATATCTTCGAAATGAAAAGAGAGCTTTAGGAGCTATTAAATCTATAATTAGCTTCGAATTAGTCGAAAGATTTAAGGATAAAACTACGGCTAAAACTCTCTGGGAAGCTATTAATAAAATATTCGGAGAATCTTCACTAGAACTAATGGGGAGATATCTGAATAAACTAATAGAATCCAATTATAATAGTTCTGATGATATGGATGATTATACTAATTCTATTCAATCATCGTATAACTATTTAAAATCAATGAAATACGAAATTCCGAAGGCTTTTATAGCATGGTTTCTTTTTAGAGGCCTACCTAGTTCTTTCGATGGTTTTGCCTCTAGAAAATACGAAGAATTAGCTAAGGAGCTAGCTAATAATGACAACAATATTGATTTAGATAATTTATTTTCTGAATTAATATCTGAAGAGGCTAGAATGAAATCTAATACAGATTTCAATGCAAATAAGGCTAGCTTTAAAAATAAGAATAAAACTCCTTATTGTAGTCATTGCCGAAAGAAGGGTCATTTAGAATCAAAATGCTTCATTAAATACCCTGAATTAAAGAATAATAAGGGTGCTAATAATAAGCAATCTAATTCTAATTCAAATTCGAATTCGAATAATGATTCGAGCAAAAAGAACCCTCTTTCAAACAAACAGTTAATGACTGTGAATCATAATATCGGAATAGCTAATTTAGCTAATATTTCGAAATATAAATTCATATTAGATTCCGGTGCCACAGAACATTATTGCCCTAATAAAGAATGGTTTATTAATTATAAACCATTAAAGAATCATTGTATCACTGTAGCTAGTGGTGAAAACGTCTCAATCGAAGGAATAGGCGATATTCCTATTATTATTAATAATAATTCAGAGGTGATTATTCAAGGGGTATATTATATACCCAAATTAGCTACAACCTTAATTAGTACGAATAAAATAGCTACTAGAGGTTGGGCTAGTCATATTATCCCTCCTGGAGACAAAATCAACCTAGTTCATAAAGGGTATAATATTAAAACCACAGCTCCTTGGATCAATAATGCTTATTATTTAGATTTTAAAATAAACTCTAAATATATCGAAAGCATTAATACCAATAACAGCTCTGAATTCGAAGAAGAACCAGAGCTATTAGCCAATAAAATCGATTTGAATCTAATGCATAAGAGATTAGGTCATATCAATAAGGATCATCTCATCAAATCCTTAAATATTAAATCAGAAGATAATATATCTGATTTAAATACATGCGAACCATGTAAATTCGGCAAATTCCATCAAATAATAAGCCGAGAACCTTCTGAAATACCTCCTATATCGAATAAATTCGAAAAATTCAGCCTTGATATTGCAGGGCCCTTTCGAATTACAGGAATTAAAGGTGAAAAATACTTTTTAACCTTTACGGAATGGGCTACTAGAGCTATTTGGGTATATCCCATTAAATTCAAATCACAAGCCTACGATATTCTAATAGAGTTTTATAATCTAATTAAAACTCAGTTTAAAATTAACATTAAAATATTAAGACTAGATAATGCTCTAGAGTTTTTATCGAATAAATGGTCTATTTTCATCAAAAATCACGGGATTATTTCAGAGTATATAAGCCCGTATACGCATTCCCAAAATGGAATAGCTGAGGTATTAAATAGATATATAATCGAAAGATTATTATGTCTAATTAAAGAAAAAGATATTCCTCTTTTTCTATGGCCTTATCTAATTCAGGCTATAGCCCATATCAAGAATAGAACCTATAATAGTTCTATTAAATCATCACCTTTCGAATTGATATATAATAAGAAACCTAATCTAGATTACATAAAAATACTAGGTTCACTCACTTATATATTGAATAACAAAGAAATTCGAAAAGGGAAAATGGATTTTAGGGCTCGAAAAGGTATATTAGTAGGTTTTGAATCCTCTAATAACTTTCTAATATATATCCCTGCAATAAAAAGAGTGATTAGTGCAAGGGATGTTGATATTCAGGAGAATTTAAAATATTCCGATGAATATAAAAATCAGGATTTAAATATTTTGGAAGAAGAAAGCCCTGATTTCGAACCTATTAATACTATAAGTCAAGAAGAAGAAAATTCAACTTCAATTATAGTAGAAACCCCTACTCCTGAAAGGGAAATAGTCGAAATATCCGACGAATCAGAGCTTTCGGATGTTGAAATCAAAGAAAACTCTTTCGAAAAACCCGAAATTCGAACCTCTAAACGAATTAGAGGTCTAGAACCTGAAAATAAAGGCTTTTCATATGATCATAAAGGTGTGTCATACTATGGTCTAGCTTTTTCGGGGTATTTTAATTCGATCAATAAGGGTGTGAATCTCGAAATCGACGACGAAAATTCGAAAAACCTTCAATTAGCCTTCGATATTCGGCTTAATAATAACAACAAAATCATTATTAAAAAGCCTGATCATATATTGACCGAACCAAAATCCTATAAAGAAGCAATTAGCTCACCGGAGAAAGAATATTGGCTAAAAGCTATGGACTACGAAATAAATACCCTTGAATTGAATAAAACCTGGGATATTATTAATAATCCAAATAACAATAAAACCCTTAAAACTAGATGGGTTTATAAAATAAAGGATTTGGGTGATTTCATCGAATTCAAAGCTAGATTCGTAGCTAAAGGATTCGAGCAATTATACGGATTAGACTATATTGATACCCATGCATCCGTAGTTAAATCGATGGCTTGGAAGCTATTATTCGTATTAGCTCTCCAAAATGATTGGCTAATTCATAAAATCGATATGGTATTAGCTTTTGCTCAAGGCAATATCGATACACCTCTGATCTTAACCCCTCCTGAAGGCTTTAATGAATTAAATAATAAAGCTTTAAAATTAAATAAGGCTTTATACGGTCTAAAACAATCGGCTCGAATCTGGTATTATACCTTAAAAGACATTCTAAACAAATTAGATTTCAATAATCTAATCACTGAAGAATGTATTTTTATCAATAAGAATAAGAATATCATTCTCAGTATATACGTCGATGATATAGCTATTATAGCTCCAAATCAAGAGATTATTAATGAATTCATTAGTAATCTTAAAAAGCATTTCGATTTAAAAGATCTAGGGCCTATTAAAGACTATTTAGGCATTCAAATCGAAAGAAAAGCCGACTGTTTAAAGCTACACCAATCAGAACACACCAAAAAGATATTAGCTAGATTCGGAATGCTAGATTCACACCCTGTTTCCACTCCAATGGATCCGAAAATAAAGCTTTACTATAATAAAGAAAAAGCTAATAATAAGGATATAAAATTATATCAAGAAATTATTGGTTCTTTATTATATTTATCACTTGGAACTAGATTAGATATAGCTTTTCACGTCGGTAGATTAGCTAGTTTCTCGTCCAATCCTAGCTCTATACATCTCCAAGCCGCAAAAAGAATACTACGATATTTAAGAGGTACTATTAATAAAGGTACTAATTATAAACGCAATAATAACCCTTATATTAAAGGTTATTGTGATTCGGATTATGGGGGTGATGTTAATACGTATAAATCAACTAGCGGATACGTATTTACACTAGCAGAAGGGCCTATTAGTTGGAAATCTAAACTACAATCAGTAGTAGCTCAATCAACTTCAGAGGCTGAATTTATAGCTATTAATATTGCAGCTAAAGAGGCTATATATATTAAAAAGCTATTAAAAGAACTCAATCTGTATAAACAAGATAAATTCCCACTATATACAGATAATCAAGCCGCGCTAGCACTTGCTAAAAACCCTATATTTCACGAAAGAAGCAAGCATATAGCAATACGGTTTTACTATATTAGAGATATTATAAATTCAGGTGATTTAGATCTAATTTATATATCTACTAATGATCAAAAAGCCGATGGCCTTACTAAGCCATTAGCTCGAATTAAATTAATCGAATTCTTAAAACAGATTAATTTATATTAATATTATTAAAATATTTAATACACTTATTATGGGGGTGTGTGAGAATTCCTAATAAGTTATTAAAACACTTAATAATATTTACCGAACCAATAGTTATATGATCACGTGATATATTAATAATATGATTTCATATTATTAAATTTTATTATTATATAAAATTTCGATCATATATCATATCAGAATGATTTATAATGGAATAGAATGAAATGGAAGCATATAGAATTTTCTTATTCTCAGATTGAATACTATTGGTTATTATTTCCTTTTATTATATAAAATGATTCTATAAGATTCGATTTAAATCGATCTTATTTATAATCATAGAATAGTGTAGAATCTCATTAAAATCTATAAATACGAAGATCTTCTTCAAAGAATTCTTCGAAAAAATAAGCAGATAAAAAATTCAATATTCAATATATATATAATTCTGACTTCAATATTCTATTGTTCATATATTCGATCACTCCTAAGCTAAATACGACTAAGTCTTCCACTATTATAATAAATAATATTATAGTATTATTATTATATTA
The DNA here is from genome assembly GCA_029531795.1 of Sclerotinia nivalis. NCBI lineage: Eukaryota > Fungi > Ascomycota > Leotiomycetes > Helotiales > Sclerotiniaceae > Sclerotinia > Sclerotinia nivalis. The sequence continues at coordinate 2,682,555 of JAPEIS010000003.1, forward strand.
TTTATTATTATCCGATCAACCTCCTACGAGAATTTATAGTGTACACGTAAGGTTGAGTATTCGGAGGGTATTTTGATGATTAAGAGGGATTAGTTTGGTGGTGGGCCATTTAGTATTGATACTTATAAATAATAGGAGTGACGGTATAGAAGATACTGAAATAATCAGTTGCTGTAAGCTGCATTGCATAAAGTGAGAGAGTACAAAAATATGATAGGACTAGACGGACTAGATACTAAATTGCTGGCAACGGGCAAGAATGAAAATGAGCCACTTGCAAACTCAGCCCACTCAACCTACTCTGTGATCTAAACAACCCACACAGAATTCAAGAACAGCCAGCACCCAACACGCACTCTCCAATCTCGATTTCCTCGCAAATAAAAACAACTCACCCCTCTTCCATTTCACTCATCACCTCAATCTCATTCCCCTCCATAACAGCCTCCATAACAGCCTCCATAACAGCCTCCATAACAGCCTCCATAACAGCCTCCATAACAGCCTCCATAACAGCCTCAAAATTCCTCTTCTGATATCGCTTAGCAAGCTTAGCAAAATACCTTCTCAACTCCGCATATATCACTTTTGAGTTTTTCAAACAGGTTAGGTCGACATATTCATGTTCTCGAAATTTTAGATTGAGGGTATATAGATTTAAGTCTGAGTTGTAGCTGAAAGATACCAGAATACTAAAAGGATACGTGGAAATTTTGAGAGAGGATGATTTGGTGTTGTTGTTTTTTTGAATAGATGGAAAATTAAAGGATGAAGGACGAAGGGTAAAGTTTTGAGTGGGGGTAGTGGAATTTTTATTCGGATCGGGATGGAAGGGGAATTTTGGCTTTGCGCTCGGGTTGGTTTTCGTTTTAGAAATAGAGGGAAAATATTTTCTTATGTAGAGGAAAAGAAATCCGAGTATTAATGTAAATAGTAAATAGTAGATTGAATACTTGTATCCTACTGCATCCCTAATCCTCTATCCTTATAAACACATCCAGCGAGCGGGATTGATGAATCTACATTTGAAAGTCAACAAATCTTTTTCCCCCCTAACAGCGCAAGCGAGAAATCAGGGGTAAAGCCATCAACAAGAAGAATTTTCACTCTTATATCAAAGTTTTGAAATTATGATTATGCAAAGCAAAGGCAAACTCACCAATAAGGCCTTCTCACTATCATCCCAGCAATGAGAAGTCTGCGCAAAAACTAGGCATTCAGGCGGTAGATTTGCAATGGCTTGGCGTTATATAGTTACAATATTGAGGTCTAGTTCAATGGCCTGAAGATGAAGCGTGTAAGCGAGGTATAGCTTATGATGTATATCAAAGTCTCGATAATTTGCGGTCTGGAGGGTTTGTATGTGGAATTTTGAAGTTTATTCGAAAATATTTATTTGTCTGTATTATTGCTGAGGTTCGATGTTAGACTTACTAATTCGGCGTATTTGAGTCATGTAAGTATCTATCAACTCGAACATTTAAGTAGTTTTCCTCACCGACACCAATTTGAAGACTTCAATTTACATGCTTGAAATGCCTCGCAACTATTGCATATTGGTAATATATGAAATAAATGATTCAATAATTTCCCTCAACCAACCATTAAACCTTTTAAGTCAACATTAAAAATGATGAACAAACCAACAAGAAGCCATTATCTCTCCCTCACCCTACCCATTTCAATCTACATTCCATCTCTTGATGAGAAGTTCCCTGAACTGTTCTTTTACATCATACACTTCCCTCAAGCTACGTCCTCGCACTGAATTTCGCGATGGATTGTGAGTAGCGGGTATATTCATTTTCCCCCTTATTATCGAACGTGAAATTTTGCTTCTCAATTGGATGGTGAATGAGGTTGTGGCGAACTGATTGTGAAAGTAAAGTCCAGAATAGAGATTTACCAGACATGTATGAATAAAAATGATGTGGCTTTAGAAATAGCGAAAGGAGACTGCAAGGTTTTGCGGCGATGACCCCAAGAATGAGGATGAGGTATTAAGCATTTTTCCGTATGTAGATTTTAGATATAAAGAGAAAGCTAGAAAATAAAATAGATAATTTTATGAGAAAAAAGAATCACTAAAGAATACGTAAGAAAAATCATTAAATTATATTACACGATCTTAATAAAATAAACACACCAATAATAACGATAACGAGCAAGAAGCCACAGAGCTCTATAGACGATGTCAGTAAGGAAAGCATCCGAATCACCCGGTAAATATTCAAATTCAAGTATTTGAAGATGTGTACTACCTACTACTTATATGATGACTACATCGTACTACCTATTATGCTCAACTCATTATTCTATAGATCAGGGAATCTTGACTAGTCATTAGGTACTTAGGTATCAGCTACCACCCATTACCCAGATAATCAATCATCCCTCTCATGTCACGGGGTCCCCGTATATGGTATACGGAGACCGCTCGGGTTCCGACCCGTAGGAGTCGGACCTCGGATAAGTGTAGGCTAGCCCCGGTCGGGGCTAGCGCTACACATAAATGTGTTTAAGGAACCGTTCCTTTTATAGAAACGTAGCTCTTCGAGCTACGTCTTATCAATAAAAGTGATTTCTGTTATCCTGTCTGCTGCCTCCGTGATAAGTATTTCCGATTGTAGTTGATCACAATTCGATTATAAGCTTGAAAAGAATGCTATTAAAGCAATATCATCTGTATATCCAAATCTTCGGATGGGATTGCCTAACCAAAACAAAGGGGCTATATAAAGCATAAAAAGAATAGACGAAATTGGAGAGCCTTGTGGTAAGCCACATTCAAGAAGGGGAGGACGAAGTCCTTTCCTTATATCTAACTACGAAGGATCATATGACCTATTGTCTATGAATTAGCTACGTATATAGCTTCAATAACCCAACTTTCTCACACTATTAATAAATACCACCCGTCTGCCTGGGTCTCTCTTGTAAGGCCATAACTACCCTTCTTTCCTTGGATATGCACCATGCTAGTTTCGCTCATAGTCCTATAATTAAGCTCTTCCATCGCAAGTATCGAGCATACTCATCCTGCTTTAAGATGGCTAATAATCCTGATAATGCACTACTTTCACTCGAATATTGATCAAATTCATCTGATATTTTGTACTGAAATTTCCAGCATCCACCCCATCACCAAAAATATTGAACTCAACCCTCCTCTTCACTCATTTTCGGTGAATCCATTTACAGAATCGAGGCTATGCCACGCCAAGCACATATGTATGAGCGATTTACGTCCCGATGCCGGGTTAACTTTCCAAAAAAATAATAATAAGGTTTATTCACTGCCTGGCTATAAAAAAACACCTCCATTCTATTCTTCATCGTCCTTACACTTCAAAATTTCGAGTCAGAAGTCAAGATCCTCTGAGGACTTGGAACTGTAGGCAAAAGTATGCGAGGGCCTCATTTTTTGTAAGAAATGATGGGACTCTCGAACCCTATGCATAAGCTTACCTACCTACTGGGCCACAATACCACCATCCCCGAGCTCTAACAAAACACTAGGAGTCTGCGCTCCCTCAACCCCTTCCATCTCCGCCTCTTGAACATCTGCGAAACTCGGCATATCAACCACAAACACAGTACCATCATCACATTCCCCTTCAATCTCATCTGCTGGTCAAGGAAATCATAGAGAACTTGATTTCATTCGAGGTTGTTGATCACAGAATCTGATAAGCGAGGCTGTTTCCCCTGAGGTGAGCTCATGTTGATCTTTCTTTTGCAGAGCCATGATGATCTTATTTTGGATCTCAGCACCAGGTTGAAGAATAGCTGCTGAATAAGTCTAACCTTTATCGATGTAACCCCTCAAGAGCTCCCCATTTCAAGCTTCCTTATGTGGTGTTGTGTTGATTGTAAGTCCTTGATTCTCCTCCCATCTTCATTTTTGCTCAGCCGAGCCCTCTCAAATTATCTCATAACCACATTCAAGACCAGCCTCGTCTATAATCTCCCAGCCGTATCTACTATCCAATCATCTAATTTTGGCTTGCTGATACTCATCTGATAGAACCCGAGAAATAAACATGACATAGATAATCTTTTCCCAAGAACCTTCCATCTTCTTCCTCACAACAACAACAATAATAACAATATTTGCACGACTTAGCAACACCGCCACCTTCTTTGTTAAGAGCTATTATCTACAGTCCTGATCAATTTCTTCTTGTATTTCTTTAATCTCAATTCTTTTTTGAGGAAGAAATATCTCTTTCCTTTTTTGTTTCTACAAGTTCTTTTCAACAAATCAAGCATAAATTTGCAGTACTTTCCAACTTCTAAGATATCGAGAATTTCCTCTGATTGCCTCTTACTCTGCAAGTGGTAATGGAACTGGACAGTACCTAATACAATTTTACTCTCTATTTGCTTGTTCTTGTAAGTATTAATTCTCCTTGTCCACCTTTGAAATTCAAAACTCTCACTGTCTTGGAGTGTCTTGTCCAGATAACTTCAATAGTATTTGCATTAAGATCTTTGCTAATACTTACTTCAAGAAACATAGTGGAACATTTCAATTTGCTACTATTTTGCTCTCAAATTGCTCTACATTCATTGCCCATTGCTCCACCTTGTAAGTACCACTACTTCTCTACTTAGCAGTCTCTTGAAGCTCAAAATATTACACCAACATGAATTCTTTAACCCAGATACTTTCAAGATTAAAATAATCCACTTTAATCTCATTTAAACATTGACTAACAAACAATTTTACAGGAAATAAAATAACTCAATTAGTAGTTCTGACTTCATTTACTTTTTTGTATACTCAAGTCCTTCTTTTCCTTTATCCTTTTCCAGAAGTTCAAGATAGTATAAGATCGTCAAATGTCTTATCAATATCTTCAAAAATCATTCTATTTAAAAGATTCCTTATCGAGCATTGACTAATAGCAAATGAATTTTCATAGCTTGAATACCATACAATCAAAACAGGATTCAATTTCTATTTGTTCACTTGAACATTGAGCCAACAAAGAATTTCTGATTCAGACTACGGCATTCACAGCTTCTCAGACATAATTGTGAGTTTAATCACAAATTTCAATTACTATGATTGTTTTACTAATTAGATCAGTCAATAGGTTACTGAACCCAACAAGTACAACTGATATTTGGTCATTTCACTTGGCCTCCAAACAAGGATCCTCGAATAAATCCACCAAACAACAATACAATCAAAGTCTCAGGCATACCATACCTCGCAACTATGACTACTGTCAAGCCAATTGTTGAGGAGCGCCAACATCACTCATGGGGTTTGTTGGTACAAGGACGTCCTGCTACTCCCTCGGAGGGTAGAGCTCAGGTAAGCAACTTAGAAGTCAGAATACAAACCCAAACATTAACAGATTATAGCAATATACTAGGATTGGATGTAAGGATACACAATCCCTTATTACCCATAACAATGGAACTTGCTTGGAATTCGGTCCTTGGGTACGTACATCTATTGTGGATCTTGCACATTAGCTAATAATTTCTTAGGACTTAGTTGATGAATTTGATGCAACCAAACCCTTTTATCAGCAAGTACTCCTTATCGACACTACCATCAAGGATATCCAATCAGTTCGAGTCCGCCATAATGATCAAGTTGGTGATGAGGTCGATGTGTTCAAGGGCTTTAGGACTATTCCATACACAGGAGAGATTCATCAACATGTTTACCCGAACGGTGAAACATATACTCAGGTACCGAGTTACTATGCAAGTGTATCGAATACGGCTTCGATGTACTCCACCACCAATAAATCTGACATTATTGGCGAGGCACACCCTGGTCTATCATCGGATACCAGATTTGGCGTCCTAGTACCAAACCAAAGCCAAAATCAAAACCAAGGACGTGGTGGAAATTCGTATCGAGGCAATGATCGACAAAATGGCCGAAGCAACCAACATTATGGTGAGCGTGGAGGTTGTGCCCAACTAAACCGTCGTGGAAGACGCGACACGCACTTTGGACGTGGACAGGGACGTGGACAGGGACGTGGTGAGGGACGTGGTGATGGACGTGGACATGTACGTGAAAGTACACGCGGCGGGAGACATTTCGAGAGTGGTGGCCACCATCATAATACTAGCAGCACACAAAATGGAAATAATCAGCGTCGGGAGGATGATTACGACGAGGAACGCTGGTGGGGCCAACCTGCTCCTCGGGAGATTCTAGCTGGCTACCAAGACGAAGCTGATCGCAGCTATCCTAGCTACGATGAAGACGATCGTCAATATTCTAATTACAAACCTTACCACCCAGATGATCATACGTACTTGGGACCAAATGGAGAGGGATTTCCTCACCTCACGCTGACCCATGGGCAGCAAGCACCAATCTATCGTGGGTTCGAAGAGGCGTATCCTCTAATCCCTCCACCTAACGCAGTATTAATGTCCTATAACGGACCCATCAATCCTTATGCTCATCCAGTTCCTATCGAAGGCAACCCATATGGATTCCCCAATTTTTACCAATCAATGCAAAGTAGAGTTCCATTCAATAGCTATACAAGCAGCAGTGCGGTTTACTCGCCAGAATCGGAAATGGAAAGCCATGTCGGTGGCCATTCTCCGTATTTCGTACCTGGTCATGATGTTGGGGTTGATGTTTCGATGGGGTCGGACAATGGTCATGAGGCGACTAATCCACGTCCTCGAGTGGTTTTACCTCCCACTACTCCAGGCGGCCAAACATACGTCAGCTATTCGGCCGGGTATGAGGGGCATTTGCGCGCAAATGTACATCCTCCAACGCCATTCGGACCTTCTGCTGGCCGTTCTCCCATGAGAACTACCACGAATGAAGGTTCCCCACTGATGCGCCCTCGTCGTCACGCAACTGATCCAAACATGTCATTCACCCCTTTGACACATGCTCGTACAACATCAGGATCTGGTACAGATTTACGTCGATTGGCGACGGGTAATTCTGGATTTGCAATTGCCGAACCAAGAAGTTCGCCAAGCGCCAGTGCATTCTCTCCAGGATCGGGCTCACCACGGCATGTAAATATGGACTCGATGACAGCCAGAAGCTCTCCTGGTATGTCATTCTCAAATCTGAGTGTGGTTGGTGGCCCCATGACAAGAAATGCATCTTCTCATGAGCTCAAGTATGCTGGATATTCAATCCCAGGGCAATCCATCCCATCATCGGGTTTGGTCTCACGTACTTCAACTCCACTCGCCAATCCCGGTCGTCGCTGGTTTGAATCCAGACAATTTGTTCCAGACGGAAGCAGATTGTCATCCCCTGGTGTCACTAGCCCTTGTCAGAACAGTCGCATCTGGGCAGAGCCTAGGTCCGAGGATGGACAAATGTGATTGGGGAGAGACGTGAAGACATACACGGACAGAAACGTGTGAGGAGAGGTGAGAGATGTGGAGGAGCGACGTGTTTTGACAATACGAAGGTATTAGGTTTTTTAATATGGTTATGATGGGCTCGTGGACAGAGATACTTGAATGCTTAGTCGATGAGTCTTTATAGTCAGGTTACTTCTCGACTTTTACTCAATCTTCTTATCCAAACGGTGTAATGGCGAAGGGAAGATGGTACTCGGATAGTTAGATAGTTGGATAGCGAGAGTCTTGACAGTTCGATTTCAACATTGACTCTTTACTCAGTCATTCACCAGTTGATAGTTATTCCTGACTTTTAACGGTGGGCTGATTGCAGGTAGCCCCACAAGATGAATAAAATGCTTTTTTATAAGTTGGTGATTCTCATTCGACTCTTGTGCTTGTGAGATGATGATTGTGAAAGGTTTCTTTGTAAATGAGGGACGTCGTCAGGTTGATTAATAAGCATAATTCTTATCCTTATCCTTATCCAAGCTCCAAGCTTCCAAAAAGTTGCAGGCAACAGCTTCAAATATTCAGAATGCGGTTTAAGACTTCCGTCCGGAATATTCAGACTTTCAGCAGTAAGTGTTATTTCTTTGGTTCTCTAGAAAGATGGTCTCACAACTTACAAAATTACAGAACTGACAGCTTCATTGTCATCACTTGGCAAAGTAGCTTGGGTACGCCTGGACGACAATGGAGTACGATTCACAATTATTCCTGAGACAGGAACTCAAGTATGGGCGTGAGTAATGCATTCATTACAGTTTGAACTGAAATGCTAATCCAGGAAAGGTCTCTCTCAATTGACTCTATATTTGAAGACTACACAATTCAATCCGCCGCTCCAGATAATACGATCAACATAGAACTACCCCTCCCACCCCTCCATCGCGCTTTAAAATCCGCAATAAACGCGTCATCTGCTTCAATACGACTCACTAAACGAGATGGAATGCCAGTACTATCTCTCACAGTTATTACAAATACTATGATGCATGGAAAAAGCGCAAACTTTCTTGGTGGTGAAGGTGAAGCAGCAGATCCATTTAACGAAGGGTTCCGCGAAGAAAGTCTTGATGCGAATATAAGAAGAGATAGAGAGGCTATCGTTACTCAGGATATTCCCATACGTATTTTGACGGCAGATAGTGTGGAAGGAATACACGAGCCAAGGGTTAGAGATCCGGATGCGCATATTATGCTGCCTTCTCTGATACAGTTGAAAGCTATCTCCGAACGTTTCACGAAGCTCGCAATGGCCACGGCATCTGGTGGAACGAGAGGAGTCAGTGGAGGAAATATACCGAAGTTGGAGTTGAGCGCAAATATGCATGGTAGTTTGAGATTGAGTATTGCTACGGATGCATTGAATATCTCAAGTGTATGGACAGGTCTCAATAATCCGGAATTGGACCCAAGGCAAATGGAGGATGGAGAAGATGAAATTGAAAACCATCCAACAACGAGACTTAAAGCTGCTGGTCCGGATGCTTGGTCAACTGTTAGAATAGACGGAAGAGATTGGGGAAAAGTACTTAGTGTTGGGAGACTTGGTGGAAGAGTAATTGCTTGTGAGTATTTCACGTTCTGAGGTTGATGATTCATACTGATAATTTTAGGTTTCGTCAATGATCATGCGTTGATATTATATGTATACCTTGACAACTATGATGAAGGCGACGAGTCTGTTCTAACGGTATGACCCATAATATTTATCAGCATTCACATTCTAACGTTCTCTAGTACTACATTTCTTCGTTCAGTGCATAAATCACCAAAAAGAACTTGGGAAATATTGTTTCAGCGATGGCGTTTGGGTTGATACCACATTTTACATTGAGCATCTGTTTTACAAGGATACAACATGTTCCAGGATATAGCTTCATGAACAACAAAGTTATCTGTAGCTTTAATATACCTCTGGGGGTACACTACACACATGATTTTGAGACCTCAGCCCTACACTCCTCCCCGTCGTTCCCCGTTTCTGCGTCAAACATCCGGCCACCTCTCGCGCCCATTCAGCTATGTCTCCGTGTCACTCCTTCGTGGAGAAGCCCACGAGTACCCCCTCCCTGTCATATCCCTGAATCGCCCCGAGAAAAGGTATTTCAGGTTCGTCCAGATACAACCGCAAAGCGTACCCATCACCCATCCTAAATCGTCTAAAATCATAATCATACCGGGACTAGTACTCCAATGCATTACCCGTCTCGTTATCTGATCACTGCATCGTTTATTTCGTGCTTCTGGTGATGGAAATAGTTGGCTTGAATTGTAGAATTGTTCAAATATGTTTGGTGTGATGCATTCTGTGTATATCTAGAATGTTCAGGATGTTCTTGTCGAGTTTATTTTATGGAAATTTTATGATATGAATGGATAGTATTAGCCATGCTTTAAGTCTTTTGTGTCGAAGGTCTGGGAGTTGGCTCAGATTCTTTAGGTGGTTTTATTGAAGACGAAAGGGCGCTTAAATCTTTAGTCTTTTATTTTTATTTTTATAATATAGTTGATGTCCTTCCTACTTGTATAGATGCTTCTCATTCGCTTCCACCCCCCTCCCAAAAGTAAAAAAAAAAAAAACGCTTTAATTATTCCCTTGATTTAATATGCTTGTTTTTTCTCGGAGTATCGAAACTTACAAATTTATTCTGCTCTATATCCGCCATAGGAAGCTGCTCGCGTGGACGATTCCATGAACCAAAATGAAAGCATGAATTTCTGCTGGCAATTATCAGGTTGGGAGAGTGTATTTTTGTTATGAACCATGGCAGATAGAAGCCATGGTGCGAGATGGGGCTCGTGAAGGACATTTCGTAATGGATGAAGCTATTTCAAATATTCGATTTGGAGGGGCCGATGAAAACTCCGTGTATATGTGTGTCAAGTGTTTGCTTAAGCCTGTGGCGCTATCTCGCAGAGTTTTGGCGCATTCTCTCATGCAATGAAGGCGAATTTCTAGACTATTTGAAGGTGAAAAGCCCTTGTATTGAAGACGTTTTGAGGAATAAATTTATGAGAGATGAGAAGTATTTGTTATTATTTATAAGTTCATTTTTTGACATTTATGCATCGGAGTGAAAAGGGGTTATATAAGAGTTTTCATTTATTTCGCTTAAGCCTGGAATACGTAGACTCGCCTAATACTGATGCTATTTTATGTGGAAGGAAAAATAAAGATGCTAGATGGGTGTCTAGAAAGAGCTCCTAGGTTAATATGGTGATTGGCACGTAAATTACTATCAGCGTAGTAGATTCGTCATATGTCTGCCTTAAAAGAAGTCTCAAAAGCTCTAGTAATTGATGCCAAGGTTCAGTTCTCTCGTGGATAAAAACTTCTAATTTGTGACCTCCATTTTCTACATTCGCGCCTCCTCTATGTCTGATATTTTCTGTCGTGTCTCATAGTCTAAAATTCATGACTAATCTATAGTAATCACCTAATGACCATGTTGGTGGTCATTGGTACTCGCTTAGACCATATATCGTTGAGCGTTTAGTGAGTTTGGGTTATATACATGTCGATGTGAAATTGCCCCTGGATGAATTCCAAAACAACGGCTGCATATGCGAAAAGACTATTCTAAATGGATCTTACATGCTCCGTAGACCTGACAAAGATCAGATGCAACCTACGGTAAATCATCCTGTTGCCAAGTCAAATGCATTCTTTATATGTAATTGTGTAGTCGTTTCTCAATCTCTAGCTTCCTGTTTTCTCTACTAATCTACTAGAGTAAACACAAAAGGGAGTTGGGCTCTGCACGATTGTATCACAAAAGAATTGCCTTCATATGATTCTTTCAAAAAATGACAAGAAGATTCATGCTGCTACTGTACCAATCTCGTTCATATAAGTAGGGTTGCATTCCTATTATTTCACTAGTGAAGATGGATAGAGATGCAAATTAACTCTAAGCATCGAAATAGTTATTCCTACAGCTTTTGTACGTTGTTTGGAAAGTGCCCGGATATGCGGTTGGATTCCAAAGAGATATATATACAAGAGCAGGAACACCTTAACCTTCTGAAATGGAACTGTTTCCATGGCAGATGACCACGATTGATTAGATATCTAAAAATATTAACCTGAATTTAAATCTGGACCTTCCTTCCAGGCCATTACTGGAAGTCTAGAAATATTACGAATTCGCACCTTTCGTTTCTGTCTTCACTCTCAATTTCAGTACAGAATCTTCCTTCACTTATCAACTGGCTATTCTCTTGCATAACTAACTACTCATAATTATTCAAGATTAATGCAGAGCTGATTACCACATCAACTTGATACGGGTCGTACGGCTGGTTCAATACGCTTCCCTAAGGTTACGGATGTTGAGACACTCGCGCTCAACAGCAATCACCCCATCCCCCAGACGTACACCCGCGCATAACAATAGAAGCAAGGGTCGTCTATGCACCGTATACTAAGCTCTACAATACCATGATCCATGGATGCGCTCAGTACTGCGGTCTCCAATCCAGCCAAGATACACCCGCGCTCAACAATGGCTACAATGCCCTTGTAAAAACCGTAGACGTAAACCGTGTATATTTGTAGTTGCTTGAGTTCAATACAGCCTCATTAGCGTACTTCTTGTACATTTTTCCTAATACTTAAGTTCATTCTCAAGCCGTCTATCTTCTCGACATAACATCAAAAAGCTTCTAACCAAAATTCAAAAGCTTCTTTAAGATACCTTGATATTCAAACAAATACCTTCAAGAACTTCTTGAATAAACATTTTGACAGTATCAAAGGTCTTCTACTCTTTGAACTTTCAATAATTTTACAGTACCTTTTTAAAACAAGAAAAACTCCTTCAACAAACCACAAGATGTCACAGTCAGGATTCTTTGATGACATGGCATCAGGCATGGAATTCTTTTCGTATGATAACATTGATCTATCATCATTTCAATACGATGGAGATGTAGGAATACCCTTATACGATGAGGTACCCCCGAAAAGCCCCCCTCTTTCACCTACGCCCTCCAGAGAAGAAACTCCAGAGTTCCTCCGTAGTGTCTTGGAAGGCACTGAGTTCTCTGAGTTGCGGCCACGATCGGAGAAAGAACGTGCTCAGAATGGTGCTAAACCTAGTTCTGAAAAGCCCTCCGAAGATTTTCAAAAGCTAGATTCTGAAAAGCCCTCCGAAGAGTCTCAAAAGCTAGATTCTGAGCGCCAATTTGATGGTAAAGCCAATAACACCAATGAACCATCTGTCTCAATGACCTCTGATCCACCACAGGATGTCAATAATGCTACTACCGCGTCTGATACCCCAGAAAACACTGCGGAAAATATCACCGATGACATCGACAACGATTCCTTGTTTGGAGACTTCGAGGATTCTGGTCTGGGTATTGATGATGATGGCTTTGACACTGCCTTCGACGCCGGAGATTGCAAGAGTGTCAAAAATAAGAACAATGTTCTGACTCCTATTGCCACTGTCTTGGAGCCAAATAGACTCCACCTCCCCGAACCCCCACGTGTGAATACTTCACAACAACGACTTCACCTACCGGATCACCCAGGTGACAACCCCGCAAAGGATAACAACGGAACCAGACTCCATCTTCCCAGCACCCCAAGTGCGGACATCCAACAAGCTGCAGTCAATACCTTTGTCCAACAGCAAAATAATGTTGGCCAAGAAAACTCGACTGCTCCATTGAAACCTCGTAATGCCAGGAGTGGTCGAAGGCAAGGAGGTGCTGGTACCTCTGGCAAGATGAGTCGTCCTCAGAGTCATGATCGTGCTCGTGCGACTGGACCAACAACAAAACTTTCTGGGCCTCCACCGTCGGTGTTCCAACCTCTTGAACTTGACTCGTCATCTGATGAGGGCAAATCCTCGAAGTCTCGGAGGGCTTCGCATTTCACATGGGCGTTCGCAGGACACGTTGATTTTGGTAAACCTGGTCCTGGCAACAAGTACAGACGAAACAATTCAGCGCAGGACCCAATAATGGTTGGTGATGATTCAAAGACGGTTGAGAAGACCAATGAGGAAGTCAATAATCGTCAATCACAGGATGTTGACCGCCCAGTCACAAAAGTTCCAGGTGTCATTGATCTCACAAGTGAAAATGGGGATGGATCACCGGTTGAGAGTGATAAAGACAACCACATTGGTGAGGTTGATGGAAAAAATCATTCTGAAGACTTCGCAGATGGCCAGAGTTCTGCTCAAGACTACGAGAGCTTTCCTACTCCTGCGCAAAATCACCTGGCACCCACGAATAATCCCATTCGACAGACTCCGGAGGTACAGCCTGTTTTGCCGTACCATCCACAAGTACCGGCCAACGCGCAATTTCCGGCTCCTCAAAATCAAGCTCCTCATCAACCTCAACTTCGGGAACATTCAATGTTTGAGACGCCAAGCGGGTTCATTCACTCCCCTCATCCCAGCTATCCGAATATTGGACGACGGTATTTTCAGAACAACGGGATTTTTTCGAACTCTCCTCTGAATTATTCGTCACCATATGGGCAGCACATACAACAGACTCCGGAAGTGCATCCTCTTCGGTCTTCCTATCCCGAAGTTGAAAACAATTTGTCCTTCCCCAATTCTAATGACGGGCTTCCTCGGTTTCCTGTATTTCAGGAGGCGCATGGATTGCAACATCTTCCAATGGATCAAGCAGCTTCATTCCCTCATCATGGTCACTTGAGCCAAGTGAATGACCAATATGACGACGGCCTCAGCGATGGAGCAAGTGATAGCGAAGAGGAGAGCTCGGTTAGTGGAACCAGAGACATTCGGAATAACGGACGCAATGCACAAGCGAGCCCCCGGAGGAATAAACCGCGGCCATGCGAGAGTCGTGCCGAATATGGCTACCATAGACCATGGATGAGATACGATGAGTACAAGTATCTCTTCCCTCTGGCTGAGCCACGTTTGTGCTTTGAAAATGCGATTGCGAAGCGAAGGGAAGAGGACGCGGTATTGATAGCCAAAGGAGAGGCGATCCCTCCAAGAAATCCCATCATAAGGCACATCAAGATTTCTCACGAGAGACTCAATGCACTGAATCAGTAAGTTGAACTACTCACTTCCCCGAGCTGTTACCTGACCATAAATGAGTAATGAATATTTTGCTGACTGATACTTCCTAGACTCCGTCTCTCAAATGGTGAAGAGCCATTCAAGCCGAAGCTTTCAGGCGTGAAAGATCAGTCCGCTTTCCTTGAGGCAAAAAGAAGAAGGATTGAAGAGGAGCAGGAAGAGTATTCTGGCTATGAGGGGCAGGAAACTGGACCAGACGCAAAGCGCCCGAGACTCGCCCCAGCACCGATCCAACCTGCCGCGCCCGCGATTGACAATCCGATGATGGGACAGCAAGATCCTAATGCGATGATGAAGCGCCAACGATACTATATGGCATACCGAGTACCACAGTTGAAGGATAAATGCAAAGCTCTGGGACTTCGCACCCAAGGGCTGAAAGGCGTTTTGGTACAACGCTTGGTGGACCACGAGGCTAATAGCCGCCCTGTTGCTGCAAACAATGGTCAGCAAATGAATCAGGCTCAAGGTGGTTGGGGAGCTGGTCAAGGCCGGCCAATGCCTGATGTTGGTCCCATGAATGGAATGCAGGCTCCTCCCGTCGCAATGAATTATGGCCGACAACAGCATCAAGGTCAGGGTGGCCGGGGAGTTCGTCAAGATCAGCCATTGCCTTATGCAGGTCCAGTGCATGGAATGGGACCATCATATAACTACCAGCAAAATCCATCAACCATGCAATACGCTCCAGCAACAAGTTATCGAGCACCTGGCACTGGATCGATTATGTATGGTAATACAAGTCAGCCACCATGGAACGGTGGTCGTGGTGGATCTTTGAATAACTATTATCCACAATTAACCCATGGTGCTAGCGCCGGACAGGAATCAATGAATGCTGGTCTTGGTGGATATGGTGGCTTCCAGCAGCCGATGAATGGTGGTAGCAACGGATACACTCATGGAAGTTTTCAACAACCATATTCCGCAGGCCATCAAGGAAACGCTAGTGGTAGTCCTCAATATTCAACCCAAGGTTTTGCTGGTGGATATGTGGCTAGCTTTCCTGAAGGATCGATGCATGACCCGCCTTGTGGAACGTCTAGAGGTAGCATGCGGCAACCATCAAGTGGCAATGGCAATGGCAATGGAAATGTTAATATGGCTATGGGTATGGCCTTTGACCACATGTCCAGTATGAATCCCGATCAGAACAACATCAATCAAACAATGTCGAACTCGTTGGGTTCTAATTCGATGAACTGGCAAGCTGATGGGCAAATGGGTACAGGTGATATGAACTGGAATCAACAATTCTACCAGAGACCTTCTCATGGTGGCCCTCAAGAATCATCACAAGGTCTTTCTCATGGGCCTTCTGAACAGTTTCAATCCCTCGGCTTTGATGAACCGCCAAGAAATCCGTTCAATAGGGATAGGTTCAGCCCTCCACCATCTAGCTAGGATGGAGTTGTTGGAAGATAGTGGAATATGCATGACTTGCTATTCATTTGAATCCGTACAAAGGAAGATCGCATGGGAATTGCTCCTGAGTATTTTCTGATTGGGATTGATTATTGATGTGGTGGGTGATGGTTGTGATGTGTTTGAGCTCGATGATGCTCGATGGAGAACGGGCTTTATGATTTTATATTGATTAATATTTCTTTTGGTGATTAGTTTGTTAGGTGAAGTGAGGGTATTTATCGGAGTTTGGGATTTATGATTTATATTGACAGAAATACCCCGGACTGCATTTGGTGTTTGGGTGTTTGATCGAAACGATTTTTTTTATTGCCAGGGATAGGATACCAAGTAACACGGAAAAGTCGTGGCTTGTGGCAATTGATAACAAATGAATGAATATCAATACCACTTTACATACTCTAGTGTAATTTTATTTAGTGATTCCATTTTCTTAAGTAGTTGATATCTTGAAAAGATGATGATTTAAGGTGATGGTAATCCTTGAGGAGTAAGTAATATTGCATTTAAACCTTTGTAAAGGGCAAAGCTCTTCTGTTGTGAACTAATAATAAGAAAGTGAATTAGCCCATTGATCTGAATAATTATCTCAGTAGGTATTACTCCATATATGTACCAAAAGCCAACTTTCTTTATAAACCCTTCTCTTCATAATGTCAAAGTTGTCATTGTTTATGAAAGACTTTCCAAAGACAATTTTTTGACATTGAGATTTATTGAACTTACCTTTTAATGACTTCCCTCTCTTATCTTCCTAAAACTCTTTATGCTTCCATACCAATGCATAATGATGGTATCGAATGGAAAGTAAATTCATAATGACCAGTAAGGTATATGGATATCTTTTGCTCTGTAAAAGCAAGGGATGGTCCATAGACCACTAAGTGATCATTGATATCAATATTGTGAGGAATCATAAAGTTAATGGATCACACAGCTTTAATACATACTAAAAGCTAAAGAGGGAAGGAAAGAGGACCCGAAGCATTTCCTAACCTTCCCACTTTTACCTAGATCCAAACGCAATTGCTTCTCAATCATCATGCCCTCTACCCCATTTGTTCCTGCCATCCTAATAGTTGTGCTTTTTCCAAAGTTCAAACTTTTTGATCCTTAAAGTTATTGATATAATACTATTTATATATATAAGTAAAGTATTTGGGCGTAGATGCTTTACCCGCTGTATTTAAGATCTATGTTTGAACTGATGGCTAAGTACTGTCTCTTCCTTCACAGCAACATCTGAATGGAGATTGTAGCGAAAAATTTCGCTCCGAAATTCGTAAGTCTTGCAACAAGTGCGTGGCATTATTTGAAAACTCTTCGCATGTCAATTAGACTAATTGGAATCTGGGTGGAGGGGTATACATCCTCTTTCGTAAACGCCACAAGATGTCATGACACTAAACCTTAACCCAATGGTAAAATATACTAAAATCAACTAGTCTCATAAAGTTGTTTCAAAAAATTTCTACTTGTTTCTCATGATATGATGCAAAATCTTATAAGTTGCATCTCTTTTGCTTTGAAAGATTTTGCATTTTCATAAAACTCCATTCTTACTCAGAATTCTTCATCCAACTCATCTCTTCAAGGAAAATTACCAACAAAACTATCATTTTCCTCCGCTCGACTTGACTATCAAATACCACCCTACAGTTCTCGATAGCATATAATTTCCATAATTCCCGCCATAGATCAGTGAGCACGTTCGATCGTACTGTATATTCTGGAAATCTGAATATAAGGTTGAAAAATACGGATAGTGGCTTGAAGAGATTCACAAATTAATCTAGGTCGGGGTTAGTGTATCAAAAAGATCATTATCGCAAGCAGAAAGAGGATCCTTAATTTTATGCTCGGAGCTATAGCTGAATGACAATTTTAGGGTAACTATATCCTCCGATTGTTTTTGATTTAAACAATGACTAGTACAACACCGCAAAGAACAATGGCAACATCAGATGTGAATCAAAGTATAAACCGATGGAGCAATAAATTAGAAGAACGACAAATATAATGCTTATACGGCAACAAATGTCATTCTTCGCTTCTTTTTCCAATGTCCTTTTTGCATTACCCGGTTGGAGATCTGGAAGTGGAAGATTAGATGGAGATATGACTTTTTGGCGGTAATGTAAGTATCATGACGGGAAAACCATCAATCGAGGTCGATATAACGATGACCAAAACTCATGACCCTTCCAGTAATCCACGGGAAAAGCTCTTCGAGCGGAAACCATATCCGTTACAGTGGTCATGTGACCACTTACACTAAGCCCACTAGTCCTATAAGCCATTATAAATAATCTATAGCTAGTAGTCTTTAATCTATATACACTCTTTTACTACTAAATCGAGGTAGTTGTCCCCACTATGACAATGTCTACTATAGAGGTGTGATCATGGAGCCGGAATTGCGAACTCTCTGTGTTTCAGTTGAACAAAATATCAGGAATACCAGTTTCAAAACCAGAAGCCTTCATTTAAAGTAAAAAATAAAAAGGAATATGAAATCATGAAAGCAGCCTCTTGATACGGATACCTAGTGATTCTCCATGAGTAGTTTATGCGACGGAAAGAATCTAAATAGCATCCGAGTTGAAGCTGAGAAGATTGAGAGAGTAGGCTATTCACATTTTCAACTACGACGATATGAAGAGGGGCGAATTTAAATGCTTGAGAAAGAATATGGAAGAAAAGAGAGGGAGTGGAGATGGGATAAACAAGTGACAAAACATTCACACCATTTGACTAATAGAAACTATCTATTATCCATGAATAGACTACGCAAATTCGCACCTCGTTAAACTGATATTCTAACTCTCACACTTGTGAAGTCATTCCGTCCGCCAATTATTCGGGAAGGGAGTTGCGCGGAACGTAGAAGGAATAAGAACAACGATAGTAACAACAGTGACTTGTAAAAAAAAAGTGAACAAGAAAACCCGAACGATAGCAGGAACAACAAAAGCAATCCGACCTTCCCACATGGGAAACCTGTGGAATTAACTACAAAACTCACGGGTTTCGCATCTGCGGTCGCAGAACTACAACGGACAGACTATTGAATTCATAATTTCGGTTTGGAGATGACTTTGAGCTCTGGAAAGCATCTGACGAGACCGTTCATCTAGACAGACTGTCCGAGCGAATGAAAGATTCGCTCTCCATTCTACCAAAATCCCTTTCCCCATCCCTGGTCAGCTTATTCACTAGCGCAAATACATAATGTGCGGCCTAATACTAAGCAACTACACGCATAACAGTACCAAAAGGCAATGCTAACCCCGCGCTCTCCACAGTTTCTCAAAAGCCCGGCCTTACAACCTCACCTACCTAAAACCTGAGCTCGGCTCATACTTCTCGAGATCCATAAAACCAGTGCCATATTACGAGGTAACACAATAACCTCACTCCATCCTTAATCGTGGTACTTCCTAAGTTCACTTTATCTGTTCATATCGTTCGATGAATAAGTAAGCTTCATATCCCGACCGAAGCCATCGGGTCATCATGACTCGTGTGCATAAATAATATGCAGGCAGCCACCTATCCAGTCGGCTAAGCCGTATCTTATGCATTAGGATATAACGCGGCAACAAAAAAGCGCCTCAGTGAAGATCGCCTTGCGATGAAATGGGGGGATGAAAAGGATAGATGGTACCGGTTCAAATACGACGTTGAAAATTTATTCAGCACTGTTGATAGCAGCTAATTTACGCCCAAGCGTTTTCGACCCTAGCGTTTCTTTCCCCTTTCTATCTTCAACGTCTTAAACTAATAATATTGTAAGATTAACCATAAATCACGTATCTACTGGATAGACAGCCCCTGAGCCTCTAAATGAAGGAAAGGAGGCGGGATCGGTACTCCGCATAAAACCACCACGCACAAATCCGACCGCACCCATAATCCCAAACTTTTGGTAAATTAAAACATTGCAGAAATAAGCATGAGCATAAGCATATAGACACGTGGGCAGAAGATTTGAAATGAAACGCATGCCCACATGGAATTACACATGGGATGAAGAGCATATTGGCATATGAATTGAACGAATTGGCAGACATAATAGGGCTTTGTACGAGGTGAACTGTGAAAAGGCATATCGCGTAATGCAAATTTCATCCCCTTATGTGAATCATTACGTGAAATATGCGTGGTTGCGGCACGGCAAAGTGATAGCGTGGTTGGGCATGGTTTTTCACTAGCTCGATGCGCGATTGAAGGAGAGAAATAGAGCGTAAGAGGTTACCGACTGACTGGTTCACTTCAGTTTGCAGAATGAAGTATCCAAGCTGAAAACTAGTTCTGGTTCAGAAATTGTCTTGGGTTTGCTGATGTATGAATATATGAATTCGAATGTATCTAGAAACAACCCCCTACCGTTCGTGTAGTGTATGTGTACTCGGTGAGTGTGAATAGATTAGTCAGTCCAGACTCATCCCACTCGTTTCATCCCCATCCTAACTCCACAAACTCCGTCCCCGTTCCCCAGGTTTTTAAAATTTCTTCTCCCTAATTAAATCTTCTCACAACTTACTGTACAACAATCAAACGCCCAAACCGATCACCTGATCGTACGCTCATGCAGAAAAGCAAGACATTTCTCCCGTAAATTCGGAGTCGGAAATCGGAGCTGAATGTTAAGCATGTCCATTTGTACTTCGTAACCCCTTGGCACCCCGGAATATACCTGGGGCTCGTGTAACAGATTATGTGACAAGACTCACAAGAGATATCACATTATTAAGGAAAGTTTGTACGTGTCTTGGCACGGCTTTCGGGCTTGTGTAACCCAGCTGCGTGTAACCGAACCATTTCTCTCTGGAGGGGTGTAACATTAGATGTCATTGATGCATGAGGAAAAGTATCTTTTCATTAAGCATTTCTTGGAGTGCTATTTTCTGGGAGTGCATGCATACCATCTTTTGCCCTACATATGCGCAGCAGCTGCAACGATTCAAAACGTGGCAGCCCAACATCTGACATTTACCAAGCTTTAAATCTTAAAACGCCACCTAGCAAAAACCAGCTGATTCAACATCCCTCCGTCATTACAAAGACGATGGTTGATATTTTTACAAACTGCCTCGAATAGCTCGAATCTCCGTAGTTAATAATTATTAGGGTTTAGTTTGCTGCATTGGGTTTTCGGAGAGGTTTTTGCAGTTCGTTATCGGATGACTGATAGGTGTGGGTGGGTGGTCGCTGTAGTGAGTGGTAAGGATGAGGGGTGAAGGAGGGGTGGAATGATAAAAGTATCTCCGGGATCATGGGAGGGCTTTTGAAGTATATGGAGTATGTGCAGGGAAGAAGTTTGGAGTGGAACATTTGGCGGCAAGATGAAGAATTGAATGGGTGGGATGGAGAGGATGGTTACACAGGATTATTTATGCTTGCAGATTTGTGAAGCTTCACGGAGATTTATCGAGAAATTTATGTAGATTTATGAAATATTTCTTACAATGTGAAAGTAATTATGCAACGATTGAGTTGGAGCAGATGATATCTGGCATCTTGATAATAGAAACACAAATGAAGGGGTTTACAACGTCCAACCCCATTCGCCATTTCCCATGTAACTGTCAAGTACTATTAGACATCTAATTCTCTCCATATAATCATCGACACCCATAACACTCGCCATCTACGTTTAATTCCCGAACTTCGCCCCCAAATGTCGTTCAATGAGCCGTGATGTCTCATCATCTCATTCGGCATTCGGTGCTCACAAACATTCACATTCACATTCGCTTGCTACTTCCTCATCCGCGCCCCTCATCCGATCATCATTACAACGCTCTTACTAAGCAATTAACCTAATCTAGATCCTTTCTCCACGGTTCCAAAAAACTGTGATATATGAATGAATATACGTAGCCGCAGGGGTACTTTGAAGATCAAGGCTTAAATTAGCAGTGTAAAGATCGACACTTACGACTTCAAGCCGCAAGGTGTATAGCAATCAAGAACCCTTGGCTGATGAGTTTTCAACTTGCGTTGGTGCCTGGAGATAAAACTTTACAATGCGCCACCCTCGGTGAAATAATTAGGGCCCGCGTGAAGCGAAAGTTGAAGTCGTGATCTGCTCGTTTGTAGATTCTGTGGAGCTTTGAGGAGGGACAAACGAACAAACAAACAAGCATAAACCATCAAACATTACTCTAAGTAAGGCTTTTGCTAGGATAGGTGAGCGGCGAGATTTGATGGTAGCCTCTTGGTGGGTAGACAGGTGGACATGTGGAGAACTGGGAAGATCGAGGGCTACGCAGTGCGCGCGCGCGCGAGAATGAGATCTTGAGAGTCTTGCAGATAGAGAAATCGGAAAGCAAGCATGATCCCTCAAAACCTTCGCAATGCAAGGTCGTTTGGGGTAAGTAAGCCCATCGGGGAACCCTCCGTAGTCAGTGGGGTGGGAGTTTGGTGGAAGTCTGGTACCTGGAGGAAATTTTTGCAGGTCCAGTGTTGTTCATATCTTTCGGCCGATGGTTCTAGGGAGGGGGTTTCGAGGGGAAAATGGAAGAGGTGGTTGAAGGTTAGAGATGAAAGAATTTATCAAAAATTTCGCAAGGGAAAGCGCTTTGGGGTATACGAGCGTCGAGCGGATAGCCAGATGGAGGCCTTGGGAGGAGGGGGTGGGTTCAAAGGTCCTGGCTTTTAAGATGGAATTCCATGACTCCAGCAAGGGGAAGGGGAGGGAAAATTTGGGGAGGAAGGATGTCGTTTTGATATGCGCGCGTAAGCTCGCGGCTTGAGGTTTGTGGTCTCAATTTGAGGATCTAGCCGATGAAGGAGAGCAACAGACAGAAGTGAAGAATACGCCCTTAGTATGAACGGAACTCTAACATTTGTACTGCATTTCCTTGAATCTAGCGGTGAACAACTCCTCTTCTCGAATTTCTCGAAATTTTCATGGGAAGGGGATCCTCAAAACTTCGTATTTCATGTACCCCTCTTGCAGTCGAATATTCTAGTCAGGGCAAACGTCCCATAGTATGCGGATAAACAATATACTTTAGATTTTAGTGCGCGCGTCAATGGATCCATAAATGTTGGTGATGAACACTGATGACTAGTGATGAAGATACCCCTGAAAAGAAAGCTAAAGATCCGGTGATCGGAGACCCTGAAAAAGCGCTTATGTAGGTATGTTAGGTTATCTGCTTTGGCTTAATACATTAGTAAATAGGGAGTTGAATAGGGCAGATGTTAAGTTTTGCTAGGTACTCCGTAAGATTGATATAAATGAAGAGGGGGAGGTGCGATGATTATGGAATTATTGTTCGGTACGAAGTATTGGATGGGTAAGTAGATCTCACTATCGTACCGGACCTTTCAGGGAATGCAAAGATGAGACTTTCTCTCACAAAGCCGAACCAAAGTTTAAAAACTTCTGGATTTTTTCTAAAAAATTTCGGGATTTCTCTTCGCGATGAGGTTGGGAAGGAATTGCGAAAGAAAAATTCGAAGATATTTGAATGGATATGTATCACATTTAGTGGAGAAAGAAACCGGTATTTGGTCTGTGGTATCGGGATTTTACTAGAATGAATCGTTATGATACGATATGTTGATTTGGAGCCGGCGAACGGTCAACATAGTCTCTCCTTCTCCTCGTTTTAAGGAAAACTCGGATTAAAGGGTCTCGTACCGCATTGAACTGGCGGTGGAAGATTTAGAAGAAATTTTATTGTTTTGACAACTTTGAATCAGATGATTTGGGAGGCGAATATGTTGTGGTTGGTTCCTTGATGTTGAAGCCGAGATAATCGGATGAGATTGAATGACACCAAAGTCATACAAATATGCAATGAAGACTGCATGATCTTATCCACCACATTTTAAATTTCGTAATGAAGTATTATTTCCCTTTTGTACACATCGTCGAACATATTTGTATTTGTATATCTGAGACCGTGTAACGAGATGTTGTTGACAGTTCACAGAACATGGCTTGATACGAATACTCCAAATCGTGAATCTTCATTTTCTACAATTTCAGTTGAGAGGCTCCCTGAGAAATGGCTTGATGAAAGGCCAATAAGGAGAATCTGCAATGGCTAAAAAACAAACAGGCAAAATAAGGTGTGGGATTGCTGTCTTAGAGATTGCCAACAAA
Source organism: Sclerotinia nivalis (assembly GCA_029531795.1). NCBI lineage: Eukaryota > Fungi > Ascomycota > Leotiomycetes > Helotiales > Sclerotiniaceae > Sclerotinia > Sclerotinia nivalis. The sequence goes on from JAPEIS010000003.1 coordinate 2,706,561, forward strand.
AATGAAGAACATACATCTGTGCGAGAGAATAAAATTGAAGATATCCTAAAATCGATGGAATAAAAGTAAATATAAAGTAGACATTCTTCAATATCATAGCCATTATATCGGTAGCCATTGCCGTTCGTTAACCATGTTATTTGCTCGTACCTGTGCCTATTCCTAGTCTTTCCATCGATATAACGCCTGGTCTTGTATGTACTTACGGTAGAATAATCCTAGAATGCCTACTAGGTAGCTTCCGACCCCTTTCATCGTTCCCGCTAAAAGATCCCTCAGTGTTCACATGCAATTTCTCATCCCCTGTCGAATTTCCTAAATTCTCCTTTTTTTCTAATCACCACCAATTGGGTTATCTATTGCGGAGACGAAATACTTTGTATTCGTTTGTATATAAAATATAAAATGACGGAGATAGGATTGATCAAATTTTAACTTAATTTGGCTTGACATATTTTACCCGCAAAAACTAAAATGAGATTGGATTAGAAAGTTTTCCTTTCTCCCCTTGTCCCAGGAACATTTTGGATTTGTAGTGGAGTAAATTGGTATGAGTGGGTACAAGCAGTGGAGAAGATTAAAAGGCTTCGAATTCACTTGGCAGTGAATCAACTCGGATTTTGGTGCATGAAGTCTCTAAACTCTGGGACCAAGATGAACTTAAGAATACAATCAACCAAGGGCTACACTAGGGACAGCGCTCATCGAAAGGCTTCCTTTCCTTCTTCTCTTCTTCTAGATATATGATATATGCCATCAATTGCGCCACTCAAAAAAGAAATCTATCCATAAATATCTTTTGAAAAGGATCGAAGGCTTATCGCACCCTCACTACTCAATCACTCATGCACGACTGCAACTAGAAATTCATCTCACGATCCACTTCGTTCTGGATTTCAATTCCGTCATTCTAGCCTACCTGTCTACCTACGCACCCTCCTCTTCTGCTGGATTAAGTGTGAATGATTCGATCTTTCAAATCAAGAAGGGATTTATTAGAACCAAAGAGAGAAAGAGAGAGAGAAGGATAGAGAGAAGAAATCAAATACGGTCATAATTTATCATTTACCTACCTACGCTTTCAAGGATTCATTCGACACATCTACCCGGGACACTTTCAATATATTCCATTCCAATTCGAATTTTCATTCTTGACTCTCAGTACAACACAATACCGGGACTTTTCGATAAGAGATTCTAAAACTTTATGCGGATTCAATACGACGAAACCCAACATAATCAGAGACGGGTACGACAGAACCACAACCTTCGACTTGAATTCGAACTCTAATCCTTCTTTACCACGAGGAATAATACAACCTCGATTTCGATAATTCTTTAAAGACCTTTCTACAATAATATGTTTTAATACGACTTTAATAATAATTTCTCAGACTTTGCCTTAACTTTTGTCGCATTCGGTCATTCCTCCGAGATTCTACTCCTGTTTACATTGAACTCTTCAAAACTACCTATCCCGTCCAAATATGATCTTGATGGAAGGATTAATGTTGGTACCACCTGAAAGGGGTACAATTATTGGGAGGGCAGTATGGAAGGTAAATTTATTTTCTAGAGTATTCATCTGCCATTCTATCCCGAATGTTTGTCTGACAAAGTTTCCATCATTTCAATAGCCTCGATATGTTGTCCTTGGTTCCGGAGCACATCTACAAACACAAACCGAACTCCTCGAAAAATCAAATTCAAAGAAGGGAAAATCAATCAAATCTGCATCTACAAAACCAAGCTTGGTGGATTTGGGAAAGGGATCAGAAGGACTATTCATTTCAATCTATAAGGCAAAGGTATAGTTTAGACTTGATCTCTTTTTCATCTGCCTATAAGGGCAAACTCCCAGACCCCCATAGCTCGCCACATTCGCAATGTTGGAAGATATCAAAAGCGCTCTTGTAGTCTGTCTTCGCGGCAGTGGATTTCGAAGGGCTAGCGGAGCGTCACTCAATGGGAAAATGAGGGGTGCAAAGGTTCTAATTTGACTATCAATAGGGCGATTGGGAATACATTGCACAACACCCAATATCTTCTTTTAAATCCTGCGAAATTCGTGCATTATCACATCGAAAACAAGCCACACCATTGCCCACACTCGTGTTGGAATTCAAACCAGATTCGATATCGGAAAAGCAACGAAAGAGAAGATCAAGTCGAACAGGGGGGTTAACTTCAAGCAAGGATTCGCAATGGCTGGATACACTTCTATTTCGATCAGTTCCTGAGGATCGCAACAACATTTACGATTGGCAAATTACTATCAAACCAAGATTACAAGTCAATGATAATGAAGAAAGTCCAATGAGTCCTTTAAGTCCAATATTCACATCTTTCACCAATCCATTTTCACCAAGAGATCCAAGACCTTCATCCCGAAACGGCAGACAAGATCAACAAACTCGACCACTTTTTCAATCCTCGGGACCATGCGCTCATACCTCAAGAGATCGTCCCACAGCATTAATATCTCCCTCTCCCAGTCTTCGTTCCCATCGCTCGGACATTTCTTCTCAAGCAAGTTCATCCCATCCACTAACGGGTTTCACATCAGCTCATCCGCAGTCCAACAATACAAATTTACCAACGGATCTACCCTCACCTGTTTCTATTTCTGGTTATGATAATTTTATTGAAGGATGGACCACTGCGCAAGGAAGATCCTCGGCATTATCTCATCATACTAGAGGAAGTAATAGTATTGCTTCCGCTATTGCACCTCCACTTACTTCACCTATTACAACATCACCTGGGCCAAGAGAAACAATTTTGGATAGAGCATTTCAAATGAGATGTATACCTGGAAGTGAAAGATTGAAAGATGAAGAGGAGAAAGTTAGTAGTATCGCTCGATTTGAAGCATTAATGAGAGAACAAGATGAAAGGTTATTACAAAAATCGGCGACTGATAGGGATGGAAGATATAGACCTTGTTGGGAACTCGAGGAAGAATCTGAGGAATCAGACAATGATGATCCTGCTAATGTTTCAGAACAATTGGATAGACATGATATACTTATGCCTACTCCTGCACAAAGAGCATTGGATTATATAGCTGGACGACAAACTCCTTTATCTAGGGCGAGTAGCTCTAGTTCAAGACCTATCTCACCTAATAGTCCACCGGTTCCTTTCCTAAATCGAGATGCTATGAATGCTCTTCATAGTGGTTCAAGTTCAACCAACCAAAGTTTCTCTTCAGTTGGAAATTCTCTTCGCCCACGTACTGGAACAACCTCATCACATATGCGGAAAAATAGCCGACCATCATCTTTCGCATTACCTTCAAGATCTATTTCTACAAACGCTGTACCATCTTCAAATGATAGTGGAAGTGGAAGTTTTGGTTTGGCTCCTAATAAAGCTGAAAAGGATAAGAGAAGAAGTAGTACATCTATAAAACGACTTTCTTTTCAGGAATTCGCAAGGAGATTAAGTTCAACTAGCTCACTTCTCTTGGTTCAAACAAATGCTAGTTCGAATTCGGGAAGAGGTGATAGTTTTAGGGAAAGGGATGATTCTAGACGAGGTAGTGTGAGTGATTATGGTTTGGAAAGTCCTCCAGAAATTGCAGAGGAAGGTGATATGGATGGAAGAAGGGGATTGAGAAGTAATAATGGATCAAGTTTGAGAGGTGGAGATGTCCAGAATGTGGATCGGGACATGAAGAGATGCGGTGGGGGATTTAGGGGTATGGGTGTTTTTGGTGGAGAAGGAGGATTCCTCTAATTCTAATAAGAGGTAGGGGAAGGGCAGAGGAAGATTGCATATTTGCTTTGAGCGTCTTTTCCTTTCATTTCTTGTTTTTTTTTATCGAAGCGATGATACCTTAGATGACATTTCCTTTCTACCGGTTTTGCTTAAGGTTTCAGACCTAAAGCTTTAGTGTTTTGGAACACAGATGAGATGAGATGATTGAGATGAAGGTCATGGGATGGCGTTCTTCTGTGGCTTCTTCAATCTCCAATCTTTCTCAGTGGAATGAGATTTTTGAGAGGTTTCTTCTTGGGAGTGAAGATGGTCTGATGGACTGGTCTTCTGGAGGATTGGGGAGAAAAGCGTACGATGATCGCATTGGATTTGCAGGAGAATGCACAACATGGCTTTTTATGTATTTATGTATGATTACCCGTCAGATGGATAGCTTTTTCATCGAAAGGGACTAGGGATGTCTATGGATAGGATAAGACTTTGGGAGGAATGGGCAGAAAATCGGAGGTGGGAATAGAATGGATGTGAAGAAAATGGGGAGGGCGGAAGGGAATCATAGATAGGATAGGAAGAATACTGGATGTTAGAGTATTGAAAAGATTACCTCTCTATTGCTTTGCCTTGTGTTAATTTGAGCCTTGCGTTTCGCATTTGTGTTTTGTGATGTTGATGCTTACTATTTGGTAAGTCAACGCCGTATCTTTTGGCGACGGCTGGGGCTATCTGTATTGATGTGCGAATTTTAGGTTTGTGATCTTATACTGGTGTTACTGGTGTTTCTGTTTTTGAGGATTTGGGAAGGCATTCGGATGCGTGAGGATGATTTCCACTGTTTGAGATGGCTTTTCATGGACTTTTTTTGGTGGTGCTTGTTGGTGAGGGGATGGAGGGGATGGAGGGGATCGAGGGGAGGATAATGTGAGTATAGTTTACTCCGTTGCGTTGTTCATATGGTGTGGATGTGAGTGGGTGGATGTATGATTGCTGCAGCGCTGGGGGAGAAGGGGGGGTGAAAGTGTGGGGTATCAAGTGGATCATTTAGAACTTAGCAGTAAGATGCCCTGCTTTGAAACCTATTAGTAAGATTTTGATGTGGAAATTCAGAAGTTACTTATTCGCTAGCCGCAAATAGAGAAATGAGTGTTAATCAAATGGCTATCCCGCGGCATTTTTTATTCTGGATCTAGCTTTGACAATGAAAGGTTCATCTCATTAATGAGTCAACAGTCTCACTTTTATGATAGCTCAAGAAGAGTTTAGGGTTTATACTATCTTCTGTGCCTTTAAAGTTATCCTAGTGCACCTCGTTGCTTTCAAACTCCTGCGGCACTTGAATACATGGAGTGGCTGGCATGTTAACAGAGAATCAAACTGCCGCCAAAAAACCCATTCAAAAATCCTTCGACAATTTGCCTCGATCGGACCCGAAAGTTCATTCTTCTATTTCTGCCTGTTAAATCACACCCATATCACACATTTCAAGTCACTTAGTAGTATAAGTTGATGAGGAAGCCAATTATGATTTGGGGGATCAATTTGTTCCATCGTTTCTCGCTGTTTTTGAGAGAGTAAGCTGGCAATTCTGGTTTTTATCACTATTGTTTGAATTTAGTTACAGCGAAGTGTTGTTTTTGATGAAAGTTTTAATCATCATGAGTGATATTTTAAGATGGACAATAGCCATCCTACGCATGACGCTTTCCCAGAACACCCTACAACATCCATCATGTAGAGCAATCCATCATGTAGAGCAATCCATCATGTAGAGCAATCCAACTCGAAGATTGGAGACCGGTATCTCGGAATGGGGGCTGTAGGAAAATTGTTTGAAACATCTTTGATACTTTTGTTATCAGGTTGCTTTCCACGCTTTTGTTGTCATTTATCCATGATTATTGAATATATATCTGAAGGAATCCTATAGGCAGTGGAAATTACCTAGTGAAAGAGGGAGATGAATATTCTTAATTTATCACAAAAAATCTCCTTTGCTTGCTTTGAGCCCTAGTTGTGGATTCATATAACGGAGTCTGCAACAACCTCACCCGCATCTTGCCCAAAGCCAATAATGCAGTGTTTCCATACGAAATCTTTCAAAATGTCCTGGAAGGAATGAAACTAATAATCTTTCTTATTTCTCTTGTTTTGTTTACAAAAAGGAGCTAGTTTTGCTTCAGGGGAGTTTTGTTGTGCCTTATCTTCAGATGACACCAATATTTGGGTGAATAATCAGCTATTCCATAAAATCATCCAACACATTCACCTATTGTGGAGAATAAACCCACTCTCTATCTCTCAGCTTCTGGAACCGAGCTTGCTGCATTTATTTGTTCTTACATAAAGGTTCGAGATTTCTTCCCTATTACATATCAACCGCACAACCCAGCACCCTCCAATTATTCAGGCTGGCGCGGTGTCCAACACAATGCCCGACACAACGCCTGATATAAGATAAAACGCCCATTCAAAGCCGATTGCGCCGAGAGTAAGTATGGGATATTTTCATCCCCGTCGGCCTTATGTGTTATCATTATTGTTATTATGGAGATGAGTGTTAAATTTACTGTGTTGATTTTAGTCAGTGACAGCAATAAAATATGAAGAAAGTGACACCACTTATATAGCATGTTGTCCCATTCTCAACTGCGCCAGCTCAATAGACACAAGGCTGTGAAGACTGAACCCGCGATATTCCCACCGAAGATACCGTTGCTCCGAATCTCGCCCGCCAAGGCCAATATCTAACTGCGCAACACACATGATAAATCTTCGAATGCGAGTTAAGTTTCTGGCGATCTGCAAGCACAATGGTGCGAGTTCTGTTATGCTGGAGTGGAAAAATTGTTCGTACTCGAAGGTGAACCATGGGTAGAACGTGAACTTTTTCCGCATTGGATCGGTGTTAATAAGACACCTGGTGCGTAGAGGGCTCAGTTGGCATGGAACTTCAACAAAAAGCGAATTAATATGGAATAAAATGATTAGATCAGTCTGTTGGAGCTCAACTTAAGATATAAAATGGATGAATATCGAAAACAAGGCTGGCAAAATCAGTATTGCGTCTTCGTATCGAGTCAGATGGTTGCCAGATTGACAGCTTTTATTAGAATATGTCTAGTATACATTCGAGGCATAGGTAAACCTATCTGTTTCAACTCGAAGAACAATCTTGTCTAGGGTGACTAGGTACACTCGACGAAGCTCGCGGTCGAGGTTGTTGATCATTAAATGTTGTGACGGCTCGTCTCCTTCGTGTTGAAACCTTCCTTGCAAAGAAAACGTCAACTCTGAATAATTTTTACTGCCCATAGCAGCAGCGCCTTTGTAAGAGTACCGATGATTAAAAGTCCGTTTTCTCAAAGATGCTGATGAGTTTTCGTTGTTCGTCTAGAGAGTTGTGGTTATTGGGCAGTGATATTGAAGATATGGAAGCTCGCTAGGATCATATGTGCGTTTCAGTGGCCGATTATGAGATTGTTCATCAGATAACTTGTTGTGAAATTTCTGCGGTTGATGTTTGCATACATGTTTCTATCCATCATTATCGGCCATCATTGTCAGCCCTCTCCACTTCAAGGCATGGATGTTTAAATTTTCGAGTGTGTCGTTCGTTCTCGTCGTCATCGCAGCGAAGAAGCGGTTTTATCGGAGCACCAAATGCCTACTGTGACGAGCAGCGAAAAGCGACATGGGGGAGTATTATTGAAAGCAAGACATGGGGTGCTTGCACCTTAAATAAATCAAAGGTTTTAATACTTTTTGTTTAAAATATTTTAGTCAAAAATACTATGTACATTGAAAGCCACGCATATGAAATTTTTGATAGGGTTGGGTCGATTACAAGTAAGCGACGGTACTCAAGGTCAACAACTGAATTAAAGTGGTTTGAGACACGTCCGAGAGACATGTGCCTGCGAAAGAAAGTGTGCAAGGAGATATACTGAGTTCCGGATCGTGGAAAACAAGAGATGAATTGGGTTGAAGATTTGAATTGAATATGGATCGTTCTTTCCTTATTTCATTCACTCAAATTTACCACCAAACTGATCTCGAGATCTCCGATGCTCCAAGCGGTATTAAAGAAATAGGATGGTTCCGGCATTTCGTAACATTCCACACTCATACGTCATCCGAGTAAATGAAGAACCTGCTAAGGAGAAATTAGTGCAGTTATCACCAAATCTCATTTACTAGTTTTTTTTTAGTAAGGATGTTTGTGTCTTCTTTTCAGGTATAGTTCCGAGCTTTGCTCAAATTTCTCGATTCCTTTGACTTTTTGCGATTAGTACTGCATTGCTATGAGAGCGTCCAATCTTCACTCTTCGAACTGTGTTAGCCGTGTTTCTCGGGTCAAGGTTTTAATTCCTGGAGAATAAATCTAGAACGCCAGTAGCATGGAGTTAGTTCACTTAGCTGAAATGCGCCGCTCCTCACTTCGCTATTGATGTGCCGAACACCCTAAATTCATAGCTACGAGACCGTCACAAGACCCAAAATCTGCGATTTCTCACCATGAAAGTGTCTAATTCCCCAATTTGTAGTCGCGAATGGTTCAGAAGCTACCCGTCATTTACTACCGGCATTGCGATTGTGACATTTCAAAAACTTTCTAGGCCCATGCTGATACCACATCTTCCCACCAGCTCATCACCAGTTGAAGAAAAATTGAGGTTTATTGCAAAAACTAAATCTTTGTTCGGAGCCATCCAAGTATTTACCCACCTCATTCCAGCAAAAGGTCGTCACTTCCTCTCTTGTAAGTGCCGAGAATTTTGGGGCGGAAATATATCTCGCTTAGCATTAACCTAAAGGGGTCGCTCCTTCCCTTTCTTTTTAGGGTTTCTGATGGTCTAGTTTGCAATCTAACAATGTGGGGCTGTTGGTTCCTGGATTTATTTCATACATCGAGCAGGTCTTATTTATTGAATTTCCCGCATGATTTTAATTGGGTTGAGATATTGTTTTCATTTGATACATTGTAGTCATTTGATAAACTAAGATCGTTTGACACAATGCAACTATTTGAGCTACTAAATCTCTTTGGGTCGCTCAATCTAGTTGGTAGTTTGAATCTGTTTGAAATTTTTGATCCATTTAGAATGTTGAACTAACCCCAAACAATCACAGCTGCCCAAGTACCGAGTGCAATCTGAACTATCGAAGGTTGGTTCCTTCTTATTGTGACAGACTTGAGAATTGCTCCACATTACTAAGACATAGTCTCTGTTAATTGCGAATCTTTCATTCAATACTAGTGTATTATAGGGCTTAGTGGCTTAGTGGTAGATTGAAGGCTTCTAATTTATCATAATCTCGTTTGAGAATGACGCAAATGCAAATGCACTTACTCAGTTAGACTTCAAACTAGCTTTGGGAAGAGATTTTCCAGCATCTGTATATAAGCAGCCCCCGCACATCTTATTTCTTGTTTCTCTTTTTCTCTTCATCGTCAAAACAGTCTACAAATTTGAGGTCTACAAACAAAAGAACCAGTTCTTGCTTCTTTTCTAAATAAACCATATTCAATTTGCCTGTTTTAACACTTGGGTTTTTCGGTCAACCCAACTTTTACGTGTCAATAAAATTGACACAAGATGGCTTTACAACCAGGTTTTCGTCATTATGGTGCTTTGACCAGAGCTGTGGAGCTGGAGCTCTGTATCCCAACGGGTTTCGTTGAGGATAGAAAACACTGGCGTCCGGAGTTTGTCTCCGATTATTTTTCATTCAGAAGATTGGCGGTAACACGTTATATCAACTGGGTGATTAATGATGTGGCAACTCGGGCAAGGCCTGAACACTCAGATGAAGCTCCTCTTTTGGCAGAGGACAAGCAGGTAATCCTTTGGAGAGATCCTGCGCCAATAGAGGAATGGATTCTAGGCCAAGTCTCTGTAAGACCGGCTGAGAAGGCATTCAGTCGGCACTCGGTACCATTTTGTGGGGAGGTACCGGGAACCCTTAGACCAGGGTTGAGACGTGCAATCTTTTCAAAAGCTTGCAGGCGTGGTGTTCCGGCGGTCTTTGGCTCTTTTGAGGGCATTTCTATGTCTTCCGTGGAAGGACAGAGTGGTTCCTGCATTTGCGAACCACTATTCTCGACTCCGCCGGGTCGGGAATCTTTGGTCCGCTGCGGAATCCTCTTCTTTCCGGAGCTTGACGTCCCTTATGCGTGGGGCGGGGAATATAAACGCGCAAAAGAAAGATTCCTTTCGGAGGTCTATGGAATCGATCTTCTGAGCGTTTAATGTGGGCGTTGGCTTTTGTGGGCGTTAGATTTCTGGCTCTCGCTTCTGTGGGCGTGGGCTTTTGTGGGCGTGGGCTTTTCAGTCATCTAATGATGACTCCAGCGTTTTTGTCTTTTTGTTTGTTTGTTTGTTTTTCTTCTTTTTTGGGTCTTTTGGCCTACAGCGTTTCCTTCTTTCCTTTTCTTTTGGGATAGTATCCTACAGCGGTAGTGTGCTTTTTTTTTCAAATACCTCTCAGTAGAGATCCTCTCCGGAGCTAATGGGAGAAGCACACGCAAGTGATGTGTAAAGCCCAACCAAAAAAAACAGCCATTTATTGTTTTCATTCTAAGTCTTGCTGATGTGGGATTTAGGTCCATGTTTTTTCAGCGAAATTGGGGGTAAGAGTGAACTGAAGCAACTCTGGTTTTTGCTTGCAATTTGAAGGCTATACATTAATCTCCAAAGTAAGTTGGAAAAATCGACCCCACCCTATGTGTCTAAAGATTGCCCTTCTTTCTCTTCTCTTCTCATCAATACCAGATTCAAACTCGAATGCAGTGACTCCAATGCTGGCTTTCATCTTGCGCTTACATCTAGCGGAACTATTACTTACAACACACCTGAAGTCTGAGAATAGTGAACTTTTCTCAAACGGAACCTGGTATCTGCTAAGTTACCGACTAATGTTGTGAGAGAGTTGAGATATTGAGGCCAAATACATAGTTAGTTCATAATTATATAATTATGTGATCCTTTGTAATTAGATATGAAGAAAATATTTCACTTTCCCTTTCTAAAACAAATAATATTTTTCTGCTAATTTCTTTTATATCAATTGAATATAATTCAATCCATTATTTGTTCTGCTAGTTCTACCATTTGAAATTTCCATAATATAATCTAATCAATTCTTCTTCCTATTCCCCTTCGCAATATACTATCAGGACGCACGTATCTCGACCTACCTCTTTCACAATGTCATCTAAATGCTTAGCGAAAAGCTAATTGAAATAGATTTCCATGCATTTGGTACACTTCCAGACGTACACTCCGTACTCACCCATGTAACTAGGTTGTTTGCCACATTATCAACGACAAGATTGTGACGAGTCAGTTTTTGCTCCAACGGGATATTGAATCCTTAAGGTACTTTATAACCCGTATATCATGATCAAAAAAATATCATCAAATACAGATTTCGTTTTTCTACAAATACAGCGAATTTGGTTGCTCAAATCGAAGAAATTGTTATAAAATTGAACTTTTAAAATTGTATAGAAAGTTATAATATATAGTAAAACTAAATAAAACCTTAATTTAGATAAGATGTATAACCAATATTCGAATTTCTTTTTATAATGATGAAAATTTATAAAAATTTATGATATACGGGTAAACAAGTATATTAGGGAATGTGGAGTCGGGTAACTGCCGAAGGCAATTCTCTTCAATGGAGTTATGGCTTGTTTCCCAATTGTTAGCTATCAGACTTTGAGCGCTGACGGCCATCACAACTCAGCAAAAAATTCAAAGTATACGACATTTACCGGCAATGTAGGAGGGTCAAATTTCGATTGCGCTAATAAATATCGATGGTTCAAGTGAAATTGAGTTTGGCGCCGGCTAAGTTTTTGAGTCTCGATCACCGGCCAATGCGCTAGGGGAATGTATGAGGTCATCAACGATACCATATGAAGGTGATTAGTGCAATTCTTATGAGGCTAATCAGTGTTAGTTGGTGATCTGATTTTCCTGCGCTAGACAGAATATCTATTTAAACCCAGACATCCTCCAACATTTCTCCTTCTTTTTCTCTTCTCTTCTAACCTGTATCAATCCGAAGCTAAGTTTTTTTCTCCTACCCTCCCTACCTTCATTCTCTATATCCTTCCTTCAATACACTTGCTAATATTTTTCACAGAATGGTGGGGACCTTGGCTATCATCCAGCGTAATGCTACATTGTACCTTGATTGCTCTCATGACCTATTGCTTGTCCAATGTGTGCGTTAGTCCTTGAGACAGACCCTCAGTGCTGGCACAGGCGTGAGATTTATGTTCTGTTTGGCCTGATAAGACCGATGGTCTTATCTGAGAACATGTGGTATTTTGGCTCCTTTTCACATGAGTATTTTGTGGCTTAGAGGTTTGAGAGGCAACTTTCATCTTCTTTTATTTCATGATGATTATTTCGTGGTGTAGAGGCTTAAGGGTCGAGTGACTTTTATCTTCTTTTCTTTCATTCGCAAGAGTGATGTAGAGGTTTGTGGGGTAACCTGCATTTTCTTTTATTTTGCACGGAATAATCTATGGTCTAGAGGTTTGTGGGGAGACCTGCATCTTCTTGTGTTTCTTCCTTGGGGGTTGAAAACATTCACATTGAGCTGTTGTGATGTAGAGTACTGAGAAATGATGGGCGGCGGACCATCAAAATATCAGCTTCTGTGGGTTCTGGGGGTTCTGTGGATTCTGTGGGTTCTGTGGGTTCTGGGGGTTTCTTGTGGGTTCGGGGGTTTCTGTGGGTTCTGGGGGTTCTATGGGTTCTGGGGGTCATTGAGACTGGGGTTTTTAACTCTATCTTGAAGACCTGTTAACCAGATTTTTTGATATGGTGGCTTTGAAAAGAAAAACGGATTCTGTGGGCTCTGGGGGGTCATTGAGATTGGGGGTTTTAACTCTATCTTGAAGACCTGTTAACCAGGTTTTTTGATATGGTGGTTTTGGAAAGAAAGACTTGCCATCGCTTAACTGTGGGGTTCTAAAGTCCAGCTCATAAAACTTCTTGCTTCTGAGTCAGTCATTTCGTCGCAGTCCCTATACATATTGAATTTAGCTAGCTTGGCTTTTCTCTTTTGTTCCGCTCAGATATTTGTCTCAATGGATGCGCGTAAACTAGCTCTGTAAAGGCTAAGAGGGAAATAGGGACAATTGAAAAAAAGGGAAGTTGATTTCCTTCCTGGGCATCGCTGACCATAGTCCAGAAGCGCAGCGGTCAATGACCTAATGACTTGTGAAACGCCAGATCTACGATGTGGAGAAACTGTTCAAAGTTTATGTATCTTCATATGTTCAGTATGTTCCCTACAATTAGTCTTTTATCTTCACCGGGGAAGAATGCTCATGGCAGATTCGCAGTTTCCGGATGCTAGTTGTTGGCTTCTAGCTAAACATCAAATATTCTAGCACAATCGGAATCTAATCGACTGATACTTGCCACTGCGCTATTATCGCCGTTCCCTGCTGGCATTGTTTCTATAAGTACCGGATCAACACTATTGAGCCCGCCTCAAGTGGCATTCCTTTCGACTCAATTATCTTCAGCAAATTTCCGCATCAATCCGGTTATCGCATCAAATGCGGAACACTTGGGTTGACACTAGCTCCATGAGTGGTTAGCTGCATAGACTCGATGTTTAAAAACCTGAGAGGTAGAGAGTTAAGAGTGAAGTTGAGAAAGCCTATGGGGTGCGCTCTTCCCGGTTCCGAGCCAAGTTTAACCCGGTCTCCCTTTCAATCTGGTGCTCACCTCCCCGCTACACATCTTTTGCGGCGGTTATGAAGCACATTATTTACTCAAACAAATACGACTTGGAGAAAATTCACTCATATGAAGGCATGATTTGCGCGATACAAACCAGCAACAACCCGAAATTGAGAGATGAAGACATACATATGGGTTTCCATCCTGTAGTATTTGGACAAGGACAACCCAGACACGCGGTGAACATGCAATCTATCGTATCTATCACCATGGCCCCAGCATGATGATATGGCAGAAGACGTTCGCCATGGTAATGTAAGTCATCTTTATTTATTTGCTATCGTAATTTTCCAACTCATCTAACAATACGTTTCGTCCAATCAATTAAGAGAACATTCCGCGTATTTGCAATTCGAACCTATCAGCTGATTAACGACTTTAGATATTCATTCCTAGCATTAACAATATGAAAAATCCTTCATCTCTTTGGAATGTCTATCATTATTCACTGAAAAGTAAGAAAATATTTGCTCTCATGTCAATCTAAAATATCTCATTCACAATTGTTACCAGACTTTGATCATTGGGCAGGGATACCTGCTGTGTATTTTGAGAATGAAGGAAACCTGGACTCGGCATGGGGTTTGAGATTGATTGTGAGACTGTAGACATATCTTTCGAGTCTTTTGAAAGTCTCAGGTTTCAACCTGGTTGAAGGAAGGAAGGATGGGAGAAAGAAACGGTTAGAAGAAGAGGGTTAGCAGAAGGGCCGATGAAGAAGGAAAGCTTAGCTCTATCGAGTTGAATGAAGCGTTGAAGAAGCGCAGCTTCCATGGCTGATAAAATTTTGAGCGAGATATTATACAGAAAGTTGGAAATATGAGTTCATCGAAAAGCCAGTGGAAATTTTGATAGTGGTTGATATAATTTATAAAATGATCAAATTATATTTAAAGAGTGATTAAAATAAAGTTAAATAGAAAAAACCATGCCGAACATCCGCTCATATCGTCTCTTCTAAATTGCCCAGGCATCCGAAAATTCAATTGCAGCTCTCGAAAAAATGCACCCTTGGTCCTCCGGGCATGTGAGTACTAGACATAAATTGTAGAAGCAAAATATCTAAGATAAACAAAACTAGCCTGTTTGCAAGGCAATCATGCGAAACTGATGTTTTCTAATCTACCAGACGCGAGTGGTACCTTACCAAATGCAAAGTAAGATTTCTTGAATGTGGCGTTCTCATAACACGGTTCGTTGGAAGAAATTGATTATTGAGAGCTAGTGAGACCAGCAGTAGCATTAGTAGCTATAGAAGCTACCGATGGGAATGAGAATGTTTGGATATTGGATGGCGTGGTAATGATATCTTTAGCGGACCCAGAGGATGAAGACAAGAGAATTGAATCTGGACCCTTGATACTGAAGCCGAGATTACCACTGCTGGCACCATTAGCCCAAAGAACCTTGAATGGGAGGATTTGTCCTGCAGTCAAGGTCTTGGAAACTGTTGTGACGGCATTGAGGGTACCAGAGTTAGCGGCATTAAGGTCGGCATTGCTGGCGGAGTAGGAACCGAATGCGTTTGAGCCGATCCATCCCATAACAATATCATCAAAGGCGGTAATGTTGAAGGTATAAGTTCCTGCTTTGCGAGCATAAACATAGCCAGTGTGAACGATGGCGAGTTGTTCAACGCTGCAGGATGGTGCACCAGGGTATAGAGTTACGCTAGAACCAGCCGCAGTATTGGAGAAACCAATTTGACTAGCTGTTCCTGTATAAGTTGGGATCTTCCCATTCAATGAATTAATATCAAATTGTGCAGATCCGTAGCCAGTATTCAAAGCTGGGTTGCTAAAATAGGCGAAATTCACACCGAGGTTTGACGATGTGACTGGATCATATGAAGCTGAAGATGTGCAAGATGGAATGGTACCAGATAATGTTTCGGATGCGTAAGAACTTGCAGATCCACTGCTGGAAATTGAAGGTACATTACTGCTAACAGAGATTGATTCTTTCGATGCTGCTGACGATGATGGGGCTAAATATCCGGAAGAAGTAACCGATGCAGAGGCATGACTGGATACAGAACTCGAGGCAGTGTTATTTCCTGTGTTGGAAGGAAACGAATGAGGTGCTGAAATACTGCTTGCTGTGTACGAAGGCGATGTATTTGATACTAATCTACTGCTTGTGGGAAATCCACTGATGATAGGATCGGTCCCGGAATAGGTAGGTCCACTAGCTGAGGCATAACCACTTCCTGATGATCCCAAATCGCTGCTTTCTGTGTTCGAAGGCAACGGATTTAATACTGATCCACTGCTGGTGGGAGATCCACGGGTAATAGATCCACTAGCTGAGGCATAACCAGTTCCTGGTGGAGCCGAGTGACTGCTGCTTTTTGTATTCGAAGGCAATGCATTAGATGCATAAGTGCTGCTAACTGTATTGGAAGCCGATCCACTAGATTCGGAAGTGCTATTGGCTGTGTTGGAAGCTAATGCACTGGATGCCGAAGTGGTGCTTAATGTATTGAAAGTTGAGATACTGGATGTTGAAGAAGCAAAAACTGAAGTGCTGTTTGCTGTATTTGAGGGCAATACTTGGGATGCCGAAGTACCGCTCACTATATTAGAAATTGAGCTACAGGATGTTGAAGAAGCATGAACAGAAGTACCATTTGCTGTATTGGAAGGTAATGAATCAGACGCCGAAGTGCTGCTAACAGTCTTGTGAGTTGCGATTCCGGATGTTGGTGAAGCCGAGGCTGAAGTGCTCAAAACACTGCTTGAACTAGAGTTGACTGGAGCTTTGCAATCCTTTGCGTAATTTGGATTGGTAGAATTGGAGAGAGTGTAAGAAGAACCAATGGTATATACATCGCTTCCACTAGTATAACCAGTATTTGTAGCATAACTGGAATCCCATGATTCTGTATACATGGCGCAAGTTTGACCTTGAGCAACACCATTCAAGTAAAGGATATAAGTGTTAATGAATTGACAAGTCTTTGGGCTACCAGTTGCGGGCGGGTGAGCAAGATCATATGAGCTGGTCGCATCACAAGCTGCTGTACAAAGGCTAACATCAAAAGGAGTATCGGTAAAGAAACGAGAACCGAGGAAAGTATCGTCTTTGTTGCAGTTCAATGGAGCGTTGATAGCAGAGTCTTCAAGACATGTAGGAGGGTTGTATCCGCCTGGTGTGGGAACAGTAGCAAGGTTATAACCATTAGATCCCGCGATGACAACGCGGAACTTGCTACGCCATTGACCATCATTGACTGCAGTTTTAGCATCAATTGAGCCACCCCAGAAAACACATTTGACATTGGTCATGGAAGAAGGGTTTGTACAATTAGCACCTGGATCGACAATTGGATCGCGTTCGAAGTAGAGATTGAAAGCATTACACCCGGTAATTGCGGAGCACTTGTCGGCGCATGAAGCAGTGTCGTAAGTTGGTAATTGTGTAAATCCCATATACTTCAAAGCATTATTGGATGCGTGAAGATTGACAAAAGATCTAGTATAGCCAGATGGAGTTAATGCGCTGTTAGCTGCATCAGCAAATGGCTTATATGCTACAAAAGAGTCCGGATCGTCTGCTGGATTGGGGCCTGTATAGATCGTTGATGGTTGAATTGCACATGTACCATCTCTGGCTTTGAGTTGATTGATTTCTCGCTTCGTGTCTGGGGTAGTTCCTTTGATTGCTGAGCTTTGCGTCACGGCGGCAGCGGCAATGGAAGCAGCAGCAGTCGGATTATATGACACAACTTGAGCAGTGACACCGACGGGTACATCCTGAGCAGATTGTACGACAGGGCTGAGAGACTTAAAATCGATTTTTTGAGGGCGAGGAGCCGCATTTGCACCCGCGACCGCCAAGGCGGCCAAGGCGAGATTGGTGAAACGCATTCTCAAGGAGAAATATCTTTGTAAATGAAAGTTTGAATATTATTTCAACGAATGAGTAGATATAATTCAAAAGCCGAATAGAAAATTGATGAATGAAGGACTGAGTACTGTAGGACTCTGGTTGATAATGAAAAAAGTAAATATGTCGAGGAGATGATTGTGTACTTATACACAGCAAACAACAATAAAAAGCAATCATTTACTTAAGTCTAGAGCAACTTCCTCCAAACCTGGATGAATAGTTTAAAGGTACTAAGGTCGACTTCTCCGAAGAAAGTGTCGGTTAGACCGGCGGTTCCTGAATGTGCACGTTTTGCCTTGTACCATTGCAATTTTTACCACATGCCGAAAAGTACGTTGATTTGGAAGAGAAAAGAACCTAAACTACCTCGAGGTTAGTGGTCGTGTTAGTCGATTGTTGTGTTCTGCCATTCGCCATAGAAGGTCCATTTCCGAAGCTGTTGTTATAGTGGTTGTAAATTATGGCGCCGTCGCTGAGCTGGCATGAGCACCTCCGGTTGCTGATGTTCATGGAGGTTTCAAACTAAAAGTGGCCTCTGAGCTAAGGACACCATTCATAAACTATGCTGCAATCAACGGCAAACATCAAATTCCCTCTTTATATTTCCATTTTGAACTCCAGCTACACGAATAAACTATGTAGCTTAAAAGAAGTTGTCGATTGAGCTGGAGATTTCTTTTTTCTAGTTCGAGGTCAGATAGCCATGAGACCGAGAAGAACATTTTTTGACCGTGATGTGCATACTTTTAATACAAATACTTTACATGCCATTACTACTTCCTCAAGGTAATTACCGGGATAGCTAAGACGGTACCGACTCATGGTAGTGTCCCAATTATAACCGTGCACCAAGTCCTTAGATTGATTTTTGGCTAGGTGCGGAGGTGCTATGAAATAGCTATTTATCTGGGGCGTGAATAGAAGCCGTTTCACTTATTGTTCTTATGTGCAGCTACATTGCGCTTAAAATTGAATAGAATCTCTATTTGCGAACGCCCCTCGTTTGTTTCGGAGTCCGGCAACAAATTCTACATATCTAAGATGCAGGATCTATATCGCAGAACCTAATATTCTGTCCGTCATATCTTAGATCAGATGGAAAGCGTACTAGCCGAAGTGTTATCCAATCGGTTGATAACTCCCCTTTTATTTCCAAGCATCTAATTTGGACCACCTGGCTAGTAATGTTGATGCATCTGGGAAAGTATCGGACGAACCCCTCGCTAATTACAAGCCTTTAAACGTAATAAATGTAGTAAGGCTGATGCCATGTTGACTTCCTTACCGAATATACCGGCATATACATAGCATAGATATAATTGGATTCTCAAATGGAGCTTATAATGCAGATCCTTGCCAAGCAACGACGGCGTTGGTGCTTGTCCTCTTGAATGTCCAAAACACCTCTTAGGACGATTTATGGAATTGCGCGATGGTAAAGGAGCCGCACAGAGGTTTCGAATTCGAAGAGCCAAAGAATCCGTATGGAGATAGTCCTTATAATCAACGAGATCATTCGCGAGCAATTCAAGTTCATCATGGTAGAAACACGAGCCCTTTCCCTAGACTTGCAGCCGTCGTTTTGAACTGAAGTCGATGAATTACACGATTGTATTCGCAAGACTGGCCCGCCTCATGGAGTTTATCATTTTTTTTGGTGCTGATTCTGAGTCAGATGGACTGTCTAGGATAATGTTGAGCCAGTTTTCATGTGTGTGTGTGTGATATTTTTCGTCCGAGGCTCTGTGCGAAGCACAGGCCTCAAATTCCCAATTGGGACAAAGGACGCCAGGGGAGGAAGGCCCCTGGGTTTCTAACTAGCTAATCTAAATTTACTAGTATTATATATGCTAAATGCTTCAGCAGGGTTTACATGATTGCCGTTGCGTATTGAGTTAATCCCTTGGGTAGATATTTCAGCTGTCCTCCACAATACAGTTAGATCCCTCGATTCCTGATCTCCTCTCCTTCGTCATCGCAATCAAGCTTTTTAATATGGTTTTGTTAATATAAAGATTTTTTTTTTTTTTTTTAAAGTTTATACAAACTCAATCTTTCCGAACCAAAACCCAACGTCTTATACAAAGAAAATCCAAAAAAATAACATAAAATAAAAATAAAAATAAAAATCAAAACAATCCTTCAATCAATAAATTGTATAGGGAATCGAGGACATATATCCTGATAGAACCTTGTAGATTTGAGCCAAACTGCTAGTTTCGCTGTTCCTTCCATACTTCCCAAAAGATAGGGGATGGCTTCAGATGGTAGTAACTTTGAAAGGGTTTTTTGAGCATTTCCAATTTTACAAAAGTAAAAATGAAGAGGGGATTTTCTTTTCCCACATGAGCATAGCATATAAGCATCTTCGTGATTGAAGCGATCGTGATACGCTGCGAAATCGCCGTGTTGAGATCTGGCTGCTAGGATATATCCTAGTATCGTTCGATCAAAAGAAAGCATAATCGATTTGTTATTGTAAATTATAAAAAGATCATTATAGCTTAATGGTGCTGTGATTGTCCATAACTTTGATCTTGCTAATTTAGCATTCGATTTAGCGATCCTTTTCAAAGAGGCAAAAGTGCAAATAGGATCAGGTGGGGATGGGAGTGCTGCTCCCTCTTTAGCTGCTTTGTCCGCTGCTTCATTTCCGGGGATATTTAGATGCCCAGGAACCCATCGGATTCGAATTGAACCAGGGCGGGTATGTGGCAAGCGGGGCCTGAGAGGCCAAGCTGTAGCTAGTTCGCAGAATTCTTCAAATACAGATTGAGAGGATCCAGTGGAATGAGAGCCTAATCGTATAGCAACCTCTAGGTTATCCAAGAAAACCCAGAGGTCTGTAGCGAACCTAGCTGAGGGTAGCTGTATTGCTGCTTGAGCACCTTTCAAAGCTGCAGCTGCTTCGGTATCGAAGACTTCAGCATTACAGCCTAGTGAGAAAGCCTGTCGATCCACTTGCAGATTGTATTGATAAATCACTGATCCACCTCCTGTAGCACCATCCAGAGCTTCGCTTTTCGAACCATCGGAGAAGACTTGCAAATCACTTTTTGGAATCGTAGATATAAACCTTTCGAAATCCTTAGCTGCTCGTTCCTTCGAACGACCGAGAGGGCCACCGATCCGGGTTTCTGTGATAATACGCGGTTCTTTGTTCCTCCAAGGGGGAAGAGCAATTGGATTGATATATTCAGCTTTTGGAAGAGCTAGGATAATTCTTGAAAACCTTGATTCGGCAGTTCTGATACCAGCTTTAGCTAGGATGTTTTTGGTTCGGATTCGGAGGGGGTGTTTAGGGTCAAGCCGAGCTGTTCGGGCCGCGAAACTTTGGGATATCAGATTGAGCTCTATTTCAGGGGGCATCAGATTTGATTCCTTGTATAAGGCAGCAGTGTTAGTTGTACGGAATACGGGGAGGATTGCTCGAGCGCTAATTAGCACAATCTTATTCAAAAGCTTCAAATGTCCATCCACTTGATTCGAGATTGTGAGGTTTAGGCCTCGTTTCCTAGTTCGGCTAGGCCACCAGGTTTCAGCTGCAAAGTAGCATTTCTTCAGAACACAGGCTGTAATCGCTCTTTGAAGCAAAATTGATGGGATGCCTCGGGTTGTCCTTCCAAGCGAACGCACTGCATTCGCAATTGTGAGAGCCTTAGTTGAAAGGACCTGGACATGAGGTTTGAAACTCAGTTCCCTATCGAAGTAAACCCCCAACCATCTCAATGGGCCTGGTTTCTCCATTATTGAAAGATTTTCTGTATGAATAATAGGGCTTTCGATACCTTTCCTGGAGCCTCTGAAGAAGTGAATCAGTTCAGACTTCTTAGGGTCGAAAGTGATTCCTTCAGATTTGCCCCAATTCAGAGCCTCCAGCATTTCAGATCGTAATTGATCACAATTAGATTGTAAACTTGAAGAAAAAGCTACTAATGCAATATCGTCTGCATATCCAAATCTTCGAATAGGATTGCCTAACCAAAACAAAGGAGCTATATAAAGCATGAAAAGGATAGGCGAAATTGGAGAGCCTTGTGGCAAACCACATCCAATACTAGTACTGGGCCCTGTTTCGCCATCAAGCCGAATACGAATTGATCGATTTGTAGAGAACGATTGAATCCATCGAACTAGATTATCAGGCCATCCTTGTTCTCTGAGTCGACGAACTAAGCGTCCTGGGAGAACAGCATCAAAAGCACCTTTGATATCCATAGTTAATAAAGTAGCTTTAGAACCTGAATTCAAAGCCATTTCCACATCATGTGTAAGGCAAGTTGTGAGATCGACTGATGAACGCAGGGGAAGTGCTCCGAATTGTTGCTTGGCTAGTACTTTGAGGGTTATAGCAATCCAGGACATCTTCTTTGCAATCAAACGTTCGAGACCTTTTCCTAATACTGAGAGCAGGGCTATTGGTCTATAAGATCTAGGACTTGTGCGATCTGATTTGTTCGGTTTCGGAACGATGGCTACAATCGCTGATCGGAAGCATTTAGGATGGTGACCTATTTCGAGGCATTTTTGAAAGAGTTGTAAGATATATGGTTCGATCAGTGGCCATGCTAACTGTAGGATCTTGGTAGGGATCTCGTCTATTCCTGGAGCTGTATTACCCGTACGAAGGATAGCAGTTTGAATATCCTGAATTGTGATAGCAGGAAAGGCAATTGAACGAATGGAAGTTGAAGGCGAATCAAATGGGATATCGTTAACTTCAGCTGTATTGGTTAGCAGATTATTGATGAGTAGATCTCTTTTAGTTTGAATTGTTGTAGCAAGAGAATGATCTAAAGGATCTACTAAAGGAGGAGTTCGATATGTTCCAGCTGATTGATGCCATTTTGTCATTTTAAAGACATCTTTTATTTCCTTGACTGAATCAAGCTTAGAGAGCCAGAATTCCTTTTTCGCTTTTTTGACAACCTTTCGAAGATTTTGTTTTGATTCTGAAGAGTTGTTCGTTCGGTTTTCTTGAACAGCTGTCCGGCAGGTCTCGTTCCACCATGGTTGACCTGTATTTCGGCCGAGTGATCTTTGAGCTGATCCTGTGTATGCTGATTGTAGAGCTTGAGTGATATCTAAAGCTAATTTATCAAGATCTGTGGTCGTGTTCAGAGCTAATAGATTTAGATTCAATAGATTCTCTGTTAATAAAATAGAGAAGAGTTTTTCGTCTAATGTATTGATTCGGAGTCTTTGAATCGGGTCCTGAAACCTTGTATTCCAATTCAAAGTTGTCAATAAGGATCGATGATCGGAAGTTGTATCCAAATGCGGTGCAGAAGTTGTATTGGCTGTATATGATCCTGAAAGAAAAACTAAATCGAGAACGTTGCCCAAATTGTGGGTAGGTTCACCGATTGTAGAAAGAAAATTGAAAGAATTTGTATCTAGCCAGATTGTAAAAGATTCTGCAGAATTTGAATATGAAGAACAAAAGGGATTCCATCTCGAATGATGAAGGTTTAGATCCCCTGCAAGAAGTGTAGAATTTAAAATATTCGAAGGTAAATCAAAGAGAGTTTGTATTGCTTGGTTTTCATTTGTACAACCTCTAGGAGCATTATAAATATTAATGATTGTAAGAATAGAACCAGTTAAAGATTGAATTTGTAAAAATAATAAATCCCGGGAGGATACAGGCCGGAGCTGACTAGCTCGAATGCCTGCATTTTTCCGGGTATAAGACATCACACGAGGCCGGGTTTCCCAGTTGTCGAGTGGTGTGAAAGTTTCATAAGCAGGATGGGATTTAGTGATTCGGTGTGAGATATCTGAGAATGTATAAGGTTCTTGAATCAGAATTATATCAATACAAGAATCATTGGCTAAGGAAAGTGCTAATTCGTGTAAAGTAGCGTTTTTAGCTACATTAGCTTGTAAAATGGTCAATGGTTTAGAAGATAATCTAGGATTATACATTAAAAGGAATTGGAAGAGGAGGAGCTTCTAATGTTATGAAACGATTAGAAAGATTAGAAGGGGGTGGTATCAATGAAGATAATATCGAAGGAGTTCGGATTGGAGTTGAAGGAGCAATAGGTTCTTCCATAAAGGAATCGGCTTTTGGGGTTCGAGAGCATTTTGCATTAGCACAAGCTCTAACCCTAGCTTCTTTTGAGGTTTTCTGAATAGCTTGTTTTTCCGATTTGCTTTTGGGGCCTTTGTGAGTAAGACGAAGGGGGCAATGTAGATCGTCTGCAGGATGGGGGCCTCCACAATGTAGGCACCTCGCTGGGCAAGCATGGGTTGTATTGCATCGGGTTGAATGATTCTTTTCTGTATGTTCGGTTGTGCTACAGATTCGGCATCTTTCTGGACGAGAGCAAGCTCGAGTATTGTGCCATTGAAAGCATCGAGTACATTGGATTATCTTGGGTTTGACAGAGATAATATTATATTTGCAAATCTATGAGTCTTTTACAGTATATCCAGTGAGACTACAAATATAAGTAAGAGTAACCAATTCTTACCATGCTTTCCCAGATACTAGATGTCAGTCTCAGTATCCTTTGAGAAGGTTGCCCCCAAGCAAAAACAACCTTTCTACACCCATTATCCTGTTTGCTCCCTAAGCCTATCCGGTATCTCCATTGCCAACTGTTTTATACCCTATTATAGACCGATACGCGCATCCGTCCTCTCGAGCCGTATAGACAGTGTCACTGTCGCTGCCATTATACGCTACGCCCCGCGGCTTGTGCACCGTTTCGCGTTACCTTGCCAGATCTCTCCTACACAACAAGGCCGACCGTATCTTGCAAGCTTTGCTGTATCTTAACCCCTAGCCAGGCAGCATAAAACACAGCGTTTCCAGCTCACTAACCAAAGCGCAATCTGCAAAATCCATTCCCCCAATATATAATTTATAATCGACGATGCCGAGGGTTGAGAATGCATCATACATAAGCATCATAAGGTAGCCTCTGCCAAAGCTCATCCGCTGCCGTGATATCTGTCGAATGCTTCGCACAAGAGTGAAACTTGCTAAAAACGTCCCCCTCGTTCGAGAGTTCCTCCGCCGCTATGATACCGCTCTTGCACATTCGGTAGAGTAAAGTGCCAAAAGCGTCCCTCCATCCCTAATCCGCCTATATAAGATTCCATCCCAACCTTCGTACATCCTCAATTACTCCCCTTAACCATCTGTAAACTTCCAATCCAGTATACCCGCAGATTGTACGCATTGTTGGGTCGTGAAAACTCTGCACATCAGCGCCCCAGAGGTGCCCTGTCAATCGCTAGCACAACGCTTTCCTTCTCAGGCTCTGCTCCCACACAGATTCGTAAAGGCAGTCCGCTTTGAAATGCTCCTTAAAGCATTTCTCAGGCTCTGCATCCCACTGCAGATTCGTAAAGGTGGTTCCGCTTCGAATTCCGTCATTGTTTCGTTGATTGTCGGGTAGTTTTTATCTCCGTTCGACTGATAAATCCTCTGTTCCGGGCCCAATTCACGATACCTTCACACCCAGTACCGCTCCTTTTTAAAGCACGACCTTTGCCCAGCTCCAGTCTGATTCAATCTTGGCTCTGTAAATAAATTACAGGTTCGTAGGATGCACCACGTACAGGTGTTGAATCATCGCATCCCGAGCCAGTTTTCAGCGCAGCCGTGCTTGTTGTTTTACGCCACCTGATCACGTGTCACTGAGCCACTCTAGCCACTGCACAAACGCTCAAGACCTTAAACTCAACATCATCCCGACCTTCAACATTTTCGAAGAATTGAATTTTTTGAAAAACGCGTTTATTATCGCATTTTATTGATCAATCGATCGTTCTTATCATCTATAGGATTTAAAAACGAAACTTTTCAGCCTCGGCAGGCGCTGTACGGACGCATTTCCGCCACTATGCCTCCCGCCCCCTCGACCCTCTCCCTTTCCCAAGCCTTTATTAATACAGTTAATACTGCTACTAATAAAGCAAATAAAGGTCAACAGATTTTTAGCCCCATCGCTTCGCTATAGGACGACTATCTCAATACCGAAACAGTTCGGGCTCTCCCTGCTCGACTTCGAAAACCCTTGATTGCACTATGTACCGATATCTTTCTTACAGCAAACAAGCACTTCGATGCATTTATCAATAGATCTCATCCTCTTCGATCTATCAAACCTTCTACCAAAATTTCTGTCAATCCCTTTAGCCCTGATGTACAAACCTCTCAATCAATACTCGCACCTAAAACCGCTAAACCTATAAAAGCCCCTACTACAGTTCAATATCTCAAGGATTCCACCTATATTCAAAAGACTGCGACTCCTTTACCACCAATTATACAATCTACAAACCCAAAAACTGGGAACCGAATCGGATCTCAACTCAAAACTCAATTTCAAATCTCACATAAAACTGATACTTGCTTTTTTGTTCGAATTGGATTCGACCATCCAGCTCGAAAAGCTAGTTCCTTCGCTGTACTTAGTGTATTGAAAGGACAATTAGGAAACGATACTAAACTTTTAAAAGAAATCCAAACAATAAATACTGGGTTTGTATTATATACAAACTCTTTAGCGAACTTAACAGTTTTAGAAAACCTTTCAAATATAATCGAAAAAGTATTCGAAACCTGCAAAATCGAACGACAACAATTATGGATTACTTATCGATTGAATTACATTCTACGAACCATTACAACTCTGGGAGACTTATAATAATTGATCATTATCCCAATCGAATCGGAAACTATACTCGATGCTATCATCGATAATACAGGACAACAAACGATCCAAACAATTGAATCTATATAAAGCAAAGAATCCGGATTGTATAATTCTACTTGGTTCTTGAGTTTTCCAGTTTTGCAATATACAGCCCTTCCCAAGAACCTTCGGATTCTAGGAACTACAATTAACACTTCCCAAATCGTTTTCAAACCCAAGATAATCCAATATACTCGATGCTTTCAATAGTACAATACTTGAACTTGCTCTCATCCAGAAAGATACTGAATCTATAGTACAATTGAATATACAGAAAAGAATCATTCAACCCGATACAATACAATCCATGTTTGCTCAACGAGGTGCCTACATTGTGGAAACTCTCATTCTATAAACGATCTATATTGCTCTTTTCGTTTTATTAACAAAAACCCCAAAAACAAATCGGAAAAACAAGCTATCTAGAAAACCTCAAAAGAAGCTAGGGTTAGAACTTATACTAATACAAAATGCTCTCGAACTCCAAAAGCCGATTCTCTTATAAAGGAACCTATTGTTTCTTCAACTCCAATCCGAACTCCTTCGATATTATCTTCATTGATACTATTTTTTTCTAATCTTTTTAATCGTTTCATTATATTAGAAACTCCTCCTTTTTCGATTCCTTTTAATATATAATTCTAGATTATCTTCTAAATCATTGACCATTTTACAAACTAATATAACCAAAAACGCTACTTTATACGAATTAGCACTTTCCTTAACCAATGATTCTTGTATTGATATAATTCTGATTCAAGAACTTTATATATTCTCAAATATCTTACACTGAATCACTAAATCCCATCCTGCTTATGAAACTTTCATACCACTCGACAACTAGGAAACCCGACCTTGTGTGATGTCTTATATCCGGAAAAATGCAGGCATTCGAGCTAATCAGTTCCGGCCTGTATCCTCTCGGGATTTATTATTTTTATAAATTCAATCTTTAACTAGTTCTATTTTTATAATCATTAATATTTATAATGCTTCTAGAGGTTATACAAATGAAAATCAAACAATACAAACTCTCTTTGATTTACCTTTGAATATTTTAAATTCTACATTTCTTGCAAGGGATCTAAACCTTTATCATTCGAGATGGAATCCCTTTTGTTCTTTACATTCAAATTCTGCAGAATCTTTTACAATCTAGTTAGATACAAATTCTTTCAATTTTCTTTCTACAATCGATGAACCTATCCACAATTTGGGCAACGTTCTCGATTTAGCTTTTCTTTCAGGATCATATACAGCTAATACAATTTCTGCATTGCATTTGGATACAACTTCCGATCATCGATCCTTATTGACAACTTTGAATTGGAATACAAGGTTTCAGGACCCGATTCAAAGATTCCGAATCAATACATTAGACAAAAAACTCTTCTTTATTTTATTAACAGAGAATCTATTGAATCTAGATCTACTAGCTCTGAACACAATCACAGATCTTGATAAATTAGCTTTAGATATCACTCAAGCTCTACAATCAGCATACACAGAATCAGCTCAAAGATCACTCGGCCGAAATACAGATCAATCATAGTGGAACGAGACCTGCCGGACAGCTGTTCAAGAAAACCGAACGAACAATTCTTTAGAATCAAAACAAAATCTTCGAAAGGTTATCAAAAAAGCGAAAAAGGAATTCTGGTTCTCTAAACTTGATTCAATCAAGGAAATAAAAGATGTCTTTAAAATAACAAAATGATATCAATCAGTTGGAATATATCGAACTCCTCTTTTAGTAGATCCTTTAGATCATTCTTTTGCTACAATAATTCAAACTAAAAAAGATCTACTCATCAATAATCTACTAACCAATACAGCTGAAGTTAACGATATCCTATTTGATTCGTCTTCAACTTTTATTCATTCAATTATCTTTCCTGTTATTACAATTCAGGATATTCAAATTGTTATCCTTCGTATAGATAATATAGCTCCAAGAATAAACGAGATCCCTACCAAGATCCTACAGTTAGCATAACTATTGATCGAATTATATATCTTATAACTCTTTCAAAAATGCCTCGAAATAGATCACCATTCTAAATGCTTCCGATCAGCGATTGTAGCCATCGTTCCGAAACCGAACAAATCAAATCGTACAAATCCTAGATCTTATAGACCAATAGCCCTGCTCTCAATATTAGGAAAAGGTTTCGAATGTTTGATTGCAAAGAAGATATCCTGGATTGCTATAACCCTCAAAATACTAGCCAAATAACAATTCGGAGCACTTCCCCTGTATTCATCAATCGATCTTACAACTTGCCTTACATATGATTTGGAAATGGCTTTGAATTCAGGTTCTAAAGCTACCTTATTAACTATAAATATCAAAGATATTTTTGATGCTGTTCTTCCAAAATGTTTGGTTCGTCGACTCAAAGAACAAGGATAGCCTGATAACCTAGTTCGATGGATACAATCGTTCTCTACAAATCGAACAATTTGCATTCGGCTTGACGGCGAAACAGGGCCCAACATTAGTATTGGATGTGGTTTGCTACAAGGCTCCCCAATTTCGTCTATCCTTTTCATACTTTATATAGCCCCTTTGTTTTGATTAGGCAATCCTATTCGAAGATTTGGATATACAAATGATATTGTATTAGTAGCTTTTTCTTCAAACTTACAATCTAATTGTGATCAACTACAATCCGAAATGCTGGAGGCTTTGGATTGGGGCAAATCTGAAGGGATCACTTTCGATCCTATAAAGTCTAAACTGATTCATTTCTTCAGAGGTTCCAGGAAAGGTATCGAAAGTCCTATTATCTATACAGAAAATCTTTCAATAATGGAGAAACCAAATCCATTAAAATGATTGGGGGTTTACTTCGATAGGGAATTGAATTTCAAATCTCATATCCAGATCCTTTCAATTAAGGCTTTTACAATTGCGAATGCATTGTGTTCGCTTGGAAGGACAACCCGAAGTATTCTATCAATTTTGCTTCAAAGAGCGATTACAGTCTGTATTTTAAAGAAATGCTACTTTGCAGCCGAAACCTGGTGGTCTGGCCGAACTAGGAAACGAGGTCTAAACTTCACAATCTCGAATCAAGTGGATGGACATTTGAAGCTTTTGAATAAAATTGTATTAACTAGCGCTCGAGTAATCCTCTCTGTATTCTGTACAACTAATACTGTTGCTTTATATAAGGAATCAAATCTGATGCCTCCTGAGATTGAGCTAAATTTGATATCCCAAAGCTTCACTGCCCGAACGGCTCGGCTAGATCCTAAACATCCCCTTCGAATTCGAATCAAAAATATCCTAGCTAAAGCTGGGGCTAGAATTGCTGAATCAAGATTCTCAAGAATTATCCTAGCTCTTCCAAAAGCTGAATATATCAATCCAATTGTTTTTTCCTCTTGGAGAAACAAAAAACCGCGTATTATTACAGAAACCCGGATCGGTGGCCCTCTCGATCATTCGAAGGAATGAGCAGTTAAGGATTTCGAAAGGTTTATATCTACAATTCCAAAAAGTGATTTGCAAGTCTTCTTCGATGGTTCGAAAAGCGAAGCTTTGGATAATGCTACAGGAGGTGGATCAGTGATTTATCAATACAATCTGCAAGTGGATCGACAGACTTTTTCACTAGGCTGTAATGCTGAAGTCTTCGATGCCGAAGCAGCTGCAGTTTTGAAAGATGCTCAAGCAGCAATACAGCTACCCTCAACTAGGTTCGCTACAGACCTCTAGGTTTTCTTGGATAATCTAGAGGTTGCTATGCGATTAGGCTCTCATTCCACTAGATCCTCTCAATCTGTATTTGAAGAATTCTGCGAACTAGCTACAGCTTGGCCTTTCAGGCCCTGCTTGCCATATATTCGCCCTAGCTCAATTCGAATTCGATGGGTTCCTGGGCACCTAGATATCCCCGGAAACGAAGCAGCGGACAAAGCAGCTAAAGAGGGAGCAGCACTCCCATCCCCATCTGATCTTATCTGCACTCTCGCTTCCTTGAAAAGAATCGCTAAAACGAATACCAAATCAGCAAGAGCTAAATTATGGATAATTACAGCACCACAAAGCTACAATGATCTTTTTATAACTTATAACAACAAATCGATTATGCTTTCTTTTGATCGAGCGATACTAGGATATATCCTAGCAGCCAGATCTCAACATAGCGATTTCGCAGCGTATCACGATCGATTCAATCACGAAGATGCTTATATACTATACTCATATGGGAAAAGAAAATCCCCTCTTCATTTTTACTTTTGTAAAATTGGAAATGCTTAAAAAACCCTTTCAAAGTTATTACCATCTGAAGCCATCCCCTATCTTTTGGGAAGCATAAAAGGAGCAGCGAAACTAGTAGTTTGGCTCAAATCTATAAGGTTCTATTAGGATATATATCCTCGATTCCCTATACAATTTATTGATTGAAGGATTGCTTTGATTTTTATTTTTATTTTTATTTTATGTTATTTTTGGATTTTCTTTGTATAAGGCGTTGGGTTTTGGTTCGGAAAGATTGAGTTTGTATAAACTTAAAAAAAAAAAAAAATCTTTATAATAACAAAATCACATTAAAAAGCTCGATTGCGATAACGAAGGAGAGGAGATCAGGAATCGAGGGATCTAACTGTATTGTGGAGGACAGCTGAAATATCTACCCAAGGGATTAACTCAATACGCAACGGTAATCATATAAACCCTGCTGAAGCATTTAGCATATATAATACTAGTAAATTTAGATTAGCTAGTTAGAAACCCAGGGGCCTTCCTCCCCTGGCGTCCTTTGTCCCAATTGGGAATTTGAGGCCTGTGCTTCGCACAGAGCCTTGGACGAAAAATATATCACACACATCACACACAAGACCTTAAACTTCACAAAAGATGCTCAGAACTCCATTTGACTCTTGATATTTACTGATAAGTCCTAGAATATATAGGCCTTGTTTGAACAGTCTTCCGATGTCGATATAAATAACCCTCTCATTGTTTCGACAGTACTCTACATATTTCAATGAAAATATAGCATTGAATTTGCAGTCGTAAAGGGTAACATATGGCTGTGGTTCATGCCCAGCAGGTATTCCGGATTCGATGTCTACAAAACATCATAGCATTGTGGTTCCCAAGTATGGCATTCTACAAGTTCAACAACGCCGTACGCTCGGATAAGCCTCACGAGGTCTTCATCGCCAGAAAAAGTTCCCAGAAAGGATCCTTTATCCGCGATGTGTTTAATCTCATCCGAGCCCATCCACCAAATTTGTAACGAATGGTTTGATATCAAATTCGATATCACGAATGACTGTTCACAGCGCATTTGGTCTTTGGAGTCCATTTTATACCTGTTCGGAATGACGAGGTCAAGCGGATGCGGGTAGGAATAAGGACATTCGTACGATCGTGGGCCGCATAAAACTGTGGTATCGATGCAGGCTTGACGTGTCGTGAATACATCAATGAGAGCGCATACGCGTTGAGTGGAACTTATCATTGACAATAAAAGCGTGAGCTTTCTAGACCGCATTGCCACCAAATCCAAATGGTGTTGATTATCAAAGTTGAAGTCAGGTGTTTGGGAAATTCTGTCTTGGTGCATCTGTACTTACTTTTTTGGACTTCCGCTACAAGTTGGAGTAGTTTACTACGCTAACGTTATCCAGTGATTTACCTTCAGTTCAATTCCAATTACAGCTGCGCTGTTGTTTTATGAAAGAATGAGCTAATTTTATGATCGTTTCGCGATTGCTAAAAGTCTCTGCTAAATCCAATTTCTTTTGTTTTCATGCCTCTGCAACTATGAAAACGTTCGCTTCGCCAACACCAACTTCGATGGTACATCAAAAATGGTGTTGCAGCTATGATTTCTTTACCACAGTTGGTTTTAATCGTTAACTTCAACTCTGCACCATACTCATACAATAATTATTGATATGTATTTCGTGCATAACATTCGTAGCTCATGTTCCCTCCTTTGAATACTCATACAATTCTCGGGCAATGCAGTCACTGGGAGTCACATATGAATGTCCCACAATACTTGGTGAATACTGAATGTCTATTTTCTAGGCGCTGGCGAATGGCTTCGTCGAACTGGTTCTACACTGAACGGCCCGTCTCCATGTTTTAAATGTGCCAGAAAAAAACACATGACTACATCTCATCTTGTTCTAAAAACCATGCATAGTCTGGTGTTCTATTTACTCGTATATCTTTCCATCAAGCAGTTCTGGACATCAAAATTCAGAGAGCATTCCATCCCTGCGACCGCCTCACTATCCTTTCCCGCAGCCTATTCAACCGCTTAAAACCGGGCATCCCAAGATGGTTTATGATTTCCCATAAGTTCCCTCGTACCTTCCTGAAATGTTCTATCCTTCTCCGCATCTCTTCTCTCATCTGCGCCTGCTCGAGTGAGTTGATATTCTATATCTTGAGCGCATTTATCAATGATGCTTTGTATAGCTCGGGCGCGAGTGGAGCTGATGGCTAATTGGGGCGATCTGAACAAAGGGTGGCCGTTAAGCTGAACAGAAACGTTTAAATCGATACGCGATGCCATTTTGTGAGTTGTAGCTGGAGTTGGAGGTATGGGTATGGATGTTGGTCTGCGTAAGGTAATTTGTGATTTCTTGAAGGTTCCTTTCGTAATAATAGTGGTAGTTGTTGAGTTTGGAAAAGGAAAAATCTCTGGGCGGAAATATTGATTGATTGATTAAATTAATGTCTACACTGAGTCTAAGACTATTTAAGACGGTTAGGAGCTTTATAGGCTTCTAACAAGTAACAAATGGAGAATTGCTGGTTATATTTGGCTGTAGCTAATACAATTTGGGAAGATTGAAATGGCTTCAATCTATTAATTTTTGAATGGGGGAAGTGAAAACTAATCCTGGGAAACAAAGTCCGTTTTACAAATACTTTTGTATATAATAAGGAAAATAACAAATGAAATATAATATAATTCGAAATTGGAACGATTTACTTTATATAGAAGGGTAAATTGATCAAATTGACTAAATTGATCAAATTGATCTAATTAATTATTTTCTTTTAGTTCATTTTCTTCACCTTTGTCTTCTTATTTTGTATTCTTTTGTATTCTAGTTAGATGCTATGATTTGATGGTTATTTTTGTTTCTTCGATAAATTCGAGGGTTTTAATGATTTCTGTTTTGGTGTGAAGTAGATATTTCATAATGAGTCGGGAGGTAGGGTTGTTTTTCTTGAATATTCTTTTTGTTGATTTGTATAATAGGTAATTAAGTAGAAGATGATTAGGAGATTCTTTCTTTTTATATTTACATTTATCATTTGTTGAGATTCCGAATCGTTGTAAGTAGGATTTGAAATATCCATGATCGATTTTAAGCTGAAATAAAGTACTAATAGAGTTTCTTTTGATATTTTCTGGAATTCCGATTTTTGAGTTAATCTTCCAGGGGTATATTTTCGAATAGGCCGAATTAGATGAATAGAGAAGAGTATTCCATTCTTCGGATTTCGTCCTTTTGATATCCATTCCTAAAGAGGCAAAGTGTTACGATCACGGATCTTACAGTAACCGATCGTGTGAATACACGTTATGATTTGATCGGATTAGTATGAGATTAAGGTGGTCGTAATGTGTGTATGATATTTTTCGTCCGAGGCTCTGTGCGAAGCACAGGCCTCAAATTCCCAATTGGGACAAAGGACGCCAGAGGAGGAAGGCCCCTGGGTTTCTAATTAATTAATCTAAATTTACTAGTATTATATATACTAAATGCTTCAGTAGGGTTTATATGATTGCTGTTGCGTATTGAGTTAATCCCTTGAATAGATATTTCAGCTGTCCTTCACAATACAGTTAGATCCCTCGATTCCTGATCTCCTTTTCTTCGTTATCGCAATCGAGCTTTTTAATATAATTTTGTTAATATAAAGATATTTTTTTTTTTTTTTAAAGTTTATACAAACTTAATCTTTCCGAACCAAAACCCAATGCCTTATACAAAGAAAATCCAAAAATAACATAAAATAAAAATAAAAATAAAAATCAAAGCAATCTTTCAATCAATAAATTGTATAGGGAATCGAGGATATATATTCTGATAGAACCTTGTAGATTTGAGCTAAATTGTTAATTTCGCTGTTCCTTCTATATTTCCCAAAAGATAAAGGATGGTTTCAGATAATGATAATTTTGAAAGGGTTTTTTGAGTATTTCCAATTTTACAAAAGTAAAAATGAAGAGGGGATTTTCTTTTTCTATATGAGTATAATATATAAGTATCTTCGTGATTAAAACGGTCGTGATATGCTGCGAAATCGCTGTGTTGAGATCTGGTTGTTAGAATATATCTTAGTATTGTTCGATCAAAAGAGAGTATGATCGATTTGTTGTTATAAGTTATAAAAAGATCATTGTAGTTTTGTGGTGCTATAGTTGTTTATAATTTAGTTCTTGCTGATTTGGTATTCGTTTTAGCGATTCTTTTTAAAAAGACAAAAGTATAGATAGGATTAGGTGGGAATGGGAGAGCTGTTTCCTTTTTAGTTGTTTTATTCGTTGCTTCGTTTCCGGGGATATCCAAGTGTTCAGGAATCTATCGAATTCGAATTGAGTTAAAGCAAGTATATAGTAAATGGGGTCTGAAAAGCCAAGTTGTAGTTAGTTTATAGAATTCTTTGAATATAGATTAAGAAGATTCAATAGAATGAGAATCTAATTGTATAGCAATCTTTAGGTTATCTAAGAAAACCTAAAGGTTTGTAACGAATCTAGTTGAGGATAGTTGTATTGCTGTTTGAGCATCTTTCAAAGCTGTAATTGCTTCGGTATTGAAGACTTTAGCATTACAGTTTAATAAGAAAGTCTATCGATCTACTTGCAGATTGTATTGATAAATCATTGATCTATCTTTTGTAGTACTATTCAGAGCTTTGCTTTTCGAATCATCGAAGAAGATTTGCAAATCATTTCTTGGAATCGTAGATATAAACCTTTCGAAATCCTTAGTTGTTTGTTCTTTCGAATGATCGAGAGGGTTATCGATCTGGGTTTCTATGATAATATGTGGTTTTTTGTTCTTTTAAGGGAGAAGAGTAATTGGATTGATATATTCAGCTTTTGGAAAAGCTAGGATAATTCTTGAGAACCTTGATTTAGTAATTCTAGTTTCAGCTTTAACTAGGATATTTTTGGTTCGAATTCGAAGGGGATGTTTAGGATCTAGTCGAGCTGTTCGGGCAGCGAAGTTCTGGGATATCAAATTTAGTTTAATCTTAGGAGGCATCAGATTTGATTCCTTGTATAGAATAGTAGTATTAGTTGTACGGAATACAGGGAAGATTGTTTGAGCGCTAGCTAGTACAATTTTATTCAAAAGCTTCAAATGTTCATCTACTTGATTCGAGATTGTGAAGTTTAGGTTTCGTTTCCTAGTTCGACTAGGTTATCAGGTTTCGGTTACAAAGTAGTATTTCTTTAGAATACAGATTGTAATCGTTCTTTGAAGCAAAATTGATGGAATGTTTTGGGTTGTCTTTCCAAGCGAATGTAATACATTTGCAATTGTGAAAGCTTTAGCTGAAAGGATTTGGATATGAGGTTTGAAATTCAATTCCTTATTGAAGAAAATCCCCAATTATTTTAATGGGTCTGGTTTCTCCATTATTGAAAGATTTTCTGTATGGATAATGGGGCTTTCGATATCTTTCTTGGAGTCTCTGAAGAAGTGAACCAGTTCAGACTTTATAAGATCGAAAGTGATTCCTTCAGATTTGCTTTAATCCAAAACCTTCAGTATTTCGGATTGTAGTTGATCATAATTAGATTGTAAGCTTGAAGAAAAAGCTACTAGTGTAATATCGTTTGTATATCCAAATCTTCGAGTAGGATTGTTTAACCAAAACAAAGGAGCTATATAAAGTATAAAAAGGATAGACGAAATTGGAGAGTTTTATAGCAAACTACATTCAATACTAATGTTGGGTCTTGTTTTGCTATCAAGCCGAATACAAATTGTTCGATTTGTAGAAAACGATTGTATCTATCGAATTAAATTATTAGGCTATTCTTGATTGATTGATTGATTGATTAAATTAACGTCTACACTGAGTCTAAGACTATCTAAGACGGCTAGAAGCTTTGTAGGCTCCTAACAAATAACAACTGGTGAAATGCTGGCCGTATTAGGCTGTAGCTAGTACAATTTGGAGAGATTGAGATAGTCTCAATCTACTAATTTTGAATAGAGGAAGTGAAAACTAATTTTGGGGAATAAAGCCCGCTTTACAAATACTCTTGTATATAATAAAGAAAATAACAAATGAAATATGATATAAATCGAAATTGGAACGATTTATCCCGTATAGAGGGGTAAATTGATCAAAATAACCAAATTGATCAAATTGATCCAATTAACCATTTTCTCCTGGTTCATCTTTTTCTCCTTCGTCTTCTTGTTCTATATCCTCTTGCATTCTAGCAAGATGCTATGGTCTGGTGGCTATTTTTGTTGTTTCGATAAATTCGAGGGTTTTGATGATTTCTATTTTGGTGTGAAGTAGATATTTCATAGAAAGTCGAGAGGTAGGATTGTTTGTTTTGAGTATTCTTCTAGTTGATTTGTATAAAGAGCAATTGAGAAGAAGATGATCTGGGGATTCTTTCTTTTTATATCTACAATTATCATTTGATGAGATTCCGAATCGTTGTAAGTAGGATTTGAAGTATCCGTGATCGATTTTAAGCTGAAACAAAGCGTTAATAGAACTTCTCTTGGTGTTTTCTGGAATTCCGATCTTTGAGCTAGTTTTCCAGGAGTATATTTTCGAATAGGCTGATTTGGATGAATTAAGAAGGGATTTCCATTCCTCGGATTTCGTCCTTTTGATATCCATTCCCAATGAAGCAAAGCTGGTTTCGTTTGATGATGATCTTTGTTTTGTAGCTTCTTTTGCTAAAGCATCAGCCAATTCGTTTCCTTCAACAGAGGTATGCCCTGGAACCCAATTAAGGGAGATTTCAGTTCCTTTTCTAAGGAGAGTTTCTGTGGCTTTGATTGCTCTAATTTGGCATATCTGGTCAGGAGCATCAGAGGGTGTTTTCAATCGGTATAATCCGGCTTGATTGTCTGAGTAGATTTTGAATTTTTCGCCTAGTTGAGCAATGGAGCTAGCATATTCGATTGCTTTAGTGACTTCAAGAAGTTCACCATTATAGACAAGCTGATTCATCCCAATATTGATGGTTTCCTGATGTGAAACCTGACCATTCGACAGAATAACTGCAATCCCGATTCCAATTCCGATTCTATCCAAAGTGGATGAGGCATTAGTATATATTGTAATGGTATTCTTGCATCTGTATTTGAATGCAAGGTTATAGGCAATTGCAGCATCCTCCTTTGCTAGCTTGCTGATATTGACTTTGTATGGAGTATCCCTTTTCCAAGGAGGGAAGTGAAAATGATCGATTTTCTCTAGAGTCAAAGGATCGACATCTTCGATTGAATTTGTGATCTTCTCAAGCTGAGTAGATTTAGGTAGTTTTCTTCGAGGGGTTATTATCGAGCTCTGATCTCCTTTTTCGGTAATCAATCTTTTGGAAATTAGATTAACAGAATGGGAAGGTGAGATTTTCAATAATCTGAAAGCATATTGTCTGATTCCAGTATTTAATCTGACTTTCGGAGAGCACAAAGCAGCTTCCACTTCCATTGGTTTTATTGGAGAAGTTTTGAATATTCCCAGTATCTTTCGAAGAGCGAGATTCTGAAGTAATTGAAGAATCTTTTTGAATTGGACTTGATCTTTCCACCAAATGATTGATCTGTAATCAGCTATACTGGTAATACATGCTATATAAAGTTGCCTTAAAGCTTTGGGATTAAGTCCTTTCTCAGTATTGGCTAATCTGGCCATTCAATAGAAAGAAGCTTTAGCTTGAGTAACTCGGATTGTAACATGTTGTTTGAAATTGAGGCCGGGGTCGAACCAAATACCTAACCATCTAATTAGTAATGAGGGTTGTATAATCTCAGAATTTGGAAACTTGATTAAAGCATCTTTTGTGTATTTGGAGGTGGAGAAGTGCATTAGCTTCGTTTTTGCTAAATCGAATTGAATGGTGTTTTTCTTATCAAGAGTATAGATCTGTTTCGTTGTTTTTTCGAGGGAAATGATATTCTTTTTCCAGTTTGAGGAATGAGTGATCAAGGCTATATCATTAATGTACAAAAGATATTCAACCGAATTCGATTGGAAGAGATCTCGAATATAGATTAGGAAGAGGATTGATGAGATTGGATTTCCTTGAGGGATTCCGGTGTTGATTGGTTTAAAGGCTTCGGTTTGACCATCAAACGAAAGTTTGAGTAATCTTTCTTCCAAAAATGACGAGATTCATGTAATAAGACTAATTGGGAGATTGAGGTTCTTGCAGATATCTAAAAGTCGATTTTTGGATATATAATCGAAGGCCTCTTTAACATTTAGGAAAAGGGTTGAGGTTTTCTTTTTGATTCTTGTATTTCTTTCGATTTCGGTGGTAAGCAGGATTGTTGTATCGATGGCTGATTTCTTTTGTCTTCTGTTTATTTGGGAATGATGCAATAGATTCGTAGTTTCGGCTAGAAAGCTAAGCTTTTGAGCTAGAATTCTTTCACTAATTTTGTCTAAACAATTGAGAAGGGCAATAACCCTATAAGCTTTTGGAATAGTATAATCTGGTTTCGAAGGCTTCTTGAGTATTGCTTTTGTAGCTTGTTTCCAATAAGAAGGATGGTAACCAAGATTAATCAGATTGCTGAAAAGGGTAAAGAAAGCTTTTGGGATTGTTTTATAAGCTCGAATAATGATCTCCTGGGTGATTCCATTTGGATCTGGATTCTTTCTTTTGATTTTAGTTGAACAAGTATTAAAGAGTTCATTTTCCGTGAGTTTAGGTTAATCCTACTTTTTCGATTGTTTGTATCCTTCCCATTTGGGTGTTGTAGTATTTGGAGGGGGAGGGAATAGAACAGATCTGAAAGTTGAGCATTTCCTTTCGAAAGAGTTTTCGAGTTGAGAGGAATTGGATCGGATATTCGGAATCCTTTTGGTTTGAAGATTTTTCGTATATGATATTGCTTTAAAGATCGTTTGGGTATTCTCTTTTTCTAGGAATTCGTTCTAATGATTCTTTTTCGCTGTTTTGATAGCTTGAAAGTAATGATTTCTTGTTGATTGGTATATTTTCTTGAATATATCGTCTTCAGGGTATCGTTTAGTATTTTCATATTTATTTGCGAGTCGTTTCCGAAGAGTTTTCAGCTTTGGAGACTACCAGGGCTTTGTCCTTTTGGTTGACTTGATTTTCGGTATACTGATTTCAGCCGAATTGGTGATTATTCGGGTGAATTCTATTGCAGCTTTATCCAGTATTTGCATTTGCTGGTTTTTGTCGAGAAGAGAATCAAGTGAATTGGATTCTAAAGTAGTGATATTGAGGTAATCATTAGAATTCAGGATAGTTGAAGACGATAGCTTTGATTCGAGGATGTTTGTGAATTTGTTCCAATCCGCTTGTTTTGTATTGAATCTTGCTAACGGAGCGATATTTGTTGAACGAATTCTGGTGCCTTTAATTTCAAATAAGATCCCTAAATGATCTGATCCAAGATCAGGAAGAACTTGCCAATCAATAATATTGGAGGATATCGCTTCAGTAGC
The DNA here is from genome assembly GCA_029531795.1 of Sclerotinia nivalis. Classification (NCBI taxonomy): domain Eukaryota; kingdom Fungi; phylum Ascomycota; class Leotiomycetes; order Helotiales; family Sclerotiniaceae; genus Sclerotinia; species Sclerotinia nivalis. Next base: position 2,746,343 of record JAPEIS010000003.1, read on the forward strand.
TAAAGTAAGATCAAGAATGCTTGGATTTGTTATATTTGTTCGATAGAAGGTACTAGTCCCTGCTTCATTAAGAAGGGTGAGGTTGTGATCTTCAAACCATTCGGTTAATTAGTTGGCATTGGGGCTTTTATTAGAAAAGGGATCCCACCAAGGGTGGTGAGAATTAAAATCTTTTGTGAGAATGGTATGATGAATGAGAGGGATATTGAAGAGGCATCTTTCGATAGTGTAGCCTTTCTCTTGAGCTTGATCGGCTTCGTTGTATATGTTGAATAATTGGGTTGTATGATTTCCCTGAGTGATATCAATGATTTGGATATCTGGGTCTTTTGGAGAATTGGATGCTAGGGTTACTAGCGGTTTGTAACCTTTCGAAATGTAGATCATTGTACGAGGGCGAAGGTTCGAAGGATTATTGGGAAGGAGTTGAGAGTAGCTGGAGTGAGCGATCGATCTAGTTGAAGAGTAGTCTTTTTTGGGATTCGAGAGGATCCAGGGTTCTTGAATGATTATAAGATCGATATTGAGTTCTAAAGCAAGTTGAAGAGTGCTTTCGGTAGTTTGAGAGTTCTTGTTTAAATTGATTTGAAGAATGCGTGTATTGTTGTATAGCATTTAGGAGGATTTCTTTATAGTTGTTTGGTATATTTCGTATGCTTTGGAATTAGCTTTGTGCTCTCCTTTGCAATTAGTGCATTTAATCACTAAATGCTGACAGGGTTTGCCTTTAGCTTGACAAATTAAGCAAAAGTGACCGGCTGTAGCATGATTGTTGCTACAAAGACTACAGGCTGGAGGTTTTTTGCAAAATGATTCGTTGTAGCCGAATCCTTGATATTTATTGCATTGGGAGGAAAGGGTGGAAGGATAGAATTGTTCGACTCTGATGCTAATACCAGCAATATATAGCCTTTTTCGAATAGCTATCTCTACTTCCTTTTGTGTAGCGAATACAATGACTATTGCTCCTTCTTGTTGATTAACTCTTTTAGAGGTATTGGTGAACCAATAGGGAGTACCCATAAGAACAAAACCTGAATTAAAGATTTTAATTTCCTCTTTAATTAGATCTATACTTTTCGGGTCTGAGAATTCCTTAATTGGAATTTTATGAATAATAACTTTATACCATAATTTATCGATTTGTATTCTTTTTGATCGGATAATTTGATTCCAGATTTCTTTCTTTTCGATTAGGAATTGTACATTGAAAGGACTATTAGTGGTTAAAATAATGTTGTTGCTTTTAGTTGTAGTAATGGCTGAAATAACAGGTTTATTGATACCAGCCTTTCTGAAGGCTTCATTGATTTTGTTTCTTGTATGTAATGGTATAAAGGAAATAGGTTGATGAAAAGATGGATTGATAAAAATCAATTGTTTACTAGAAGTATCTTCCTTTTGTTCTGTAGGCTTTTGTTTTGTAGAGTTTCCCTTTGTAACTACTTTCCATTCCCCTATTATTTTGGTAACTGAAGCATAGCTTTCTTTGTTTGTTGTTGAAGGATTTGTTGAAGGAGTAGTTGAATGATTGGGAAGATTGGAAAGGTGATTAGCCTGTTTTTCAATTCTTTTGGTTGCGTTTTCGAAATGGGAGATCTGTAAAATGATAATATTTGAAGCTTTAATAAGTTTCCCTTTTTCAAAATATTCGCGGAATATTTCGATTAGGTCTAGGATCTTCGATTGTTCTTCGATATCCTTTTCCATAGAGACAGCTAGAATGAGAAAATCTCTCGCTTTTTGGATAACTTCCTTTGGTTTTGTAGAACTAGGTTCTGAATGGCTGAATTATCTTCTTCGCTTATTATTGAATTGGAATATAGAAGAGATAGTAGATGATTTGAAAGGATCATCAGAGCTAAGAATGTTGTATTGAGCTTGGGAGTTGAAGGATTGGAAGGGGATTAGGCTAGAAAGGATAAATAAAGGATTATTGAAGCTCTCCTCATAAAGGAATAATGCAACCTCCTCTTGAGTTGAAGTACCTAAAATGACTCTTGGAAAGCTGGATAGGATAGTATCGACCATAATGGTCTCTTCGTCCATAATGGGAAAGTTTTTACACGAATTTTCGTATAAGTTTCGTATTTTGAACGGCGATGACAGTATCACAACAACTACTGGGCCGATTCACTTGGGAACAATTGGAATGGATTTTGGGAGTATTTCTTTATTAAATAAAGGGAAGAACTGGTCGTATTTCGAAGAAATTTTGTTCTTCGAAATTTGTTGTATGCCGACGATGATTAGGCTATTCTTGTTCTCTAAGTCAACGGACCAAATATTCTGGGAGAACAGTATCAAAAGCACTTTTGATATTTATAGTTAATAAGGTAGCTTTAGAATCTGAATTCAAAGTCATTTCCAAATCATGTGTAAGGCAAGTTGTGAGATCGATTGATGAATACAGGGGAAGCACTTCGAATTATTGTTTGGTTAGTATTTTGAGGGTTATAGCAATCCAGGATATCTTCTTTGTAATCAAATATTCGAGATCTTTTTTTAATATTGAAAGCAGGGTTATTGGTCTATAGGATCTAGGGTTTGTACAATCTGATTTGTTTGGTTTCGGAATGATGGTTATAATCGTTGATTGGAAGTATTTAGGGTAGTAATCTATTTCGAGGTATTTTTGAAAGAGTTGTAAGATATATGGTTCGATCAGTGGTTATGCTAATTGTAGGATCTTGGTAAGGATCTTGTTTATTTCTGGAGCTGTATTATCTGTACGAAGGATAGCAGTTTGAATATTCTGAATTGTGATAGTAGGAAAGGCAATTGAACAAATGGAAGTTGAAGACGAATCAAATAGGATATCGTTAATTTCAGTTGTATTAATCAGTAGATTATTGATGAGTAGATCTTTTTTAGTTTGAATTGTTGTAGTAAGAGAATGATTTAAAGGATTTACTAGAGGAGGAATTCGATATGTTCTAACTGATTGATGCTATTTTGTTATTTTAAAGATATCTTTTATTTCTTTGATTAAATCAAGTTTAGAAAGCCAGAATTCCTTTTTCGCTTTTTTGATAATCTTTTGAAGATTTTGTTTTGATTCTGAAGAGTTGTTCGTTCGGTTTTCTTGAACAGTTGTCCGGTAGGCTTTGTTCTATTATGGTTGATCTGTATTTCGGCTGAATGATCTTTGAGCTGATCCTGTGTATGCTGATTGTAGAGCTTGGGTGATATCTAAAGCTAATTTATTAAGATCTATGATTGTATTCAAAGCTAGTAGATCTAGATTCAATAAATTCTTTATTAATAAAATAGAGAAAAATTTTTTGTCTAATGTATTGATTTGGAGTCTTTGGATCGAATCCTGAAACCTTGTATTCCAATTCAAAGTTGTCAATAAGAATCGATGATCGGAAGTTGTATCCAAATGCGATACAGAAACTGTATTGGTTGTATATGGTTCTGAAAGAAAAACTAAATCGAGAACGTTGCCCAAATTATAAATAGATTCATTGATTATAGAAAGAAAATTGAAAAAATTTGTATTTAGCTAGATTGTAAAAGATTCTGCAGAATTTGAATGTGAAAAGCAAAAGGGATTCCATTTCGAATAATGAAAATTTAGATCCCCTATAAGAAATATAGAATTTAAAATATTCGAAGGTAAATCAAAAAGGGTTTGTATTGTTTGGTTCTCATTTGTACAATCTTTAGGAGTATTATAAATATTAATGATTGTAAGAATAGAATCAGTTAAAGATTGAATTTGTAAAAATAATAAATCCCGAGAGGATACAGATCAGAATTGAGTAGTTCGAATGTCTATATTTTTATGGGTGTAAGATATTATACGAGGTTGGGTTTTTCAGTTGTCGAGTAATATGAAAGTTTTATAAATAGGATAGGATTTAGTAATTCGATATGAGATATCTGAGAATGTATAAAATTCTTGAATCAGAATTATATTAATACAAGAATCATTGGTTAAAGAAAGTACTAATTTATATAAAGTAGCGTTTTTAGCTATATTAGCTTGTAAAATAGTTAATGATTTAGAAGATAATCTGGGATTATATATTAAAAGGAATTGGGAGAGGAGGAGTTTTTAATATAATAAAACGATTAGAAAGATTAGAAGGGGGTAATATCAATAAAGATAATATCGAAGGAGTTTGGGTTGGAGTTGAAGGAGTAATAGGTTTTTCTATAGGGGAATCGGCTTTTGAAATTCGAAAGTATTTTGTATTAGCACAAGTTCTAACCCTAACTTCTTTTGAGATTTTTTGGATAGTTTGTTTTTCCGATTTGCTTTTGGGGCCTTTATTAGTAAAACGAAAAAGACAATATAGATCATCTACAAAATAGGGACCTCCACAATATAAATACCTCGCTGGGCAAGCATAAATTGTATTGCATCGAATTGAATAATTCTTTTCTGTATGTTTGGTTGTGCTATAGATTCGGTATCTTTCTGGATGAAAGCAAGTTCGAGTATTGTGTTATTGAAAATATCGAGTGTATTAGATTATCTTAGATTTGAAAACGATTTGGAAAATATTAATTGTAGTTCCTAAAATCCGAAAATTCTTGGAAAGGGCTGTATGTTGCAAAGTTGGGAAATTTAAGAACCAAGTAGAATTATACAATCCGGATTCTTTGCTTTATATAGATTCAATTGCTTGGATCACTTGTTGTCCTGTATTATCGTGGATAACATCAAATATAATTTCCGATTCGACTAAAACGATAATCAATTGTTATAAATCACCCAAAATTGTAACGGTTCGTGGAATATAATTCAATCGATAGATAATCCATAATTGTTATCATTCGATTTTGTAGGTTTCGAATACTTTTTCGATTATATTTGAAAAATTTTCTAAAGTTGTTAAATTCGCTAAAAAGTTTGTATATAATACGAACCCAGTATTTATTGTTTGAACTTTTTTCAGAAGTTTAGCATCGTTTCCTAATTGTCCTTTCAATGTATTAAGTACAACAAAAAAACCGGCTTTTCGAACTGGATAATCGAATCCAATTCGAATAAAAAGGCAAGTATCAGTTTTATATAAGATTTGAAATTGAATTTTGAATTGAGATCCGGTTCGGTTCCCAGTTTTTGGATTTGTAGATTATATAATTGGTAATAAAAGAGTTGCAGTTTTTTGAGTATAAATAGAATCCTTGAAATATTGAATTGTAGAAGAGGCTCTTATAAATTTAACGATTTCAAGCGCAAATACTGGTTGAGAGGTTTGTATATCAAGGCCAAGAAGATTGGTAGAAGTTTTAATAAAAGGTTTCGTAGATCGAGGAGGATGAGATCTATTGATAAACACATCGAAGTGTTTGTTTGCTGTAAAAAAGATATCGGTATATAACACAATCAAGGGTTTTCGAAATCGAACAGGGAGAGCCCGAATTGCTTTGGTATTGAGATAATCGTCCCATAGCGAAGCAATGAAACTAAAAATCTATTAACCTTCATTTACTCTATTAGTAGTAGTATTAACTATATTAATAAAAGCTTAAAAAAGGAAAGGGATCGAAGAAACGAAAGGCATAATAGCGGAAACACGTCTGTACAGCGCCTGCCGGGGCTGAAAAGTTTCGTTTTTAAATCCTATAAATGATAAAAACGATCGATTGATCAATAAAACGCAATAATAAATGCGTTTTTCGAAAAATTCAATTCTTCTCTAGATAATTGTTTTTCAAAATGATCGTAAAAACAAACGAACACAGACTATGTTAATATTAGATTATGTGATGGAGCATAAAGCATTGGAGTTTCGAAGGCTCCCAACGCTCCCGGAGCATTGGAGCTTCGAGGGCTCCTAGGGCTCCCAAGTACGAAGGTCTATATAAACAGGATGGATTCCTTTATTTGTAGAGCTTCGTACTCAAGAACAATTATTAGTTTAAACATTATAGTTACTATACAATACAATCGTTATATCTTTCATTCTCACCAAACCCCTGTTTGATCTTTAATAGAAATCATTACGGCCTTTCTATAAGTCCTTTGATCACTTCTTAGTGATAAAGGATTGTAGCGGCGTAACATAAAGTCCACAAGCTGAAGGTTTTTTGTAATATGATTTGTTATAATCGAATCCTTGACATTTATTATATTAAAAGGAAGAAATGGAAAAATAGAATCTTTCAATTTTGATACTAATACCAGCAATATATAGTCTTTTTCGAATAACTAATTCTGTTTCCTTTTGTATAGCAAATGTAATTACAATTACTCCTTCTTATTGATTAGCTCTTTTAGAAGTATTAATAAACCAATAAAAGATATCCATTATAATGAGCTTTGAATTGAAAATTTTAATTTCGTTTTTAATCAAGTTTATTCCTTTTGGATCAAAGAATTCCTTGATTGGGATCTTGTATATAATCACTTTGTGCTATGGTTTATCGATTTGAAATCTTTCTGATTCGAGGATACGATTCCAGACTTCTTTTTTTTCTATAAAAAATTGTGTATTGAAGGGGCTATTAATGGTTAGGATAATATTGTTGCTTCTAATTATAATAATAGTCGAGATAACTGATCCATTGATGCCAGCCTTTTTGAAGGTTTCATTGATTTTGTTTCTTATATATAATAGTATAAAAAAATTGGATTGATGAAGAAATGAATTGATAAGGATTAATCGTTTGTTAGAAACATCATTCTTTTGTTTTACAGATTTTTGTTTTGTAGAATTCCCTTTGGAAACTACTTTCCATTCCCCTACTGATTTGATAATAGTAATATAGTTTGCTTTGCCAATTGGTGAAGCGTTTGTTGAAGGAGTAATTGATTGATTAGAAAGATTAGAAAGATGATTAACTTGATTTTCAATCCTTTTGGTAACCTTTTCGAGATAGAAGATTTGTAATATAATAATATTCGAAGTTTTTGTTAATTTTCCTTTTTCGAAATATTCATAGAATATTTCGATTAGATTTAGGATCTTCGATTGTTCTTCGATTTCCTTTTCCAAAGAAACAGCTAAAATAAAAAAATCTTTAGTTTTTTGAATAGCTTCTTTTGGTTTTGTAGAATTAGATCCTAATTGACTAAATTGCCGTCTTCGTTTGTTATTGATTTGGAATAATAAAAGATTAGTAAATAATTTGAAAGGATTATCAGAACTAAGAATATTATATTGAACTTAAGAATTGAAGGATTGAAAAGAAATTGAATTAGAAAAAATAAATGGAGAATTGTTGAGGTTTTCCTTATATAGAAATAATACAATCTCCTCTTAAATTGGAATACCTAAGATGACTTTTGGAAAACTGAATGGGATAATATCGATCATAATGGTCTTTTCGTTCATAATGGGAGGATAGAGAATCTTCGATTTTCATACGATTTTTTATATATATCACGGTGAGGGAAAAGGTATGTGTAGGTTTGATCTATTGTTGTACTACAAGGAGGAGAAGAAGGTCAAGGAGGTGATTTGATTATATAGAAGTGAGTGTATGTATGTATGTTTAAGGTATACATGATTATGTGCAAATGAAGAGAGATGAATCTGTAACAATATCCCCTTTTCAAGAAAACCATTTGATTTCAAATGGATATTAAAAAATAAAGAAAAATGAAGAAAAAATATAGATCTCTTTCCTTAATTAAATCCCTGAATAAAAAATGTATGATATTTTTCAATAATGTTATATTCCTTATTGTTATAATATGTAATATATTTTTAGGCGAAGCGAACAATCTTGGTGCGAATAGATCTTCGTAGAGTAGGTGTAACAATTGCGTTGTGTAACTTCGATTGCAAATTCTGTAGTTTCGGTTGCAATATAGTAGCATCGGGGTGTTTTAGAACCCAAGCTGGCAATTCTGCTTTCTCTGGATGAAAGCGATGATATTTGATAAGAATCTTCTCGTTACTCTTTAAGTCATTAGCTAATTATCAAGTTGATATGTAATGTCTTTATTTGATCAAATAATGATAGCTATTTTCATTGTGATTATCTAGAACTCCTTCAAATATCCATTTCTGAATAGGTTCATCTTCATCGTTGTTCCATTCCAAAATTCTGTTCTATGTAGTTAGGGATTCTGATTTGTTAATTGTTGTTTGAGTCGGGAAATGAGGATTAGTATAAACTGAAAATAAAAAAGAATGATGGAAAACAGGGAAGATTTTAATATTCTCAAATAATTGAACAAAACAAATACGAGGATAAACTTTGATAATCTTGTAAAAACCGATCCATTTATCATCTAGCTTTTTTGCTTTGTACGAAGTCTTCATATTTTTGGTATTGATAAAGACTTTCTGGCTAACCGTGTAACAAAATAAATCAAAGCGGTGGTGGTTAGTATAGTCCTCATAAGTAGCAATTGCTTGTTGTACAAAAGCACAAAGTTGTTTTAAGATACATTTCATACGATCTGCAATTCTATTATCTTTAAAGAATTCTTGTTTTTGTATTAGAGTTATATCCGGTGGACAAGGTTTACTAGGTTCAATGCCTAGGTATAGATTAAAACTGTAATTGGCGAAGAAAGACGAACAATTAGTTGTTTCAGAGACCAAATTATTGGATGCAAATTCGACTAAGAGTAGCCAATCCAATCAATCGTCTTGATAATAGTTAACAAAAGCTCGTAAATACTGTTCCAGAACTGAGTTAATATGCTTAATCTGATTATCTGTTTGAAAATGCAAAGCTGAAGAATGTTTTAAGGTAACTCCCAATTGCTCCGAGAGTTGTAATCAGAATTCTGATACGAATTGTGTTCTCCGATCGAAAATGATATTGTTCGGAAATTTATAAAGTGTATAGATATAACTAATAAAAGCATCGATTAATTTCTCTATTGTTAGTGTGTGTGTACTGATGAAATGTCTCATTTTGGTTAGTATCACGGTGAGGGAAAAGGTATATATAGGTTTGATCTATTGTTGTACTATGAGGAGGAGAAGAAGGTCAAGAAGGTGACCTGACTATATAGAAGTGAGTGTATGCATGTGTGCTTAAGGTATATATGATTATGTGCAGGTGAAGAGAGATGAATTTGTAACAATACCCCTTCCTCAAGAAACCTATTTGATCTCAAATGGATATTAAAAAATAAAGAAAAATAAAGAAAAAATACAGATCTCTTTTCTCAATTAAATCCCTGAACAAAAATGTATGATATTTTTCAATAATGTTATATCCTTTATTATTATAACATGTAATATACCTTTAAACGAAACGAACAATCTTAATGCAAATGGATCTTCGTAGAGTAAATGTAACAATTGCATTGTATAACTCCGATTGCAAATTCTGTAGTTCCGGTTGCAATATAGTAGCGTCGGGGTGCTTTAGGACCCAAACTAGCGATCCTGGTTTCTTTGGATGAAGACAATAATATTCGATAAAAACCTTTTCGTTATCCTTTAAATCATTAACTGATTATCAAGTTGATATATAGTATCTCTATTTGATCAAATAATGATAGCTATCCTTATTGTGATTATCTAGAACTTCTTCAAATATCCATTTCTGAACAGGCTCATCCTCATTGTTGTCCCGCTCCAAAATTCTGTTCTGTGTAGTTAAGGATTCTGATTCGTTAATCATTGCTTGAGCCGGAAAGTGAGGATTAGTATGAGCTGGAAGTAAAAAAGAATAATAGAAAACAGGGAAGATTTTAACGTTCTCAGGCAATTGAACAAGATAAATACGAGAATAAACTTTGATAATCTTGTAAAGACCGATTCATTTATCATCCAGCTTTTTTGCTTTGCACGAAATCTTCATATTCTTGGTATTGACAAAGACTTTCTGGTTAACTGTGTAACAAAGTAAATCAAAACGATGGCAATTAGTATAATCCTTATAAGTAGCAACTGTTTGCTATGCAAAAGTACAAAATTGCTTCAAGATATATTCCATACAATCTGTGGTTTTATTACTTTTAAAGAATTCCCGTTTTTGTGCTAGAATCATATCCGGTGGGCAAGGTTTATTAAGCTCAATGCCTAGGTATAGATTAAAACTATAATTGGCAAAGAAAGACAAACAATCAATTGTTTCAGAGATCAAATTATTGGATACAAATTCGGCTAAAAGTAACTAATCCAATTAATCGTTTTGATGATAATTAACAAAAGCTTGTAAATATTGCTCCAGAACCGAATTAATATGTTTAATCTGATCATCTGTTTGAGAATGAAAAGTTGAAGAATGTTTTAAAGTAACTTTTAACCGCTTCGAGAGTTGTAATTAGAAATTTGATACAAACTGTATTCCCCAATTGAAAATGATATTATTCGGAAATCCATAAAGTATATAAACACAACTAATAAAAGCATCGATTAGCTCCTCTGTTGTTAACATACATATACCAATGAAATGTCTCATTTTGATTAACCTACAAACTACCACCAAGATATATTTATAGATAGAATTATAACGAATACAATCCGAGAATAATATAATATAATCGATTGAGATATCAAACCACACACGAAAAGGGATAGGTAGCGGTTTCAAAAATCCGGGAGGCGCTGATTTGGACGATTTGATACAAATACAAAATTCGCAAGCCTTCATATAGAACACGATCTCCAAATGCATATTAGGCCATCAATATGTACAAAAAACAAGATCGATCGTTTTAATTCGATCAGGATAACCGGCAAAACCAAAAGAATAAATTCGATAGATAATTTAGAATTTGAACTCATCGTCTAATGGAACCCAAATCTTATCCCGATAATAAATTCTATTATTTTGGACCGAACAATCTTGTATAACGATCCGGAAGGTTTTATGATACTCTTTTGGTTATTTAGTCACCGATAAATCGTTAAAAACAAAGATAAGTTGATCTACGATATCGGATCTAATATACACTATATCGATTAAAGCATCAATTGGTTAATCGTAGAATAGCATTATTGTCTTTACTGATACCAAATTGATATGTCCAATCAAATCCTTATAAAGGTTGTCGTCAAAACGATCTTGAAGAAGAACAACGCATTTTCGATTCTTTAAACGTTCATCGTTTGGATCAAAGCGATATAACTGATCTTCGTATTTTCTATTTAGTACATTTAGTCGAATAACTTTGTTTTTTGATCGATAAATTATACGGAAATTATATTGAACCAGAAATTCAGATTATTGCATTTGCCATTGATTGAGAGCTTTTGTAGTTATAAAATATTCAAGGTTTTTGTGATCAATGAGAATCTCGAATTTTTTTTATGAACCTTGAAACTCTAAACATTATTCTTCTATTGTCTTGATAATAGCGAGTAGTTCTTTGTTATAGATTTTATAATTACATTCCACTATTATATACTTAAATGAAAAGTAAACGATTAAATACAAAACGTTATTATTATTGTATTGCAAGAGAACTCCTCCTGAAGCCCAATCGAAAACATCGGTTTCCAAAACAGTTTTCCGTTTATAATCAAAGTATACCAAAACCGGTGTCATTGTAAAAGCTCTTTTTAAAACATCAAAAACCTTTGTATAATCTACAGTCCAATCCCATATAATATTCTTTTGTAAGAGGTCATTGAGAGAACAACAAATCTTTAAAAAATCTTTTATAAAACGTTAATAGAAATTGGCGAAACCGAGAAATCGTTATAAATCTTTTACATATAAAGGCAATTCCCAAGATATAATAGCTGTAATCTTTTCTTGATCCATTTCGATGCCTTCAATTGTAATAATAAAACCTAAATACTTTGTCTTCGTAGTTTCGAATTCGCATTTGTTAATATCAATCTGTAATCTAATATCCATTAACTTTTGAACTATTTGGCGGATATGCTCTTTATGCTCTACAGGATTATCGGAGTAGATTAGAATATCATCGAGATATACAATACAATACTTGTCCAACTCGTCGAAAAACGTATAATTGATATAATGTTGAAACGATGCAAATACATTGCAGAGACCGAAAGGTATAACCAGAGATTCAAAAAAACCAAAACGAATAATGAATACAGTTTTCCATTCATCCCCTTCAGCGATTCGCAATTTGTTGAACACTGCAATGATATCAAGTTTAGTATAAATTTTTGTATTGCAAAAAGCATCCAACGTTTTATAAACGATGGGTAATAGATAACAATTCTTTATAATAACATTATTTAATCCTCGATAATCTTGACAAATATAGACCCCCCCTCTCGATTTGACAGTCAATAACAAAGGAAAAATGTATTGCAATCTCGATTCTCGAATGAACCCCTTAGAAAGATTATCATTAAACTATTTATATACCATTATTAACTCTATTGACAATAAAGAGCAGTTTTTGAAATAAAATAACTCTTTATTAAACATCAATTCAATTTTGTAATCTCAGATTCAACAAGACGGCAATTTATCTGTATAACGTGGAAGGAAGACAGGAAGTTTGTCTTGTAACTATATAAGAAGCCTTTGTTGTATTTGATTATCACTAAAAAAAGGTTTGCCAATTAAAAATTTGTCGATATCAGTTTTAGAGATCTTTTACAAATGAAACAGTTTGTAACAATTGTATATAAAATCATAAAATTGAAATAGGGTTTTAGAGAGCATCTTTGTTATATTGCTTTGCCCTTGTAAAATCGATCGAAAATCCCTTTCTATAAGTATCGAGGATAATATAGCTTATCGTAAATAATTTTGCTCAATAGTTTTCTGTATAACATTCAATTCATCCTATATCAATCGAATAACCCGAATATTATCTTATTGACAAAACGAAACAAAGTTAAAAGCTTACAACCAACGAATATTATTTATATTTGGACTTGTATTTTTGTAAATAGATATAAAGAGTTCTTCAATAGAAAACAGGGGCAAATGGTTTTTTGGATTGTGAATAGGCCGATACCGATCTGCAATCTTTAAGATCGATTTTGGATGCGAACAATTGGGAATCATCTGTACTTGATTATTTAATTCTCCGCAGCGCTTTGTTCGATAATGATTTATATCAAATATCAAACCTTGCTGAAATTCAAGATCAATAGAAGAATCGTTAGATTATGATATATAACCTTCGTTTGGTATCTCTTCAATAGAAAGTTTTTTATAAAAAATTCTTTTAAAAATAGAAAACGTTTGAATAGGTGAATAATCGATATCATCCTTTGGACAATCCTCGATATATAGAAAGCGGTATTTATAAATTATACATTTAGCTTTTATATTAGAATCGGTAAGGAATTTATTTAAAGGTTCGATAGCATCAACGATTTGTTGTGGAATAACTTTTGCTAGATCCTTTTGTTCCTTAATCGGAGATGGAATCGTTGGTGCAATAACTGGTTCTGAATCATAACATACCAAACAATTGGAAGTATAGTAATTTGAAGAGAATATTAAACTCATCTCCGTCCAATTGATAATAGGATTGTAGCATTGTAACCATAGTAAGCCAAAGATTAATAGCATCTCTAATGAAAACTAGATGATATAAAAGGATCAATATTCATAATAATCCCCTATAGCGATTTCCATCACAAAATATTCTATAATTCTATCGGCGACCTTTCCATCGGTAAATCGGAGTTTGCGAGAATGAAATAAGAGTTGTATTTCAATATTATATTTGGAAACAAAAGAACGATCAACAAAAACTTCTCCAGAGCATCCACTATCAATAAGATTTGTAACAATAAAGGGATTTTCATACATAAAGAATATAATAGTTTTAACAAATAGGGATTTGCTATTCATAGAGTTGAATTGCAATGATTTATATTTATCTATTCCTCGATTTACCATTTTGCTCTTAGTATTCTTCCACAAACGATTTTTCGTAGAGATTAATCTTTTCCCTGTTCGGGATTTTCCTTGATTGAACTGGGTATAAAGATAACCTCCTCTGGTTCGATATAGCCTTGCTATTATGTTTGATTCAAATATTGTTGACTTTGTACCCAATTATCAGTATATTTTCCTCGAAATCTATTGCGATTATTATTAAACTTATTAATACTTCGAAAAGTCAGAACGGCAGTGTATTGATCGGGGGCTGGATTAATTGAGGCAACAGTATTATAATTGGAAAAGGTATTAATAGAAGCTTATTTGCTAGAAAGAAGATTATTATTGATATCATAAATAGTATAACAATCAATCTGAAGATGGCCGATCCTATTACAACAATTACAAAAAACTACAGGATTAAACTTCTTTTTCTTATTTTGCAAACCCTTTTTCTATTATCCTTTTTGTTTCATTATATCAAGATCTATAGGATTATCGTTAGCAATAAATGCTTTATTAGAATTTTTGTTATAATATTTAACATCACGAAGATTCTAACTCCAAGTAGAGAATTTCTTTTACCAATCATCAACATCGTCGACCACACAAGAGTTCGAGTTATTAATGACCAAAGTTCGAAAAGGGACCATAATCTTTTGCTTTATTACATTAACAATCTCGCGATTAGACTTGTAATAAAAGTTAACAAGATGAGACAACATAGAGAAGAAAACCGAAAAGGATTTCTTTGGATTTATAGAAAGTTTGTCGAATTTGAACGAGGCTTCCCTTTCGATATCCACAGAGATATATAATTTGTCCAATTTGGCCAAAAACGAAACAGCAAAATCGAAGCAAATAGGATCGTCAACGAATCTAGTGATATCTGTAATATACTCTTGTCACGCTTGATCATTGAGAAAACTAATAGTATGGTTAATCTTTTTTTGTTTGGAAGCAAAAAATTGTAAATCGATTATCCAACAGAGTTGCAAATCTAATTTCTAGGATTGATAGTTTTTTTATCGGACGAGAATATTAGATCTTTCGTTTTTAAAAACAAACGGGTCCTTTTGAGTTTGATAAAAAGTGATTGGTTTCTGGTTAGTGGCAGTACCACCGGTATTCAACTAAGTTTATTTGCTGATTAGAGTATGAAGAAGTTCGATGTTTTCTGCTTTGAATTCTTTGATTTTATTTGTTTGAATAACGATATGGGTAGTTTGAATAGTAAAACGATCTTCGATGATAAAGAAAATATAATTCAAATAAATAGTTTGTTTGTTAAAACCAACAACAAAGTTTAGCATCACTGGAATATCCAATTCTGTTAGGATTTGTGTAATAATAGACTATTGGTTGAAAACTCGTTGGATTTCGGTACAAATTCCTTCGATAGAAGTAGGAGTTGCATTATTAGTAGATGTAGAATCAAAAGTTATTATAAAAAGAATTATGATTGTATAAAATAATCGATAAGGAATTTGTAATTACACAAAGCAATCAAAAACAGATATAAAAGTCTACAAATAAATACAATTGTATAAAAGCAATCAGGGATCAAAAACTACACAAAAGCAAATAAGAAATGCGATTATACAAAAGCAAACGAATTACGATGATGCGAAAGCAATCGAAAACAGATATAGAAGTCTGCAAATGATTTGGCAAGGCCAGATCACTTCGTAAAGTGACGGAACCTTTGAAAGAGTAATACAAATTATCACAGTGAGGGAAAAGGTATATATAGATTTGATCTATTATTATACTACAAAAAGGAGAAAAAGGTCAAGGAGGTAACCTGACTATATAGAAGTGAATGTATGCATATGTGCCTAAGGCACACATGATCACGTGCAGGTGAAGAAAGATGAACCCGTAACAGTTAGCTTGTAGATTACCATTAAGATATGTTTATAGGTAGAATTATAACGAATACAATCCGGGAGCAATGTAATATAATCGATTGAGATATCAGATTATATACGAAAAGGAATAGGTAGCGGTTTCAAAAATCCGGGAGGTGCCGATTTGGACGATTTGGTACGAGTACAAAGTTCGCAGGCCTTTATATAGGATACGATCTCCAAATGTATATTAGATTATTAGTATGTACAAGAGACAAGATCGATCGTTTTAGTTCGATCAGGATGGCTGGTAGGATTAGAAGAATAAGTTCGATAGATAATTTGGAGTTTGAGTTTATCGTTTGATGGAATCCAAATTTTATTCCGGTAGTAAATTCTATTATTTTGGATTGAACAATCTTGTATAACGATTTGAAGGGTTTTACGATACTCTTTTGGCTATTTAGTTATTAATAAATCGTTAAAAATAGAGATAAGTTGATCTGCGATGTTGTCACGGGGTCAGGGCCGGGCCACTGGACCGGCCCCTTTAGTAGGCTCCACCTGTCCGATCCAGCATCGAGCAGGGCATGCTCGGTGATCGTACCCTGTAAGAGCACTAGGGCTCGAAGTTTTAGTATATACAAATATATTTAAAGGAAATGTTCCTTTTATAGAAATGTAATTTTTCGAGTTATATCTTATCAATAAAAGTGATTTCTGTTATCCTATCTATTACCTCCATGATACTATATAGTTTTCTTCTATCTGTACCGACATTTCTATAATGTCGTTCTGTTCACACCCGCCTAGCTAACCCGGTTCCTCTAAAGAATTCGCTACCATTATAACCAATGATATCGCAATCTGGTATCGTTACCTCACCTCCCTTTACGAATTCAGTATAAGAATGGAAACAGAAATGATCGATTTGCAATCCGCAGTTCAAAAGCTTACTCTCGATTTGCAAATCGAGAAAACTGTATTTATACAATAAAAAAAGAACGATAAATTGATTACCCATCTAACTCAACTCCATCCCATCCCCATTGCCCCGCCTGTTTCAACCCCTACCGATTTGATCGATCTCTCACCTCTAACTCCTATTACAACCCCAACTGTCGCTCCTGTTCTATCGAAACCTCAATTGAATGAGAAGGTACCTGATCCTGCACCATTTGATAGAACGAAAATCGATCTTGATCGATTTGTCGATCAAATACAGAATAAAATGTATACCAATTCCGATCGTTTCACTTCCCCGTATTCTTATCTGATTTACATAACTAAAAAATTAACTAAACCCGCTACTACACAAATTCGACCATATAATATCAAAGGACAATTTGTTAAACTTACAGATTATAAAGATCTATTGCAAATACTAGAAAGAGCTTATGGAAATCAAAACAAACAAACCGAAACCCGGAAACTCCTGATCAATCTGAAACAGAGAAATCAACTATTCCATATCTTCTATACTGAGTTCCAAAGATTAGCATTGGAAACCGGAATAACCAACAACAATAATACCCTAATTATCCTATTAGAACAAGCCCTATCGAATGAACTGAAAAACCAGATTGTTACTATTGAGTTTCCTACAGATAATACCAACACATTCACTACTTTCATACAAATATTAAAGAATCGCTATCTGTACCTAATAAAACCGACCAACTCCAATCGTAGCCCAATCGTCCCGCCACCCTACACTACTACTCAAAACCTGAATCCTATTAATTATACCCCTGCTCCGTTTTCGAATCCTATTGTCCGATCTGTTACTCTCATTACAACTATACCTGCTGGAGATCCAATAGATCTCAGTTTCCAAAAACGTACTAATAAACACGAACAAGGGAAATGCTTTCATTGTAGGTCTACCGATTACCATATAAAAGACTACCCATTCCTAAATAATCGTCCTATACAAACTAGAACTAGCTTTACCAATCTTGCCTCACTGTTCTTTATTCCATCCTCCACCCAGATTCAACCATATACTATATCACCATACAATCTGTCCCCTCCCGGCTCCCCGAGTTCGGGAAACGGAACCCGTCTGGTATAAATCGTTGTCAAACGAAAACCCTATATACACTACGTTTATCCGTTGCTACAATTTGAGGTTTATCTTTCATTGAAAAAACAAACAATCGAACAAACCTGATAATATTGTCTATTACTGTCCTGCCGACATCTAATCGATTCTATCCTACTTACACTATAGTGGATAACGGATGCGAAGGATATACTTTCGCAAATCGAAGTTGGATTGAAGTTATCAAGCTTCCAATATACAAATTATCTATCCCATTCGAAGTTATTGAATTCGACAGGAAAATACTGCCTGAAAACCAAATGAATCATTACATTCTCGCCGATCTGCAAATCAACGATTACTACAAAAAAAGATCAAAAATTTACATCACTGAACTAACCCATTATCCAATTATCCTAGGATTAGTATAGCTAAAGAAACACAATCTCCATATCGAATTTACATTTAATACATTCTGATTCGATAGCGAATTCTGTCGAAAATTCTGTAATACATTGTTGCAACCATCCTGTATAAAAGCATTACAGGACGTCCCGGAGAAAGCCCGCTCGGTATACCTGCCTTTCCGCCCGGATGCCCTTCAAAGCAAGGACATCGCATTTGTATCAATAAGAGCCTACACAGCATACACTCGCCGCGATTATAAGATATTCCAGGTTACTATAGATCTGATTGACGATATCCTATCCCAAAGAAAAGACTTTATCCTATTTGATCTATCTAAGGAATTCCGATCCTGGATCGATATATTCTTTCCACGAAACGCCAACAAACTGTTCTTGTATTGATCGTACAATTACGATATTCGTCTAAAGAAGGAAATCAAATTACTATTTGAAGCTCTCTATTCCATATCCCGAAACAAACTTACTACTCTGAAAGACTAGCTATCCGAGAACCTTCAAAAAGGATTCATTTGTTCGAATTCGTCCGTTTCGGCTTCGTTTGTTCTGTTTATCAAAAAACCCGATAAAGGGTTACAATTCTATATCGATTATCAAACTCTGAATAATCTATCAACGAAAGATCGCTACCCATTACCGTTTACCAAAGAATCCTTGAACAACCTAAAAGGGATGAAGTTCTTTACGAAAATCGATATCATTTCTATATTCAACAATATAAGAATTAAGAAAGAACAAGAATATCTAACTGTTTTCCATATCCGTTTCAATCTATTTGAAACCCTGATCATACTCTTTGAATTGATCAACGTATTCATTACGTTTTAACATTTTATCAACGATACTCTGCAAGAATACCTAGATATATTCTGTACTGCTTACCTAGATGATATTCTGATCTATAATAGAACCTGCTCCAAGTATATCGCTCATATTCAAAAAGTCCTGGAAGTCTTAAGAAAGGCTAATCTATATACAAATCTAAAGAAATACAACTTCTTAAAATCTAAAATCAAATTCCTGGACTTTATTGTAGACCGAAAAGATATCCGAATAAACCCTACAAAGATCAAAACGATCATCAAATAGAAGATCCCAACCTATCTAACAAATATACAAGTATTTATCGGGTTTGACAATTTCTATCGACGATTTATTCGTGGTTTCTTATCTATCATACATCTACTGATTAATCTAACCCAAAAGAACATCCCGTTTATTTGGAATTCTGTTTATACGAAAGCTTTTTCTGTTTTGAAAACAACGTTTACTAAAACACCAATTCTAACCACTTTTGATTAGAAAAAAGATATGATTATAAAGACCGATATATCCGATTTCGTATCTGCTGGAATACTGTCCCAATACAACAATATAGAAATCCTGAAACTTATTACGTATTTCTCGAAAAAGCATTCGATCGTTAAATATAATTACAAGATTTACAATAAAAAACTACTGACCATTATTCGATACTTCAAGAAATAATACCCAGAACTAAAAAAAACACCATCTCCGATCCAGATAATCACAGATCACAAGAATTTGGAGTATTTTACAATTACCAAATTATTGAATCGTTAACGTGGTTTATCAGTGTGCGGGTCATATCAGTGTGTGGGTCACTTTCACCTCAATTCATTCTTTCAAACCTATATTATTCAACAACAATTAAATCAATTGATTAAAACTATAAAGATTCTAATAATCTAGGATCTATTACATTATTTTGACAAGTCCTTGTATTATGCCCAGTCTTTCTATACTTACTACAGTATCGACTAGAAGATGCTTCCCTATTAGAATTCCCTCCTTTTTGACGCTCGTCGTGTTGAATCTGAATATCAACCTCTTGTTGAGATAATATATCGGTAGCCTTTTGTCCAGTAAGCACTCCTCCTTGACGTAATTGAGTTTTTTTTGCGCGTCGACGTTTGCTTAATGCCTTATTTGCTGCTCGAAGTATACGAATCTCTGCATTTAAAAGTGTATTTTCATATGCTAATCTCTTTGTACTTTTAGCTAAAGCTAATACAGTCTCGAATATAGGTGTAGGAGAGCTTGATTGATGACGAGCCATTCGAGATCTTACTAAAGTCGATTGTGAAAGAGCTTCAATTGGGTTGTGAGGGATTTGAGAAATCCATAAATCTTGATCGAAAGAGGGGGGAGTAGGTGTGCGAATTCGAATATCTAGTTTCGAAAGTACAGCTTCAGGATCAAATGGTATTAAACCTGTTCCTCGAAACCCTGATTTCATATTCTGAATCGTAATTGATTCTTGGTATGCAGTTTTGAAAGCTATAAAGAATTCAACTTTCGAAATATGATTGATATATGCCTTGATAAACCCATCAATTTGAGTACTATATGAACGTTTCAGGCTGCTAAAACAGTCAACATCAAGTGATTGAGTTAAATGACTTGAATGTGGTGGTAATTTTAAACAGATAATATTATTCTCTTTGCAATACGACTGAAAAGGTACTGATTCATGGCTTTCATGCCCATCTAGTACCAACATTCCACACACAACAAATTTCGAAGAACAAAATTTCTTCGAAATACAACCAGTTCTTCCCTTTATTTAATAAAGAAATACTCCCAAAATTCATTCCAATTGTTCCCAAGTGAATCGGCTCAGTAGTTGTTGTGATACTGTCGTCGTCGCTCAAAACACGAAACTTACACGAAAATTCGCGTAAAAACTCTTTCCAACTTCCCTCAACTTTTCTCCTTATTTGAATGTATAAGGCTCTGATAGGTTTATCAAGTCCAATAATGGACTCTCCGATGGAAGGATCCCTTGGATCATCTTTTGAATCTATTCTCTTACGAGTAATAGTGATACTAGGCTCTTCAATATCCAGCCTTTCTATTATTGATCTAATTCTTTTATCTAGAAATCCCTTCACAATACAAAGATCATTCAATCTCTTGAGTCCTATCTCAGCCCAATCTTTCAATTTGCAAAACCAATTGGATATTCTCAGTTCAGATGATCTATTTCGATCCTTTGATAGATCGATTTCTTTTAAAATCAATAACAAATGTCGTCGATAATCAATCAACTCCGAAATCAGGTAATTTAGTCAATCAGGATCTAACTCCACAAAACCAAAAGAAGCTATCCAAAAAGCTAGAGATCTTCTTATTCTAGTTGTTTCTTTGGAAAAGGAAACCGAAGAACAATCGAAGATCCTAGATCTAATCGAAATATTCCGTGAATACCTCGAAAAAGGAAAATTGACAAGAGCTTCGAATATTATCACATCACAAATCTCCCATCTCGAAAAGGCTATCAAAAGGATTGAAAATCAAGCTAATCATCTTTCCAACCTTCCTAATCAATCAATTACTCCTTCAACAAACGCTTCACCAATTAATAAAGCAAGCTATGCTATTGTTACCAAATCAGTAGGGGAATGGAAAGTAGTTTCCAAAGGGAACTCTACAAAACAAAAGCCTGTAGAGCAAAAGAATGATGTTCTTAGCAAACGATTAATCCTTATCAATCCATTTTTTCATCAACTCAATTCCTTTATATTATTATATACAAGAAACAAGATCAATGAAGCTTTCAAAAAGGCTGGCATCAACGGATTAGTTATTTCGGTTATTATTATAACCAGAAGCAACAATATCATTCTAACTATTAATAGTCCTTTCAATGTACAATTCCTTATAGAAAAAAAAGAAGTCTGGAATTGTATCCTCGAATCAGAAAGACTTCAAATCGACAAACTATGGTACAAAGTGATTATATACAAAATCCCAATCAAGGAATTCTCTGGTCCAAAAGGAATGGATTTGATTAAAGATGAAATTAAAACCTTCAATTCAGGGCTTATTATAATGGGTATTTCTTATTGGCTTACTAATGTTTCTAAAAGAGTTATTCAATAAGAAGGAGCAATTGTGATTGTGTTTGCTACACAAAAGGAAGCAGAATTAGCTATTCGAAAAAGACTATATATTGTTGGTATTAGTATTAGAGTTGAAAGATTCTATCCTTCCATTTCTTCCTTTCAATGCAATAAATGTCAAGGATTCGGCTATAACGAATTATATTGCAAAAAACCTTCAGCTTGTGGACTTTGTAGCAATAATCATGCTACAGTTAATCATTTTTGTCTAATTTGTTAAGCTAAAGGCAAACCTTATCAGCATTTAGTAATCAAATGTGCTAATTGCAAAGGAGAGTATAAAGCTAACTCTAAAGTATGCGAAATATACCAAACAATTGTTCGGAAATCCAATTAATGTTATACAACAATATTCGTATTCTTCAAATCAACCTAAACAAGAGCCTTCAAGCTACCGAAAGTGCTCTTCAATTTGCTTTAGAATTCGATATCGATTTTATAATCATTCAAGAACCTTGGGTTCTTTCAAATCCTAAAAAAGATTACTTTTCAATTAGGTCGATTGCTTATTCTAGCTTTTCCCAATTCCTTTCAAATTATCCTTCGAACCTTCGTCCCCATACAATGATCTACATCTCGAAAGAATTCAAACCGTTAGTAGTCCTAGCCTCCAACTCTCCTAAAGATACAGATATTCAAATTATCGATATCACTCAGGGAAATCATACGATTCAATTATTCAATATATACAATGAAGCTGATCAAGCTAAAAAGAAAAAGTATACCATTGAAAGATGCCTTTTCAATACTCCTCTCTCTCATCATACTATTCTTACAGGGGACTTCAACTCTCACCATCCTTGATGGAACCCTTTTTCAAACAAAAGCTCGAATGCTGATCAATTAGCCGAATGATTCGAAAACCAAAACCTTACCCTTCTCAATGAACCAGGGACTAGTACTTTCTATCGAACTAATATGACAAATCCAAGTATTTTAGATCTTACATTAGCTACTGAAACAATATCCTCCAATATTATTGATTGGCAAGTTCTTCCTGATCTTGATTCAGATCATTTAGGGATCCTGTTTGAAGTGAAAGGTATTTCATCTCATACTACGAATATTGCTCCATTAGCAAAGTTCAATACAAAACTAGCGGATTGGAACAAATTTGCATTAACCCTCGAAATTGAGATAGCTACATCAACAATCCTCAACTCGAGCGAATACCTCAATCTCCTCACTCTAAAATCCGATTCTCTCGATTCTCTTCTTAACAAAAACCTGCACACACAAATACTAGATAAAGCCGCAATAGAATTCACTCGAATTATCACCAATTCAGCAAACGCTAGTATACCTAGATCCAAATCGACCAAAAAAGCAAAGCCTTGATGGTCTCCAGAATTGAAAGCCCTTCGTAAACAACTCTCATCAGCATATAAGAATACTAAACGATACTCTGAAGACGATATGTTCAAGAAAATCTACCAATCAGCAAAGAATCATTACTTTCAAACTATTAAAACAGCAAAAAAGAATCACTGGAACGAATTCCTTGAAAAAGAGGACACTCAAACGATCTTCAAAGCAATATCATATACGAAAGATCTTCGAACCAAAAGGATCCCGAATATTCAATCTAGCCCCTCTCAGCTTGAAAGCTCATTCAAAGGAAAATGTTCGGCCTTCAGATCTACCCTTTTCCCTTCCCCTTTATATACAACTACACCTGAATGGAAAAGATATAAACAATCAAAAAAATAGGAATAACCTGATCTCACTGAAAATGAACTTCTCAATGCCTGCTCGGCCAAAATCAAAGGAAAGACCCCTAGCCCAAACGGAATTACTCAGGAGATCATTATTCGAGCTTACAAAGCAATCCCAAAAGCTTTCTTTACTCTTTTCAACAATTTGATTAATCTCGATTATCATCCTTCTTGCTGGAAACAAGCTACTGAAGCTATACTCAAAAAACCTTCGAAACCAGATTATTCTATTCCAAAAGCATATAGAGTTATCGCTCTTTTGAATTGTTTAGGCAAGATAAATGAAAGGATACTAGCTCAAAGACTTAACTACCTTACTGAAACAACAAAACTACTTCATCATTCCCAAATAAATGGAAGACAAAAGAAATCAGCCATCGATACAGCAATCCTGCTTACCACCGAAATCGAAAGGAATTCAAGAAACAAAAAGAAAACCTCAGCTCTTTTCCTAAATATCAAAGGGGCCTTCGATTATATATCCAAAAATCGACTCTTAGATATCTACAAGAACCTCAATCTTCCAATTAATCTTATTACATAGATCTCGTCATTTTTGGAAGAAAGATTACTCAAACTTTCGTTCGATAGTCAAACCGAAGCTTTTAAACCAATCAACACCGGAATCCCTCAAGGAAGTCCAATCTCACCAATCCTTTTCCTAATCTATATTCGAGATCTCTTTCAATCGAATTCGATTGAATATCTTTCGTATATTGATGATATAGCCATAATCATTCATTCTTCAAACTGAAAAAAGAACATCCTTTCCCTCGAAAGAGCAACCAAACAAATTTATACTCTCGGTGAGAAAAACGCTATCCAATTCGATTTAGCAAAGACGGAATTAATGCATTTCTCCACATCCAAATACACTAAAGATGCTTCAATCAAGCTTCCAAATTCTGAGATTGTACAACCTTCATCATTGGTCAGATGGTTAGGAATATAGTTCGATCCCGACCTCAACTTCAAACAGCATGTTGCTATTCGAGCAACTCAAGCTAAGGCTTCATTCTATCGAATAGCCAGGTTAGCCAATACTGAGAAAGGACTAAGCCCTAAAGCATTAAGACAGCTCTATATAGCATGTGTCACTAGCATAGCTGATTACGGATCAATCATCTGATAGAAAGATCAAGCCTCGTTCAAAAAGACTCTTCAATTACTCCAGAATCTTGCTCTACATAAGATTCTAGGAGTCTTCAAAACCTCACCAATAAAGCCAATGGAAGTGGAAACCGCTTTATGCCCTCCAAAGATCAAATTAAACGCTGGAATCAGACAATATGCTTTCAGATTGTTGAAAATCTCGTCTTCCCATCCCATCAATACAATTATGAATAAGCTAGCTACCGAAAGGGAAGCTCTAAATACAATAGCAACCCCTCAAAGGAAACTATCGAAACTTACTCAGCTTGAAAAGATCATGAATTCAATCGAAGAAGATTTCGATCCTTTAACCCTAGAAAAGATCGATTACTTTCATTTCCCTCCTTGGAAAAGGAATACTCCATACAAAATCAATATCAGCAAGCTAGCAAAAGAGGATACCGCAATTGTCCATAACCTTGCATTCAAATACAGATACAAAAACACTATTACAATATATACTAATGCTTCATCCACTTTAAACGGAATCGGAATTGGTATCGGGATTGCAGTTATTCTATCGAATGATCAAGTTTCACACCAGGAAACCATAAATATTGGAGTGAATCAGTTTGTCTACAATGGTGAACTTCTTGGAGTCACTAGAGCAATCGAATATGCTAGTTCCATTGCTCAACCAGACGAGAAATTCAAAATCTACTCAGATAATCAAGCCGGATTATACCGATTGAAAATACCCTTTGATGTTTCTGGCCAAATATACCAAATTAGAGCAATCAAGACCACAGAAACTCTCCTTAGAAAAGAAGCGGAAATCTCCCTTAATTGGATTCCAGAGCATACCTCCATTGAAGAAAACGAATTGGCCAATGCTTTAGCAAAAGAAACTACAAAACAAAGATCATCATCAAACGAAACCAGCTTTGCCTCCTTAGAAATGGATATCAAAAGAACAAAATCCGAAGAATGAAATACTCTTCTCTATTCATCTAATTCGGCCTATTCGAAAATATACCCCTAAAAGACTAACTCAAAGATCGGAATTCCAGAAAACACCAAGAGAAGCTCTATTAGTGCTTTGTTTCAGCTTAAAATCGATCATGGATATTTCAAATCTTACCTACAACGATTCGGAATCTCAGCAAATGATAATTGTAGATATAGAAAGAGAGAATCTCCTAATCATCTCCTACTCAGTTGCCCATTATACAAATCAACAAGAAGAATATTCAAGAAAAACAACCCTACCTCCCGACTTACTATGAAATACCTACTTCACACCAAAGCAGGAATCATTAAGACCCTTGAATTTATCGAGGAAACAAAAATAGCCACCAGATCATAGCATCTAACTAGGATGCAAGAGAATGTAGAACAAGAAGGCAAAGGTGAAGAAGGTGAACTGAAAGAAAATGGTTAATTGGGTCAATTTGGTCAATTTGGTCAATTTACCCCTCTATGTGGGATAAATCGTTCCAATTTCGAATTATATCACATTTCATTTGTTATTTTCCTTATTATATACGAAAGTATTTGTAAGGTGGGCTTTGTTCCCCAAGATTAGTTTTCACTTCCCCCATTCAAAAATTAGTAGATTGAGGCCACTTCAATCTTCCCAAATTGTATTAGCTACAGCCGAATATGGCCAGCAATTCTCCATTTGTTACTTGTTAGAAGCCTATAAAGCTCCTAGCCGTCTTAGATAGTCTTAGACTCAGTGTAGACGTTAATTTAATCAATCAATCAATCAATCAATCTGAAGATTTCGATTAGATCTAGGACCTTAGATTGTTCTTCGAAGGATTTCTCTAATGATGCTACTAGAACTAGAAGATCTCTAACTCCTTCAATCGCTTGTTTAGCGGATGATGGCTTGATTCCGGAATTGATTGATTGTCGGCGTCGTTTGTTATTAATTTTGAAGGGGATAGATTTGTCAGGGGATCGAAAGGGATCATCTGAACTGAGAATATCTAGCTGCCTTTGCGAATTGAAGGATTGGGCTGGGGTGGGACTCAAGAGATTGGGTGATTTTTGTATTGTGAAGGGGTTTTGGGTGAAGGGAGATGAACCCGTAACATGTTGGCTTTATACCTAATTACGGGATGCGATGATTCAACACCTGTACGTAGTGCATCCTACGAACCTGTAATTTATTTACAGAGCCAAGATTGAATCAGATTGGAGCTGGGCAAAGGTCGTGCTTTAAAAAGGAGCGATACTGGGAGTGAAGGTATCGTGAATTAGATCCGGAACAGAGGATTTATCAATCGAATGGAAATGAAAACTACTCGACAATTACGAAACAACGATGGAATTCGAAGTGGAATTATCTTTACGAATCTGTAGTGGGATGTAAAGTCTGAGATTTGCTTTAAGAAGCATTTTAAAGCGGACTGTCTTTACGAATTTGTGTGGGAGTAGAGTTTGAAAAGGAAAACGTTGTGTTGGTGATTGATAGGGCACCTTTGGGGTGATAGTGTGTAGAGTTTTCATGATCCAATAATGTGTACAATCTGTAGGTATACTGGATTGGAAGTTTATAGGTGGTTGAGGGGAGTAATCGAGAATTGAGGACGGCGGCGATATAGTAGATTAGGGATGAAGGGACGCTTTTAGCACTTTGCTTTACGAATATACAAGAGTGTTATTATGGCAACGAAGGAATTCACAAATGAAAGGGACGTTTTTAGCAAGTTTCACTCTTGTGCGAAGCATTCGGCAAACATTATAGCAACGGATGAGCTTTAGTAGAGATCATTTTATGATATATATATATGACCCTTTGTATTATCGATTACAATCTATATACTGGGGGAATGGATTTTGTAAGCTGTACTTTGGTTAGTGAGCTAAAAACGCTGTATTTTAAGTTGTCTGGCTAGGGATTAAGATATAGCAAAACTTGCAAGATACGGTCGGCCTTGTTGTGTAGGAGAGATCTGGCAAGGTAATGCGAAACGGTGTACAAGTTGTAGGGCGTAGTGTATAATGGCAACGATAATGATATTGTCTATACGGCTCAAGAGGACGGATATGTGTATTAGTTTACAATAGGGTATTATAGGATAGAAGGTATGATAGAGATACTAGGTAGGCTTAGAGAGCAAATAGGATAATGGGTATAGAAAGGTTGTTTTTGGCCTGGGGGCAACCTTCTCGAAGGATATTAAGACTGATATCTGGTATCTGGGAAAGCATAGTAAGAATTCGGTACTTTTACTTATAGTTGTAGTCTCACTGGTTTTGTTAAAAATATATAGATTTGCAAATATAATATTATACCTGCCTATCGGCATCCCGACCCAATCAAGAGGCAATGTACTCGATCTAACTTTCATTTCCGAACCCTATACAGCAGTCACCTCCATAACAGATCACTTGGACTGCACTTCGGATCACAAAATCTTAAAAACCCTTCTGTACTGGAACTGCTGTAGTATGAAACCTACTCGGAAACTAATGCTGAATACACTGGACGAAAAGCTTTTCACAGAACTCCTTTCAATGAAGTTGACTAATATCGAACCTTTAATAACTCTTCCTACCTTTATCGATCTAGACAAATTTGCTTTAGATATTATACAATCCCTCAAAGAAGCATATACAGGTTCAGCAAAACGATCCTTGAACAGCCCCTTACAACAATCCTGGTGGAACGAAGATTGCATTCAAGCTTGCCGAAACTACAGAGCAGAAAACACAATCGAATCTAAACGATTATTTCGGAAAACGATTCGAAAAGCAAAACACTCCTTTTATATCTCAAAGATTGACAAAGTGGAGAAGATAAACGATATCTTCCGAATGGCCAAATGGCATCAGACTACAGGCGTATACCGGTCCCCCCCCTTAAAAGATCCTTCAACCCTCGAAATCGCAAACAACATTGAAGAGAAAAGACAAATACTTATCAAGAATCTTCTAACAAACACAACCGAAGTTGACGATATCCCTTTTGATATTCCGACAAACCCAACCAGAAACATCCCCTTCCCAGAAATCGATTTACAAAACCTGGAACAGACTATTCTTCAAACAGGCAACACAGCCCCAGGCACAGACGAGATCCCAACCAGGATCCTACAAGTTGCTTGATTGTTAATCAAGGACCTTGTCCTTTTCCTTTATAAAAAATACCTAGAATTAGAACATCATTTTGAATGCTTTCGCCTCACCACTACTGCGATCATCCCGAAACCTAGCAAAGCCGACTATACCAATCCAAGATCTTACTGTCCTATCGCTTTGCTTTCGGTTCTAGGGAAAGACCTCGAGAGACTTATAGCTAAGAAGATATCATGGCTAATTATAAATTACAAGATATTAGCAAACCAGCAATTCGAGGCTTTACCATTACATTCTTCGATCGATCTTACAATCTATATAATATATGATATCGAATCAGCCCTAAACAAAGGATTGAGAACCATTTTGCTTATTATGAATATAAAAAGCGCTTTTGATATAGTCCTATTAGATCGGCTAATCAACAAACTCCGGGAACAAGACTGGCCAGACAATCTAATCAAATGGATTCAATCTTTCGCCACAAATCGCTTCATCAAAATCAGATTGGATGGCGAAACAGGCCCAAAGATAGTATTGAATTGCGGTTTCTTTCAAAGCTCCCCAATTTCATTAATCCTGTTTATACTATATATAGCCCCTATCTTTTGGTTGGGTAATCCCTTCAAGAGATTCGGATATGCTGATGATATCGCTTTGATAGTTTTTTTCAAAAGCCTACAAGAAAACTGCGATGTGCTTCAAATCAATATACAGGAAACCCTTGATTAAGGAAAGTCCGAAGGTATCACCTTTGATCCTAAGAAATCCGAATTGATTTATTTCTATAGAGATCATATCGAATATACAAATGTTTCAGCTATTCAAACAAATAGCTTGAAGATCGAAACTAAACCAGGCCCTTTTCGCTGGCTAGGAGTTTACTTCGATAGAAAACTGTGCTTCAAATTATATATCCAAATCCTTTCTACAAAAGCTCTCAAAGTTGCTAATGTATTATATTCATTCAATAATATCTTTTACGGAATCCCCCCTTATCTTACTAGACGAGTTGCTATTGTTTACACTTTAAAGAAATGCTATTTCGCATCAGAAACATGATGGCCGGAACGCTTCAAACATAAGAGCCACACTTCTGATCTCAAAGTCTCGAACTGAATCGATAATCATCTGAATCTATTAAACAAAGTGATCCTGACTTACACAAAAACTATCTTACCGATTTACAAGACCACCAATCTGGCAGTATTGTACGAAGAATCCAAACTCAGACCAGCAGAGATTGAACTAAACTTATCATCCCAACTCTTCGCTATCTGCACTATCAAACTTGACCTATACTATCCCCTCCAGTTAAAAGCCAACACGGCGAAACCCTATATTAGACAGCTCTCAAGCTCAAGATTTGCAAGATTCATTACAGCTATACCTCTAACGAAACAAATAAATCCTTTAGCCTTCCCTCTATAAAACTACAGGGAATTCAGAACTGAAACCAAAACACATATTATCGGCCCAAAGGGAAGATCAAAAGTTCAAATAACTAAAGACTTCAAAACCTTCTATACTTCGATTTCAAAAAATGATCTACAAATCTTCTTAGATGGTTCAAAAAGCGAAAGCAAAAATGAAACTATAAGAGATAGCTACATTATCATTTAATACAATATACAGATAACCCATCACTCGTTCTCACTAAATCTCAATACCGAAATATTCGATGCTGAAGTTACAACAACAACTAAAAGAGCAGCAACAACTATAGTTCAACCCTCGGCCAGATTTGCCAAAGATCTCTGGATATTTCTAGACAACTATGAAGTGATCTTGCGATTAGATTCTCACTTCAACGACTCATCCCAATCGGTCTTTGACGAATTCTTAGACCTCTTTCGAGCCTGGGCACAAAGACCTAGACTCCCACATCTACCCCCCAACGAAATTCACATCCGCTAGATCCCAAATCATCTCAATATCCCTAGAAACGAAACAGCAAATAAAATTGCAAAAGAAAAAATAACACTTCCTCTCCCCTCTAACCCGATTTGCACTCTAGCATCATTCAAAAGATTAGCCAAAACCAACGCCCGTAAAGCTAACATTCAACTATAGAACACTATAAACCCTCAATATTACAAGAATCTATTATATACACATACAAACAATACAACATTACTCTCCCTCAAAAGAACAACCTTGAATTACATCCTTACAATCAAATCCCAACATAAAGACTTTGCAAAATACCACAAACGTTTCAATCATACCTCAACACATCTCCTCTATTCATACAGGAAAAGGAAGACCCTACTACATCTATTCTTTTGCAAAAAAGGAAAAACGTATTCGACGCTAACAAAAAGCCCTCTATCCGAAGCCATCCTATAGCTTCTAAGCTCCCCCCCCCGATGCAATCAAACTTGCTGAATGGCTAGAATCCACCAAATTCTATCAGGAAATTTGCTTACGGTATATAGCTGCCTTTTAAAAAAAAAAAAAAATATATCTCTTTTGTTATTATTTTAATAGGTACAATTAAGGCGTTTAAATTATTAAGGAAAAGCAGGATATTTATAAAAAAAAAAAAAACACAGAAAGAGTTCAATTAACAAAATACGAAAGAGGAGATAGAGAGGGAGATCAAGAGTTAGTGATCTAGTAGACGAAGCTGATCACAAAGACCTCTTCAAGCCCGACAGCTTTAAATCCCTTACAAAGGCAATCATGTAAACCATACTTTAGTACCTATAAAATAAACCCCCCTAGCCAACTAGTACACCACCCAGAGGCTCACTCTGGGCGTCATTTGTCCAACTCTGGAATAGATGGCTAAGGTTTGCACGTGCAAGCATGTGCGGCCTACGGCCTATGACGATAAATACATCAAATCAAATTTATACCCAATTACCAATATATCCTTCTCGAAATCCATTGCAATTATTATTAAATCTATTGATACCTCGAAAAGCCGGAACAGCAGTGTATTGATTAGGGATCGAATTAGTTGAAATAGTAGTATTACAATTGGAAAAAGTATTAACAAAAACTTATTTGTCAAAAAGAAGATTACTATTGATATTATAAATAGTATAACAATCAATCTGAAAATGACCGATTCTATTACAATAATTACAAGAAACTACAAAATTAAACTTCTTTTTCTTATTTTGTAAACCCTTTTTCTGTTGTTCCTTTTGTTTCATTGTATCAAAGTCCATAGGGTCATCATCAGCAATAGATGCTTTACTAGAATTTTTGTTATAATACTCAACGTTACAAAGATTTTAACTCCAAGTAGAGAATTTCTTTTGCCAATTATCAATATCGTCGGTTGCACAAGGGTTTGAATCATTAATAACCAAAGTTCGAAGAAGAACTATAACCTTTTGTTTCATTATATTAACAATCTCGTAATTAGATTTGTAATAAAAGTTAACAAAATAAGATAATATAAAAAAGAAAGCCGAAAAGGATTTCTTTGGATCTATAAAAAGCTTATCGAATTTGAACAAAGCTTTCCTTTCGATATCTACAGTATCACGGTGAGGGAAAAGGTATGTGTAGGTTTGATCTATTGTTGTACTACGAGGAGGAGAAGAAGGTCAAGGAGGTGATCTGACTATATAGAAATGAGTATATATATATGTGCCTAAGGTATATATGATTATGTGCAGGTGAAGGGAGATGAACCTATAACAATACCCCCTCTTCAAGAAACCCATTTAACCCCAAATGGGTATTAAAAAAAAAAAAAAAATAAAAAAAAAATATAGATCTCTTTCCTTAATTAAATCCCTAAACAAAAAACGTATAATATCCTCTAATAATATTATATTCCTTATTATTATAATATGTAATATACCTTTAAACAAAACAAACAATCTTGGTGCAAGTGGATCTTCGTAGAATAAATATAACAATTGTATTATATGATTTCGATTACAAATTTTGTAGTTCCGGTTGCAATATAGTAGTATCGGGGTGCTTTAGGACCCAAGCTGGCGGCTTTGGTTTTTCTGGATGAAGGCGATAATATTCGATAAAAACTTTCTCGTTACTCTTTAAATCATTAACTGATTGCCAAATTGGTGTATAATATCTCCATTTGACTAAATAATAATGGTTATCCTTATTGTGATTATCTAGAACTTTTTCAAATATTTATTTCTGAATAGGTTTATTTTCATTATCGTCCCGCTCCAAAATTCTGTTTTGTGTAGTTAGGGATTCTGACTCGTTAATCGTTGCTTGAACCGAAAAGTGAGGATTAGTATAAACTGGAAGTAAAAAAGAATGATGGAAAACAGGGAAGATTTTAATATTCTTAGGTAATTAAACAAGACAAATACAAGGATAAATTTTGATAATCTTGTAAAGGCCGATTCATTTATTATCTAACTTTTTTGTTTTGTATGAAGTCTTTATATTCTTGATATTGACAAAGACTTTCTAGTTAACTGTGTAGCGAGGTGAGTTAGAGTGGTGGTGGTTAGTATAATCCTTATAAGTAGCAATTGTTTACTATACAAGAGTACAAAGTTGCTTTAAGATATATTTTATATGATTTGTAGTTCTATTATCTTTAAAAAATTCCTGTTTTTGTATTAGAATCATATCCGATAGATAAGGTTTACTAGACTCAATGTTTAGGTATAGATTAAAGCTGTAATTGACGAAGAAAGGTAAGCAATCAATTGTTTCAGAGATTAAATTATTGGATGCAAATTCGGTTAAGGGTAGCTAATTCAATTAATCGTTTTGATGATAGTTAACAAAAGCTTGTAAATACTATTCCAGAATCGAGTTAATATACTTAATCTGATTATTTGTTTGAGGATGAAAAACTGAAGAATGTTTTAAGGTAATTCCCAATTGCTTCGAAAGTTGTAACCAGAATCCTGATACAAACTGCGTTCCCCGATGTTACGCCGCTACAATCCTTTATCACTAAGAAGTGATCAAGGGACTTATAGAAAGGCCGTGGTGATTTCTACTAAAGATCAAACAGGGGCTTGGTGAGAATGAAGATATAACGATTGTATTGTATAGTAACTATAGTGTTTAAACTAATAATTGTTCTTGAGTACGAAGCTCTACAAATAAAGGAATCCATCCTGCTTATATAGACCTTCGTACTTGGGAGCCCTAGGAACCCTCGAAGCTCCAATGCTCCAGGAGCGTCGGGAGCCTTCGAAGCTCCAATGCTCCATTACATGATCTGATACTAACATGGTCTGTGCTCGTTTGTTCCTACGACCACCCTAACACCTTTCATTTTCGAAGAATTGAATTTTTCGAAAAACGCGTTTATTATCGTGTTTTATTGATCAATCGATCGTTCTTATCATCTATAGGATTTAAAAACGAAACTTTTCAGCCCCGGCAGGCGCTGTACGGACGCGTTTCCGCCATTATGCCTCCCACCCCCTCGACCCCTTCCCTTTCCCAAGCCCTCATTAATACAGTTAATACTGCTACTAATAGAGCAAATGAAAATCAATAGATTTTTAGTTTTATTGTTTTGCTATAGAACAACTATCTCAATACTGAAGCAATTCGGGCTTTCCCTGCCCGATTTCGAAAACCCTTGATTGTATTATATACCGATATCTCTCTTATAACAAACAAGCACTTCGATATATTTATCAATGGATCTCATTCTCCTCGATCTATCAAACCTTCTACCAAAACTTCTGCCAATCTTCCTGGCTCTGATATACAAACCTTTCAACCAACATTTGTATTTGAAATCGCTAAACCTATAAAAGGCCCTTCTACAATCTAATATCTTAAAAATTCTATCTATATTCAAAAAGCTACAACTCCTTTACCACTAATTATACAACCTACAAATCCAAAAACTAAGAACCGAACTGGATCTCAACCCAAAACTCAATCTCAAATCTCATACAAAACTGATACTTGCTTTTTTGTTCGAATTGGATTCGATCATTCAGCTCGAAAAGCTGATTCCTTCACTGTACTTAGTACATTGAAAGAACAATTAGAAAACGATACTAAACTTCTGAAAAAAGTCCAAACAATAAATACTGGGTTCGCACTATATACAAACTCTCTAGCAAACTTAACAACTTTAGAAAACCTTTCAAATATAATCGAAAAAGTATTCGAAACCTACAAAATCGAACAATAACAATCATAAATTACATATCGATTGAATTACATTCCACAAACCATCACAACTCTGGAAGATTCACAACAATTGATCATCGTTCCAATCGAATCGGAAACTATACTCGACGTTATCAACAATAATACAGAACAACAAACAATCCAAGTAATTAAATCTACATAAAGCAAAGAATCCGGATTATATAATTTTACTTAATTCTTGAGTTTTCCAGCTTTGCAATATACAGCCCTTCCCAAGAACCTTCGGATTCTAGGAACTACAATTAACACTTCCCAAATCGTTTTCAAACCCAAGATAATCCAATATATTCGATACTTTCAATAGCATAATACTTAAGCTTACTTTTATTTAGAAAAATACCGAATCTGTAATACAATTGAACATATAGAAAAGAATCATTCAATTCGATACAATACAATCCATACTTATCCAACGAGATACCTATATTGTAAAAACCCCTATTCTGCAGACGATCTACATTGCCTCCTTCGTTTGACTAACAAAAACCCCAAAAGCAAATCGGAAAAACAAGCTATTCAGAAAACCTCAAAAGAAACTAGAGCTAAAGTTTATACTAATGCAAAATGCTTTCGAACCCCAAAAGCCGATTCCCCTATAGAAGAATTTATTGCTCCTCCAACTCCAATCCGAACTCCTTCGATACTATCTTCATTGATATCACCCCCTTCTAATCTTTCTAATCGTTTCATTACATTAGAAACTCCTTCTCTTCCGATTCCTTTTAATATATAATCCTAGATTATCTTCTAAACCATTAACCATTTTACAAACTAATATAACCAAAAACACTACTTCACACGAATTAGCACTTTCCTTAACCAATAATTCTTGTATTAATATAATTCTAATTCAAAAACCTTATACATTCTCAAATATCTCATACCGAATCATTAAATCCCATCCTACTTATAAAACTTTCATACCATTTGACAATTAAGAAACCCAATCTTGTATAATATCTTATACCCGAAAAAATACAGACATTCGAACTAATCAACTCCGATCTATATCCTTCCGGGATTTATTATTTTTACAAATTCAATCTTTAACTAATTCTATTTTTATAATCATTAATATTTATAATACTTCTAAAGATTGTACAAATGAAAACCAAACAATACAAACTTTCTTTGATTTACCTTCGAATATTTTAAATTCTATACTTCTTATAGAAAATCTAAACCTTCATCATTCGAGATAGAATCCCTTTTGCTTTTCATATTCAAATTCTGTAGAATCTTTTACAATCTAATTAAATACAAATTCTTTTAATTTTCTTTCTATAATCGATAAACCTACCTACAATTTGAACAACATTCTTGATCTAGCTTTTCTTTCAGGACCATATACAGCCAATACAATTTCTGCATTGTATTTGGATACAATTTCTGATCATCGATTCTTATTGACAACTTTGAATTGGAATACAAGGTTTCAAACCCCAATCCAAAGACTCCAAATCAATATATTAGACAAAAAACTCTTCTCTATTTTATTAATAAAGAATCTATTGAATCTAGATCTACTAGCTTTGAATACAACTATAGATCTTGATAAATTAGCTTTAGATATCACCCAAGCTCTACAATCAGCATACACAGGATCAGCTCAAAGATCATTCAGCCGAAATACAGATCAACCATAATAGAACAAAGCCTACCGGACAACTGTTCAAGAAAACCGAACGAACAACTCTTCAGAATCAAAACAAAATCTTCGAAAAGTTATCAAAAAAGCGAAAAAGGAATTCTGACTCTTTAAGTTTGATTCAGTTAAAGAAATAAAAGATATCTTTAAAATAACAAAATGACATCAATCAGCTAGAATATATCGAATTCCTCCTTTAGTAGATCCTTTAGATCATTCTTTTGCTACAATAATTCAAACTAAAAGAGATCTATTCATCAATAATTTGTTGATCAATACAGCTGAAGTTAACGATATCCTATTTGATTTGTTTTCAATTTTCATTCGTTTAATTGCCTTTCCTGCTATCACAATTCAGGATATTCAAATTGCTATCCTTCGTACAGATAATACAGCTTCAGGAATAGACGAAATCCCTACCAAGATCCTACAATTAGCATAACCACTGATCGAACCATATATCTTACAACTCTTTCAAAAATACCTCGAAATAGATCACCACCCTAAATACTTCCGATCAACAATTGTAACCATCGTTCCGAAACCGAACAAATCAGATCGCATAAACCCTAGATCCTATAAACCAATAGCCCTACTCTCAATATTAGAAAAAGATCTCAAACATTTGATTGCAAAAAAGATATCCTGAATTGCTATAACCCTCAAAGTACTAGCTAAATATCACAGAGGCAACAGACAGAACAACAGGAATCACTTTTATTAATAAAACGTAGTTCGAAGAATTACATTTCTATAAAAGGAACAATTCTTTAAATACATTTATATATAACGCTAGCCCCGACCGGGGCTAGCCTACACTTATCCGAGGTCCGACTCCTATGGGTCGGAATCCGAGCAGTCTTTGTATATTATATATGGAAACCTTGTAACAGTATTTCTCTTCTTAGGATCGAGTTCCGTTGAGACGATTAGAGGGATTAGGTTTATCTGGATAACAACAATGATAATTACGGATCAGTTCTTGAACATTCTCCAAATACTCTGTAGGCTCTTCGGTAAGCATATCATAGCCTACCCATCGGATAGTATACTTCAGGCGAGGGCTACCACAGCCTCGACGTTCCCATCGGGAATCCAAGACTTCCTTTACATCGAATTGCTCAATGCTTTCAACTTCGATAGAAGGGGGAGATGAGTTATGTTGATCGGGGATAGGGTTATCATTAGCGGGATACAATAGATTAACATAAAAGATCGGATGATTCCTTATAGAGATAGAAAGCTTTAATTTGTAAGCGTACAAGTTTATACTTTTCAGAATTCGAAAGGGATCTAAGTTCTTCTAATCTAGTTTCTTCTGGGAACGAAGAGTTCGGATATTTTTAGTATTAAATCAAACTAGATCTCCAGATTGATATCGATGGGTAGGCGAACAATGGGAATCGGCATTCTTCGAATAGCAGGTTTGATTAACGATTAGTTCGGTCTTTAGGTAATCGATGATCGATTTTATCTTTTTAATGAATTCCTCAGTGTTTAGGACTCTAGGGCGATTGAAAAGTGCGGCGAGTTTGAAACTCATTCGGAGATGGAAATTGTAATTGGCAAAGAACAGCAATAGACGAAAGCTTTCGAATCAAATAGAGTTAATCGAGAATTCGGCGATCGGTAGTTATTCGGATCAGTCGTTCTGCAGGTAGGATATATATAAGTGAAGGTATTGTTCGAGTATTATATTTGCTTTTTCTGTTTGTTTATCGATTTCAGGATGATAAGTTATCGATAGCTTCGAAATAGTATTTAATCGTTTATAGATATATTTTCAGAAATCAAAGATAAATTGAGTTCTATGATTGGATATAATGATTTATAGCAAACCGTAAAGCTTTTATATATGCTTCAGGAATAAACGGAAGACTTCTTCGGAGTTACAAGTTCCTCGGCAAAGCAGAAAATGCTTCATTTTGGTTAATCGATCGATTACAACAAATATCGTATCGTACCCAGAGCTTTTCGGAAGATAGATGATGAAATCGATTGAGATATCTCTTTAGGTTTGTTGTGGGATCGGAAAAAGACGTAAGACTTTTTTTTGTCCTTTATAGTTCGGGGCGGTTCGATAGCAATTATAACAATTGTATATCTAACAGAAAACATAGTTGTAATATCCAAACTAATAATAATTTCGGGAAAGCAGTTCGAAGGTACAGATACAGTGCAGATGTCCGGCAACAAAGGAATCGTGGATCATTCGGAGGAACTTTGTTTTCAAAGGATTGTAATTAGGAATATAAAGCTTTTTACAATAATATAATAGATCATTGTTCATAATACATTCAGATAATGTGATATGTAGATATCTAGTAGCATTCTTTTTTAAAGCCTTTAAGATCGATAGCGGAAGTGGATCGAACAGATAAGCTTCAACGAATAGGGGTTTCAGTTCTTCAAGGGGTTCCAATTGTATAGATTCAGACAATTGGATAGGGATTGAGTTATCGGGTATTGCAAATGATTCAAATTTACAAATAGGTAATCCAGATTCGCAAACAGATGGTTCGGAATTGTAGATAGACGACAAAATATCGGTACAAATTTGGTTACAGATTGTAATTGCGAAACGGACTTTCTTTTTTGGTTTAACAATAAGAAACAAATCTGTATCTAGATTTTCGATTTTCAGAATAATCTGATTTTGATAAAGGAAGTATTTATCTTCCTTTTTAAACAAATCCTCTAATCTTTTGATTAAAGTATTAGATTTCGCTTTTTGTTTTCCGGGATAGTATGTAATCTTGAAATTGAAACGGAATAGAAATTCAGATCAGCGGATTTGATAACGATTTAATAACTTTGTTGTTGTAAAATACTCTAGATTTTTATAATCTGTAATGACTTTGATCGAGGAAGAAGTGCTTTCTAATTCGGATTGCTACTCTTCGAAACAATGGATAATTGCTAGTAATTCTTTATCATAAATCTTGTAATTACATTTTGTAATCGAATACTTCTTTAAAAAATATACAACAGGTTTCAGAATCCTATTGTTATCATATTGGGAAAGGACTCTAGTAGATATATAATCCGATACATTCGTTTCTAGAATTATATTCTTCTTTTAATCGAAAGAGGCTAATACAGATATTGTTATAAATACAGCTTTCAGATTCGAGAACGATTTTTTACAATTAGGATCCCATTGGAAGGCTATATCCTTCTTGATCAGGTTTACTATCGAACGAATAATCGAAGAGAAGTTGCAAATAAAGTATTGATAGAAATTGCTAAACTTTATAAATATTTGTATATCCGTTAGGTTCTTCAGTGTTTTTCAATCAATTATCGTTTTAATCTTAGTTGAATCTATTCGGATCTCTTCTTGGTTTACAATTAGATCCAGAAATTTCGTTTCAGGTTTCAGGAATTCGTATTTCGATAGATTGGTATATAATCCGGTTTTCTGTAAGGCGTTTAGTACCTTTTGTATATGCTTTATATATTCAGAACGGATTTTGTTATAAATCAGAATATCATTTAGATAAACAGTACAGAATACATCTAAGTATTCTTTTAGAATATTGTTGATAAATCGTTGGAATATTGTTAGGGCTTTGATTAGCTCGAACGATATGACCAAGGTTTCGAATAGGCTGAATCGGGTACGGAATGTAATTAGGTATTCTTGTTCTTTCTTGATTCGGATATTATTGAAGGTCGAGATGATATTTATTTTTGTAAAATACTTTATCCCTTTCAGATTATTCAAGGACTTTTTGGTTAAAGGTAATGGGTATCGGTTTTTCACAGATAGGTTATTCAATATACGATAGTCTATACAGAATCGAAGACCATCATTGGGTTTTTTAACAAATAAGATAGGCGAAGTGGAAACGGAGGAACTCGGTCGAATGAATCCTTTTGCTAGGTTTTCCTTTAACTATTTTTGCAAAGCTTTCAATTCGTCCTGAGATATTGAATACAGGGCTTCAAACGGTAGCTTAGCTCCATTTTGTAGTCGGATATCATAATCGTATAGGCGGTACGGAGGTAGTTTGTCAGCATTATATGGAGAAAATATATCGATTCACAAATGGAATTCAGCAAGCAGGTCTTTAAAAGTAGAGTCTTCTTTTTCCTTGAGGATTTGATTTATTAAATCGATACTAACTTGAAACATCTTGTAGTTTCAACAGGTATATATCGAGCAAGTTTGGATTAAAACATTTGTTATATTTTTTTTCTTTAGCACTTCAAAACGAAACGGTAAATAAACAGAATAGATTTTGACAGGAATATCGGATAAAGCTTGGACACTCGATAATTGCGTAAACGTATTACAGGACTTCTAGTAGAATTTGTTATCGAAGCGAAAGGTATTGGATACGAATCCGATATAGAGATCGTACTTCTTTAATTAGGCCAATTCTAAGATAATCGGATAATAAATTAGTTCAGTAATATAGATTTTCGATCTTTTCTTATAGTGATCGTTGATTTGCAAATCGATTAGAATATAACGATCCATTCGGTTTTCGGGCAATATTTTTCTATCGAATCCAATAACTTCGAACGAGACAAATAATTTGTATATTGAGAGCTTGATAGCTTTCATTCAACTTCGATCTGCGAAAGTATATTCTTCGTATTCGCTATCTACTATAGTATAAATGGAACAGAATCGATTAGACATCGATAAGATAGTAACAGATAATATCATCAGATTTGCTCGATTGTTTGTTTCTTCAGCGAAAGATAAGCCTTGAGTTGCAGTGGCGGATAGGTATAGTGTGTATAGAGTTTTCGTTTGATAAGGATTTATACCAAGCGGGTTCCGTTTCCTGAACTCGGGGAGCTGGGAGG
Organism: Sclerotinia nivalis; assembly: GCA_029531795.1. Classification (NCBI taxonomy): domain Eukaryota; kingdom Fungi; phylum Ascomycota; class Leotiomycetes; order Helotiales; family Sclerotiniaceae; genus Sclerotinia; species Sclerotinia nivalis. Next base: position 2,787,792 of record JAPEIS010000003.1, read on the forward strand.
GGACAGATTGTATAGTGATATAGTATACAGTTGAATCTGGGCGGAAAACGGAACAGAGGATAACGGGGTAGGATTGGTAAGGCTAATTCTAATTTGCATGGAACGATTATTTAAGAACGGGCAATCTTTCATATGGTGATCGATCGATCCACAACGGAAGCATTCCTCTCGTTCGCGTTTATTAGTATATCTTTGGGAACTGAGATCTATTAGATCTCCAGCAGGTATAATCGTAATAGGAGCAACAGGTCGGGTAATAGCATTCGGGGATGGAGTAGGGGTACAGTTAACAGGATTCAGGTTTTGAGTTGTAGTACAGGGTGACGGGACGATTGGGTTGCGATCGGAATCGGTCGGTTCTATCAGGTATAGATGGCGATTCTCCAATGTCTGTATGAAAGCGGCGAATGCGTCGGCGCTATTTGTAGGTGGCTCAGTAGTAACAATCTGGTTCTTTAGTTTGTTCGATAGAACTTGTTCTAATAGGATAATCAGGGTACTATTATCGTCGGTCATTCTGGTTTCCAATGCTAGTCTCTGGAACTCAACATAGAAGATATGAAACAATTGATTTCTCTGTTTCAGATTGATCAAGAGTTTTCGAACCTCGGTTTGCTTGTTTTGGTTTCTATAAGTTCTTTCTAGTATTTGTAATAGATCTTTATAATCAATAAGTTTAACAAATTGTTTTTTGATATTATATAACGTGGTTTATCAGCAGTCCGCCCATATCACTAGTCCGCCCACTTTTTGACCATTTAACCACTTCAAATTCTAATTAATCAATCATAACTTATTCAATTGATTCAAACTATTAAGAATCTAATAATCTAGGATCTATTATATCATTTTGACAAGTTCTTGAATTATGACCAGTCTTTCCGCACTTACTACAGCATCGACTAGTAGATGATTCCCTATTAGAATTTCCCCCATTTTGACGCTCGTCGCGTTGAATCTGATTATCAACCTCTTGTTGTGATAATATATCTTCAGCTTCTTGTCCAGTAAGTACTCCTCCATTACGTAGTTGAATTTTTTTAGCGCGTCGATGTTTACTTAATACCTTATTTGCTCTTCGAAGTATACGATTCTTAGTATTCAAAAGTATAACTTCATATACCAATCTCTTTGTATTTTTAGTTAAAGTTTGTACAATCTCAAATATAGGTGTAGGAGAGCTTGATTGATGACGAGCCATTCGAGCTTTTACTAGAGTTGATTGTAAGAGAGCCTCAGTTGGATTGTGAGGGGTTTGAGAGATCCAGGAATTGGTAAGTTCCAAGGAGGTAGATGGAGGGGTAGAAGTACGAATCCTAATATCTAGCTTTGAGAGTATAGATTGAGGATCGAATGGTATTAGACCTGCTTCTCGAAAACCAGCTTTCATATTCTGAATAGTAAATGATTGTAAATATACAGCTTTGAAGGCTATAAAGAATTCAACCTTGGTGATATAATTGATATGAGCTTTGATAAATCCTTCAATTTGACAACTATATGAACGTTTAAGTATGCTAAAACACCCAATATCGAGTGGTTGAGTTAAATGACTTGAATGTAGTGGTAATCTAAGGTATATAATATCATTTGATTTGCAATATGATTGAAAAGATATTGATTCGTGGCTTTCGTACCCATCCAATACTAGCATTCGATATTTGCCCTTTCTTTGACAAATAGTATGTTTATCGAAATGCTTTAATCATTCTAGGTCTGTCTCATTATTCGTCCATCCATTGGAAGTAGGTTTAAGAGCCCAATCTGCAGGAAAACCGCTTTCGGTGTACCAATTAGAAAGGTGATATTGTCCTTGCACCATCAAGAATGGAGGTATAGTCCAACCCTCTCCATTACCATATATAATCGCTGTAGCCCATTCTCGATTGCCTGGTTGTATTGCCTTGCTTCTATTACATCGTTCAATACTAGTTACGACCATTCCAGGACATATTATACCCATCATAAAGCCGGTTTCATCGAAGTTGTAGAAATCGAAATCGACAATACCATATTTCGCCCGCATATTCGATACCAATCCAAACTACTCTTCAATAAGCTTAGGATCTTCGCAGAGAACTCTTTGAAAGTCATAAACGCAATTAAAATGCGTCTTTAATTCTGGGCATCGTTTAACAAAGCGATGAACCCAGAGCTTTCCAACCTTCTTCGCACCCCGCGATTCGAGAATATAATTCGCCATATCTTCTACACCACTTAATTTAGGTACAAACCCTCTCTCATCTATATCGATTATATACTGGATAAGCACCTCCTCTTCTAATTTGGTCAAATTATGACCTTTTGGTCGATAATCAACCATATTAGTACAACCTTTAATTCTATCCCTCAAAGTAGATCGAGATATATTATAAAGGTTTGCCACTTTCCGAATTGAGAATTGTGGATTAAGTTTAATAGCTTCAATAGCTAAGATAATTCGTACTTCTTTAGAATGAGTTTCCATAAGTAATTATTGATAAAACGCGTATTGAAGTGGAAGAGTTGGAAATGGCCAAAAAGTGGGCGGACTAGTGATATGGGCGGACTGCTGATAAACCACGTTAGTCGAATTTGTGTAGCAGCGGGTCCAGTTAATCTTCCAGTTACATAAATCAGGCGGGAATGTGGGGAAGTAAAGCAATCGGAATTGGTATGTATGATTGATTGATTGATGATTGATTGATTGATTGATTTAACGTCCACACTGAGTCTAAGACTATCTAGGACGGCTAGGGGCTCTATGAGCTCCTAGTTGATGCTATGGGGAGTTGTATGCTAGCTAACATACAGTTTGTATAGTTTGGGTTTCTTTTCAACCCTTGAAATGTTGATTGAGGGCAAGTGAAAACTAATACTGGGGAACAAAGCCCGATATCTTCATCCTCTAAGACCTTTCCTTCCTCGCTCTCCCCCTACCCCTTGCTAATTAAAGCATCCCACTGATATAATCTTCTTCTTCGACCCAATCTGCTATTCCGACACCACTTCCCACAAAGGTCAAGAGTCATCTCCGTCAAGATTACCTCCAGCACAGCAAAAGGGTCCTCATACTAATGAAAAGCAACTGGAAGGCACCACTCTCCTCAGCTCGAACTCATTCATTAGCTCCTTTGCATGCCTTCCTAGGTGTGATGATCTCCAGCTTTGTTTGAATGTAAATAATCGAAACCGCCGAATGGAATATCGGTCATTTGAATGTAATGATAGTGGGGCGTGGCCCTAACCCTACCCACACACGCACAAAAAATATTTTCGTAAAATCGAGGAAAAGGCGTAATATCGTATCGATGCCCAGAGCATAGCATTAGTTGATAGATGATGGTATTCTCTGTTTCGTGATAATCGTAGTGTTAAAATGAATGTGTTTTCGATAATCGATTGTCGAAAAAAGGTATAAAATGCGAATAAAACAGTAGCAAATTCCGTATCGAAAAGACCCTTCTGGAATAGAAGGGACTTACTAGGCGTATCATACCTCGTATTGAGGTAATAGTCGATGGCAGATGTTGAATCTAACCAGGGCTTCTGTAGCCATCGTCCGTATTTTGGGTTGATGTTCGTTCATCCTTTCGAAGATATTGATGCTGTAAAATCGTAATAACCCCTCCATCGTGAATATCGTAATCGGGAAACCCTCTCTCTCTCTTCCAATGTATCCGATTCCATCAAATGACTCAATCTTAGCTCTGCAGACTCTCAATAGAGAGCTGGAGGTTCGTAGAGGGCACCACGTACAGGTGTTGAGTCTTCGCCCTCCAATTGGTATGTATTTTATTCTGTATTTGATCGACAAATCGATCAAGATCGATTTTCGTTTTATCAAACGGTGTGGGGTTAGATATTTTTTCATTCAATTGAGATTTCGATAGAACAGGAGCGGCGGCCGGGGTTGTAATGGGTGTTAGGGGTGAGGAATCGGTTGAAATAGGCAGGGTGATGGGGATGGGATGAAGTTGAATCAGATGGGTAATCAATTCATCGTTCTTCTTCTTCCATCGTATGAATACGGTTTTCTCGATTTGTAGATCGAGAGTAAGCTTTTGAATTGCAGATTGCAGATCGGTTATCTCTATTTTTACTCTTATACTATAATTGTAAAGAGAGATAAGATAATAATACCAGATTGCGATATCGCTGGCTACAATAGTAGCGAATTCTTCAGGGGAGCCGGGCTAGTTAGGCGAATGCGGACGGGACGATATCGTAGAAGTGTCGGTACAGATAGGTGGAAGCTATATAGTATTACAGAGACAACAGACAGGATAACAGGAATCACTTTTATTAATAAAACGTAGCTCGAAGAGCTACGTTTCTATAAAAGGAACGGTTCCTTAAATACATTTATATATAGCGCTAGCCCCGACCGGGGCTAGCCTACACTTATCCGAAGTCCGACTCCTATGGGTCGGAACCCGAGCGGTCTCCGTATACCATATACGGGGACCCCGTGACACCAAACAACAATTCGGAGCGCTTCCCCTGCATTCATCAATCGATCTTACAATTTGCCTTACACATGATTTAGAAATAACTTTGAATTCAGATTCTAAAGCTACCTTATTAACTATAGATATCAAAGGTACTTTTGATACTATTCTCCCAGGACATTTGGTTCGCCGACTCAGGGAACAAAAATAGCTTGATAACCTAATTCGATAAATACAATCGTTCTCTACAAATCGATCAATTCGTATTCGGTTTGATAACGAAACAAAGCCCAATACTAGTATTGAATGCAATTTGCCATAAGACTCCCCAATTTCACCTATCCTTTTTATGCTTTATATAGCTCCTTTGTTTTGATTAGACAACTCTACTCGAAGATTTGGATATACAAACGATATTGCACTAATAACTTTTTCTTCAAGCTTACAATTTAATTGTGATCAACTACAATCCGAAATGCTGAAGGCTTTGGATTGGGGCAAATCTGAAGGGATCACTTTCAATCCTATAAAGTCTGAATTGATACATTTCTTCAGAAGCTCCAGGAAAGATATCGAAAGCCCTACTATTCATACAGAAAATCTTTTAATAATAGAGAAACCAGGTCCATTAAAATGGTTAGGGGTTTACTTCGATAGAGAATTGAATTTCAAACTTCATATCTAAATCCTTTCAACTAAAACTCTTACTATTACAAATGCACTGCATTCGCTTGAAAGAACAATTCGAAGCATCCCATCAATTTTGCTTCAAAGAGCAATTACAGTCTATATTCTAAAGAAATGTTACTTTGCAATCGAAACCTAATGGTCTGGTCGAACTAGGAAACGAGGCCTAAACTTCACAATCTCGAATCAAGTGGATAGACATTTGAAGCTTTTGAATAAAATTGTACTAACTAATGCTTGAGCAATTCTTTCTGTATTCTATACAACTAATACTGCTGCTCTATACAAAGAATCAAATCTGATACCTTCTGAGATTGAACTAAATTTGATATCCCAGAGCTTCGTTGCCTGAACAGCTCGGCTAGATCCTAAATATCCCCTTCGAATTCGAACCAAAAATATCCTAGTTAAAGCTGAGGCTAGAATTGCTGAATCAAGGTTCTCAAGAATTATCCTAGCTCTTCCAAAAGCTGAATATATCAATTCAATTGCTCTTTTTTTTTGAAGGAACAAAAAACTATGTATTATCACAGAAACCCGGATCGGTAGTCCTTTCGATCGTTCGAAGGAACGAGCAGCTAAGGATTTCGAAAGATTTATATCTACGATTCCAAAAAGTGATTTGCAAGTCTTCTCCGATGATTCGAAAAGCGAAACTCTGGATAGTGTTACAAAAGATGAATCAATGATTTATCAATACAATCTGCAAATGAATCGATAGGTTTTTTCATTAGATTGTAATGCTGAAGTCTTCGATGTCGAAGCAGTTGCAGTTTTGAAAGGTGCTCAAACAGCAATACAGTTATCCTCAACTAGATTTGCTACAGACCTCTAGATTTTCTTGGATAATCTAAAAGTTGCTATACAATTAGGTTTTCATTCCACTAGATCCTCTCAATCTGTATTTGAAGAATTCTGCGAATTAACTACAGTTTGGCCTTTCAGGCCCCGCTTACCACATACTCGCCCTGGCTCAATTCGAATTCGATGGATTCCTGGACACCTAGATATCCCCGGAAACAAAGCAACAAACAAAACAGCTAAAAAAGGAACAGCATTCCCATCCCCATCTGATCCTATCTGCACTCTCGCCTCCTTGAAAAGAATCGCTAAAACGAATGCCAAATCAACAAGAGCTAAATTATAGACAACTATAGCATCACAAAGCTACAATGATCTTTTTATAACTTATAACAACAAATCGATTATACTTTCTTTTGATCGAACGATACTAGGATATATCCTAGCAGCCAGATCTCAACACAGCGATTTCGCAGCGTATCACGATCGCTTCAATTACGAAGATGCTTATATGCTATGCTCATATAGGAAAAGAAAATCCACTCTTCATTTTTACTTTTGTAAAATTGGAAATGCTCAAAAAACCCTTTCAAAGTTACCATCATCTGAAGCCATCCCCTATCTTTTGGAAAGCATAGAAGGAACAGCGAAACTAGCAATTTGACTCAAATCTACAAGGTTCTATCAGAATATATATCCTCGATTCCCTATACAATTTATTGATTGAAGGATTGCTTTAATTTTAATTTTAATTTTTTTTGATTTTATGCTATTTTTGGATTTTCTTTGTATAAGGCGTTGGGTTTTGGTTCGGAAAGATTGAGTTTGTATAAACTTTAAAAAAAAAAAAAAAAAAAAAATCTTTATATTAACAAAATCATATTAAAAAAAGCTCGATTGCGACGACGAAGGAGAGGAGATCAGGAATCGAGGGATCTAACTGTATTGTGGAGGACAGCTGAAATATTTACCCAAGGGATTAACTCAATACGCAACGGCAATCATGTAAACCCTGCTGAAGCATTTAGCATATATAATACTAGTAAATTTAGATTAGCTAGTTAGAAACCCAGGGGCCTTCCTCCCCTGGCGTCCTTTGTCCCAATTGGGAATTTGAGGCCTGTGCTTCGCACAGAGCCTCGGACGAAAAATATCACACACACACACACACTACGACCACCTTATACTAATTCGATCAAATCATAACGTGTATTCACACGATCGGTTACTGTAAGATCCGTGATCGTAACACCCGATCGGAAATGATATTGTCCAGAAGTCTATGAAGTGTATAGATGCGGTTGATAAAAGCATCGATTAGCTTTTCTGTTGTTAGTGTATGTGTACCGATGAAATATCTCATTTTGGTTAGTTTGCAGATTACCATCAAGATATGTTTATAGATAGAATTATAACGAATGTAATCCGGGAACAATGTAATATAATCGATTGAGATATCAGACCATATACAAAAAAGAACAGGCAATAGTTTCAAAAATCCAGAAAACGCCGATTTGGACGATTTGGTGTGAGTACAAAGTTTGTAGGCCTTTATGTAAAATGCGATCTTCAAATGCATGTTAGGCCACTAGTATATACAAAAAACAAGATCGATCGTTTTAATTTGATCAGGATAACCGGCAAAATTAGAAGAATAAATTTGATAGATAATTTAGAGTTTGAGCTTATCGTTTGATAAAATTTAAATCTTATCCCGGTAATAAATTCTATTATTTTGGATCGAACAATTTTGTATAACGATTTGGAGGGTTTTACAATGCTCTTTTGACCATTTAGTTATCGATGGGTTGTTAAGAACAGAGATAAGTTGATTTGTGATATCGGATTTAGTATATGCTGCATCGATTAAGGTATCAATTGGTTGATTATAAAATGATACTATTATCTCCACTAATACCAAATTGATATATCTAATCAAATTCTTATAAAGGTCGTTGTCAAAACAGCCCTAAAGAAGGACAATGTATTTTCGATTCTTTAGATACTTATCATTTAGATTAAAGCGATACGGTCGATTTTTGTGTTTTCTATTTAATATATTTGATCGAATAGCTTTGTTTCCTGATTGATAGACTATACAGAAATTATATTGAGATAGAAATTCAGATTATCGCATTTACTATTGATTGAGAGCTTTTGTAGTCATAAAATATTCGAGGTTCTTGTGATCAATGAGAATCTCGAACTTCTCTTGTAAGCCTTAGAGCTTTGGGTACCATTTTTCTATTGTTTTGATAATAGCGAGTAATTCTTTATCGTAAATCTTATAATTGTATTCCGTTGTTGTATACTTAGATAAAAAGTAAACGATTGGATGCAAAACATTATTATCATTGTATTACGAGAGAACTCCTTCTGAAGCCTAATCGGAAGTGTTGATTTCCAAAACAGTTTTCCGTCTATAATCAAAGTATACCAAAACCGGCGTTATTATGAAAGCTTTTTTTAAAGCATCAAAAGCCTTTGTATAATCTGCGGTTCAATCCCATGTAATATTCTTCTGCAAGAGGTCGTTGAGAGAGCGATAAATCTTTGAAAAATCTTTTATAAAACGTCAATAGAAATTGGCGAAATCGAGAAATCGTTGTAAATCCTTTATACATAAAAGCAATTCCCAAAATATAATAGTTGTGATTTTTTCTTGATCCATTTCGATGTTTTCGATTGTAATGATAAGATCTAAATACTTTGTCTTTGTAGTTTCGAATTTGCATTTGTTAATATCAATCTGTAATTCAATATCCATTAACTTTTGAACTATTTAACAGATATACTCTTTATGCTTTATAGAATTATCGAAGTAGATTAGAATGTTATCGAGATATATAGTACAATACTTGTTTAACTCATCGAAAAACATATAATTGATATAATATTAAAACAATACAGATATATTGCAAAAACCGAAAGATATAATTAGAGATTCAAAAAGACCAAAACAAGTAATAAATACAGTTTTCTATTCATCCCTTTCGACGATTCACAATTTGTTGAACGCTGCAATGATATCAAACTTGATATAAATTTTTGTATTGCAAAGAGTATCCAGTGTTTCGCGAATGATAAATAATGGATAACGATTCTTTATAATAACATTATTTAGTCCTCGATAATTTTAACAAATGCGGACCCTCCTTTCCGGTTTGGCAGTTAATAACAAAGAAAAGGCGTATTGCGATCTCGATTCCCGAATGAACTCCTTAAAGAAATTATTATCAAGCCATTTGTATATCATTACCAATTCCATTAGCAATAAAGGACGGTTTTTGAAATAAGGTAGCTTTTTACTAAGTATCAATTCAATTTTGTAATTCCAGATTCGATGAGGCAGCAATTTATCTGTATAATATAAAAGAAAGACAGGAAGTTTGTTTTGTAATTATATAGAAAGCCTTTATCGTATTTGATCATCACTAAAAGGAAATTTGTTGGTTAAAAATTTGTCGATATCAGCTTTAGAGATTTTTTGCAAATAAAACGGCTTGTAATAATCATATATAATGTCACGGGGTCCCCGTATATGGTATACGGAGACCGCTCGGGTTCCGATCCATAGGAGTCGGACCTCGGATAAGTGTAGGCTAGCCCTGGTCGGGGCTAGCGCTATACATAAATGTATTTAAGGAACCGTTCTTTCTATAGAAACATAGCTTTTCGAGTTACGTTTTATTAATAAAAGTGATTCCTGTTGTTCTGTTTGTTGTTTTTGTGATACTATGTAGTTTTTATTTATCTGTACTAACACTTCTATAATATCGTCCCGTCTGTACCCGTTTAGCCAGTCCAACTCCCTTGAAGAATTCGCTACTATTGTAATTAGCGATATTGCAATCTGGTATTATTATTTTATCTCTTTTTATGATTATAATATAAGAATGGAAATAGAGGTAATCGATTTGTAATCTATAGTTCAAAAGTTTACTTTCGATTTGCAAATCGAGAAAACCATATTTATATAATGGAAGGAGGAGAACGATAAATTGATTGCCTATCTAACTCAACTTCATCCTGTCTCTGTCGTTCTGTTTGTTTCAACTGACTCCTCGTTTTTGACATTTGTTACGATCCCGGCTACCGTTTCTGTTTTATCGAAGTTTTAATTGAATGAGAAGGTATCTGATCCTGTATCGTTTGATAAAACGAAAATCGATCTTGATCGATTTATCGATCAAATACAGAATAAAATGTATACCAATTCCAATCGTTTTACTTCCCCACATTCCCGTTTGACTTATATAACTGGAAGATTAACTGGATTTGCTGTTGTACAAATTCGATTATATAATATCAAAGAGCAATTTGTTAAACTTATTGATTATAAAAATTTATTGTAAATACTAAAAAGAGCTTATAGAAATCAAAACAAGCAAATCAAGGCCCGAAAACTTTTGATCAATTTAAAACAAAGGAACCAATCGTTTTATATCTTCTATATTGAATTCCAGAGACTAATATTGAAAGTTGGGATGGTCGACAACAATAGTACCCTGATTATCCTGTTAGAATAAACTTTGTTGAGCAAACTGAAAAACCAGATTATTATTGTTGAATTATTTACAAATAGCACCAATGCATTCGCCGCTTTCGTACAGACATTGGAGAATCGCCGTTTGTATTTGATAGAACCGATTAATTCCAATTGCAACCCAATCGTCCTATCGCCTTGTATTACAATTCAAAACCTGAATCCTATTAACCGTACCCCTGCTCCGTTCCCGAATGCTATTACCCGATCTGCTACTCCTGTTACAACTATACCTACTGAAAACCCAATGGATTTCAATTCCCAAAGATATACTAATAGATACAAACAAAAGGAATGCTTCCGTTATAAATCGATCGATCATTGTATGAAAGATTGCTTATTCCCAGATAATCGTCCTGTGTAAGTTAAAGCTAACCTTACTAGTCCTGCCCCGCTATCCCCTATTCCGTTTTCCGTCTAGATTCAATTGTATACTATATCACTGTACAATCTGTCCCCTCCCGGCTCCCCGAATTCGGGAAACGAAGCCCGCCTGGTATAAATCGTTGTCAAACGAAAGCTCTGCGTATACTACATTTATCCGCCGTCGCAATTCAAGACTTATCTTTCGCTGAAGAAACAAACAATCGAACAAATCTAATGATATTGTCTATTACTGTCCTATTGACACCTAATCAATTCTATCCCATTTACGTTATAATGGATAACAGATATAAAGGATATACTTTTGCAAACCGAAGTTGAATAGAAGCTATCAAACTCCCAATATATAAATTACCTATCCCGTTCGAAGTCATTAGATTCGATAGAAAAATACTGTTCGAAAACCGAATGGATCGTTACATTCTAGCCGATCTACAAATCAACGATCACTATAAGAAAAGATCGAAAATCTATATTACTAAATTAGCTCATTATTCAATTATCTTAGAATTAGCCTAGCTAAAAAAGCACAATCCCTATATCAGATTCGTATCCAATACTTTTCGTTTCGATAACGAATTCTACTAAAAGTTCTATAATACATCTATATAATTATCGAGTATCCAAACTCTATCCGATATCCCTATCAAAGTTCATCCTGTTTATCTACCATTTCATTCTGAAGCATTAAAGAAAAAAGATATAACAAACGTTTCAATCCGAATTTACTCGATATACATTTGTTAAGGTTATAAGATATTCCAAACTAATATCGATTTGATAAACCGAATCCTGAAGAAAAAAGAAGATCCTACTCCCGAAGATTTGTTTACTGAATTTCATTCGTGGATCAATATATTTTCTCCATATAACATTGACAAATTACCTTCGCATCGCCCATACGATTATAATATCCGATTGCAAGATGGGGCTAAGCTACTGTTTGAAGCTCTGTATTCAATATCTCGGGACGAATTGAAAGCTTTACAAAAATGGTTAAGGGAAAACCTAGCAAAAGGATTCATCCGACTGAGTTCCTTTGCTTTCGCTTCGTCTGTTTTATTTGTTAAGAAACCTAGTGGTGGTTTTCGATTCTGTGTAGACTATCGTACATTGAATAATCTATCTATGAAAAACCGATACCCGTTGCTTTTAATCAAAGAGTCCTTGAATAACCTGAAAGGGATGAAGTATTTTACAAAAATAGATATCATCTCGGCTTTCAATAATATCCGAATCAAGGAAGGATAAGAATACCTAACTACATTCCGTACCCGATTTGGTTTGTTCAAAACCTTAATCATATCGTTCGGGCTGACCGAAGCCCCAACAACGTTTCAATGATTTATCAACGATACTCTAAAAGAATACTTGGATATATTCTGCATTGTTTATTTAGATGATATTCTGATTTATAACAAGATCTGTTTTGAATATATAAAGTATATACAAAAGGTATTAAACGTTTTATAGAAAGCCGGATTGTATACCAATCTGTCGAAATACGAATTCCTGAAATCTGAAACGAAATTCTTGGGTCTAATTGTAGACTGAAAGGGGATCCGAATGAACCCAGCCAAGATTAAGACGATAATTGATTGGAAAACGCTGAAAAACCTAATGGATGTATAAATATTTATAAGATTTAGCAATTTCTATCGATGCTTTATTTGTGATTTCTTCTCGATCATTTATTTGATGGTAAACCTGATTAAGAAGGATATAGCTTTCCAATAGGATCCTAATTGTAAGAAATCGTTTTCGAATCTGAAAGTTGTATTTATAATGGTATCTATATTAATCTCTTCGATTGAAAGAAGAATATAATCCTAAAGACAAATATATCGGATTATATATCTACTGAAGTCCTTTTCTAATACAATAACAATAAGATTCTGAAATTTGTTATATATTTCTTAAAGAAGTATTCGATTGCAAAATATAACTACGAGATTTATAATAAAGAATTACTAGCAATTATTCATTGTTTCGAAAAATAGCGATTCGAATTAGAAAACACCTTTTCTTCGATCAAAGTTATCACGGATTATAAGAATCTGAAGTACTTTACAATAACAAAGCTATTGAATTGTTGTCAAACTTATTGATCTGAATTTCTATTCTATTTCAATTTCAAGATTACATACCATCCCAGAAAGCAAAGAACAAAACCCGATACTTTGATCAGGAGATCAGAGGATTTGTTTAAAGAAAAGGATGAACACCTTTTTTATCAAAATCAAACTGTTTTGAAAACCGAAAATCTAGATACAGATCTGTTTCTTATTGTTAAACCAAAGAAGAAAGTCCGTTTCGCGATTACAACCTGTAGTCAAACCCGTACCGATACCCCATCGTCTGTCCGCAATCCCGAATCATCTATCCGCGAATCTGGATTACCTGTCTGTGAACCTGAACCACCTGCGATACCCGATAACCCAATCCTTATCCAATTGTCTAAATCTATACAATTGGAACCCTTTGAAGAACTGAAACCCCTGTTCGCTGAAGCTTATCTGTCCGATCTGTTTCTGCTATCGATCTTAAAGGCTTTAAAAAAGAATATTGCTAGATATCTGTATATCATATTATCTGAATGTATTGTAAACAATAATCTATTATATTATCGTAAAAAGCTTTATATTTTTAATTACGATCTTTTGAAAGCAAAGCTTCTTCGAATGATCCACGATTCCCTTATTGTTGGACATTCACACCGTATCTGTATCTTCGAATTGCTTTTCCGAAACTACTATTGGTTTGGATATTACGATTACGTTTTCCGTTGGGTATACAATTGTTATAGTTGCTATTGAACCGTCTCGAATTGTAAAAGACAAGAAGGAGTCTTACATTCTTTTCCAATCCTGCAACAAACCTGAAGAGATATCTCAATCGATTTCATTATCCATCTTCCGAAAAGCTTTGGGTACGATGCGATATTTGTTGTAGTCGATCGATTAACCAAAATGAAGTATTTCCTGCTTTGTTGAGGAACTTGTAACTCCGAAGAAGTCTTCTGTTTGTTTCTGAAGTATATATAAAAGCTTTACGGTCTACTGTAGATCATTATATTCGATTATAGAACTCAATTTATCTTTGACTTCTGGAAGTATATCTGTAAACAACTAGATACTGTTTCGAAGCTGTCGATAACTTATCATTCTGAAATCGATAAACAAACGAAAAAGGCAAATATAATACTTGAACAATATTTTCGCTTGTATATATCCTACCTGCAGAACGATTGATCTGAATGGTTATCGATTATTGAATTCTCGATTAATTCTGTTTAATTTGAAAGCTTTCGTTTATCGTTGTTCTTTGTCAATTACGGTTTCTATCCCCGAATGGGTTTCGAACCTGTTATGCTCTCCGATCGCTTTGGAATCCTAAACATTGAGGAATTCGTCAAAAAGATGAAATCGATTGTCGATCACCTGAAAACCGAACTGATCGTTAATCAAGTTCGTTATTCGAAGAATGCTGATTTCTATTGTTCGCCTATCCATCGATATTAATCTGGAGATCTAGTCTAACTTAATACTAAGAATATCCGAACTCTTCATCCTCAGAAGAAGCTAGATTAGAAGAACTTAAATCCCTTTCGAATTCTGAAGGGTATAGGTTTGTACATTTATGAATTAGAGTTCTTTACCTTTATAAGGAATCATCCGATCTTTCATATTAACCTATTGTATCCTGCTAATGATAACTCTATCCCCGGTCAACGCAATTCGTCTCCTCCTCCTATCGAAATTGAAGATATTAAACAATTCGATATAAAGGAAGTCCTGGATTCCTAATGGGAATGTCGAAACCGTAATGGCTTCTGTCTGAAATATATTGTCCGATAAATAAACTATGATACGTTTACCGAAGAGCCTACAGAGTATTTGAAGAATACTCAAGAACTGATCTGTAATTATTACTGTTGTTATCCGGATAAACCTAATCCCTTTAGTCGTCTCAACAGAGCTCGACCCTAAGGAAGGAGATACTATCATGGGGTCCCCGTATATGATATACGGAGACCGCTCGGGTTCCGATCCATAGGAATCGGACCTCGGATAAGTGTAGGCTAGCCCCGGTCGGGGCTAGCGCTACACATAAATATATTTAAGGAACCGTTCCTTCTATAGAAACGTAGCTCTTCGAGCTACGTCTTATTAATAAAAGTGATTCCTGTTGTCCTGTCTGTTGCCTCTATGATATATAAAATCATAAAATTGTAGTAAGGTTCTAAAAAGTATCTCTATTATATTGCTTTACCCTTGTAAAATCGATCGAAAATCCCCTTCTGTAAATGTCGAGGACAATATAGTCTGTCGCAAATGATCTTGCTTAATAGTTTTCTATACAGTATTTAATTCATCCTATATCAATCGGATAGCCCGAATGTTATTTTGTTGATAAAACGAAACAAAGCTAGAAATTTGCAATCAATGAATATCATTCATATTTGGATTTGTATCTTTGTAAATAGGTATAAAGAATTCCCTAACAGAAAACAAGGGCAAATAGTTTTTTGGATTATGAATAGATTAATGTCGATTTACAATCTTTAAAATCGATTTTGGATGTAGATAATTGGGAATCATTTATATTTGATTATTTGGTTCTTTGTAGTGCTTTGTTCGATAATGATTTATATCAAATATCAAACCCTATTGAAATTCGAGGTTAATAAAAGAATCGTTAGATTGTAATATATAATCTTCATCTAGTATTTCTTCAATAGAAGGTTTTTTATAAGAAGTTCTTTTAAAAGTAAAAAGCGATTGAATAAATGAACAATCGATATCATCCTTTGAATAATCCTCGACATATAAAAAACGATATTTATAAACTATACATTTAGCTTTTATATCAAAATCGATAAAGAATTTATTTAAAAGTTCGATAATATCAACGATCTATTATGGAATAACTTTTGCTAGATCCTTTTGTTCCTTGATCGAAGATGAAATCGTTGATGTAATAACTGGCTCTGAATTATAATGCGTTAAGTAATTGGAAGCATAATAATTTGAAGAGAATATTAAACTCATCTCTGTTTAATTGATAATAGAATTGTAGCACTGTAATTATAGTAAACCAAAGATTAACAATGTCTTTAATGAAAACTAAATGATATAAAAGGATTAATATTTATAGTAATCTCTTATAGCAATTTCCATCACAAAATATTTTATAATTCTATCGGCGACCTTTCTATCAGCAAGTTGGAATTCGCGAGGGTGAGGTAAGAGTTGTATTTCAATATTATATTTGGAAGCAAAAAAACAATTAACAAAGGTTTCTTCAGAGTATCTACTATTAATGAGATTTGTAACAATAAAGGGATTTTCATATACAAAGAATATAATGGTTTTAACGAATAGAGATTTGCTATTTATAGAGTTGAACTACAATGGCTTATTTCTATTCATTCTTCGATTTACCTTTTTGCTCTTAGTATTCCTTTACGAACGATTTTTTGTAAAGATTAATCTTTTCCTTGTTTGGGACTTTCTTTGACTGAATTAAATATAGAGACAATCTCTTTTGGCTCGATATAATCTTACCATTATATTTGATTCAAATACTATTAACTTTGTACCCAATTATCAGTATATCCTCCTCGAAATCCATTGCGATTATTATTAAACCTATTAACGTTTTGAAAAACCAGAACAACAATATATTGATCGGGGACCGGATTAGTTAAAGCAGCAGTATTGCGATTGGAAAAGATATTAACAAAAGTTTGTTTGCCAAAAAAAAGATTATTATTGATATTATAAATAATATAACAATCAATCTAAAAGTAATTGATTCTATTACAACAATTATAAGAAATCATAGAATTAAACTTCTTTTTCTTATTTTGCAAATCCTTTTTTTATTGTCTTTTTTATTTCATTATATCAAAGTCTATAAGATTATTATTAACAACAAATGCTTTACCAGAATTTTTATTATAATACTCAGCATTACAAAGATTCTGACTTCAAATAGAGAATTTCTTTTACTAACTATCAATATCGTCGGCTGTACAGGGGTTCGAGTTATCAATAACCAAAGTTCGAAAAGGGGCTATAATCTTTTGCTTCATCGTATTAACAATCTCGCAATCAGATTTGTAACAAAAGTTAGCAAGATAAGACAACATAAAGAAGAAAACCGAAAAGGATTCCTTTGGACCTATAAAAAGCTTATCGAATTTGAACAAGGTTTCCCTTTCGATATCCACAGAGATATATAATTTGTTTAATTTAATCAAAAACGAAACAACGGAATCGAAGCAAGTGGGATTGTTAACAAATCTGATGATATCTGTAATACACTTTTATTATACTTGATTATCGAAAAGATTAATAGTATAGCTAATCTTCTTTTGTTCAAAAACAAAAAATTGTAAATCGATTATCCAACAGAATTGCAAATCCAATTTCCAGGATTGATAATCCTTTTGTCGAACGAGAATATTAGATTTTTCGTTTTTAAAAACAAACAGATCCTTTTGAGTTTGATAGAGAATAATCGGTTTCTGATTAATAACAGCACTACCGACATCCAACTGAATTTGTTTGTCGGTTAGAATGCAAAGAAGCTCGATGTTTTCCGTTTTGAATTCCTTAATCTTATTTGTTTGAATAACGATATAGGTAGTTTGAATAATAAAGCAATCTTCGATAATAAAGAAAACATAATTCAGGTAAACAGTTTATTCGTTAGGATTGGCAGCGAAGTTTGGTGTCACTAAAACATCCAATTCTATTAGGATTTGTATAATAATAAACTATTAACCAAAGACTCGTTGAATTTCGGTACGAATTCTTTTGATAAAAGTAGGAATCGCATTACCAGCAAATATAGAATTGGAAGTCATTGTAAAAAGAATTACAATTGTATAAAATAATCGATAGAGAATTTGCGATTATACAAAAGCAATCAAAAATAGATACAGAAGTTTGCGAATAAATATAATTGTATAAAAGCAATTAGGGATTAAAAGTTGTACAAAAGCAGATAAGAAATACGATTATACAAAAGCAGGCGAGTTACAACGGTGTGAAAGCAGTCGAAAATAGATACAGAAGTTTGTAGATGATTTGGCAAGACCAGATCATTTTGTAAAGTGACGGAGCCTTTGAAAGGGTAGTATAAATTATCACGGTGAGGGAAAAGGTATATGTAGGTTTGATCTATTGTTGTACTACGAGGAGGAGAAGAAGGTCAAGGAGGTGATCTGATTATATAGAAGTGAGTGTATGCATGTGTGCCTAAGGCATACATGATCACGTGCAGGTGAAGGGAGATGAACCCGTAACATACAGAGATATATAATTTATCCAATTTGGTCAAAAATGAAACAGCAGAATCGAAGCAAATGAGATCGTCAACGAATTTGATGATATCTGTAATACACTCTTATCGTACTTGACTATCGAGAAGATTAATAACATAGCTAATCTTCTTTTGTTCAAAAACAAAAAGTTGTAAATCGATCATCCAATAGAATTGCAAACCCAACTTTTAGGACTGATAATCCTTTTATCGAACAAGAATATTAAATCTTTCGCTTTTAAAAACAAACAGATCTTTCTGAATTTAGTAGAGAGTAATCAGTTTCTGGTTAATGGTAGCATCATCAATATCTAGCTGAACTTGCTTGTTGGTTAGAGTACAAAGAAGCTTAACATTTTCTACTTTGAATTCCTCGATCTTATTTATTTGAATGGCAATATAGATAATTTGAATAATAAAACAATTTTCGATAACAAAGAAAACATAATTCAAATAAACAATTTGTTCATTAGAATTGATAACAAGGTTTGGCATCATTGGAATATTCAATTCTGTTAGGATTTGTATAATAATAAACCATTGGCCGAAGACTCGTTGAATTTCGATACGAATTCCTTCGATAAAAGTAGGAATCATATTACCAATGGATATAAAACCAAAAGCCATTGTAAAAAGAATTACAATTATACAAAATAATCGATAAAGAATTTGTAATTGTACAAAAGCAATCAAAAACAGATACAAAAGCCTACAAATAAATACGATTACACAAAAACAATCAAGGATCAGAAGTTACACAAAAACAAATAAAAAACACAACTATATAAAAACAAACGAATTACAACAATACGAAAGCAATCGAAAACAAATACAAAAGCCTGTAGATGATTTGGCAAGATTAGATCACTTGTCACGGGGTCAGGGCCGGGCCACTGGACCGGCCCCTTTAGTAGGCTCCACCTGTCCGATCCAGCACCGAGCGGGGCACGCTCGGTGATCGTACCCTGTAAGAGCGCTAGGGCTCGGAGCCCTAGCACACACAAATGTATTTAAAGGAAACGTTCCTTCTATAGAAACGTAGCTCTTCGAGCTACGTCTTATTAATAAAAGTGATTCCTATTGTCCTATCTGTTGCCTCTGTGATACTACATAACTCCTACCTATCTGTACCGACACTTCTAACGATGTCGTCCCGTCCGCACCCGCCTAGCCAGCCCGGCTCCCCTAAAGAATTCGCTACTATTGTAACCAGCGATATCACGATCTAATATCATTATCTCACCTCCCTTTACAATTATAATATAAGAATAAAGACAAAGGTAACCGATCTGCAATCTGTAGTTCAAAAGTTTACTTTCGATTTGCAAATCGAGAAAACCGTATTCATACAATGGAAGGAAAAGAACGATAAATTGATTGCCTATCTAACTCAATTTCATCCCGTCCCCATCGCTCCGTCTATTTCAATCGACTCCTTACCCCTAACACCCATTACAACCCCGGCCGCTGCTCCTGTTCTATCGAAGCCCCAATTGAATGAGAAGGTACCTGACCCCACACCGTTTGATGAAACGAAAATCGATCTTGATCGATTTGTCGATCAAATACAGAATAAAATGCATACCAATTCCGATTGCTTTACTTCCCCACATTCCCGCCTGACTTATATAACTAGAAGATTAACTAGATTCGCTACCATACAAATTCGATCATATAATATCAAAAAGCAATTTGTTAAACTTATTGATTATAAAGATCTGTTGCAAATATTGAAAAGAATTTATAGAAACCAGAACAAACAGACCGAAGCCCGAAAACTCTTGATCAATCTGAAACAGAGGAATCAATTGTTTCATATCTTCTATATTGAGTTCTAGAGACTAGCGTTGGAAACCGGGATGGCCGATAACAATAGTACCCTGATTATCCTATTAAAACAAGTTTTATCGAGCGAATTGAAAAACCAGATTGTTACTATTGAGCCACCTACAAATAGCGCCAACACATTCGTTGCTTTCGTACAAACATTGGAGAATCGCCGTCTATACCTGATAGGATCGACCGGTTCTGGTCGCAACTTAATCGTCCCGTCGCTCTATACTACAATTCAAAACCTGAATCCTATTAATTATACCCCTGCTCCATCTCTGAATGCTATTACCCGATCTGCTACTTCTATTACAACTATACCTACTGAAAACCCAATAGATCTCAATTCCCAAAAACATACTAATAAACACAAACAAAAAGAATACTTCCATTGTAAATCGATCGATCATCATATAAAAGATTACCTATTCCCAGATAATCGTTCTGTACAAGCTAAAGCTAGCTTTACCAATCCTGCCCCGCTATCCCCTATTCCGTCTTCTGCCCAGATTCAACTGTATGCTATATCACCGTACAATCTATCCCCTCCCGACTCCCCGAGTTCGGGAAACGAAGCCTGTCTGGTATAAATCATTATCAGACGAAAGCCCCGCACACACTACACCTGTCCGTCGCCGCAATTCAAGGTTTATCTTTCGCTGAAGAAACAAACAATCGAGTAAATCTGATGATATTGTTTGTTACTGTCCTACCGACACTTGATCGATTCTATCCTACTTACACTATGATGGATAACAGATACAAAGGATATACTTTCGCAGATCGAAGTTGAATTGAAGCTATTAAGTTTCCAATATACAAATTATCTATCCCGTTCGAAGTTATTAGATTCGATGGGAAAATACTACCTGAAAATCGAGTAGATCGTTACATTCTCGCCGATCTGCAAATCAACGATCACTATAAAAAGAGATCAAAAATTTACATCATTGAGCTAGCCCATTATCCAATTGTCCTGGGATTAGCATGGCTAAAGAAGCACGATCCCTATATCGAATTCGCATTTAATACATTCCGATTCGATAATGAGTTCTGTCGAAAATTCTGTAATACACCGCTGCAACCATCCCGTGTAAAAGCGTTGCAGGACGTCCCGAAGAAAACCCACCCGGTATACCTGCCTTTCCGCCCGGATGTCTTTCAAAGCAAGGATATCGCATCTATATTAATGAAAGTTTATACAGTATACACTCATTGCAATTATAAGATGTTTCAGGTTACTATAAATCTGATTAACGATATCCTATCCCAGAGAAAAGACCCTGTCCTATCTGACCTATTTAAGGAATTCCGATCCTGGATCGATATATTCTCCCCGCGAAATGCCGACAAATTGCTTTCGCATTGATTATACGACTACAATATCCGTTTGAAGAAGAAAGCCAAACTACCATTTGGAGCTCTTTATTCTATATCCCGAAACGAGCTTATTGTTCTGAAAGATTAGCTATTCGAGAACCTTCAAAAAGGATTCATCCGTCTGAATTCGTCTGTTTCAGTTTCGCTTGTTCTGTTTATCAAGAAATCCAATGAAGGGTTACGATTCTGTATCGACTATTGAACTCTGAATAATCTATCAGCGAAAGATCGTTATCTGCTACCATTTACCAAAGAATCCTTGAACAATTTGAAAGGGATGAAATTCTTTACGAAAATCGATATCATCTCTGTATTCAACAATATAAGGATTAAGGAAGAGCAAAAATATCTAATTGCTTTTTGTATTCGTTTCGATCTATTTAAGATCCTGATCATACCCTTTGGATTAACCGGTATATCTATTACATTCTAGCGTTTTATCAATGATACTCTACGAGAGTACTTAGATATATTCTGTATTGTTTATCTAGATAATATTCTGATCTATAATAGAACCTGCTCCGAGCATATCGCTTATATTCAAAAGGTCCTGGAAGTCTTAAAGAAGGCTGGTCTATATACGAATCTGAAGAAGTGCAACTTCTTGAAACCTGAAACCAAATTCCTGGGCTTTATTGTAGGCCGGGAAAATATCCGAATGGACCCTGCAAAGATCAAGACGATCGTCGAATGGAAGATCCCGGTCTACCTGACAAATGTACAAGCATTTATCGGGTTTGGCAATTTTTATTGACGATTTATTCGTAATTTCTTATCTATTATACATCTGCTGATTAATCTGACCCGAAAGAACGTTTTGTTTATTTGAAGTCCTGCCTATACAAAAGCTTTTTTTGCTCTGAAGACAGCGTTTACTGAGATATCAATCCTAATTGTTTTCGATTGAAAAAAAGATATGATCATAGAGATCGATACATCCGATTTCGTATCTGTTGGAGTATTGTTCCAATACAATGATATAGGAATCCTGAAACCTATTGTGTATTTCTCAAAAAAGCATTCGATCGTTGAATATAATTATAAGATTTACGATAAAGAATTATTAACCATTATTCGATGCTTCGAGGAATAGCGCCCAGAACTAGAGGGAGCGCTATTTTCGATCCAGATAATCATAGATCACAAGAATTTGGAGTATTTTACAACTACCAAATTATTGAACCATTGTCAAGCCTGTTGATCTGAATTTCTATTTCGATTCAATTTCAAGATTACCTATCGACCAGATAAACAAGGAGCTAAATCTGATACTCTAACCAGAAGATCAGAGGATCTGCTTAAAGAAGGGGATGAATATCTTCAATATTAAAGCCAAACGATTTTGAAATCAGAAAACCTTGATTTTGCTTTATTCCTTACATTTATTTCCGCTTTCGTATCTGTTTTGTTTGTATTTATCTCATCTGATCCGATAGATTCCCCAAAGAAAAAAGTTCGTTTTGCGATTACTACCTATAGTCAATTCCACCAATCGTTGAAAGAATCTAATTCAGTTCGCTTAATCCCCAGATCTATTCTATCCGTCCCTAACTCCCCATCCATTCCTAACACTTTGTTTATCCCCAAAGTTCTATCGATCCCTAAACCACTACCCGCTTCTATTGCTCCGTTTGATTAACCTCCGATACCCATTGTAATCCCCGATCTGTTATTCGAATTACCAAAGAAACTGAAAACTCTATTTGCTGAAGCATATATATCCGATTCTATATTTGTATCTATTCTGAAGATCTTGATAAAGAAAGCACCCAAGCATCCCCGTATTACCCTATCCGAATACACCGAAAATAATAACCTGCTATATTATCACAAAAAGCTTTTCGTTCCTAATTACGATAATCTAAAAGCTGAATTGCTTCGTCTAATCCACGATTCCCTTATCACAGATCACCCGCACTATACTTGCACCTTCGAGCTCCTATCCCGAAACTACTATTGGCCTGGATATTATAACTATATCAATCGTTGGATACATAATTGTTATAACTACCATCGAACAACACCAAACCATAAAGAACAAAAAGATATCCTCCACCCACTCCCGATCCTTTAACAAACGTAAAGGAATATATCAATCGATTTCATAACACATCTCCCGAAAAGTTTTGGTTACGATACGATATTCGTAATAATCGATCGATTGACTAAAATGAAGTATTTCTTACCTTGTTACGGTACTTGTAATTCCAAAGAAATAACCTACTTGTTCCTGAAGCATATCTAAAAGCTGCACAGCCTACCATCGATAATTATATTCGATCGTAGTACTCAATTCATATCTGATTTCTGGAAATACATCTGTAAACGCTTGAATACAATATCGAAACTATCAACAATCTACCACCCGGAAACCGATAAACAAACTAAAAAAGCAAATATTATATTCGAACAGTATCTTCAATCATACATCTCGTACCTGCAGAACGATTGGTCCGAATGATTATCGATTGTTGAATTTTCAATCAATTCTATCTAATCTAAAAGTTCCCACCTGACCCCGTTTTTTGCGAATTACAATTATCATCCGCATATAGGATTTGAACCGTTCATCGTCATTAATCGCCCTAACATCCGGAATGCCGAAGAGTTTATCAAAAAAATATCCCTGATCGTTGAATATCTAAAGATCGAATTGACCATTAGCCAAACTCGTTATACAAAGAATACCAATATCCGCTGTATTCCTACCCACCATTACAATCCTGATGATCTGGTTTGATTGAACACCAAAAACATCAAGACCCTAAAACCACAAAAGAAACTAAATTGGAAGAATCTAAGCCCGTTCTGGATCCTGCGAACTATAAGCATATACACTTACAAACTCGAACTACCTACCTCGATGAAAAATCACCCTATATTCCATATGAATTTACTATACCTTGCTTATAACGATTCTATCCCTGATCAATGTAATCCATTCTTTCCTCCCATTGAAATCGAAGGAATCGAACAATTCGAAGTAAAGGAAGTTCTGAATTCCCATTGGGAACACCGCGATCGCGATGGCCCCCGCCTGAAATATACCGTTCGATAAATCGACTACAACGAATCGATCGAAAAGCCTACTGATTACCTAAACAACACTCGAAAGCTGATCCAGAATTACCATCGAAGATATCCGGATAAACCTGGCCCTCATAACCGTTTCAATGGAGTTCAACCTTAAGAAAGAAGATACTATCACAGGATCAGGGCCGGGTTATTGGATCGATCCCTTTAATAAACTCCACCTATCCAATCCAGTACCGAACGAAGTACGTTTGATGATCGTACCCTGTAAGAGCGCTAGGGCTCGGAGCCCTAGCACACACAAATGTATTTAAAGGAAACGTTCCTTCTATAAAAACGTAGCTCTTCGAGCTACATCTTATTAATAAAAGTGATTCCTGTTGTCCTGTCTGTTGCCTCTGTGATAATAACCGCTTTTTAAAAAAAAAAAAAAAAATATATCTCTTTTGTTATTATTTTAATAAGTACGATCAAAGCGTTTAAAATATTAAGGAAGAGCAGAATATTTATAAAAAAATAAAAAAAAAATATAGAAAGAGTTCAATTAACAAAATACGAAAGAGGAGATAGGGAAAGAGATCAAGAGTTAATGATTTAGTTGACGGAGTTAACTACAAAGATCTTTTCAAGCCCGATAGTTTTAAATCCTTTACAAAGGCAATCATGTAAACCATACCCTAGTACCTGTAAAATAAATCCCTTTAGCTAGTTAGTATACTATTTAAAGGTTCACTCTAGATGTCATTTGTCCAACTCTAGAATAGATGGTTAAGGTTTGCATATACAAGCACATGTGTCACGGGGTCCCCGTATATGGTATACGGAGACCGCTCGGGTTCCGACCCGTAGGAGTCGGACCTCGGATAAGTGTAGGCTAGCCCCGGTCGGGGCTAGCGCTACACATAAATGTGTTTAAGGAACCGTTCCTTCTATAGAAACGTAGCTCTTCGAGCTACGTCTTATCAATAAAAGTGATTTCTGTTATCCTGTCTGCTGCCTCCGTGATAACATGCGGCCTACAGTCTATGACGATAAATACATCAAATCAAATCAAAAATTCGTGTTTTGTGTAACAACAACAGTATCACAACAATTACTGGTTCAATTTCTTTGGAGACAATTGTATTCAATTTGGATTGGTTTGTTTAGTTAATATAAGGTATAAAAAGGGCATATTTCGAAGAATTATTTTTCTTCAAAATTTGTTGAGTGTCTGGGCGGAAATAGATCATTATATAATTCGTATTGAAAGTAGTGTCTGCTTAATTATTCAATAACTTACAAAAATTGTTGGCGTTCTTAGTGTTTTGAATAATGAAAATGCCATGATTCCAATTTTTGGAGTCCTTTTAGAAGTAGAGTAGATTATCAGTGAATCCAAAGGTGGTGTGTTCGACATTCCGAATATTTGACATGATATATCGGTAGAATTACCAGTAGGGCACAATCACTATTGTTTCTAGGTGAGCTAGGTCCTATCTGTTTCAACAAAGAACATTGAAGGTAAGTGGTCTGTACTTCCGATCTAGGCGATCGTTCTTTGATACCTTCATGCGAGAGAATTGGCCAAAATTAAAAAAAGTCTGTGAGACCTTGACCTTATTTTTCGTGAATTTAATTTTATATTTGCCTAGCAATTACGCCATCAATCATGCAGCAGAGGTTATCTTGAGCAGGGGAGATACAAATGTTTCATACCATCAAGTAAGGAGGCAAGCACGGTAAATATCCTACTCACCTCCTGAATCCATAAACATGGCAAAACAGTCATCAAAAAGCTCAAGCCCACCACACTTAACAAGACGGTCAACAAGAGTTCTCACAAATAAATACCTGCCGCGCCATGCTCCCCGCCGACCATGACCTACGACTTTCAACACACTTCCATACAAAGTCCAAATGATTATTTTCAACAATCTCCTTGATGAGACGCCTAGAAGATTGACATTAGATCAAAGTCTTACAAAATTTCAATCCACCCAACATCTGCCACAACTTTGGACCCTTTTACAAATCAATCGTACAAGTCGGGCGGTCGCATTATTAAAATACAAGCTATTATTCGAAGGAAAATGTCCATTCAGACCCGAAAATCATTACATGTATTTTAACACCAATGTCGATACGCTATGTATACTAGATTGGTCAATTTTGAGATCTTATTGGCGTTGGGCCTGCGACTATGATTCCGCATCGATCAAGCATGTTGAGTGCGAAAGTAACGATTATATGAGTGTCTTGGATTTATTCGGTGAACTAGAGACATTGAAAGTTCATTTGCCTATTGAATTCACCAATTTTGGACGAACGTATCCGGAATTGGAGGCCAAGATGAGAGAGTTGAAGGATGATATTGAACAATGGAATGAGGAATGGCATCCTGATGGATGCAGACCTGAAGTTGAAGTCATTCTGACTGCGAAAAGACTGAAGGCGTATAGTCCAAGAGTTCCGGAATCGATGATACCTTCGGATTCCGAGTATGTTTGAAGGAGAGCCCCTTTATATCAATATCTGCTAAGTGTTGAATTTTTGTGGACTGTTGCATCTTTCAAGCGTACATAATTTGGATGATAAGTCCATAATTTTGTCCAAGTCTTCTATATATAGTCTTAGCTGTACATTATTGAGTGTCGCGTTGTGATTTAGGAGATGCCGCTTGAGCCGCTAGTTTACAGCATGCCATCAGCATTTGTAAATTGTAAGACTTAATAATATTCGTCCTCTCTATCAACGCTGGCAACGACCCCCAATTTATCAATATAAATTGCTGCTAAGCAAATACTGACGTTAAGGCTTCATTCCCAAATAATTTAGATGCCACGACGCTCACCGATCAATGTCAAGAGATCATATTCTGTTGTGCGATTACAATATTTGAAGTTTTAATACTAACCTGGGCATGTATTGACAATTGTCTGCTGAGACTGTGCTCTGCCAGTATTTTGAATACCTCACTCCAATTCTAATAACCCCTTTCCTTCAACTTTACATGCAAAGCTTTCGGTTCAAATACAAGGTACGCCTGCTGATCAGTCCAACTCCAGTCATCTTTGTCCACAAACTCCATATCGAAGTTAAATACTATCTTCGCTAATGTCATGCGGGCTCGGGCCAGGAATGTTCTAATATTCGCGTGTTAGCAATCTGATCATAGATATCAAGAAATGTGGGAACATACTTTCCGCCCATACAGTTTCTTGGACCTGCTGAAAAAGGCTTGAATGCTTTCCTTTGGTCTCCTGCAAATCGAGCATCATATAGTGGGTGATTTTCCGGAAGAAAACGTTCTGGATGAAAGACCTTTAGCTCGAAGAAATTTAAAGCAGTTTGAGCCGTTTGCATTGCCACGCCAATTACACTCTGTAATTACGTCAGATATATTCAATGAGAAAACATTGATAACTTACTCCACCAGTCACCCATTGGCCCGCAATAGCTGCACCTCCAGGAGGAACATTCCTAGGCAAATGGATTGGTGTGGGGTGATGGATTCTTAACGTCTCATTTATGACTGCTTCCAAATAAGACAACTCCGATGTCGATTGCACATTGATATCCTTTTCTTCGGAATAATGTGATCTTACCTCTTCAGTCAATATCCTCATTGTTGCCGGAAATCTCATCAAGAAATAGCACGCAGTCGCCAACGCAAAAGAAGGTAATTGGCATCCTGCGATAACAATCGCGAGTCCATTGGTATTCAATTCCTTTATCGTTATCCCCTTTCCACCTTCCGACTCATTCATATTTCCAATAATAGGGCTAACGAAATCGGATTTTTCGGATCCAAGATCTCCCATTTCTAGCCTATTGGTGATTCTATCTGTTGCAAGTTTCCAATTTTGTGCTTTCATTTTTGCAGTTAGTCGAAGGAATATCCAATCAAAAATTACTTCGAGTGGATGAAATCTTTGTATACTATTTCTAATAGAACCCAAACTTGGCACCGAGGAAGAATCCTAAAATCCAAGAATGTTCATTGTCACCTTCAAGGCCATGAAAAGATTCTCCAAACATCAAATCAGCGTATACATCCAGTGATAGGCATCCGAAGAATTTTGCCAGATCGACTTCTCCGGAAAGACTTTTCGCTGTCTCACGTCTCAATCTTTGAAGTAGAAGTTCTATATAACCTTCGATTATTTTGCTTTGCTCTCGTAGTGCTTTGTCGGAAAAGGCATTGGCAAAATTTCTCCGAATACGAATGTGTGTATCACCGTTTGCCGTGAACAAAGATTCCGCGCCATTCATAGGAGGAGTCATGCTAAATGGATCTTTTGTCATTTGAGGCCTCCTAGTGTAAACCACTTTCCATGCTTCCGGTAAAATAGTGGTAAGCTCATCCGGGGCAATTCGAACAACTGGCCCATATTTTTCATGAAGCCTATCGAGATATTTATAAGTGGTTCCAAGTATCACATATCTTATTAAGGGTAATCTGGATATAGCTAGACGTTTTGGGCCGGGGAATTTAGATAATGATGAGAAATAGAGATTATAGATTGCGAAGACGACACAATACTAAAATTTGTTGATCTTATGAAGTTAATTCAGTAGCATTACAATAATTACAAGAACAAATAGAAATACTGCGAATACTATTGCTTTCTCTGGTGCTTGGCAGCAAGCTTATCGACGACATTATCAATGGATGAAAGAGGAACCTTCAAATCATCGGCTACAAAGGAAAATTGTAGGGAAAATGCTTACAAGAAAGATATGAGAGCCTAGACGACGATTCTTGGCCCAATATTAGACCCACTGCATTCAAAATCATCAATAGGTTCATCGAGCCTACCCCAAGACACTGGGGACAAATAATTCAAAGTCGGAGAATCATCTCTTAACGAATGTGGTACTCTGGTTACACACTGAAGCCACAAACTCACAGGAGAGTGACTTCACGCAACGTCTCACCAGGGGCGTTAGGTAAATTTATAGCTACTCATGTACCGGATGGTTACCAAACTGGCTATATGCTGTGTTTTTTTTACCTCCCCAGAGACCATATGTTCCAAATTCGGATTTGTTTCCTTTATCTTTACAGATGTAACTTCGCCCTGCAGTTGTTCCACAGCAGGTATCAGCTTTATCGGGTAAAGCGCAACGATATTGTGTATCATAAAATTTGAGTTACACATAGTTACATCTCGGTCAGCCTCCCGTGAAACATGATCTTGAGATCGAGATTGTGATATGACCCAAGCGTGTTATTGAAAACCTATCTTGGAAAACTTCAGGGTTTGCAGAAAATGTTTCATTTTTCGGATATATACCCGAAACCTTACTTGTATCAATCCTCTTATCCCGCAGACGTAACTACCTATACATGGATCAGTATAACGGCGTCTTCGACTGGTAGATTGAGCGTTTGATTTAGATGTTCGAGATAACCCTGTGACATGACGTTGGACGAAGTACCCAATGTCTCGTTATCGAAATATGAGGCCCAGTATCTCATTTGATAGGAAATAGTGCAGGGGGCAGACATGAAGAACCCACTAACCATTTAAAATTGCTCCCAGGGTTGAAAATGAAGCCCGTAAAGCATTTTGATTTCGAAGGTCATCATATGGGTCTAGGATGAATGTGATCTAGTCTGCGCTTCCCAAGCTCTTGTTATACAGGATCTTGAGGTTCAACGATTGAATAAAAAGAGTCATCAGATATGAGAGATCAGCGCTATGTTGATGGTGAAATCATTGCACAGCCTCTTGATGTAAACACGCCGGTATGTGCGCCTGCGATGTCGATTCTCTGTTTATTGAAACCGGCATCCATAGTATCCTCAGCTCCAATTTCAATTGATGCGAACTATACATTTCAATCTTTCGGACAGCGGGATTGAGAGGAATACAGCATGTCAGCAATATCTGTAATTGCAGTATGCATCATAATCGTTGCCGTTGTCTTTACAATAACATGTGTAGTCTTCTACAGTACGTGCCCTCCCCACCGCATCAGCATATCCTAACTTACCTCAAAGTCAATAAAGAAGATGTGAGTCCTTTTATACTCTACCACATTGAAGAATTTCGACTTCGATATATAACACCACGATCCCAAGTTACTGGAATTTCTCCGAATACTCAACCATCAAGAACAATGGAGAAAATAGACACTCATCACCATATGATTCCACCCGTCTACCTCGAGCGTATGCATATGCCCGCTCACTCTTCACCAGTTCCTCTCGTCATTTCTACCTGCTTCATTTCCGTATGCAATTCTGATAACTCTACCAGATATAAAAGAGAAACCGAAAGGGCCGGGTGGCGTACTATTTCCCACATGGTCTCCACAAATCTCTCTCGATTTCATGGCACGAAATTCTATTTCTACCTCTATCCTGTCATTTGCTCATACCGCCCTTGACGATTGCTCGCTCTGCCAAGAAATAAACATTTACGCTCACAACCTGCGTGTACAATATCCTACAAAATTCGGATTCTTTGCTACTATTCCGGCCATAACTGCATCATCTATACCGGACGTACTCTTGAGCATTAAGTTTTGTTATGAGAAACTCAGTCCAGAGGGAGTTACACTCTTGACTAGCTATGATGGGAAATACCTCGGACATGAATTATTTCGGCCTATATGGGAGGAATTGAATAGAGTCAACGCAGTGGTATTCATCCACCCCATCGCGAATTCACTCGCGCCACCATCTTTGGTTCATCCCTCCTTGATCGCTCCAATCATCGACTTCACGCATGAAACAACCCGCACAGCTTGTTCCCTCATCTATTCCAATACTCTGACCTCCTACCCAAATCTCAAAATTATTCTTTCACACACAGGAGGCACTCTTCCTTACACCAGTACCCGGGTGGCAAACTTAACCTATGACGCTTGTCTTAGTGCCAAGACACCCGAACAATTCATGCAAGAAGCCAAAAGCTTTTATACAGACTTGGCTGCGAGTAGTTATAGTGGGCCTGCGGAATATGTCGAAAAGTGGTTGGGACCTGGCAAAACTACTTATGGAAGTGATTTTCCATTCATTAGAGAGAAAACTACAGCGAGAGAGTTAAGCTTCTTAGATGGCTGGATGCATAAGAATGGTAAAGAGAGAAAGGCTGTGATGAGAGAAACGGCATTAGATCTATTTCCAAGGTTGAGAGAGCAGATTGAAAAGGCTCAGGATACTAAGAAGGGACCTTTGATGGAAAATGTCAATCCTAGCAGTGGTGAAAGTGATATCGTTGGAGAGCAGAATGATTGATGGGAATAGCCTTGCAAAGATACAAGTATGGATGGATTGCATGGGGAGATTTTGTCGTCCATCAAATGTGTTCTCATTTTCTTTCTGGTACCATACTGCTCAGATTACTTGTTGGAATCCAAGATTGGTTTATTTCCTCTTATCTGAACGTATTCGAAAGTAAGCCTCGACAATTATCATTTCGACTGTAATGCTTGAATGTGAGTCGAGAGGATTTGAGTACCACACCACCACAAAAGATAGAAGCATGATTATGATTGAAATAATACTGTGAAAGAGGTAGGTCGAGATACATACATCCCGATAGTACACTGCAAGGGGGAATAAGATACGAACTGATCAGATTATATTATATAAACTTCGAATAATAGAATTAATAAAATTAACAATAGATTTAGATTGTATATAATAGATATACAAAAAGATTAATGAAAAACGATTGATTATTTTTAGAAAGAAAAACGGAATCTTTTTTTTTATATTTAATTACGAAGGATCATATGATCTAATGTCTATGAACTAGCTACGTATGTGGCCCAAATAATCCAACTTTCTCACAATACAAGAAGTGTCATTTCGAGTCAAGCATCTCCAACAAACCCATAAAAACTCCAGCAATCATCATGAAGGAACAAGAGTATTGGGACTAGAATACCCAAAGCAAAAGTAAGAGCATACAATGAATCCTCCGAATAAGCCAAATGGGATTGGCTTCTGGACTGATTCTGGCAGACACAAATCATGCCAAGAGCTTGATATCTGGTGAACCTCCAATTCTGAACAGACATTGAGTATTATCAGAAGTTACTAAAGCATCCTAAGTCTTCTAATACATACCTATCAGCAAATCTACGAACTTCAGGTCCCAAATCATCCCAATTTCAGTGCTACCAGACACAACATCTAGAATCGGTAAAAGTCTCCCAGCATTTCAAATATTCCCCAATGCAAGTTTTCGGCACCATGCGTCACATTATCACATGTCTCGAACATTTTAACATAATGTACCGAATACAAATATTAACCTCAGATATGAGACTGACTCTCGGGGAAATGTTATGTATATTGTGCTCGAGACAACTAATCGATTCACAAGTTACGAGCCGCGTCACAGCATGAATCACATTGAAATGTTTGCAATACAAAATGCTATAAACTGAACTTCCTTAACGACCAAGCATTGTGGAAAATGAATTTCCATTAGATGCAGAATGGGTGGTATTCTATAGGGATTGTAGATCATGATAACGAAATTGGAGTCGAGTAAATATCATGTTTTGAGCCAAAAGCTATACTGTGCGGCACGGCTTGCTTGGCGGTTTGGAAAATCTGATACGATTTCGTAGATTATAATAAGAATTGTGAATAAGAAGAAACATGTACGTCATGGCGGGTGTGCACGCCGTTTTTTAGTGGTATCATGTATCAAAGCCACATGGCAGATCCGACAACGGGGTTGGTGGCGCTGCTGAATACGTCGAGTTCATTGTAGTTCTGTTTTATCGGAGAAAGGATTGAAGTATATACTGAGTTATTTTGTTGGGTTTGGGATTCGTGAATAGGGTTTGGTGCACCAAAAATGATAGTATTAGAGGAATCGGAAAATTCTTATTCGGAGACGTCCTTGATAACGGCAATGTCAAGTAACATTCAAAGTTATCACTGCTGCATCATCTAATACTCAATACAGACGGAGTGGTCGAGAGACCAGGCGATTTTAGTCTATTGTGATTTCGTCGAGTCAGAATTCCCATTAGATAACTTTGCCTCCTAGTGATTGAGAATAAATTCTTGGGTTATGTTTTGAGCTTTGCCAGAGGCTGTCGAAGTACGCAGATTTTTCCCCAATACTTCACGGGATAATACGGCTCCTACATAGAGTTGTGCCATCAAAGCCAAGATTGACATGCACAAGAATACCGGGGGGCACAAATTAGCCAAATTTCCTGGAAAGAGCTTCGAGATAGTCCATTCATATCAATTTCTCATCAGTAGCAGTTGGCTTGAATGAGATTTTCTAATTTGAAGCCAATGCTCAGATTCATACCGTTAGACCTAGACAATATTGATCATCGAGACATGTCGTGTAAAGGTCTTGCTTAGATATCCAAAATAATCATATATCCCAACGCCTTTTTATTTCGTGCTGCCTAATCAGGGATCAAGCTATACCGGGCTGGTGTCCAAACTCGGGGCGCCCATTTGGGCAATACCACAAGTATATCAAATCAACAGAAATGTAAAAAATTTCAGGGATTAAGCAAGAGTAGTGTTTATTGCAATGAATGTGTATTGTCCGTGAGAAACTTTTAGCGATTTTTTGGGAAATTGCAACTTCAGTAGGAGAAAAGCCAGTATGTTCAACAGCATCTTGGCTTGGTTGAAATAAACCATATGCCATAGTACATGTGATATAATCCGGAAAAGAAAGCTTTGAATCATAAGGAAAAATTTATAATAAAAGAAGCACCGCGCAAGCTGACGAGAAACCTAGAGATGCAATTAGGCGTCGATGTTTCCTATTAAGTGTGTCGAGAAAGAAGTGAAAGTAACCGGTGGCAGTTACACAGATCTAATTGATCGATGTGGCTGTCTGAATGGAAACTTGAAAACAAACCTTCACTTGATGGCATGCTTGGTAGAAGTTTGTATAACTGAACCACGAAATATACCAAAGTAGTAAGCAATAATAACTTCAAGTATGAGGCTATATGACTGACCATGTGCTGTAAATGAGGTAAAACATCAATTTCCATTCGGTTGACCGATTCATCTCGTCTTTGTTACAACTCAGAGTTTCAACACAATAGTCCTCGTGCATGATGCTATCTACACTCGATGAGATACCATCTGTAGCCATATTTTGCCCACAAAATAAGGCTCCGCAGAAGAACTACCTCGATCGACTCCATTCTTTTCTTTGTCGAAATGTGTTCTTGAAACCTTTTGTTCAAGATATTGAAGGCCTTCCAAAGGCATGGTGAACCTTTGCAAGTCAAAAGGAAAATATTGCGGCTCTTGAACAAGGGCCAAGGTATATGAGATATATGTCTGAATGGATAACCGCGGGTGGATCCGAGCCAGCAGGGCTGGGCACCCGTACCCTACCCGGGGTATTTGGCCTCTTTGGGGTGGTTACCCTACCATGTAAAGCTTCAATAGGGTAACTTTTCGGCCAGGTTTACCCCGGGTTACCCCGAGTATACCCTACCTTTTGCCCAGCCCTGCGAGCCAGTTGCCAATGCAATGTCGGGAATACTATCATTGCCCCCTTTAGTCATAATTCAAATCGGACAACATTTTCCATTCCTCGAACTGAATGGCATCAAACATTTTGAATTTTGAATAATATGCCTGTGTTTTATAAGAAATATTCATTATGTTTAAGCGAGACGTTCCAGGAGCGTTTGAGAATAATGAAGATGGGTGGGGAATTTGCGAATAAAAATACTCGAGTACATATAGCAAAATGTTCGGTCTTTTGGATATTGGGGCGCATTAAGAACTTCGATATCGCAGGGAAGAAGACGAAAAGAAAGCTGGAGAAGAAGCATGAAGGGGTGGAAAAGAAATTATTGGAATCCAATCATTAGATTGAGCTGCTGCGAAAAGACATCTTCATTTTCAGACACAGTCACTAAGCGCATATCCAGTATGCAGAAGCCAATCAACATTTCCACTCTAAATCTTCACCCTCTCAGCCTGTCATTCCTCAATATACATCTCCCATGATATCCTTGATCCAAACTCATGGTACGTAGACCAAATATGCTGCTTCAATGCCTTCCAATTCTTTCTATACGCCTTTTCTGAAACTTTAGTATCTAAATCTTACGGTGTATATGGAGGACAATCTCCGCAATATTTCAATCCCAGGATTGCTCAGTATACGAAGCTCAGGATCTGGATATTGGTGATGAAGCGCTGCTAAGACTTAGTCTGCCACCTGTTATCTCCAATCGAAACAACGCGAAACAAAACACAGCGTACGAAATCGCCGGAAAATCCAATTCTCACTTCTTACTCTTAGATTTCCTTCCCTTGACTTCAAAGTATTTGTCCATATGATCTTTCGACGCTTGATGACTCTTCGCTCGGCCCATTACTTTGTGAGCGTCTTTCAAACCAAAACAAATATCCATATGAGGACAAAATCCACATTCCAAATGCACAATATCATGGGAATAGCGTAGGGTAAAGCGTGAGGGTGAATATCGGCCTTTCTCGATGTCAAGTTGTTTCTGAATAAGTTCGAAGCGAAGGCATATTTCGCTCTAATCCTCAGTTCTTTTCTTTTGTTC
The DNA here is from genome assembly GCA_029531795.1 of Sclerotinia nivalis. Classification (NCBI taxonomy): domain Eukaryota; kingdom Fungi; phylum Ascomycota; class Leotiomycetes; order Helotiales; family Sclerotiniaceae; genus Sclerotinia; species Sclerotinia nivalis. The sequence goes on from JAPEIS010000003.1 coordinate 2,823,747, forward strand.
TTGCACCTGATGGTTGAGGCTGGACTTTGTATTGCTGCCACCTGAAAGCCCCTGAGTGTCACCTATATACTCCGCTTAAACTGTGGATCTCTATTGATGATGTCTTGTCGTTGTCGCTCCCACGAATTCTCAAATCTTTCTAGCATTTCTTTATATTGTCCTTGCCTGAGTTTTTTCGCCCTTGTGGACATAGTCTCTCGCTGTTTTCTTACGTAGTCATCGTGTCTTCGTAACTTCACGTTTGTGCTTTCTGCGAAGGTTTCCAGGGTGTCAATGGTTGGTGCGTTTTTGTTCGTCAACCTCATAAGCTCCAATTCCTTATCCAACTTTGTTCTCCTTCGTTTGACTATTGTGCCTGACTCATTCTCCAAATCCATCCTCCTTCGTTTCATAGTCTGCCCCCTATCCTCTTTTGTCAACTGACTCTTCAAATTGTCGCTCTTTTTTGACCTTCCGCTCCCACCGTTTTCTTCCTTTATCTCAATTGGAGGTATCTTGGTCGACGTAGATGGCTCCATTGGCTTTTCCTTTCCTGTCATGAATTTGCTCACAAAAGTTATCGCATCCTTTACCCACCCCTCACGACTTCTACTTCCAATCGCCGCCCCATCTAAGTTAGTCGAGGGAACTGTGGTTTCCCAGCTCCACCGACTTTCTTCTTTCTTCACAATTGCAGCTCCTTTGGCCGACGTATTCTGTAACCGCTCCTTGGACCTCTCACCTAGCATCAACCCCATTTCTTCATATGCCAAGGTTGGCCTAAACTTTTTCTTCCTCGACCCAGCATGTTTTGCTTCTTCCATCACCCCCAAGCTCTCATCAACACCAGTCGGTCGAACCCTATACTCCCACCATCTCTCCATCTTCACAATTTCCCAAAAGGCATATACTCCCAATCCCAAGCAAGGTATATCCCCCACTCTCGTATCAATTGTCAACCCAATTCCTCCATCCATAAGTATTGAATTTCGACCAGTTCTTTCGAAGTGTGATTTAAGAATTTTCTCGATTGTGACCGTCTATTAAGATATTAATCAGCCCGTGACATGAAAAACGAAGAATTAAATATACCCCCTTGGCCTTCATCCATAAAAAGTCCCCATGTTCACATTTCTCCAGTGGAATACCTGGTTGTAAGATTGCAACATAGTATTCCCAAGATTTTCGAGATATGATTGGTAGATTTGAGGATGCAACTCGATGTAGATGACTGCAAGGTATGTATTAGCTTGTGCATGCAATACTTCTCTCTAAATGTGGCGCTTGCTTACGTTTTGTGATCTTCCTGGTGTCTTGCCATGATTGCGGCAGTTCAAATGTTGAAGATTGAGATTTTAATTGAAATTGAAATGCCAAAATTCTGAATGCAGGGAAATGTGAAAAAGATGGTATCAAATGCAAAATAAGGTACCTAGTAGATTTCCAAAGGAAGAAAAATTGAGGTCGATAATTTGTTGAGATGTTCAATAAATAAAGAATTTGTATGAGTAAATAAATACAGTATGAGCGCGGCGATCTTGTCGTCCTAGTAGATTTGGGGGTTGTATTGGTCAGGTCCAGTCTTCTGAAAATTTTACCCTGGAAAATCTTAATTTACAGTGAATAGAAGCAGCAAATGACCTACTTAATCTCTTTTCAAGGCCACGTGCCAGTGAATTTTGGGGAGTTATACCCGTTGGCGCACTCTATAATAACAACTGTACCACTTCCAGTCCATTAATCTTTTTGCAAAATACCCAAATTACCCAAATTAAAGGTACAGCACTGGAAGCTTCTGGTATTCATCATGTCTTATCATCTGAACTCGATGCTTTCTCTGCCCATTAATGCGTAAGAGTTATTTCGTACAAGTGGCCGGATTCTAATATTCATGATCAACAGCGTGACATAGAATCATGATTATCATTATTTCATCACTAGCCTTTCAATATCCTACTATATACAACAGCAATAGGTATGCTTCAATCTCATCTAAGCGCTGTCGAGTCCTCAAGGTTCTGGGTATTTTTCTCTCATTGATCTATTTTCTCTCAGTACTCTCATCTGACCAAATCTACTTCCCAAAACAACATCGAGGTCTTCGATAGTATATTTGAGCATAGATTCATGTTGCTTTAAACCTCCACTCATCTTGCAGGAACGATCACTAATACTTCTACTGATACTCAACTCGACCTCCTTCCGATCACTTGTATCTCGGGTTATTCATTCATCTTTCTTTGCTAAAGCTCACAAGCCCGCTATACTAGCATAGAAATAAGTTCATCTCCTTGATTTCAAGGCTTTGGTGAACTCCATTCTTTTCCCCGAGCCTGGATTAATTTCAACTTTCGAGTTCAGCTTTACATTTCCTGGACTTCAGGATTGATCTTCGAGTTGTGGAAAGAAAGAAAAAGGTTTAATGAATTTCTTGAAATACTGACCATTTTGTCAAAACAGTCAATCAAATTAACAATGAGCACGAAGTGATATTTTATCGGGTCAAGATTCAGTCGTCAAGTCATATCATGTATGGGATAAACGACGGGCATCATAATGCACTGTACCACATTCTACAGAATCATCACACGTTCGTTTATGTAGTATCACCATAAGAGACACAAGTTTTTTTTTGGAACGGCCTTCCATTGTCTAGCAACAACGCCCTCCACCCCGTCTACCCGCTGCCAAAAAACTAACTCCCATCAAGCTAGCACGTGGTCGAAACCTTGACAACCCGGACCTTTTCGGGAAGGGGCGAGAGGAGACGCGACGTTTCGAAAGGGCGGACTGGGGTGAGCTGGACCAATGGCGGATAGCCCCTTGAATCCACGGCCGGAGCGAGAAGATTTTCGATCTTCATTTTGACCACATTCTTGGCTCGGATGGGCGGAGCTGGGGCCGGCGCAGCGTTGAGAATGTTGGCAATTCTCATTTTAGCGATATCCTCAACTGGAATGGGAGGAGGTTTGTTGCTGGCGGACTGCTGGCCAGCGACAGTGGTATTGACCACGCGGCTTACTGGCTCGCGGTCCGTGGTAACGAGATTTTTTTTATCCATTTTGGATACTAGAAGTAGTGAGGATTAGCTAATGTATGAGGTGATGTGAATTTGTGAGATGGTTTGAATGTACGAAATGATATAAATGTACAAGACGATGTGAATGTACAAGATGGCATCAATGTATAAAGCGGTATGAATGTATGTAACAATATGAGTTTCCAAAGCAGTGTGAATGTACAAGATAACTTCAACGCACAAAACCATATAGAAGTACTACAACATCCCAACACACAAAAGCAATACAACAAGGCAAGGCAGACACAAAAGAATCACAACAACAATAAAAACAAAAACAAGAGTAAGAACAAGGGCATCTACTAACCGAAAAATTCCCTTTTTCGTCAGGAAAGACGAGGTAAACGCTGTCGACCGAGTAAAGTGACGCAGGACGCTGATCGTAAAAAATTACTCAAGACTCCGTACTCCGTACTCGTACCCTTCCTTTCAAATCCTCAAGATCCTCAATAAATCAAATATTTTTTCCGCTGCTGAAGAAATCTCTCACGGGAGGGCAAAACGTATCTTTATAAGTTTCTTCATGCTCTGAGATCTTCATTTCACTTCAAATAGAAAGTACACTTGAGCGTGATGATATTTTAGTGCTGGTGAGGAGTTAGGAGGAGTTGGTGTTAGTTAGAGTTAGTTAGTAGAGCGCTAGATAGTTTTAGGGGGAGCTACATTCGGGGTTTGGATGGATGATGTAATCGGAGGTTTTTTAGCGAGGTTAGTGGTTTAAATCACTAATTTTTTAGATGGAGTGATAGGAATAGATGGTGCTTTAGCTTTCGAGGTATGGATTTAGGGTTTGGGGAGGTAGGGGGGTGGATTTGAGGTTGGATTGGGAAGTGATTACCGAGGGAAGAGTGTGAATTTTGATGGAACTGTAGAGTAGAGTATCCGATGATATACGGGTTGAAGCATCATAGACGAATGAATAGATCGATCGATGGGTGAAACAGTAAAGAGAAGTGATAATAACACCTCCACGATCATTTGAACACTTATCATGATATCGATATTGAAAAATGAGTTTGTTCAGATATAATGAACACACATTATTCAAATGTACTACAATAAAAACACTTCACAATCCCCCTCTTTACCTTATATATCTGCTAGAAAAAATTATTCTGAAGATCTATTATTTCAACATTCAATTAACAAATTGTTTGCGCTGGGACCGGTATATATCTGACCAATATCTGGCTGATATACATTCATTGAATAATGTCTTTCATTGGAATGACCTCTTACGTTTTTTGGAAAAGAAAATTAAAAATTCATCAATCGATGAACCAATGAGTCAATAGTCTAAACATCACCCCAAGATCATCATAAATCCTCAATGATTCAAATCATGGAATTCTAATATTTAATGAATAATATATGATATACAAAACTCACAAATCAATACAATACTTCCCGAGGCGTGCATCGAGTTATTAGCCCATCTTATAATCTAAATAAATTTGATATTGCGATCCTTCGGCCTTTCGGTCCCTCGAATCTTGATAATGCATTTATCAAAATCATAAATACAAAATCTCATCTCTTTTCTCTTTTTTTCTTTCAAGGCCAAAATTCGTCTTTCTTTTACTCATCCTTTTCCACTATATCTGAAAATATAACTCTAAACATCCCATTTTCACTTCAAACTTCACACCCTACACCTCACACCTCACACCTCACACCTCACACCTCACACCTCACACCTCACACCTCACACCTCACACCTCACACCTCACACCTTACAATTCTCACCTCTCACCTCTTAATTTTCGTTTCTCATTCTCTTCCTCATTCTCTTCCTCATTCTCTTCCTCATTCTCTTCCTCATTCTCTTCCTCATTCTCTGCCCGTCCCTCCCCCGCTGCATCGAAATATACCCATTAACTCTATACGCTTCATTTTACACAATTTTATACACCCCATCCATCCATCTCATCCCATCTCACCCACCCCACCCCACCCCACCCCATCAATCTATCCATCCTCAACCCTAAACCCTAACCTCTAAATCAAGCCCTTATAAAAATACTCTACCAGAAAACACAATGAATATAATAACCCATTCCACCACGGAAGCCGGCGTTAGGAATCGAACCTAAATAGGTATATATAATAACTCTGGTTAACACTACCTCACCTCACCTCATTTCACCTTACCTCCTCCCTTGATTCCCTAATTCAACTTCCCAATCAATCAGCCCAATATTTACATTCATTCATTCATTCATTCCCAGTCCTAAACCCTAAATCTTAGCCCCCATAAAACTTATAAATAACGCCTCACTCCACCTCACCTTAACCCATTCATCCACCATCCTCATCCACCATCCTCCACCCCCACATATACACCTTCTATTTCTATTTCTCTATTTCTAAATCCATAATTCCCCAACTTCTAATCATCCCTATTCATCCCATCCCATTACCTCCAAGCCCCTCAATAACTCCCTCAATTTCCTTATCCCATCCATCCTCAATCTTCAACCCTAAACCCTAAAACCAAGCCCTCGTAAATACACTTCCCATCATCATTCACCTCTCCCTCATCTACCTCTCCCCATTTACCGCACCCCCGATCCATTCCACTCCCCGATCCATTCCACTCCCCGATCCATTCCACTCCCCATTCAATTCCACTCCCCATTCAATTTATCTTCCGCATACAACCCTGCACACAATCCTGCACACAATCCTACATACAACCCAACACAATAAACCAAACCAAACCAAACAATACCCTAAAAACACTTCCCCGCCTCCCCGCCTCCCCCCTCAAAACCACGAATCCCCTATCACCTCCCAAAAGAAAAAAAGAAGAAAAAAAGACAATAAAAAGCAACTCAAAAGAAACCCTGAATAAATACCAAAAAAAAAAAAACAATTCCATCTTACTAACAAATAAAAAATAAAATTCTTCATCTACTTTATCTGTCTTAAACTTACAATACTACCACCACCACCACCACCACCACCATCATCATCCTCACTACCACAGCCCCCATACTCCCATGCCCGCCTATCTCATTCCAAACAAGCGGATTGATTTTGATTTCGATTTCCATTACGATCCGATTTCGTATAAATCCACTACTTACTACTTACCATTCACTAAGTATTCACAGAAATGTTCAATACCCAATCTATTCCATTTCATCCTATTTCATTCATCCCATTTCATTCACTTCGTTCACCCAGAGAGATCTCAATAAATAAATCGAGTATAATATTTCCTCAATTATCAATTTGCACTACAGCACTCACTAAGTCACCACTCACCAACTCATTATCTCACTCATTAACAAACAAACTCACAACCATCAAACAATCCACCTCTTCCGCTCCTCCTCCCACCCCTCCCCTCTATTCCCAAAACGCCAATGCTATGCACGCACAATCAAACAAATTCTTCTCTTCGCGTAATTTTTGCTATACTATCCCCAACCACTCACTCACTCACTCACTCACTCAACATCCACCACCAAAAAAATCTTCCTCGACGACATTCCCTCAAATCCCTTGCACCTTCCTATAACTCGGTGGTTTAATCGTTCTTCTGATCAATTTCCCGACATATGGTGGAATGAGCGAAACGGCCGAAATAGCCGCGACTCTCCATACAAAACCCCTTAATATCATTAGTTTCAATTCTCCACTTTCAGAGAAAAGTCCCCCAAGGAACCATATGAAACCACAAAATGCAGTCTGAGATGACAAAAAACTCACCAAGTAAGAATAAACTCTAAATCAAAGTATCCCCCCAGGAAAGGAATACTACCCAAATACAAAAACAGAGTTCCAATCAAACTAACAATCATAACCGGATGCCACGTTGTGATTTCAAACGCCACCATGGTAAGTTCATTAAGAACCAAGACTGTAAAGCTAACCGCCACCATTCTAGGTCCATCGACTTCTGTAAGTATTTGTGAAAGACCTTGGATCATTCCACCTTGATAAATAGATACGAAGACCCAAACGAAGAATGTACGATAGGAAAGTGAAGAACCGGATGTAAGTTCTTTGTAGAGCTCTGGGTAGAGATTGGCGAGATTTTCATCGACATCTTTATCGAGGACTAGGGAGAAGACGGGAGCCATAGTATAAACGGTTGCGTATCCGACGAGGAGCCAATCTTTGTATAAGCCTTCTGGTTCGAATTTAATGGCGATGCTATACATTGTTTGACAAACACTAATGATTAGACCTCTATGAATAACGAATTGAGCGAGTTTGGCACTGCGTTTATAACTATTTCGACCATGCCAGACGAGAAGTTTGGTGAGATGACAAAATTGTTCGATGGAGAAATCCGCGGCGAGACTAGCTTGTCTACCTTCTTTTCCAACAATACCTACACCAACATCTGCAGCTTGAATCATAGAAACATCATTTCCACCATCTCCAATACAACAAACACGTTTTTTGGTATATTCTCGAATAAGTTTGGCGACATCAGCTTTTTGAGTTGGAGAACATCGACAAGCAACGACTGCTGGAAGAAGAACCGCCAAAGAGATGAATTCGTTGCGGAAATGTGTTAAAAGTAAAGCTAAGCTCTCTCCATCGATTAGTAGACATGCGTCAGTTTTACCACGAAGAAAGTCGAGATGGTCTTGAGCGTTATCTTTGCGTTTCAATTTGTCGATGGTATGGATATATTGACCCCTGGCTACTAATTTGGCACTGACAGCAACACAACGAGCAGTTTCAACTTTATCACCTGTCAACATCCAAATTTTGATGCCCGCATTTCGTAATAATTCCAAAGATGGTTTAACATCTTTTTGAAGTTTATCCTCAACACCAGTTACACCTAAAAGTTCGAGATCTTTTTCGAGGAAATGTGAAACGACACGAGCCATACCGGCATCTCGGTTATTGATGGAAACTGAAGCTTCTTTATAGCTTTGAGAAAAGTCATTGTAGTTTTGAACTGACATCTTTTTTCTTCCAACAACCAAAGTACGAAGACCTTCTCTAGCCATATTCGCGGTTTCTTCATCAAGCCAATCATTTGCAGCAACAATCGAAGTCATAACGGTATCCGCACCTTTTTGATAAAACCAAATCTCTCCAGCTTCAAGATTGCTGCTAGAAGATGTTTCCGAACCATCAAGGAATTGAACAATGATACCCATACGTTTTCCTTCCGAAGTGAATGGAAAAACTTCAAGGATACGAACACGAACGACAGAACGACCTGTATCTACTGATTGTAGAAGCATGCCTTTCCTATCACGGTGAACCAATCTTAAACCAACAGCTTCTGTCCATTTAACAATCGCAATCTCATCAGGCGAAGAAGCTTGATAAGATGCTACTTCTTGACCATCTATTTCCTCGATTGTTGGAGTAACATTGTGGCAAAGGGCAAGGGCGAGAACTACATCACGTACACGTGACCCAATTTCTCTTCGTGTTCGAGTGGCGGTGATGGTAGTTGAAGCGACAGAAGAAGGTGTAACAAGTACTGAAGATTGATTGGCATCTACTGGAACTGAAAATCCTTGCTTGACGTAAGAAGCGACTTCATCCATTGCTTCATTTGCATATGAGACAGTTCCGACGTGAATTTTCTTCATTTCCATTTCATTTTGTGTGAGGGTTCCAGTTTTATCACTGAGTAAATATTCAATTCGGCCAAGTTCTTCAGGTATAGTACTCGTGCGTACGACAGCTCCTTCAATCCCTGGATCTCGTTGAATAAACCAAGAGTAAACACTCTTCCCCATGTCCAGGTTGACACGAAGACTGATAGGAACAATGGTAGAAAACAATACCAAGAATCTCATAATTTTAACATACCATTTGACGCCTTCAACATGTTCGAAACCTTCCAATGCTACAAGTACAATAGATAATGTAAGTGTCAAAGCGCAAAGAATTTTGGTGAGAGAGTTGATTTCATTTTCTAAAAGGCCGGTCTTTGATCGAGATGGAGATGTAGAAAGTGCTGATCGAGTTTGAGGTCCAGTATAAATGATTACAGCCAAGGTAGTAGCACTTGATGCAAGAACAGTGTTAGCCCAAGCAGTATTGTCAATCGTTAAGGGTGCTGAATCTCCATTCTGCTCATCATCTGGATTCGCTCCCCCTTTCGGCAGATGTGGATCGTACCCATCAGTGCCTTTGGGAAGAAGACTAACGGTACCGATGAACTCATTAACCTTTTTATCAGGCTTTCCAGCTACCACACGGAGACGTACGAACTCGGATGGATCAAGAGATTGTGTTAGAGGAGAACCCAATCTTAACTTCCAATCTGTTTCACCGTCCAACTGATCTGTTCGAATAAAAGTTTCACCAGCACCAGCAGCATCCGCGGAACGTGTATTTCCAAGTTGAGATGACTCTCGAGCTTCTGAAGTAGTAGCTGTAGATTGATCAATTGAAGGGTCAGATATTGGATCCACCAGTAAAGACTCAGAAGGTTCAGCAATATCGGTCACTGCAGGTTCGTGTGATACCGCAGCTGAAGATTCATTGACTGTACTTTTCAGAATAACGACATCTGCAGGAACTCTTTGATCCTTCCCTAATTTCAAAACATCTCCAACTTTCAAATCTCGGGATTTTCGAACCACTTCACGTACACTCGAACTTGGTGCATCTCTTCCCTGACTTTCTGCATTCTCCTCCTCTTCTTGTATATCTGATAATCGATCCGGCTGAAGAAAAGGTCTTCCCTTTTTCAATTTCCCCTTGGACTTTAACTTCTTCCTTGCACTATATTTAGCTGTATCCGCTATTGATGTTTTATCGAAACATAGGACAGTGTATCCTTCGGAATTCGCCTCGGCATCTCGTTTCCGTCTACCAACGTCATCAAAAGCCTCCTTTCCCAAGGTGATCGCCAAAACAAATAGTAAAGGTACAATATATGTTGAAAGGTATCCAATTCGCAGAGGTGGTATTGCTTGAGATAAAGCGACGAGTAAAAAGTACATGTTGAAAAAGAAAGAAAATTCGTTATACAGAGTTCGTGGTAAAAAGCTGATTGGGGTATATTTCGCATTCGAAACGGCATTAGGAGGAAATCGTGAAGTTTGTGTGGCACCAACTTGTACCGTCCTGGATGAAGCTGGATCATGATCGTCTTCTTGTTCTTCTCCCTCTTCTGATGGTGGCTGCGGTGTGTTTCCGGATAGGAAGCTTGGGAGTCGTATCTGCGATGAAATATTTTTTACTTTGTCAAAGCTTGACCGACGTCGTCTGTGAGAACTTCCACCTCCTTCTCCAGATAATAAGGGTGCATCGTCATCTGCGGCATTCGAACCCCCTCCTGATGTTCCGTCCATCCCATCCCCCCCAAAATCGTCATTTAATAAACCTCGCAGATCTTCACTATCTGTATCAACATCCCTGTTTCTTCCTAAATCACCATATCCTCTATTTCTTCCAAAATTCCGCAGACCACCCATACGCAGATTTCTTAAAGGGATATGAGGACCTCTTCTTTCTTCTCTTGAAAAATTTTGATTGCGTGAAGAAGAATTTGAAGATTTTGAAGACGGAGAAGTTATTGGATCCAGTTCCTGCAAGTCCAGCTCAAGGTCGGAATCCGCATCATCCACAGGAGAATCTGGTGGATTTGGTTGATGATATGCAGAACTTGAAGACATACCTCATTGATGCGGTTGAAAGTGCGATCATAAAATCAGGGTTGAAATGAATTAGGTAATTTTTATGAACTGGGAGGAAAGAAAGTTATTGTTTTCTATTGTGTTTTTTTTTTATGAAAATGGTCTCAGCCATGAAATCAACGCCGTCAATAATAATTAAAGTTACAAAGTTACAAAGTTACAGTGCCATTAGGTATGGTAGCCTCGTCCCTGCGGAGTCAATTGTTGGAATTTCTAGGGTGTAACAGTTAACGGTACGGAGTAATCCATGTATGATGACATAAGCTAGCAATTTCATCTGATATACCGTATGTACCGGCATTGTACTAATAACATTTCAAAAGGTTCTTTTCTTCAATTAATTATGATATATAACGTGGTTTATCATCATGTGGGCCATATCATCATGTGGGCCACTTTTACCTCAATTCGTACATTCAAATTCATATTATTCAACAACCACTAAATCAATTGATTGAAACTATTAAGAATCTAATAATCTAGGATCTATTACATTGATTTGACAAGTTCTTAAATTATGACCTGGCTTTCCACATTTACTACAGCATCTACTAGAAGATGCTTCCCCATTAGAATTCCCCCCATTTTGACGCTCGTCGCGTTGAATCTGAATATCAATCTTTTGCTGAGATAATATATCTTTAGCTTCTTGTCCAGTAAGTACTCCTCCATTACGTAGTTGAATCTTTTTAGCGCGTCGACGTTTGCTTAATACCTCATTTGCCCTTCGAAGCATACGATTCTCTGCATTTAAAAGTGTATTCTCATAAGCTAATTTTTCTGTACCCTTAGCTAGAGCTAATACAGTCTCAAATATAGGTGTAAGGGAGTTTGATTGATGACAAACCATTCGAGATTTTACTAAAGTTGATTGTGAAAGAGCTTCAATTGAGTTGTGAGGTGTTTGAGAGATCCAATAGTTTAAATCGATGGATGGAGGGGTAGGCATACAAATTCGAATATCTAGTTTTGAGAGTATAGCTTGAGGATCGAATGGTATTAGACCTGTTCCTCGAAAGCCAGCTTTCATATTCTGAGCTGTAATTGATTGTTGATATGCAGCTTTGAAAGCTATAAAGAATTCAACCTTCGAGATATGGTTGATATGAGTCTTGATAAATCCTTCAATTTGATAACTATATGCCTGTTTCAATACACCAAAACATCCAATATCAAATAATTGGATTAAGTAATTTGAATGCAGTAGTAACTTTACCGTTATTATATTATTTGACTTGCAATATGACTGAAAAGATATCGATTCATGACTTTCATACCCATCTAGTATTAGCATTCGATATTTGCCCTTTGTTCGATGAATTGTATACTTATCGAAGTGCTTTAACCATTCTAACCCTGTCTCATTATTCGTCCATTCATTAGAAATAGGTTTAATAACCTAATCTGCAGGAAAACCGCTTTCCGTATACCAATTAGAAAGGTGATATTATCCTTGCACCACTAAAAATAGTGATATAATTTCCCCTTCCCCATTACCATATATAATCGCTATAACCCACTCTCTATTACCTAATTGTATTGCCTTGCTTCTATCATTTCGTTCAGCACTAGTTACAACCATTCCGGAGCATATTATACCCATCATGAAGCCGGTTTCATCGAAATTGTAGAAATCGCAATCCAGAATACTATATTTCGCTTGTATATTCGATACCAATCGAAATCACTCTTCAATAAGCTTAGGATCTTCGCAGAGAGTTCTTTGAAAGTCATAAACACGACTAAAACGCGTCTTTAATACTATATAACGCTTTACGAATCGATGAACCCAAAGCTTTCCAATTTTCTTCGCATCTCTTGATTCGAGAATATAATTCGCCATATCTTCCACACCCTTAAGTTTAGATGGAAACCCTCTGTTATCCATATCAAGTATATATTGAATAATCACTTCCTTTTCCAATTCTGTAATCTTATGGGTTTTGTGTCGATATTCTACACGAGAGGTAAAACCGTCCATTCTGTGCTGAATCGTTGTACGCGGGATATTATACAGTTTAGCAGCCTTCCGAATGCTTAGTTTTTTGTCTTTTTGAATAGCTTCGATAGCTAGAAAGATTCGTGCTTCTTTATTATTCGTTTCCATCATAGATTGTTGATAAATCGCGTGTTGAAGTGAAGAGGTAATAATTGAGGTAAAAGTGGCCCACATGATGATATGGCCCACATGATGATAAACCACGTTATAACAAATATTATAACATTCATAAAACATATAAGCAAAATGTAGGAGCATGAACTATTAACCTAATACCTAGGTGGGTATAAGTCCCTAGCTAGCATATTATCTCCATCACGAAACATTTTCATATGCTCGAGGTTTACCATCATTAGGTTATATCATTACTAGGTATGTCTTACCTAGTACTCTTTATTAATGTGATTCGTTCATCACCGTCAACAGCTGGCCTCACTACCTAGTACAGAGCACACCGGTATTACATCGAGGTAAGTAACGGTAACTCGGTAACTCGGTAACTCGCGACCTGGAGAAAAAACCAAAACATCAATCCACAAAGCCTGGGAAGGCTATTTGATAATTGTCGGCATTCAATTAGGACTTGGAAAAGTATTTTAGCCCGAACGACCATATCATTCATTGTCCAATCTGAATTTTCATATTAGAAAAAAGTCTTCTCTTCGATTTTGGTGTTCGGCTTTCTCTTCCTGCCGTAAATGTCCCAACCTTGTCGCAGAATTGAATACCAGATAGCAAAATCTCAGCCTTCTCCGCCTCACAAGCCAGGTCGCCTCACTGAATTGAAACTCCCTGACCTTGGGAAATAGTCCGAGTCAGTCCTTTGAGAACTCTCACATTATCAAACCTTACTTCTCTTCCGAACCATATGGGCATTTGATTAACTGTTCTCTTTTACTTCTTCATAAAAAAAAAAGTACACCCTTTGTAGTTATGAATCAACTTTCTGTCAAAAATATATCATCGTTTTAATTTGATTTTGTTCTTTAGTGGAAAGAGATCCCCAATTGTATAAGTGAGTTTTGACTACCTATCATTGACTTTGATACCTACCTAGGTATTAATATCTCGGTACCTTTGTGATACCTTTGTTCATACAACCTTATCTCGACTTGATGGTGCATGCATGTCATTGTATAATCAATACTTGTACGTTTACTAATGTCTTCAGTATAGTATTCAATTCTTCTTTTCTAGGATACAAGAATAGCGATGCCATCGGAATCAGGAAATCGATCATGGCATCCAGCATTTATGCCAAATGCCACCGCAGATATAATTACCTCGAAACCTTCCTCAAACCCGATCGCGGATGTGGAACCGGCCAGTGACCACGAGCTTTCGAACCATCTGTCAGCCACTAGGGAAGGGCCAACAGTTGGAGACTACACAACACTAGGCAAAAAAACGGATTTAGATGTGGAAGAGGATGGATCGAGAGAAGACAATACGGAACATCCTGAATTATCCAATCTGCGAAATGCGCTCACTTCATCATTGGAAAGTCCGGGAGGTGTAGAAATGGATGAAAGTCCATCGCATGAAGGAATAGAAACAACCGCCGCTCAGGAAGATAAAGCAGATTTCCCAACCACTGGCCCTTCGAACGATATTAAGCACGTTAGCACGGATTCCTTTGCAAGGACATCGCATGAAGTAAGTTGGGGTGAGGATGATGAGGTAGACCCGGAATGGAATCTATCGCGCACAGATACAGACCCTTTCAAGATGATGCCCAAATCCGATCGAACAAACTCTTTTCCCGTGGTACCTCCTTCTCACGAGCAAGAAACTTTACACTCTATACCACATTCTCAAGCCGAGGATATTATGAATGAGATGGAACAGTCACCACGTAATGTGTCCTTCGATGAGGCGCATGATGGCGAAGGGGATTTCTTTACACAACAAAGCTCGGGTGACGCTTTCGATGAAATTCCACATGATGTCCAAGAAACACAAGCTGGATCGGGATCAGGAAATTCACCAGATTATGGTCAATCTTATGGAGGAGATGTCAAACAAGAAGAAGATGAGGAATCTCGCGAACGATTTGAGGAAGGAGTTCCTCTAATTCAGTCTACTGATCAAGCGCAAACTGCCACAAATTACTCTATGTTTACAAGTAATGAAAATAATGCTGAAGAGGAGAACGACTTTTTTGCTCAAGTCGGTACATCAGCCCCTCAGGAATTAGATGTAGGTCAACCTTCACTAGAAAGAAAATCAACTATGCAAGTCATGGATTCACTACAGTTCCAACAAGACGACCGAACGCTAGAGGCAACGCCAGAACTTTCAGAAAGTCAGGATATTTCCCCAGACCCAGTTACGGATAATGAGAATGTCCCGAAAAATGCACTCCATGAAGTATTCGACGGCCCTGATTCCGAATTTCCGGCGAATTTAGGCGGGGGGGCTGAGGAGGCGACTGGCGAGGCTAGCAGTGAGGATTTAGCGGCGAAATGGCAAGCAGCATTGGACGACGAGTTTCTGGACGACGACGACGAGCTCTTACCAGATGATGACGAGGAAACTGAAGATAAGGCTGTCGATCCAGCCGCTTTTTTCGGGAGCGATGATGAAGGATTTTTAGATGACACTAATGATGCCACTAATTCGGACATCAAAGGCTCTAATGGTCACGTGGCTGGATTCGATGCTAATGGAGCGAAACCAAGTAGTACTAGCAATCGATATACCCCGGCAGGGGCAGCTGCGACAGTTCAACCGCAAACTAGCAACTCTTTTGCTCCAGCGGCACCTTTCTTGACTGATCTTTCCAGATCAAACACTACTCCAGAAACTTCTTTGCCATTCAACCCTGCAGTCGCTATGGGAAATTACCCAGTCCAACAACAGCAACGTCCAGAATTACCTAAAGCTCAAAGTTTTGCCGATAAATCGAAAGGAGGATATGCATCTCCTTATGATTTGCCAATGGAGGTTGTAAAGCCTCGTAAACGTGTAAGCACAAATCAAATGAATCGTGGATATAACGCATCAGCACCGCCAGCTCCACCTAGAGCCAGCAGTATGAATATTCCACCACCAAGTGCATATCCTCTTCAGCAACAACAGAAATCTGCGGTGAACACTCCTCCAGTTGGATCAAATACCCAGAAACCAAAATCCGGTGCAGATAGTGGTTTTTTCGAGGATCTTCCTATCCTTTCCAGACCCAAAGTCGCTCCTAGGCATCAAACCACTCCTGCTCCCGCATCATCGCAGTACACCCCGACTGTGACTACCGGGCCTCAACAACACTATGCACCAATTTCTGGTCAACCATATTCCGCTCCAATTCATCAAGAAGCCACTATGCGACAACCTCCCTCCCTTCAGCCACCAATGCAATCACCACCAATGGTCCAAGGCTTGGTCGCCCCTGAGCGTGTGAATCCTTACGCTCCTATTCCATCTGCAGGTCAACAGTTGCCAACCACTGTACCTTCTGTAACATCACGTTATTCTCCAGCGCCACCACCACTACATCATTCAACTAGTGCTCCAGCTCCAATCACACAATCCCGATACTCCCCTGCTCCTCCTCAACCACGTTCACATTACGCTCCACAATCCTCAGCGCATCTTCAATCACCTCCACAATCAATATTGCCACATTTGCCTCGCACTTCGAGTCCCTTGGCTCATTTTGAGAGGAGTCAAGATGGCCGTGGACATGGTGGAGAGGTACCAAATTACGATCGCCGTAGTTCATCAGGGTACGAGCCTAGTCTGAGAGCACATCCACTTCCGCCAACCAGAGAAGTTGATGAAAATGATGGAAGCGTACCACATACCCCAGTTTTTGGTGAACATCCGAAGTCGTTTAACTCATCTGCGCAGGGAATGAATTCCATTTCTCAGACTTCCCCGAGTTCAAGTATTGCTGCTCGTATGGGAAGATCACCTCCTAAACGAACAGCGTCAACACAATACACGCCACAGCATCCTTCTAATACTCTTAGTCCAGCTCAAGTTCATGGCTTCGTTCCACCGCCAAGATCTCATACACAATCTCCTGGTAGAGCTTTCGGTGGATCTCGACTTGAAATGAGTATTCCTGAGCCATACCCAAGGCCTGCTTCTATTGAAGCTCTATCTCCTAGGAATGCAGCTGCCTTTATACCTACCCAACCGATATTTCATGCACCTGGGCGTTTAAGGGCACCTTCCTTAGTCAATTATGTCGCTCCTACAGATGGACGGGAACACGATTCTTTACAAAGATGGAAAGGTTGTCCTGTTTTTACTTGGGGTGTTGGAGGTACCATGATTACGTCTTTCCCCGTAGATGTACCTCGGTACGGTATGACTTCAGCAACACCAATGGTTGTTAGAAGTCCTGGAGAAGTAAAGGTTCGCAATGTCAAGGATCTTGATCCACTAGAAAGCAGATTGACGAGCTTCCCTGGACCATTAAAGGGTAAGACAAAGAAGAAGGAAGTTCTTAGTTGGTTGGCCTCCGGTATTGAGATCTTGGAACAAAGCGCATCTTATTTGAGGTCTATTCGAGTTTTGTCTCACGATGACAAACGTACTGAAGAACGCTTACTGTTATGGAAGATCTTACAAGTCTTTATCGAGAATGATGGAACTCTAGAAGGAAATCCTACGGTTGAAAAAGCTGTCAGGGCTGTCCTTTCTCCAGGTATTGACGATGAGGTTGGACAAGACTCACCTTTATATGCAACTGGAGCGTACCTTTCGGGAATCTCATCATCATCCGTAACACTAACACGGGCTGATCCTGTGGATCCTGCTGCTGTAGATCAAATGAGAAAGCATCTGTTAAGGGGTGAACGTGAGAAAGCTGTGTGGGAAGCTGTTGATAAACGACTTTGGGCACATGCAATGTTGATCTCAAACACCGTATCGAAAGAACTTTACAAGCAAGTTGCCCAAGAATTCGTACAAAAGGAAGTGAAGAATGTCGGTGATAATACTGAACCTCTGGCCGCCTTGTACGAGATATTCGCTGGTAATTTTGAAGAGAGTATAGATGAGCTTGTACCTCCATCTGCTCGTGCTGGTTTTCAAATGGTCAGCACATCTACATCATTAGGCCCTTCGAAAGATGCACTTGAAGGTCTTGATAGATGGCGTGAGACTCTTGGTCTTGTTCTCAGTAATCGAAGTACAGATGATAGTAAGGCTTTGGCTGCTTTGGGAAAGCTTCTTTCCGGTTATGGTAGGGCTGAAGCTGCACATATTTGTTACTTGTTCGCAAGAAGTTCATCTGTATTTGGTGGTATTGATGATCCAAGTACAAATATGGTTCTCATTGGTTCTGATCATTTGAGGCAGCCTTTTGATTTTGATAGGGAATTGGAACCAGTACTTTTGAGTGAAGTATATGAGTACGGTTTATCGCTGTCAAATACTTCCAGTATTGTAACATCTAATCCACATTTGGCGGTTTACAAATTGCACCACGCTGCAGTTCTGGCGGAGTATGGGCATCGACAGAAGGCTTTAGAATACTGTGAGAGTATTGCGTCGGCCATTACTTCTCAAACAAGACGATCACCATATCATCATGCTCAATTGGTTTCATCACTTGATGATCTCAGCAAGAGATTAAAATCATCACCAAAGGATGAAAATGGTTCCTGGATTTCAAAACCTAGCATTGATAAAGTATCCGGTTCTGTATGGGCAACATTCAATAAGTTTGTTGCTGGTGATGAGCAAGATACTACTGATGCTATGTCAAATGCTGAAAGTTCCGTTGATGTTGGTCCATTCGCACGTATTGCTGGTGGCACTCCAACTATAAGTCGATCACCATCTGTTGCTGATATTTATGGTAGCTCTTACAATGGAGGAGGGGCTTTGGGTATCAATGGAATTCTACCACCAGCTCAACAAACGAAGGCTTCTTCACGATACGCTCCAGGTTCTACATACACTCCCCAAGGTTCATACGAACCACCAAGTTCTTCACATGGCTCTCAATCCCGAGCTTCATTCGAAGGGGGTAGAACATCAGGTGAGTTCCGTCGCAACCTATATGAACCACAAAGACAAATGTCTTCAGAAAATCGCCCAATTTCACAACAATACAATCAAGCTTCCAGCTTCACACCTCAAAGTGCTGGTTACAGTCCATATACTGGAGGTGATTCTCCTTATACACCACAAGCTAGTTCAATGGAAACCCCATCAGCCCATTTTGATTCACCTCAGCCTATAAGTTATGATGGACAACAAACATATCAACCACAAATGGCAAACCGCGAATCATCTGGTAGTGAATACGAACCTCCATCATCAACTGGATATGAAACACCAACTGGAAATTCTTATGAGCCACCTTCATCAAGTACAGGATATGAACCACCATCATATGAACCTAATTCTATGAAACAACCTGATTCACCTATCAGCACAAAACCAAAAAAGAGTTTTATGGATGATGACGATGATGATATACCTGCATTAAAGGCACGTGCAGATACTACACGAGAAAAGACTAAAGCGGAAAAAGATCGGGAAGCTGATGAAGCTTTCCGAAAAGCTGCTGAAGCTGATGGTAAGAATATCCTCGATTCTATTCCTCACAATAATGCTAATCCCTTTCTAGCCGCAAAAGATAAAAAGCCCGCTCCACAAAAGAAAGGTTGGGGTCTTGGTTGGTTTGGAGGTGGCAAAAAAGAAGCGTCTACCACCGACTCTGCACAGGAAAAGAAAGCCATTAGAGCCAAGCTTGGTGAAGAAAGTAGTTTCGTTTATGATCCTGATCTCAAGCGATGGATCAACAAAAAAGCAGGTGCAGAAAATACACCTTCTCCATCAGCAACTCCGCCTCCACCAAGAGCTACAGGTCCACCCAGATCAGCTAGCGGTATAGTAATCCCAAGCGCAACAGGTAACCTAAGCATGCCTCCCCGATCCGTAAGCTCCGCAAGTGCACCGCCTCAAAGAGCACTTAGCGGATCTAGCGATAGCGGAATGATGGTTGATGGTGGATTAGTTAAACCTCCCATTGCACCTGCGATGGCTAGGACACAGAGCAATGGAAGTGCAATGGGTGGTAATCTAAGCGGATTAACGAGTACAGGGAGTGCGCCGCCCAGTAGACCAAATACGAGTATGAGTAATGCGTCGAGTATTGATGATTTATTGGGTCCTCCTAGTGCGGGAGGGAGAAAGGGAACGTTTAGGAAGGGGAAGAAGGGGAGGGGATATATTGATGTTATGGGAGATAAAGCTGGGGGAAGTAGTGGGAGTTTGGGTTAGTGGTGTGGGGTGCGGGGTGGATGGATAGGTGTAAGGGGTGAAAAGTGAGGGGTGAAGGATAGGGTGTGACGGTGATGGATGAAGGCTGGAGGGTGTATTATAAATGCTTATTGGCTAAGAGAAACGAGAAGACGGGAATAAACGAACTGTAATTTTTGTATGAAAGCATGAAAGTAGTGTTATGATATATGAAGGATGGATGGAGATGCATTACTGAAGAGGATGACTGGAGATGAATGAATAGATGGATGGATGGATGGATTGGTGGTTGGGATTGGTTACTTGTTATAAGCTTAGATGGATAGATAGGTGGGAATGATTATTGATTTGGTTTTTTATTCAAAATCCCATCTTCTCTCGCGTCTATTACTATTCATACTTGCTACGCGTCAGCCCATCTATAAAACATTCTTCAATGAAAATATAGTATTGAACTTTGATGGTAAAGAATGAAAGGATATGGTCTGTTGATGTATCTGTGCTTGTAGAGTATAAATATATGAAACGTTATCTGAGTTCTTGATCAGAAATTGTATACTCATCATTGAGCTCCCGGTGAGTCTTGATGCATTTCTAGTCACTTGGATACGCGGTTAAGGACAGGCTCACCGGGAGCGGGGTAAATTTTCTTCAGTCGGCGAGATACGTCAGATGTGCGAAATCACCATCCTAGCGAGCTGGAAAATTAATCAAATACTTTGTTTATACTGTTTGTAACTCCTACCATTCCATCATTCTCTCGACAACTCAATTGAAGACTGATCAAAGTCGATGCTCGTCAATGCTTCGCATTGTGCCTTCAAGGTCCAGGCACTTACGGCACAATGTCATTCAACGCAGACTTAATTCGATTGTCTGTCGCGGGACCATTACTTCAGGAGTTCGATCTACCATTTCTGTAATATTGCCTAGTCGACCAAAATATTTCAAGAAGTGTTTTCATACGCAAACAGAAACTTCAACTGGATTCGCAGATGATACAATATATGCGCTTTCAACAGCGCCTGGCAGAGCCGGTATAGCTATCATACGCATTTCTGGCTCTGCGTGCCTTGATGTATGATAGATTTCTTCAACCTTACGGGCCTTTGGTATTGACTATGGTAGATTTATCGAAGCTTGTGCCCATCGAAACCGATTCCCAAACCACGATATGCGGCTGTAAGAACACTCTATGAGCCATTAACTCCGACCCCGAATATTCTCGATTCCGATGCTTTAGTTCTTTACTTTCCCGCCCCGAAAACTGTTACTGGGGAAGATGTACTAGAGTTACATGTACATGGAGGTCCAGCTACAGTCAAAGCAGTCTTAAGCGCAATTCCACAGTGTACATCTTCAGCGAAAATTCGATATGCTGAGCCTGGAGAATTCACACGTCGAGCATTTCAGAATAATAGGTTGGATTTAGCGCAAGTGGAAGCATTGAGTGATACCCTATCTGCAGAGACGGAACAACAACGTCGTGCTGCTGTGCGAGGAAATTCTGGGAAACTTGGTCGTACATATGAAGCATGGCGACAACAATTATTGTATGCGCGTGGGGAATTGGAGGCATTGATTGATTTTTCAGAGGACCAACATTTTGATGAATCTCCCGCAGAATTATTATGGAACGTTACAACCCAAGTTGAGGTTATGTTGGAATCAATTGCCGCACATGAGTCAGCAAGTCATCGGGGTGAATTACTCAAAAAGGGAATAAGGATTTCTTTATTAGGACCACCTAATGCTGGCAAAAGTTCTCTTCTAAATCAAATCGTCGGTAGAGAAGCTTCAATTGTTAGTCAAGAAGCCGGCACTACTCGAGACATCGTGGAGGTTAGCTTAGATATTCGTGGGTACCTTTGCACTTTTGCGGATACCGCCGGCTTGAGGACTCAAGTTTCACAAACTGGAAGTGGCAAGAATGGCTCAATAATCGGGCATATCGAACAAGAGGGTATTCGAAGAGCGAAAGCGAAGGCAAATGAGTCAGATGTCGTTATTGCCCTTGCCAGTATAGAATGGTCAGATATTCGAAACGGATGGGAAATTCGTTACGATATTGAAACATTCGAAATAGCGGCTCGAGCCTCCAAATCCATGATTGTTATTAATAAATCTGATTCAGTAACCCCTGAGATACTGTCAGAACTTATAAATGACTTCAAAAAGTCTCAAATAGATATACTTACTCAAGATGTCGTTCCACTGATGACAATATCATGTAAAAATGCTCAGGCATCATCAAGCCAAGGAAGTATTGGTCATTTTATCGACGAAATGGTCAATCTTTTCACAAATATGACATCTCTACCAACGGATCTCGAGGATTTACTTGGAGTTACTGAACGTCAGCGTCAACTTCTCACCGCCTGCTCAGCCCATCTATTGGACTTTATGAACGAAGCGCAGCAGCATGTTGATGATGAACGAGAAGTCGATATTGTTTTAGCGGCTGAGCATCTTAGATCCGCAGCTAATTGCTTATCGCGTATTACTGGTAGGGGTGAAGCTGGTGATGTTGAGGAAGTTCTTGGTGTGGTTTTTGAAAAGTAAGTTATTTGTCCCTTGTTTTTTTTTGGCTTGTATTGTGTTCGTACGGTGGACTGATTTTTTGACAACACCAGATTTTGTGTTGGTAAGTAGATTGTAAGACTAGATAGGTGCAAGATGGGATTGAGATTGGGATTGGAATTCATGAAGTTTCACGACGTAGATAGATTAGAACCTGAAGATAGGGATAAACATATAGATTGATTGATTGTCTATTTGTTCATGTGTTATGTTAAACCCCCTCCGTTAATAATACAAAATGTGTGATTTGAAGAAAGAGAAGAGAAGGAAGAAAAAAATCTATCTATCCAATGTCATATAATGCAATCAATATCCAATACCCAACACCCAAAAAATGCCCAAATACTAAAATGCAAGAAATGCCAGAAATGAAATTTGAAAAACTCCGTCAAATGCTCATGATTTTCATCTCTGGATCAATCAATCTTCCAATTTTCCCCCATTCTCCAATTTGAACACGAAAAAATCGCCCAGATTGTGACTCCGAATCCTCAAATCTCATATCCCATATCTCAAATCGAATTGCATGCATGTACCCGAGGTGTAGAGGTTTGCAGTTGCAATGAAATGTAATGAAATGAAGTCGTTCAATCGTGAATTATTTTTTCTTTGGTAACCTTAATGGATGTGTGATGTGAAGATGTGAAGATGTGAAGGTGTGAAGATGTGTGATGTGAAGATGCTGGAAACGAATGAAAAATGCGAAATAAGGTATGATGATAACTCCGGAGTATGCTGTCTGTTTGTCTGTTTGTTGTATGGATGCTGAGAAATGGATGCTTAAAAATGGATGAGATCTATGCGATGCGATCTATGCGAAAGTAAAGTGGAGTAGAAAAGCCCAATGAAAATCCGCGAGCATGAAATGTTTTGGGTTGAATGCTTGATGTTGGATTGAATGGAAATGTAAATGCGAAATGCGAAATGCGAAAACTCCGAAAAATGCTGTTGTGGTCGTGAGACCATTGAAATGTATGGATAATGTAAGAGGAAAAATGTGCTGTCGCCAATCTAGAAATCTATTGTTTGTGTATGGTATGCCATCCGTTTGATGCTATGCAGATGGATTGTTGAAAAAAGTAAATCGAATTGCTCGAAAATTGCCGGAAAATGAATGGAATTGCGATATGATGCGATGAAGGGGTTAACCGAACATTCCAACATCTTTAACCTTACTGGTACAGGGTGCGTTATAGTAAACCCTTAAAATCATACCATACCACAGGTAAAGTGTTAAGAATCCAAGATTAAAGTTACCCGATCGCAGTGATATGAAGATAAGGAGATAAAGAGCGAAGGATATTTAGTTATATCCACCTCTTCCATCTTCTTCCTCATCATCATCTCCACGACGGAGACGGAGTGAAGAGATGGAGATGATGGGGCGGGAATTGTCTTCTTCGTCGTCGCTTTTGTTGGGGCCGTTGTAGCCTCCGCGGCCGAAGTTGAGGGGTGTGTTGATGGAGGAGGTGCTGCTGCTGCTGCTGGATGTGTTGGTGAAGGTTTGGGCGGCCATTTTTGAGGTTGAGTGTGGGATTGATGGGAGTTGGTTTGTTGGTCGTGGTTTGGTTGAGGTTGATGTTGATATTGATATTGGTTATATGGGTTGTGATATCGAAGAGCGTTGATAGTGAGTAGAAGAGAAGACTGTATCGAAGTGATATGAATGAATCTTTATATTCTATTGTATTGTATTGTATTGCAATATATGAAGACAGATAATGAAAAGCAAACTCTCAACCCAGGGAACCACAGCCCTCTATATACTTTCTGTTCTCCTCATACACACATATCAGTCAGTATACCAGCAGTGACTCCCAGCATGCATCCCCAAGTAACTCAACTCATCATGACGACAACGCCTCACCTCATCCTCTTCTGGCCCCAGTTAGTAACTTTAGGAATATGAGATACCAGGCCGTGAAATCCATGAAATCCATGAAATCTAACTGTGCGCTACGCTACGCTGCGCTAGCACAAAAAATCATGTTATTAAAATGATGTTGCTAGTTGTTGGGCTGTGAATAACATACTGTATGCCTAGATAAGTAAGGCCAAAGTAAGAGGTGTAAGAAAAAATAATCTCAAATAAGATAATAAGATAGTAATAAGAAATGGAGTAATAAACATACAGTAACTTCCAAAAAAAAAAAAAAAAAAAGAAATACCATAATCAGATCCTGACAAATCTCTTTGCGTTCTAAATTCCCTGGTTCATTCAAGCTCCTTCGAAATACTTCTGTTTTCCCATTTACTAAAGTAGTTACTCATTAAGGTGAAGCAGGTATCTATTTGCTGCAATGTCAGACAGATGCCCCGTTATGAATAGGTAGATGCCTAGAACCACAGGTTCCTCAACAAATTCTCAGCCTCCCGAGCTTTGACACCATGCAAACTACGAAAGGTCAACCTAACTATCCATGCTAAAAAGCAGTATGTCCTATGTGATTACCATCCCAAATTCTATTTTTTGGTCTACGGGTGGAGTTTGTTGTTAAATCTTACATGTACTTTTGGTGGAGCGTGGTCATTAATCACATTGCTGTTCATTGCATTCATTTCATATTCCCGAGATCCTTGAATGCATCTGTTTGGTATTTGGAGGAGCGGGGATTGTTTGGGCGCTTTTCTTTGTAGCTATTGGAACTAGCTGGAGAATGTGTGGTGATGATGGTATGGTTAGTGTGTTGTTAGAAAGTGGGTTTATTTACTGCGCAAAAAAATAACTGTTTATCGTGTTGGAAAATCTAGTTTTAATGTACTCGAGTAGTTTCTGATATGGGTACATAGGGTTATCTCTCATGGAAATTATCGTATCCTATTGGAAATCCACAAGGGATAATTAGAAGAAAAATAGAAAGTTACAGTACAATATGCATGTAAAGTACCTTACATCTAATCTGTCCATCCACCGATCGTCCATAACACGTTTCCTTCCAGGATTAAATTATGCCATCTTTATAAATCTTACTCTCTTCCCTCCAATCACCCTCTTCAAAATATTAGTATTTAATGGCCTTAAGGCTACAAGGTTCTAGGTTCACCAATGCACCGGTGTATCTCAGCCCTATGATCTGATCTAAAAACAGGGGAGGTTGGCTGGTCGGTTATTTATATCCCAGCTCAATTGCTTGGATAAGAGCGATGAGGAAAAATGCTGGAATGTCTTTTTGACCAAACAGTTTGTGGCTTGTGTATTATGTGTGTATGATTATTTTGAGCATTTCTCTTTTTCGGGAATTTGGAATACCTAAATAGGTAAAAGATGTGGCAGATGTTGTAGATTCAAAGTTAGCACATCTTGCCCATGTTCTTCTTTACGTGTTGCTTGGCTTGAACCTGAACTTCAAACGGCTCTTGTGATGAAAGCCGAGTTAATAAGCGCGAAAGTACTTTATTTTCTAAATTCATCTTAATATATTCCGTACATACCTCAAATCTTTAATTGAGTAGCTTCTCAAATATTAGATTGTAGTGTTCCTGAGCCTTAAATGAAGGGGACCAAACGACCAGGCGAAATATTCAAACGAGAACGTTAAAAGCTTACCACCATGTTCATCGGTACCAAACTATCTCTCCTCACTCTCCGAGAAATACTGTACACAATGAAAAAGATGGACCTCGTCCTTACGAAACAAGCCATTCTAAATCCATCACATTCACCGAAGCTCTCAAAGAAGAAGTTCTGAAGGCTTTGATATGTGGATCCGTACACAAAGCTCGTCTAGCCACCTAAAAGAGAACAAGGATTCCAAGCGCCGTGCTATGACTCCACGAGAAACCGCAAAGGATTCGTATGAACATACCAATGGGAGTCGGGTTAGGATTCCCCGGATCGGAATTTCTACTTGATGGTATGGTTATGGTGGGTATGGTATATCAATCCCATACAGAATCAATGTATTTTTGACATTGAGGGATTCCCGAATTTGCCCGGCCCAAAGTCAGGCCCGCGCCGTGGGAACCCCATGGTAGGTTGATGAATAAGAAACTTACATACACAAGATGATCTTAGCTAGATGGGAGTAGCAATACCTTAGGTACCACTCGATCTCGTACACCACGAGGCCGTTTCACATTAGCTCATATTTTCATCCGATGTTCAATTTTTCTTACTTGTTCCTCGTGGTCTCATAGCGTTACAGTGCATATGCGCATCTCATGCCATGTGCGTATTCAAAGTTCCCCGACCCCGAGTTCACATCGTTTCAAACCATGACATCGGTCATGATCGTCACCGATGGTTAGGTGATGGTAAATTTGTCCGATTGGAAAGACGTCGAGTCATTCTAGAATTTTGGCTGTACCTGCGTTACGCCTCATGCATGACTCTAGGGTCGCTGCAGAAGATAGACCCCCCGAGACGGAGGTGCGATTTCGCTGATGACTCTTTTGTCTGGTTCATCTAGATTTAGTTCAGTGATGATTCAATGGAAGGTCTGCTGATTTACGAGGTAATTCATCCATCGCTTTAGAAATTCCGCGGATATCCGGATTTATTTACTGCCTATTGTATTATGTCTAAAATATACTAGCCTAGCACTCGTACCTGATATTCGCGAACCAGAACCCCTAACGATTACCCCTGAAACGGCCCGTCACCGTGACACCCTGTGATATTCATCGCGGCATGTTTCTAGTTCTAGATAAATCCTTTCCGCACTTTAGCCAACCAACTTAAGAAGCTTGATACATAATACATTTCACCAGGAATGCTTGGCAAAAGTTGAAGAATAACTTCATAATATGATGCTGATTGATCAGAGGCATTGTCTGGCATGGGGTTCTGGCTGAGTAAACATCATCATCGATCAGCAACAATAAGTCATCAATCTAGCACTGCCCGCCGAAAACCACCGAGTCGGTCATGTCCAAGTTGAGAATTGTACGAGATCATGATCATGATCTGATGGATTTCAACATAAAATCTCTAGAGATAAAAAACCGTCCCGGTGGTCTTACCTTACAGCTACTTTCTTAATCATCAATAACTAACTCCACCGTGCCCCAAATCCCATTTTCCAAGCCCTGAGTTCAAGGTTCTCAGACAGCCTCTCTCTATACAAAGTAATCTGCACGTACCTACCCTATATACAAAAACCCATTTCCATTGGATTCCAAGAAGCAAAAACCCAAATCCAAAAATCTCAAATCTAGAAAAATCGTTCACCGATGGGCTCCTCCGAATCTTATCCAAAGAATCCCGTAGCGCGAAGCCTCACCCTCCATGCACCGCCAAATCCCCAAATGAAACGTTACCTCGTGGCATTTCTTTTACGCAGCGAGGAATTTTTTGTAAAAGAGGGTTGTAATACATTAGTTCACACCGGCAGTTTTCTACGCTAAGAATATTTTAACCCAGTTGAGTGGGTGCCAAAAGGATGGAAATAATTCAGAGCTGGAAAATGTTGTTTGGGATGACGAAGATTGGTAACGTTTTGATAGGATGGATAGATGGTAGGGTAGGATAGGTTACGGATGTCATTATTTAGCGCCCGCGATATTGTAGAACCTACAGAGTAGAATTGGAGAAACGATGCGATGCCAAGCTTCGTTTGATTATTCTTGGGGAGTTACTCTGTAGGTGAGGGTGCTATTTATAGAGTTTGAGAGAAAGTGGGAAAAATTATATCGAGCTAAGGTTATTTATTGGTGGATGTTATATTGTTGTTTTGATACATACCTACCTACTTGTAGGAGTAAATTAATCGAGGCAAGAATAGATTCATCTCTAACTGTCGATCCATCTTCATTCTTCTTCCACAAATCAGATATCATGAGAACTCTACTGTATACCAGAAATAGCTTTCGTGATGTATGTTGGATGTGATGTGATGTGATGTGATCTGAGGAGTAATCTAGTGGGGTATCATACTGTACTGTGGAGATTCATGATGAAGGAGGTGCAAACAAAACGCGAGTTATAACCGAATATCATATTCCGTCGCACAATACCATGAATAGCATCGCAGCATAGAACTACGATAGGTATAATTACGCATACATTTCTCTTGCAATCTAATCGGAACGATTATCAACATCTATGGATAAATCTACACAAACATATATCTGCCTAGTACTTCGTACAGACAGCACATTCATGAACTTATCAACCCATCATCTAGAACCATCAAAACCGAAGTTCTAAAATTGGGGGCTAATCAAACCTTGAGGTTAATAATATACCCCAGCACCTCCACCCAAATCTTTTAGGAAATCTTACGAGTGCACACCTATCAAGGATCCATCGTTTAATGCCCCAAGTATAGGATCGGTACGGTACGGTACGGTAAATACCTTACCATCGTTCCTTCCTCAGGTACGGCACGGTACTTCTCGTATTGCGCTCCGTGTGGTATAGATTCGGTACCTGGTACTTCCTTCCCCCTGTCTATTTAAAATCTCACTTGTGTAGTCATTCCTAATTCCTAATTTCTAAATTGCAACTACTTTTCTTATATAAAAAATACGATGTGCAGCGCAATGCCTTGCCAAAGAAGGCTCACAGGAAAATACGAAGGTCCTGAGGTTATACCCTGTTTAGGATAAGCATTTTTTAAATTCTATTCCATCCATCTCTCTCACGTATTTCACTATTTCTCACGTACAAACCATAAAATATATATATATATATATAGACCCCAAACTTGAGGCTCATTCGCTATCGTACAGAAAGACATGAGAGAGAAACAAACCCTGTCGCCACGCGTACTCCAGGCACGAAAAGCATGGGTGAGCACAAAAAACACATGTAAGAGATCGCAACACAGACTTGGATGGGATAGGGGGGAACACGTTTTTTTTTTCATGGGGTTTCGTGGTCGGAGTATGTACTGCGATGTGATGTGATGTGATGTAGAGTGGTGGGAGATGCAGTGGGATATGATAGGGCTGTGTTTTGTGTTTGGGAGTGATGAGATGATTTTTACTTCCATGGGTTCGGATGTAGAGTAGAGTGATGAATGGTATGGATGATGTGGGGGTTGATAAGCAGAGAGAATTGTTGCGGTGAAAGTGTTTGGTGTTTAGTTCTTACTTTGACGATGGATTGTATAGATCGCCCACTAGGGAATGGGGAGTTTGAAGAGTAATGGTAATGGAAGTTAAGAGTCATACCGGATGAAAATGTTCGGGTAATGTAACCTAAAGATTATGTTATGGCATCACTCCTCAGTATACAGATTGAGAAATGCATGTTTGAATAGAGATCTGACCGGTGAAGAATGATATGATAGAAAGACCATTTATTAGTCTGGAGATATTTGAGTATTTGGAATAATGAAGATTGTAATTTGGAATCGAATGGAAATTTAAATTTTAGGATTTCTAAGCCTTCTTCCTAAGTATGGAAAGTGGTCGTGATCGATGGTAAGCAAATCCATTTCCATTTGTTTCCATACCAAACATCTAGAATCTCTCTGGAGCTAGAGCTTATAGAAGATTGGAAGGAAGTAATTAGAATTATCATGACTGCTTTGTCAAAGCACTTTTAAACACTGGACTTTCAATAACCTTTGACCAGTCATGTAACATTCTTGTATTAATGACGCTGAGATGAACTTTTTCCCCAGCTCGATTAATCATCTCCGCTTCATATTTTGAAATGGCAGAACTTTGATGGACATCTGTCTTAAGTAATTCAACAAGATTGCCAGCATCAAGTCATAGAATGGTTGAGACCTTGACCTCGTTCTTCGAAGAAGTCAGTATACATCTTCAAACGGACGATCAGAACTCACGATAACTCATTGGATGAGCAGAATCACCAGCCAACGTCACTCTTCCATTTCTATTATACCATCGATGACTTTCTTCCCTTGGGTCCCACACAGCAAGACCAAAATACCAAACTGGTTGATCTTCGGGTAACCATTCAAATGCACTTTTCCAAGGTTCCGCAAACCCCTTTCCCATTTCCTTAACTTGTTTTAGTCTTGCTGCATTATCAAATACTTTTGCTTCTTCATCTTGCGTTGCTATACTCGAATTCCATGAAATATAGAAGAAAAATGTCCAACTTTCTGGCTCTTCCGGATCCAGCGCATCTTGTAAACCAAAGAATGCAAAGAGGTTATCAGGATGTGGTGAAGCCAGGAATAGAGGATGAAATGAACGTAGAAAAAGAGCTTGTTCTCGAGTATATCTTGCTCGCACAAAAGTAGCCGCATATGGAAGTCGTGTATTCAACGAATGTTCAGGTCCAAGAAGTAGTCTCCTAACAGTTGACTTCGCACCATCTGCGCCTATCACCAATCTTCTTTTTATATATTGAACATCCTCGAAAACACATGTTACACTTTTTCCATCATGTTCATATATGATATTCTTCAATCGTTTATTCCATCTGATATCGAGGTCCTGGGCCAACAGCGCGCGAAGTTTGGATCGTCGGAGCCGGTGAAAGTATGGAATCTCTGGGGCAGACATGAGTTCTCCTGTTGAGCCATTGACAAACGACAGAATATCGAGGGGTTTCGTAGGCGTGTGTGGATCGACTTGACAAAATTGTAATTTGGGGAGAGCAGATTCGGGTACTAGGGATTTCAAAATTTTCATTCCCCAATGAATTCCCATATTCCAGTCCCGTTGTCCAGGAATTGAAAGATTGACATTTTTTTTTAAACACAATTGTTTGTATTCCTGCCTAATGTCGTAGTGAGCATTTGCGTATTGCTGGATCGTAGTTTTACCAACTTTGTTGAGGCCCTGTGCTATGGCTAGGCCTGTACACCCTGTGAGACATCATGAATAGTGAGTAAAGTATTCAATACGCAGTGACCATTTTCAGGGCAAGTATGTACCTGCTCCAATTATAATTACCAGGTTAGATGAATCTAGTGGAAAATCTTCAATATTTTACCCCATAACTTCACTAAAATAATGATTGATGGATGCGACGAAGAAATATAAGAAGAATTGAACGTTTAATGGCCAGTCAAGGCTCGGAGATAGAATTGTCGTGATGATTGTGGAGGAAAACCGCCTACCTGGAACTATCCCATCTACGTTCACTACCTACCTACCTACCTCGGAACCTTATAAAGCAGCAGTACCGGGTATTGCATGAATCGAATATGAATCTAAATTATGATTAGATTTGATCAAGTAAAACGATATGTCTCGTATTACGTTCGTTAGGTGAAATCTTCAAGACACGGGGAAGCGGCCCCGGAGGCGAGTTTTCCCCAATTGTTGTTTTAAAGAGATACATCCGGCCCAGTACCGTATGCGGATCTAAATCGCATTCTGACTTGCAGATTTGAAAGAAATTAATCGCAGGATGAACCCGGAATCATCTAAAATATCATTTCCTTCAACTTCTCTCTCGCCTCTCCTCTCAGAAACAGCTTCGGCGCACGATTCGGCATTGAAATCATCGCTTTCGGAGTCGCACCAGGATGAATCAGATACCGATGCCGCGCCGAATACTCAAAGTATCGAGAATGACCACAGACAAGAAGAAGAGGTCTTTGACGATTATGATTCCGCGTTTGGCGGTTCCTTGATAGGTTGTGATACCAAAACTTTGGCTACTTACATTACAGACTACCGCTACGAAAATGGTAGACGTTATCATGCTTACCAGGATGGAGAGTACTGGGTACGTGTGATTGTTGTTTGAGAATAGGATGGATACTGAAGTCTCGATAGGGCCCGAACGACGAACCTTCGAGTGATTCACAAGATCTTGCGCACCATATGTACTTGATGACGTTAGATGGTAAACTTCATTTAGCTCCATTGCAAGATCCACAAAATATTTTGGAGTGAGTATATTAGACTGATTAGTTTCGCTACTCCCTTTTTTTTCGATTTTCGATTCTTCGACATTTTACTCTATGTGTCGTGGAAATTTCTCAATCATACACACCTTCCGATTCTGGGCTTGCACTAATTCTTGCTAAAACAGTGTAGGAACTGGGAGGGATCTGGGCAATGTAAGTCTGACTCTGTGAAATAACCATGCCAGTTCGACCTGACTTTGTTCAGAGAAATGGCTGAAGCATATCCATCCGCATCTGTCATCGGCACCGAAATCTCGCCCATTCAACCCTTATTCGTCCCAGCCAACTGCGCCTTCGAAGTTGAAGACCTAAATCTCGAATAGACCTATCCTAAAGGCCACTTCGACTTCATCCATATACGAGAATTATTTGGGTGTGTAATCGATTGGGACGTCTTCTTCTTAGAAACACTTTCATGCCTGAAGCCTGGTGGTTATGTTGAGATCTTAGAGCATAGCGTGTGTCCTGTCTCCGATGACGATACTGTAAATGAGAAAAGCTTCTTCACGGAATGGGGGAAAACAGTGATTGGCCTAGAGCAAAAGTTCGGGGAAAGCTCCACGATTTGGAACGAGAGTATAGCTAGGATAGAAGCCGCGGGATCTGCAGATGTAGTGGAAGTAAGGTACAAGTGGCCTATGAATCCATGGCCAAGTCCTGAACATAGGACACATGGTAATGATGGAGATAAGAGATGGGAAGTTTTGAAGGAATCGGGCCGGTGGAATCAGTATAGAGTTCATGAAGGAATTGAAGGATACATGATTAGATTACTGACTGGTGTTAATGGTGTATGTCTACCTTTGCCGCTCTTCCATTTTGAAATTCTCTTTTACTGATGTGATATAGTGGACTTATGAAGCCACCCAGTTGTTCCTTGCTGAGATGAGGAAGGAGCTAAAGGACGAGAATATCCACGCTATCTTGATGTGTAAGTTTTCTTTCTTTTGCAAAATCCCAAGTCTGACGATAGTAGTACCGTTGTGTATGGTCGTAGACCAGGAGGTGAATCGTGATCGCCCAATGCCACTCTTTCTATGTCATAGCCAAAAACCGTCGAAATCATACACAATGCAGTATGGTGCTAAGACTTTCCACATGTGTCGAGGATATCCTAAACATAACGCAGTTTATGTTCAATGAAACTTGCAGTTTATGGATGGCAAGCATATCTCTTTTTAGCGCATGTCACTTGATCATGGGATATACCCTAATATTTTCCAACCAACTTGGTCAAAAACACAAAAGCAATTGGATGAGCCTTTCATGTACATAATAGATTTCTCAATATTCATCCAAATTCGCAAGTTTTACGACTCCCATCAATGTGACCATGCAAAGACCAACCAGAGAGTGCTCACCGCGACTAGCATGTGATACTTGCGAAATCAACGATTGGTGGCTATTAATCCCTCCCTTACTCTGCAACCTGACACGGATCATATCAGTCCCCAATCAATTGATTGGAAAGGAAAATATACGGGCCGCACAGGCTTTTTCGGGAAAGGGTAACCAAATAGGAAATTTGCGAAGAGAATAAGATGTGCAACAAAACCTTTGAGAGGAGAAGGATTGGTGATGGTGGAAAGTCGGGATCGCGATAATAAGTGGGTGTACAAATTTGAATGGATTGACTTTAAGCTGTGCGAGAATTCCGTCTTTATGTCAAATGAGAGAGAAGGTTACAATCATAAGTTGTAATTTTCGAGTTGTGATTTTTTGGTTAAAAGGTCACGTGGAGGTGTGTTTTTATCACTTGCTCGGGAATCACCACGTGAGTGCTCTTTGGTGTATGTATCATATGCATAGGTACTAATAATCAATTCAATGGCTCAGTTGTGAATATGCCCACACTTCTATCTCAAACAACCAGAACTCTTTTGAGGAAACAACACTGCTTCGTGTTTCACTCTTCATTTTGGGGGTACAATGAGGCTGAAAGGCGGCGATGAGAACCTTCACTGTCGATGTCTTCAGCACGCCACCCCTTGGGGAGTAAGCAAAAGCAAAAGGCAAACGAGGAACCTGTGATTAGAAAGCTTTGGAAAAAAAACCGCGTCACGAAAATGACTTACATCAACTCATTCAATGCTCTCATGGATGGTGTTCTGATAATATGAGTTTGTGGAAAGACTTGTCATGAAACACAAAAGAATATCAAGCTTCAAAGGATCTACATAATTCTTCGGGGTTTTGATGTAGTATTTCGAGCTGGGGGAGAATATTTCGGGAAAAGGGAAGTCACGGATATATATCTTCATTCCATTCACGGTCCATTGGCTGCGACAGCCGCATTGGCTGCATTATCGGCATGCACGGATTCCTAGGACCGGGGATCTGCCTTCTGGCTATGTACCTCTATTACAGCAGCACGAAGCACCCGAGATCTTCTAGTCTCCGCCATGTAACAGTCACCGCCGCCTTCATGAAAATCAGGCATCATTATGATAAGCAATTAAGTCACAAATTATCCTAAAATCAAAATTATTGGATATCGGAAGAAGCGATCAATATTACGATCGGATTCGACAACAAGAGTCCAATGATAGAACCAGAAGTTTGGTCCTGAAAAGCTGGCCGGCAAGTTCCTGTTTCATATAGTTGCAGTAGGATAGAAAGTAAAGGTATTACCAACCGCCACCGTGGAACTATTCTTGAACTCTGTGCAAGGACGAACCCGCCAGCAAGCTACGGGTTCTTCTGCTGCTAATTTGAGCCATTATTGGATTTTCTGGATAATTTCTCGAAACTTTGAAGCACAGGAAAAGACACAATGTACAATGAAATCGATCTTGTGGCATATTAGCCACCATCTTCGCACAAAGTTTCATCCGAGTATTTATGGTATATATGGTTTCTCCGCAGGAACATGTGATAGGATAGGAATTGTTATCAATGCGCCATTGTACCACAAATTTCTCTTGCGAAAGTTGCTCGGAATCTTTGGTATGGAGGTACAATACGTCTGTCCCCTGTGGTTTAGCTTGTGCTACTGGTGGTATTGCAGATACTGCATGCATTTTTGACAAATGCATGAATAGGCGAAATATAGCAGCTCTTGGGATATTTTGACATGTTGAGATGTTGATGGGGCTCGGAATCTGCCAAGAGATGTCTCTCGAGATAGCTCAGAAGTGTTATATTCAGCCATTGTTACCTAAGAGTGTTATTCCGCGGATCGAAATCACCACAAAAAGAAAATTCAGGGTAAGTCTACTCAACGATAGCAGGTGAGCCCTGCTCGAAGCTTAGAGGGATTCATACGGATAGGCAATGCCCCATCTCGGCGCGATCTTGTTTTTTGGTTTCACTTTCTCTTCCTCTTCCCACAGGACTGGTATGGACGACACGACACAATCATTCTATCTTTGTCTCTTATCTCCTTCTAATCGTTTTTATACTAAGCCGTGCAATTTGTCTCCTCTGATTGCGAGCGATAATGCCGTCTTTCGCTGATCAACCAGAGGAAGTCAAGACTCGAGAGAGGAAAAGAGTGAGAAATCTTCTCAGGTAAATAAGTCAACAATTCATTGATTGGGACAAATTAACCGTTAGTTCTATATTAGATATTATACACCAGAGAAATGGAAACTTACGCGGGAGAGTGAAGACGACGATTTTGAAAGAAATGGGCGCGGGCTGCCAGAAACAACATGTGAAGCTGAAGAACAACCACATATAGAAGAAGATCCCAAAAAAGCCGAGAAGGGGGGACCCGATCCTTCGAAACGACTTCGTCATGATCCTACATTGACAGCATTTGCGCAGCTCGGCGCATATCGATTGAATACTGAAAGGTCTTTCATATCTCTGATGGATTCGCACAACCAATACATCATTGCAGAAGCAACAAGGAGTGTTTCCCTACACACTAGAGACCTCACAAAACCTGGTGACGAAATATTTCTTGGGGCTCGCATCCTCGATATGCATTGGGGGATATGCCCAAATACTATTCAAATTTTCACAGCTAAAGACGACACGGGAAATGTGAAAACTAACCTTGTTACCGCGAATCAGACTCGTTATGTAATGAACGATCTTGCAGCCATCGAAAAGTACAAAACGCGCCCTTATATTGCCGAATGGCCATATATGAGATATTATGCCGAGGTTCCTATCTACAGTAAGTTTTCTACTTTTCATTTATTGAACATAATCATTCCTCTCCATTATATTGGGCATTTCAAAATGAGCTTCTACAAGTCCCAGTTTCAATGTCAGTTTTTGAACATTCCAAATCAAGTCACACGTGCCATACTTCTTGATCTAAGGCACAAATTGCATTTCTTTCTCTAGACACTCCATCAGATCGACATCTTTTAAGTGTTTAGAATCCGAGGGATACCCCTTTATCTTAAAAGCGATTCTGACTTTATCACTATTAGGTCCGGAAAATATTGTGATTGGAACCTATTGCGTGGTCGACAATAAACCACGATATGAAGGGTTGGATGATGATGGACTTGAGATATTAAATGAAATCGCAAAAGCAATTATGAGACATCTTGTACTTATCGAGAAACAAGACCATTTGGAACGGGGTGAGAAGATGGTAAAAGGCTTGGGACTATTTGTGGCCGGCAAGTCCAACCTGGGCGAAGGTTTGGAAAATCATTCTCCAAACGAAACAAATCCTCAAAATGAGTCCAATTCTCGTGCAGTCGATACGACCGGAACAGCCTCCATATCTCGGAAACAAACGGATATATGCCAAACACAGATAAATTCTGCTAGCACACCAAATCAGACCAAAGGATCATCTTGCTTTTCCGGGTTCGACAAACCTACAATGATGGAGAAAAATAGGCCGAGTATGAGTAGAAGCTCTTCAGCAGAATCTGCTCGACAAGCATCTTTTGCTAGCACAAGACTCAAACAGTTGTTCTCCCGAGCAAGTCAACTCATACTTGAGGCCATGAGTCTTGATGGAGTTGTCTTTGTTGATGCATGTTTCAGAGATTCGGCAAGTAAAATTGCATCCAAAAATAAGTTTCTTCCCGGTGTTTGTCTCAATGGTTCTCAAGACGGGGCTCAGAATGGAAATGGAATCAAAGCACCACTCTTCCTGATTGATATGAAGTCTGAAGGAAAACGAGCAGTCAAGCCTCTAACAAGTGATTTGTTAGGATGCAAAGTCAGACGCCATCAGAATTCCTCTCAACTAGATGACCTTACAGACATTACACTCTTACAGGCGACGGTGAAAGGGCTGATGACATGCTATACTCAAGGTCGGATGTTTGTTTGCCATGAAGATGGTTCTTTGGATCTTGATTTGGAGCCCGAGCCACTCGAAGTTTGCGAAAATGGAAATATGGAGCCCGATAGAACAGTTGTCGCAGCTTGGGTTGCCGAGCTGATGAACATTTGTCCGGGAGCACGGACTATCGTTTTCTTCCCTCTGAGAGATCCACAGCGAGAGTAAGTATTCGAAATATGCCACCAAATTTTGGTGGTGCTCATATTGTCTTGATGTTGAGAGACATGAAGTCCTGCCTACGAGTCTCATCAAAATTTAAAATAGCCCCCTCCTTTTTCTCGCTAATTATCTTCAACTATAAAGTCCGTGGCTAATCATACACATAGTCAATGGTTTGCTGGAAGCTTTGCTTGGACAACGAAAAAGCTTAGAATCGTGACTCCAGAAGATCTCACATATCTTACAGCTTTCGGGAACTGTATCATGGCTGAAAAGTCTCGTCTGGATTCCGAGCTAGCAGATCGTGCCAAATCAGATTTCATCTCTGTAATATCTCACGAATTGCGTTCTCCACTCCATGGGGTCCTAGCCAGTGCAGAAGCTCTTCGGGATACATCGACTGGAGATGAGCAAGATGATATGATTCGTTCTATAACGATATGTGGCGAGGTTTTGCTAGACACTATGGATCACATGTAAGAAGAGGTTCAATACACGAAGTAAAATATTTCTGACTCAAATAACAGCCTAGATTATGCGAAAATTGCAAATAAAGGGGAGACCAAGGACATGAAGGATCTTCCTGTACAATCCAACGGCCCAAATACGGATTTTGACCTTAGTAACCTCATTGAGACTGTCGTTGAGGGGGTTTCCGCGGCACAAAGCTTTAGACAATTAACCTTCGAGGGTCCGCTTTCCATTGATACTAATGGCCTAGATATGAATGTCGATGAGAATGGTCTGTCAGATAGTGTTGTGATTGTTTTGGAAATCGATTGGCAAATTTCGTGGGCATTCAATTCTCAAATAAGTAGCTGGAGAAGGATTTTCATCAACCTTTTCCAGAATGCATTAAAGTACACTGAATTTGGGTACGTCCATGTTCGTTTGACAGCACATCAATCTATTGATGGCCCAGTGGCGAAGTTATCTATCATAGACTCTGGGAAAGGAATATCGAATGATTATTTGAAATACGAACTATGGACTCCTTTTGTACAAGAAGATCCTATGAGTATTGGTACAGGACTAGGTCTCAGCATCGTTGGTAAATTAGTCCAGGAACTCGACGGGACAATTGATATATTAAGCACAGTTGGTGCAGGTACAGCCGTTCAAGTGGAGATTCCTGTTAAGAATTCAATACCATCTGATGAAGACGAAGAGACAGAAAGTAACAAATTAATTCGGAAGACAAAAGAACGCTGTCGCGGGCTTTCGATGTGTCTTCTAGGGCTTGATAACTATCCCGACCCTTGCGAGATTCCGACAGATGCGCGCTCTGCAAAGGAAAGGAAGATGACTGCGATCAAGTCTGCATTGATAAACTATGCTGGTGATTGGTTTGGAATGGTTATACGGAAAGCTTGCTCTGGCTTTTCTACTGATGGTGTTATTTTTGTTTGCCTGAAATCACAACTTCAATTCGCGGACCGCACTAGACACAAGCCTTTGATTGTGTTCGAGGATAATATGAGAGCAGCAAATAAAGAAGACGGTGTTTTTTATTTGACACAACCGTAAGTGGAATACCAGCCCTTGCAAGATGGTCTCCATTTAGAAGTCTAGTGGACAGGCATGGATCTTCTCCCTACCATGTCATGAATGTCACTTGAAAAACGATAGTTCTAATTCCTTCATAGTGCCGGCCCTTTCAAACTAGCAAGAATCTTAGGGCAATGTATCGACTACCTGCACTCTGCAGGCTCCATACCAAACATCATTGAGCGATCCAGCATGTCATCTAGAGTACCATCCAGCACAAGCTCACCTTCGATGCTCACACCATCTACCAACGGATATCCCGATTCTAAGACTATTAAAGTCTGCCGAAAATATGTTGATAATGAGGAACGACCGAATTTAGATTCACGTCAAAACTCGAGCGAATCTACCGAGTCGGCGAGACCCAAATTCGATGCACGTAAACATTCAAGTGAATCTACCGACTCGGCGGTGGATATGAGAACAAGTGAAGAGCCTATCGCGACTTATCATTCGTTTCCTTTTCCAGCGGCGTTGCCGCCGCGGCCGAGGAAAGAAAGCGAGGTGCATATGCTGGATAATATAGAAGAGAAGTCGAATGAAGAGCCCATGGTACTCGACAAGAGTTTTTCTTCTAAAGCAGCCGCGAGTTCAGATAGGGTTACGGTTTTAAAGAAGCCACTATCTGTTATTCAGGAGCCCATAGTACCTGATAAAAATGTTGTTCTGAAAGCCTCCCCCGTTTTGGAGACGCTTGCCGCTGATGAGAAGACCACTGTTGTTCTTGAGAAATCTTCGACTGTCGAAAAGCCTGTAGTCATTGGGAAAGCTGCAATCATTGAACAGGATTTTATCAGCGAAAAGGCTCCAGCCATTGATAAGCCTGCAATCATCCAAAATGCTATAATCAGCGAAAAGCCTATCGTCCCCGAGAAACCTGCAGTCCTGCAGATTGTTAAGGTAGAACCAACACTAGAACCTCCAATCACACCCGCTATGGAGAAGTCTGCACGCACAGTTGTTCTTCTAGTCGAGGACAACGTAATCAATCTGAAAGTAAGTCTGATACTACCTGGTATACGGAAACATTCTAATGCACTACCAGGTGCTTGTCCACAGCATGAAGAAATTGAAGGAGGACTATGATACTGCATCAAATGGTTTACAAGCATTTGAGAAATACAAAAAAGCGCCCGGGACCTTCAAAATAATATTTATGGGTAATTGCTCCTCTTTTCCTTCCCTCATCCCTCTCTCTCCTCCAACAATCCATCCACCTCAAACCTATTCCCTCATAATACACATGACTAACTCCCAGCCCTACCGTATAGACATCTCCATGCCCATAATGGACGGCCTAACCTCCACACGCCACATCCGCGAATACGAAAGCACACATGGATTAAACAGAGTGAGAATCGTAGCATTAACGTGTTTTGGAACGGAAGAACATAGGAGGGATGCGGCGATGAGTGGGGTGGATTTGTTTTTGACTAAACCTATCAATTTGAAATCGCTGAAGCCGGTTGTGGATTTAGATCCGGAGGGTGTGAGGGGTGGGGTGATGGGGGAGAGTATTTAGGTTGGGAGGGTGGAGGCGGGGGGTGATGGATTGCGGTGATGGATTGGGGTGAAGGGGTGATAGATGAGAGTTGAGTGAAGGAGGTAAGGGAATGGGGGATGGGGGATGGGGGATGAAGGGAGAGAGGAGTATGAGGAGAGATGGGAGTGAATGCGACGAATACATAGAGGAGTTTAATATTTTTGTTTTCAATCTTACTCGTGCAATGATTAGGTTCAATTAAATTATTTGGTGTTTAATGTATTCCATCCAGATCGGCTTTCTCAATACGGCGAGTGTTGATTAATAGTTCAATATTGGTTGTTCAAGTTCCGTTAACTCTAATACACAAGTCCGATCC
This sequence comes from Sclerotinia nivalis, assembly GCA_029531795.1. Lineage (NCBI taxonomy): Eukaryota > Fungi > Ascomycota > Leotiomycetes > Helotiales > Sclerotiniaceae > Sclerotinia > Sclerotinia nivalis. The sequence continues at coordinate 2,864,862 of JAPEIS010000003.1, forward strand.
GTAGACATGTGGCAATAACGTCTGGATGTCATTGCTGGCTGGTATTATGGAGTATATCTACTGAGTAGACAATTAGTAGTAAGAGTTTAATAAGTATTTCTAGTTGTCTTTATATAATGATATAACGTTATCTTATGTGATAATACCTAGTTTTATTGTATGTTTCGTGTGAGTTTCAGGCAATTCTACTCGGTAGGCGGGAGGAAAAAAGCTCAAGAGCTCACCGGGGATTCTGGGCGCGACCGAAATACTGCTTTCGGGGCGGTGTTAATAAAGCTCCCTGGTCATTCATAGATTAATCTCGATCCTGTATTATACCGCTCAAAAACAAGATAAATCGTGTGTATCAGATCAAAAAGAACATTAAGAACGTCGATTTTCATGTGAATGTTGCCTAAATCACGAGTTGGTTTCATGGTGAAAGTCGCCTGCCGCGCAACAATAATGTTAACGGTGAATCAGAAAGAGAAAGAGATAACCGCGTCATACCACCATATCAAAGCCACAACCAGGACGATACAAAGTTAACAAATAATGCTTCAAATACAATCACCATCAATTTGATATTTTATAATAGTTGAGATCATCCAAAACACATCTGTGTTCCAGACTGAAGCGATATTTATAAAATCCCATTATCGTGGCAATGACGTCGTCCTCTGGTCCCGCAAGACCGATATCACCATCGAATAGCTTCTATGCTTTGAGCGACGACGAGGAAGGTGAATATAATACCGTCACACATGTAGAATCAGGTAGAGGGGTCAAATTATTGTTCTCCAAGAGCAAGGTAAATATTCCCAACAACTTAATGTTTCGAGCAAGTGCGGGGTCGTTCAAGCTTGTTGCTGACGACCACAACTACAGGTTTATATCCATCCTACACCATCTGCGAAAGATAATATACCAGGTTACATAGCTTTATTACAACAAAAGCCACCTCCAGATTCTCGTCCTACTTCGTCTTCTTCTAAAGATGCAAAATCGAGAACCGCCGCGTCCTTACTTCTTGCATGGCTTCCCGAATCATCTCTCGGGGATGCCCTGAATACATATGTGAAAGTAGACCTTTCAGAAGGTGATTCTCCACCAAGACAATCATATCTCGTACCACCTCCTCCAACCACCACTACCCATTCTGGCTCCATCGGACATTACGCCTTCGCTATACCCGTCTCGCAGATTTACAGTCTTCTCGTACGCCCACCGAGTTTAGGATGGTGGTTCGGAAGTGTCGTTATAAATTCTCGAGCAGGAGATTCTTTTCCTGCGCTATTTTTTCACGACTCGGAATGTCAGTCTACCATTTTACAAAAGAAGAAGAGGACGAGGGAATCGTTTGATCCATTTGGGGCAAATGGGGAGATGTTCTGGGGTGGCGATGAAGTATTAAGGTGGCTGAGACGATATGTGGAAATTGAGAGAAGTGGTGCAGAACCGAATATTTACTTGGTGGAACCGTCGGCTGAAGATAAGGAAGCGTTTGGAGACAAACCAGTTACATCTGCCCCGGTGAGGAGACCAACGAGTAGTGGCGCTAGAGTTGGTGGTGCTGCTGGTGCAGGTTCGAGTACATACAGAAGTGCGCAGAGGGACGCAAGGATGGATCCAGTTACAAAGTTTGTCAAGGAAGCGGGGTGGAATCTTATGGAGAAGTTTAGTAAGGTTACGACATTTACGAGGAGAACTGCCGATTCGATCGTCGAGAACCCGAAAGTACCTCCACAGGTTAGGAGATTCATGAAGAATCCGGAAGTTCAAACAATACAAGAGGAGTTTGATAGTGCGAGAATATACTTGGCGCGATGGGCTATGGGTATTGCAGAACAGAGTGAGAGAGATAGAAATCAAAGGATATGGACGGCCAGGGATGTTTTAGAAATGGAAGAAACAGATGTCGGCGAGTTTGAGTTATTGGAAACTGAAATGGGTTCTTTAACTATGAGGGAACAGAGAAAAACAGTAACATTGAGGGAATGGAACAAGTTTTTTGATCAGAGGTCCGGCAGATTATCAGTCACAGTCGATGAGGTCAAAGAAAGGATATTCCACGGCGGACTCGATCCAGATGATGGAGTTAGAAAGGAGGCCTGGTTATTCTTACTTGGCGTTTACGAATGGGATTCTTCAGCAGACGAAAGAAAAGCCGTGATAGCAGCCCTACGGGATGAATATGTCAAATTAAAGGGTGCGTGGTGGGATCGTTTAATTGATCTTGGAGGTGAAGGGGAAGAAGGGGAATGGTGGCGAGAACAAAAGAACCGAATAGGTAATAAATCCCAGTATTCTGTTATCTTCAAGATTTCAACAGGCTGACATATCCCATTTCTTGGGGTTCGTGCAATAGAGAAAGACGTTCACAGGACGGATCGTAATATTCCAATATATGCGGGAGAAGATACACCACATCCAGATCCAAACTCACCATTTGCTGATGTGGGTACAAATGTTCACCTGGAGCAAATGAAAGATATGCTTCTCACCTATAATGAATATAATCGCGACCTTGGATATGTACAAGGAATGTCAGACCTTCTCGCTCCAATATATGCTGTCATGCAAGACGATGCCATCGCTTTCTGGGGTTTTCAACACTTCATGGAACGCATGGAACGTAACTTTCTTCGCGATCAATCTGGCATGCGTTCTCAACTTCTTACACTCGATCACCTTGTTCAACTTATGGACCCTAAACTTTATCTTCATCTTCAAAGTGCAGATAGTACCAATTTCTTTTTCTTCTTCCGCATGTTACTCGTTTGGTACAAACGTGAATTTGCATGGTTAGATGTTTTACATCTTTGGGAAGTATTATGGACGGATTATTTGAGCTCAGGGTTCCATCTTTTTATTGCTTTGGCAATTCTAGAAAAACATAGGGATGTTATTATGACGCACTTGCAACATTTCGATGAAGTATTAAAATATGGTATGTTTTCTTCATATTTGCTAATTGAGTTCGAAGACGAGAGTAACTAATGAAACACAGTCAATGAACTATCAAATCAAATAGATTTGGAATCTACGCTTGTTCGTGCCGAGGCATTATTTCGTCGCTTCCAAAGAACAGTTGAGGCCATTGATAGGAAATCGAGTTTTCCAAAACCATCAATTAGACACCGTGGTACACAAAGTACATCGCAAGCCTCGGAACCCTCTAATTCTACCGGTGCAACTAGTAGTGCGGATACAGGAAGTGGGCAAATTGAAGGCGCAAGAAAAGACAAGGGGAAAAAACCAACGAACGGAGAATTGGAGGATATGCCTGAGAGACCGAAGGTTATCAGTAAGGAGTTGAGGGATTTGTTAAGTAGAAAGGTGGTTGTGTTCCCGAGAAAGTTGGTTAGGAGAGAAGGAGAGGGGTTGGCTAAGGTACAGAAATAATGATGAAGTTAAAGTTATGGGAATATGGCAATGGAAATATGGAAATATGGAAATATGGAATAGGCGTTTGGGTCATCAGCGGCACGTACAATGATTCATTTGGCTCGCAATATTTTGGTAGGAGGATTGAAAATATATTAGGGCTAGGCGGTACTGTCTGTCATATTTGATTGAACGAAGAGGCTTCATAATATCTCGACTATATTAGGGTTACATGCGTATGATATCATTACAATTTCTTGCAAGATATTCAAGTATCACAATTTCTCACATTTTGGTAATCTTACGTGTATGAATATTTCTCACTTCTTGCATCAATCTTAATTTTTTTTCATCCAAATTCGATCGATAAATCGTCACTGATATAAGTATATCAACCAACGTAATAAATAAATTTCAACGCACTTTCTTCATTTTCATTCAATTTCATTTTGTACTGGCTACCTAGGGATCGTTACATAACTCTTTTTTCCTTGAAGAGAGAGGGTTGAGGAGATATTACTAATTTTCTGCATTTTCTGGGGTATTGTATCCATATCCTTTTGTTGAGATCCTGTTGTGGTTGTTGTTAGTATTTTTCTTATCTTTAAAATTTGATTTTTGGGGTTTGATAATCGTGATTTGGTATTCGTGATTTATGGGGAGTGATGGAGTTATGGGTTAGAACACATACAGGAAATTAAATAAATACCCTAGAGTACTTATTTTCCGCTCTTTCTCTTTCGCCTTCTCCTTCTCCTGTGTACTATCGATGATTTCTGGGGTTTTGTGTTCTTGTTCTTGTTCTTGTTTTTGTTTTTGTTTTTGTTTTTCTTCCTGTTGAGGGGTGACCTCTTGGTGTGAGGTTGACGGTGGGGAGGAAATAGGAGGTGAGGAATGTGGTGGAGATGGAGATGAGGGGGAGTAATAGATGTCCGGTGGGATTATTACCCAGTCGTTTAGGTCTTTGTCGGGATGTTGATGAGAATGCGAGGGGGGATGAGAGGTGGGGTGAGAGGTGGGATGGGTGTGGAATTCTGAGGAGGAGAAATTCCGGATAAGTGGGATGGGGTTGGGGATTGGTGGACGATTTTGTGTTCGAGAGGGGGTGGGAGTGGGAGGAGAGGGTTTGGAGGGTTTGGATGGTTGAGAGGGTTGAGAGGGTTGAGAGGGTCGACAGTGAGAGATTGAGTGGAATAATTGAGGTTGAGGGGTCGATGAACTGGAATTAGGATTAGAATTTGAATTGGACATCGAGGAGGAATTTAGAGAGGGAGAAATTGAAATCGATGGAGATTTTGATCGAGGGGTATTAGAATCCGATTGTAGGGAATCGAAAAAAAGAGCTTGAGTAAATGGTGGGGTTATATCTTCATCATCTTTTTCCTTTTCTTTATCTTGTTTTTGTCCTCCCTTCTCCATTCCTTCCTGTTTCTCCCACCCCGATATACATTCCGACTTCTTTATCCCAATACTAATACTCATCCTATTACACGCACCAGAATGCAAATTTCCTTCCGCGGTCCTCGTACCCGGGGAAGTAATATGGGTTTGAGCCGGTGATGCAAAGGGTGCAAGGGGTGGTGGACGAGTGGGTGGAGGTGGATAGGGAGGAAATGTATCTGAATTGGGTTGAGATGCGGTTTCGAGATTGGTGGTTAAGGGGGAGGAGGGGGAGGGCGGAGGGATGAATATCCAGGTTTGGGGGCGCGGACGGTTGATTATTAGGGTGGGGTCTGGGGCGGTGGTTGATGTGGATGTGGATGCGGGTTTGGTGGACATTTTGAGGAGGGGGGTGGGATGTTTGAGAGTGGAGTGGATCGGGTGCGGTGAGATTGAGGGTTGCTGATTCGATGTTGCTGCGATGTGCACTTTCTTTGAGTTGTTGAGCTTGCTTATGGAATCTCGTATTAATTCTCGATTTTGGATTTTGGATTTTCAATTCAAGATTCAAGATTCAAGATTCAAAACAAATTCCAAAATATCGAAGAATAATTAAACCAAAGATTAAGTCTCAACATTAACCAAAAAGCTCACTTCTCATATATTCCCTCCTCTTTTCTCTTTCCTCTTTCGCCTTTCCGTATCGAGCTAATTTTCTTTGTCTAGTCCTGATTCGTGGATTTTGTTGGTTTGGTTTTCTTTGTTTGCTTGTGGTTGTGGTTTGATTTGGGATTGGGGGGGGGTTAGGGGAGTTTATGAGGATTTGAAGGGGTTCTTTGTTGGGGGTTTGGTGGGTGGATTGGGATGGGATTGATATGGGATTGATGGTTACGGGGTGGTTGGCTGATGTGATGTGATGGGAGCAAGATGAGGATGAGGATACTTTGTGGTTTGGAATTGGAATTCAAGTTTGGTATTATAAAAAAAGACCCAACTATAAAAATAGATATACGTAAAGAAAACAAACCTCGAGATTGAGGTAAGAAATTTTAGAATTTCGGTAGTAAACTTCTTAATAAATATAACAGGGGAAATTGTATGATACCTTAAAGTTATAAGGACCAGATGGTTTTATTGGCATGTGAATTTGGTTGCGGCGAGTGTATTTTGTCGTGATGCAAACGTTGTAGAAATCGGATGTTGTTGATGTTGATGTTGATGTTTTATGGCTTGGCTTATACCGCATTTAGAAAGAACTGGATATTCGAGTATAATCTTTACATTTGAGGTTTTGCGTTTATATATATATATATATATATTTTTGGTTTTATGTCGAAGATAAAGTTTGAATTTGAAGACTTGGAATGTTGGAGATAAGAACTTATGTGAATTCTAAATCGTAATGGTATTCATGCATTGATGCAAATCACTATGAAAGATTCATTACCCTAGTTGTTTAATTCTAGCTGTAACTTTTCGAGAAAATTTACTCACGAAGACATACTGCCTACGCATACTAACTTTAACTTCATTGGTCGCTGGAGATGTATCCCCCCGATTTTATTTCGTAACCGAATATTCAAGGTCACCAGGTTTACTGCGAGGAAATCCTCATTGGACAAGAAGATTATATGTATGTATAATGTTAAATTTGGATTAAACATTTGGAAAGCAGGCGATGTAAACTCAACGGACTAGAACGTTAGATGTTCAGCTCTATCTTAACCATTGAAACCAGATTTCCTCCCCTAACTCAGACTCTGAGATTGGATATCAAGCCCGTAACTCATAAACCCCAACTCCGAGATCTCAAACTCCATGTTTTGTCCTGTACCGAATAATACATATTCAGTATTCTAACCATCAAGCATAGACCCATCCATAAACGTCATTATTTTGCCTTCTTAACACCACCAAGACCAGATTTATCCCCAGGCTCGTGCCCAACACCCTTAGCTTTACAATCCAGCATAGCACCCATCAAAAGCGCCTCAAGCACCGTCTTCATATTTTCCGTGGTGCTCGCTGGGGATTTAAACGGATTATCCTCATCGTTAACCAACCGGGCTTTGTCGAGTTCATCCTGCGTAGCCAATTCCCAGTTTTTCTCCGGCATAACGCCTACGACTCGATGTAGCTTGTTATGAACCAATTGTTTTTCGTAATTGGGAGCTTCGAGGACATCTAATGCATCTAAGATAGCCTCAGGCAACGTGCCTAGAGCAGCTAGCGCGTCATAGACGATGACTTTGCAGTATTTCAAGATTTCTTCACCTTTAGGAAGTTTTTCTGGATTCAATTCACGTGGTCTGGTGTCGAAATAGTGGGTTCTTCGCAATAAGAACCACTGCTGATCGCGACCTTTCATGAAGGGAGCAGGTTTGCCTCCCTCCATCCTACAGGCCCCTTCATAGAACCCTGTGTTTTGAGGGCCCTCAATTCCCTTCAGAGCGATTCCCAAAGTTTGTCCGGTTTGGGCCATATCGTGAAATATGGAAGGCCTTAGATGTGCATCATAGGCTGCGGTCTTAGTATAGACGACTGAAGGAATTTCTTCTCGGTCTAGAAATGAGTGAAAATCTTGCGCAGCTTGCCAGTTAAAATCATTGTTGGCCGCTATCCGATCAGCTTTTAGGATTCTACGGTGTGGAAGTCCCTTTGAATCATGCTCAGGGCAATTTTCGAGGTTGTAGGCGCCTTGAAGGACTACCTTGGCTGTAATTTGCTTGAGAGGGTGTGGTTGTGATGGATCCTTTGGCCGTAACCGTTCTTCAAACTCAGAGATATCTTGCAGAGAAGATATAAGACAGAATGTAAGCTTATAACCCTCCCTCTCAGCTTTATACTTAATTTGCATCAAGGACTCCGATCCTTTGGGTTGAATAGGATAAGGCTTCTTCCCCATAACACTTGGAGGAAACTCATAAATCTGAGGCTTTGCTTCCTTGTCAGTGCCATTGGTCCCTTGACCAACAGATATATCCCGAAGTCCTAGAAGATCAAGAGCTCTCCGTCCGAGGTGTGCTCTTTTATCTGCCGGAAGTAGGTTAGCTACAAAACCTTCTAGTTTAATAGCACCCAGACGATGAAGTTCCTTCAAAACTATCATGGCAGCAAGATCATCATAGTCCTTGCCCAGATCTGTGATGGCAACAACATGTGGAAAGACATAGTTATTTTTGCGTAGGGCAGCGACAGTATCTATAATCTTTTGATAGACAGCCCTTTCTACTTCGTTAAGTCCATCTGGAATGAGCTTAGGACTTTTGAGGCTTGGCATATTGTGTTTGTGAAGAAACACTTTAAGTTTTGATGTAATATGGTTAATATGATGAGTGATATTGTAAGTGTTGTGGGGGTATGAAGTAGAAGGTTGCATTTTTGGAATCAATGAGGGAAGAAACTAAGTACCTCTCAAACACTTTACAATACTAGTCATTGTATAATAATAAAGGTAACAGCTTGGTGGCTCCTGGCGACTCCAATAATTATCAAAGCAGTGATTCACGCACACTGAAGGCTGGAAACTCTGTAATTTAGTGAATGAAGCATTTTATAGCCAAGTGGTTGAAGGTAAGATGTCCAGGGGTTATGATTACATGTAGATGGATGGGCTGCTGGGCTGTGCAAATATGGCTGTTTTCAGGCCGGTTTTTGGGGTGAATAAGGCTTTAAATGAGAGTTGTAGCGCGTATTTGGCCGATACAGCGCTCGCTTTCGTTAGAAATTAGAATGTCCCATATTCAAAGTCCAACAGTTGGTATACTTTGTGTAAGGTTTTATATCGCATATCACATATCATATCATAAGACTTTACCTTAACATGTTTGCTTTGCGATGAATAAGGCTGGAGCTGATCTTTCTGATAAGTCATCATGTCCAATCTGTCCAATCATATGACATTACGGTTACGTAGGTAGCGAGAGAGGCTTAGATAACCTTCTCCACTCCATAGCCTACTGAAATCTGCCGGGTACTCACTCATACACCATCGCAACCATCATTCACCATGGATCTTTTATCTACTATACGCAAATCTGGTTCACGTGGAGGTGTGAACTTTAGTTGGGATGAAGTTCAAAGTTCTCAAGTAAGACCTTAAGGAGCCAGTCAGCAATTCAATTGACGCCATTTTACTAACATAGCATTTACGCAGCACCGAGAAAATTATCTTGGCCACTCCCTTATGGCCCCAGTCGGTCGGTGGCAAAAAGGAAGAGATTTAAATTGGTACGCAAAAGGAGACGCCGACACGACCGGTAGCGAAACCGCAGAAGAAAAACAGGCACGAGAAAGGAAAGAAGAGATTCGAAAAATAAAAGAGGCTGAGGAAGATGCGATAGCAAGAGCTTTAGGATTACCGGTCGCGCAACGAGGTGAAGCTACAGGGGCGAACAATGTGGAAGTTGGGGAATTGAAAAGAATTATCAAGGAATCTGAAGAGGGAAATGATGATGTTGAAGGGATGGGAAAGGGTACCGGATTCGGCGATTTTGTGGGCAATACTGACGGACAAGAGATGCTGCAGATAAAATCCGAGCCTTTAGAGCAGAGGAGCGGACTACTGAGGAATGATCGCAACAATGAAGGACTTAAAGAAGCTGGAGGGGATAGGGAAGGGAGATCAAAAGATAAAGATAGACGAAGACACAGAAGCCGAAGTAGGGACCGTGAAAGAGAACGCAGACACAGAAAGCATCGACATCGATCAAGAAGTGGAGAGAGGGAGCATCATAGGCGCCGACATGATGATAGCCCTCGAAGAAGGGAAAGAAGTCGAAGTCCAGCGATGCGACACCGCAGATATCGCAGTAGAAGTCCGGATCGAAGACATCGGTCGAGGAGGGATGATGGAGATTTTAGAAACGACAACCAACGAGATCGATTACCTCGAAGAAGCCGCTCACCTGAGATACGTGGCCGGGAAGAAAGAATGCCGGAGAGAAGGCGTTAATTCATTGCATTTGCTTGTACATAGGGGGTTATTGGAATGGCGTTGCGTGTATGAAAGTATACCCATGGCTGCATTAGCCTCTTTAAATACACATCATCTACGAGGAGATGAATGATATAAAGTTATTTCGAATACTTCACAATACTTCTAATGGATATGAATACCTAAAGCTACCGAATTTATTTCCTATTGTACTTATGAGCAGGTACTCGTGCTGCCAGAAAGTATAAGACTCCAAACACTAAATCGGTATTGAGAAAGAAAAGGAAAACCTTAGGAAATAAAGCATTTTAACCAATAAAACAAATTACTCCTTAACTTTCGGAGTTTTATACTTTCTGGCAAGAGCATCATTTATTGGGTTGATCGGGTTTATCGGTTATCGCCGAAGATTACATATGCAGCCTTAGATACCTTCCTGCAGGTACCTTTTGTAGAAATTCAAACATTAATCACATTCATTCTTTTAAGCATATTTGTCTTTTTTGCCCGCTCAGCGTTATTCTCGGTCTAATCATTTTCTTATGATCATTTGAGACGGCATTTGATCCACTAGATTTAAACCGTTCGTGTTCTAGAATCTGCTAGAGTAACATAGTGTGTCTCAGCCTTCTGTCTAGCCTTCCCTAAGCTCCTAATCAACCACCGGCCTTCGATTATACATCATACTCCGCATCATAGGCACTACTGGTACTCCTAATCATAGGTTATTTGTTTGTCTGATATACCTTCAGACATCCAGAAGCCTCGTCATATCTTTCCAGCGGAGGCAAACCGACGTACTGCGAAACCACAGAGGTTCACTGTGACCATGGATTTTACGAAACTACGAGCAGCTGCTCTGAATAATGGGGATGATGAGGAGGCTGTTACAGTTAATACAAGAGCTTTGATAGATAAAGTCTTAGCTAGATACTCTGGAGAATGGACGACCTTACGAGAATTAATCCAAAATGCTGCGGACGCGCAGGCGACGACCGTTACTATCAAGTTCGAGACCTTACCCTCGACACAGGTCCCGACACCGAATACCACAAATCAGTCAGAAATATTGAAACATGTTCTGTTAAACCATACACTGAAAAGGTTATTGGTCACCAACAATGGGCAAGCATTTGGAGTCAATGACTGGTCAAGGTTGAAGAGAATAGCTGAGGGAAATCCTGATGAGACGAAGATTGGAGCATTCGGTGTAGGTTTCTACAGCGTTTTCGCCGATTGCGAGGATCCTTTTGTCAGTTCAGGAAATCAGGCTATGGCTTTTTACTGGAAGGGAAACTCCCTGTTTACTAAGAAGATACAATTACCTCCTAATGAAGCGAACCCCAATACCAGCTTTGTCCTTGACTACCGAAACAATACGACGCCAATGCCGAATCTTCTCTCCATAGCCCAATTTTTGGCGACAAGTTTGACGTTTGTGGCTTTACAGAATATTGAATTATATGTTGATGACTACAAGATTATCTCACTGAAGAAGAAATCAGCACCAAGTTATAATGTACCTATCGCAAGGGATGTTGAAACAAGATCTAAAGAAGGTCTCATGAAAGTTCAAAGTCTTGAGAGAGAAAGCGTGCAGATGGATGCAACTTTCATGAGTGTTGTAGGCTGGAAACCTGCCAAGCCATCCACATCAAAGCCCTCTTATGATAATAGTTACGGGAGTTCTGATGTACCTTCTCTCCGCACCTTCTTCTCCAGACTTACTTCAAATAATAGCCAGGCTCAACAGAAAGCAAAAGCCTTACAAGAAGAAAAAGCTATGCAAGAAGTGCTACTGGAAGATTTAACGGCTTTGACAACTACTAACGTCTTTTTACGTGTGACTACGGCAATGATCAAGACCTACATTCAGCCAAGTTTTGCAGCGGAGTTGGAACGAGCAACCAAGAAACCACCTCCCAAGACAACTAAATTAGCTATCCTCACATCTTCTTATGATGAAACAGAAGCATCTGCAAATGATAGTCTAGTGTCGAAGAACGTCGATGTTTTCGCATCTGTTCTTCCGGGAAAGAAACCTGGCGGACGAGTATTTATTGGTTTCCCGACTCATCAAACCACCGGAGCGGGTATGCATCTGTCAGCGCCATCCGTTATTCCGACGGTAGAGCGTGAATCTATTGATTTAAATGCACGATATGTACGAACATGGAATCTTGAAATGCTCAGAGTTGCCGGAATCATGGCAAGATTAGCATTTTCCAATGAAATGTCTGATCTCGCTGACAAGGTTAAGCGCGCTACCCAATCCAATGGAAATGGAAATAAAGTCACGAAGCGTGAGATTGAACAGTTCATGCCTGAAGCTGCACATATTTTGAAGACCTTTACGTTCGGAGATTCTACTCCCAGTTCTCAAGTTGCACAAGTCATCGAAGAAGCATTCTGGACAGCTTACAAACAGGCATCGATTGAAGTCTATAGCACTAGAAGTGTTCTCCCCACGACAAAGGTCCGGTTGGCTACGGAAGATTTGAGTGGCTTTGTTGAGGGAATCCCCGTGGTTCCAGATGCGCTCGTCAAGTCTGAGTTCGTGCAAAAGTTGAAGGACTTTGAGCTTATCACCGAAATTACGATTGGTGATGTCAAGCAGGAGCTTGAAGCAAAGGCACTTACTAAGGAGCAGCTGATCCAGTTTCTTAAATGGGCAGGTCGTAAGGCTGTGCTGGGGGAGATTGATGCCCAGACTGTTCTCTCTTTATTCGACGTTGCAGTGGCTACACTTGGGGATGATAATAACCAGGGTGGAATCATCGCGCTGGGCAGCATCACCAATTATTTGAATGTTGCCAGGATACCTCCCGAGGCTCCGGTTCCTCCAACGACAATTCCTTTCGAATTTACTAGAGAATGTCAACCAAACCAACTCCAGGCCCTCGGATGGGAGCCCCTTGAGATTGTGCCGTGGTTGCGTTATTTGATAGAAACAAGAGATAGAAATGGACCTGCGCAAAACATAACTACGACACCACAATTTGCAGCCAAGGTTCTTCATATTATTTCAAAATCATGGGAAGGTATGAGTGCCAACTCGAAAGCGAGTGTCATATCACTACTTTCGTCCTTGACCGTCATTCCAACTAAGTGCGGTATGAAGAAACCTGGTGAAGCTTTCTTCGAAAGTGTAAAGCTTTTTGAGGACCTACCTACTCTTACAAATTGTCCAGGTGTCAAAGAAAAGTTCCTTGCCGCTCTTGGAGTACGAAAAACAGTTGATTTGGAGACAATTTTCAGTCGACTTCTCGCACCTAACACACAAGCTAAAGAGGGCGAGGTTTCCAAGAGCAGTCGTCACATGGACCTGATCAAGTATCTAGCGTCGGTGAAGGATGACATTCCGTTAGAAGATCTCAAGAGATTAAAAGAGTCACAAATATGCCCCGCTGAGGCAGGACCCCCAGGTCAAGAATCATCACAAGGCACGGCGCGGATGTACAAAGTTCGTGAACTCTTCGAGCCAAAAGATGATCTCAGAAACTTGGGACTACCAATAATCCAATGGCCAGGAGCACATTTCAATTCTAGATCAAATGAAGGCCGTTTCTTGGCTATGCTTGGGTTGAGATCCTTCCCTGCCGTCCCTGAACTTATTGATTTGATGTCATCAACTGATTTTATTCTCCGAGACAAGGCTATGGTTTACTTCATTGCGAACCATCACACTAACGGTTATGCGTCTTTTGATGTCAGTGCCACTATGAAAGCAATTCTCCCGATTGAAGGTGATGAGAAACGAAGAGTTGCACCTCTAGAGTGCTTCACGAATGAAAAGAGCTCCGTTCTTGGTTTCGATATCTTGCGACAAAACCTTCGAATTCATGCCAATAAATTTGGTGTTGTAGTCAATCCTTCGATCACAGAATGCGTCAATCGACTCATACAAAACCCACCAAAGAGTCGTCGTGATGCCCTCACCCTTTTCGGATACTTTTCGAGTAGACTTGGTGAACTTGGTCTCCATAGTTGCATCAAACTTGGGGATTCTGCTATTGTCCCTGTGCCTGATCATCGAGAAACACCGAAAGGGCTTTTTAATGAGAAGGCGCAGCACTCTAGCAAGATCAAGTACCTCGCACCTCGACAATGTTACTTGGGAAGTTCTTCGGAATATAGCGACATTTTTGACTTTGTTGATTTCGGAACCGAGGCCAATACTTTCCTCCTGAAATGTGGGTCTAAGAATGAGCCTGCTAAGTTGGAACTTGCTGCTTTAGTTTGTCAAGAACCTGCTCGTCTTCTTGGAATCATGCAGAGTCCTGAAAAGTACTTGAACCTTTTAAGGTCTCTCGCAATTGATTTACCTATGTTGAAAAAAGATAAGGCTCTTTTCAGGCAAATGAAGCTTTCTAAATTCCTTCTTGGATCTAAGGAAATCTTGGCTGCAAAGGAAAGGCCAAAGTCAACCAGTCTCTTGGATGAGCAGGAATCTGAAGTGGAGGAACTAGAAGATGCCCCACTCAAACAATGGCATTTGGAGCAACCTAATAAGATTGTTGTTGTCGATGATTATAATAGCTACCGTCTCTTCAAAGAGAGTCTGATTTGTGCACCTCTGGAGGATAAATTGGAAGAATTCTATCTTGCACTCGGATCTGCCAATCTTAGTGAAATTGTACAAGAAGATCTCCGCGTTGGTCAGGCGGTTCCGTACCAAGGAGATTCCGCCAAACTCCGGAAGCATATTCTTGAGAGATCAAAGCTCTTCTTGCATGAATCACCTCGGGAGAATGTGAGGCGGGATAGTCGATGGCTGGAGAAGAATTTGACGGTATCAACTGTTAGTGGTATACAAGTCAGGCGGTCTTTGCGAGGTCACAATTTATCGAATACAGAGAAGAGAACTGCTGCTTGTATTCAAGGACGACATGAAGGATTACAACTCTTGGTCACTAATGCATACGATACATATCAAATCAGTCAGGCTATGTGTAAGCACTTACTAGCTCGCCCACAGCAACAGTCTTACCTGACATTCGAGTCCTTCCTTACTCTGTCCTTGACGCAATTACGTTCTCGTGGTTATAATGTGGAAAGAATTCTTAGAGCTAAGGCAGCTGAAGCACGGATCGCAGAAGAGGAACGCAAGCGACAGCTTGCCATAGAGCAAGAACAGATCAAAGAGCAAGAAAATCAATGGCAACAAGACCACAATCAACAGGCTGTTGCAGCTTCGGCTGCACGAGAGGAAACCCGTCGTAATTCTAATGTTGCAATGCCAGGGGCATTTGGTTCCGATTCTCCATCACCACCCCAGGTCAAGAAAGAGAAGAATCGTGGATTATTTGCAAATCTTACACGTCGATTGGGTCTTGACAACAGTGATGATGAATCACCAAGATCCCCTACCACACGGACACCATTATCCGAAGATGCGCCGCCACCTTATAGCGAGACTGCGGGGCAAAAGCCACAGACAGAAAGTGTCACCTCTAACGGAGCCATCAAACAAAACCTTCTCAATGCCATTCAATCATCTAGAGCCTATGATTCCTCTGATCTCTTCTCGCCTCCCTCTGCAAATCAGGTTAAGGAACAAGCCGAATACTGTGATTCTGCTTCTGGCCAAAACCTCACATACTTTGCCGATACTTCTAATGGCACACGTGTCTTCACATCCAACGATAGGGTCAATCCCAACGGTCCCAAATTAACAGATTTCTTAGCTGGAAACGTCTCTTCTCTGAACGTCTTCGCAACTTTACTTCATGAAGCCGCGGATATATATAATTTGCCGAGAAAAGCTATACATATCTTTTACGATGATCATGGGAATACGATTGCTTTTAATAGTAAGGGTAGTATCTTTTGTAATTTTAGATTCTTTGAACAGCTACATCTGAAAAAGCTGGAATCGAAGGGTGGAGAGGAAAAGGTTGAGGCGGGCGCTTATTGGTGGGTAGTGCTTGCGCATGAGTTAGCGCATAATTTGGTTAGTGCGCATAATTCGGATCATAGTTTTTATACGTAAGTGTTCCTCTTTCTTATCCTTGTTTTCTTGTTGGAAGGTAGTCGTCTGGGGACGAATAGGAGAAGGGGGAGAAAGGAGATGGATGGAGTCAGGATGAACAAAAGCTAATGACATCTCGATAGTGAACAACTAATCGCGAATTACTTCCCGAAAATGATGGCGAGAGCAACCAAATACACCGCAGTGCCGCCAACACCAAGAGAGGCTCCTGAAGGACGAAGTTCGAGTTCTAATTGATCCTAGACTTGACGCCATACACGATGAACGATTTGATGTTGAGGGAAGGGGTTTTACTTTTAATATAATTTATCATTCTTAGGTGTACATGGTGTAGGTGGTCTGGAAGATGTAGATATGTATCATGATGCAGTAGGACTTACATAGATATGGCGTTTTTATGATAGATTGTTGGGATGTTGGGAGTGGGGCTATACATACATGGGATATTAATAGTTTGGTTTTGGGTTGTTTTCTGGGGGGAGGGTAGGATAGAATATGGGATTGTAGATAGATGAATAGATGGATGGATGGGTGCTTTTGAATATTACTTTTGTGTTGTGTTTTTTGTGATTTATTTTTGTGTGGGTTGTATTGTGGTTTATGGGTTTTGATGTTTGAAGTAAGTAGGTTGATATAAAGGTGAGGTTTAGATGTTTAGTTGAAGTTAACTTAACAGTAAACATACCATCCCACTACGAGTATCTTCATTCATTCAATCAAGCGAACTCAACACAGGTCAACAAAACTCAACATGGCATAGCACATAGACAAATAAAGAGATTCAACATTCAAAAATCAAAGACAAAACGAAATATAAAATAGGAAATATGAAATATGAAGCTAGATCTAGATCTAGGGAAAAAGGGATGATAGTGATGAGTGTTGGAGATTCTTTTGTTATCATTTGGAAGGATGGTTTCCGTGGGTGGGGGTTTTTGGTGTTTGGGTTTTGATTTTTGGGTTGGGTTTTTGGTTTTTGGTTTTTTATGTAGTGGGGAATGAGGAAGAGGGGTTTGAGTGATGTGAGCGGGAAGGAGATGGAGAGGGAAGGAAGAGAGAGCTGATATTACAATTAAGCGATCTCTCCTATCTAGAGTTTCGAATATCCTATCCTTCTCTTGTCTTGCCTTGAATTGCCTTTTTTATAATTAGATCTACTAATCTTTTTCACTTTCTGTTTTTTCTTCCATATCCTATCTTAGGTATATTCAAGTTTGAATGGTCACCCTACTGGACCTACTCTCATGATCTTTAAATTAGGATATGGATGGGATGGGATGGAGTTTTTGGAATGTTGGTTTTATTGGCAAATCACAAGTTTGAGTAGGTGGATGGCGGGAGGTGGGTTTAGATTGTTTATGGGATGCATGGGGAATGGAGAATGAAGAAAGTAAGAGGTGGAGAGTTTTTCTGATTATCTTGACTAAGTTTGAGGCACATACATCAATTTAGAGGTCGGCTGTCTTTAAGAAAGCCTCTAGTATGCTGGGTGAGTGACATTTTGATAGTCTGGAATGAGTTTAGCGAGTTTTCGTTAGAGGATTTTGACGTTTCACCTTAATCGCGGGTGGTTGGTTGGTCCGCAAAGATAAATAGTGCCCTTATCTGCTATGTAAGAAGTGTCCCAAAGATCCTCGATAACAAGATTAGAATAGATGCGAAAAGTTTTGATATACTCAAATAAGGGGATGGCGACCGAGTAATGGTGAGTCGAACTAGTCTTTTGTTTATAAGCTTATTGTTTAAGAAGGACTACTTGTAATCTTTAGTTGCAAAGTGCGAAGTACTGGCTGGGGTTTATTGATTCTCCAATAGTCGAATTTCATTTGGGAAACGATGAGGTTTGGATGTATATATTTTTAGCTCCCGATAAGTTAGGAAGTAGATACCATAGAAGCACAGCCTCGTAGAATTCATGATCCTTATTCACTATAAGTCTATAACCCGCGAATAGTGAAATTTGACTATCTGAGATTGGGTAGTTGAATTGATGGAATCACGTGCTAGCTACGTTAGAGTATACGGCATCTCTATACCGTTCACCTTTTCTAACTATATCACCATGTTATTACATACAAATAATATCATAAAAACGCTTTTATGACCTACAATAATATCATAAATACACTTTCACTTATCAAATACAACAAATCTTCGTCTACACAACCTCAAATAACAGCTTGCTTACCAAAGCGGCAATTCAAAAAGCGAGAGCTTCTCAAGTATTGGATCTTCCCTTCAACAGCTTGCCGTCGCTTGCCCTCTTACAATATCACCAAGCAGCCTTGCATCATTTAGAAAACAGTCTGCTCGACAACATTCTAAAAGTATCCTATTTAAACAAACCATGTCGGAATTTCCAAAATTCCATTTGCTGGCTACAGAGCTGCAAGATCAAATCATAGAAGAGTGCGCGTCTGCAGATATTTTGAGATTAGGTAGCTATCTATTGTAATATTCTTCCACAAAGCTTATAACTAACTCATCATAGCACAAACTTCACATGGTATGTGTGATATTGCTCTACCGTTGCTTTATCGTCATGTTGATATCAGTTGTCATAATGAGCGTGGCTTGTTCCAGAGTATCTTTGGTAGTTCATACGGTAAGGTCCTAGCAGACAATCCATATCGTGAGATGGCAGGAAAGAAAGAACTTGGGAGGCGACAGTCGACATTCTGCAATGCGATAATCAAAAAGCCGTCACTTGGAAGTTGGGTTTTGAGTTTGACTTGGACTTGCAATTGGTCGTGCTGGGAAGGAGTCACAGATCTTGAAGAGCTTAATCAAAAGGTGTGGAATGCGTGGATGTTGCTGGTTCGAGTCCAAAAACTGGATTTGTGTTCTTTAGCCGCTGACATACACGTCTTGGAATTCTCTATCCTTCTAAAGATGATCCCACCGTCTATTTTTCCGATGGCTACTACCATTAAAATCGGTTGCAATATGCCCTATTCATATTTTCGAGCTTGCCTGTCATCCCCCGAGACTGTGATCTCTCTGGAGTTGAACAACCTTCTAGGCGTCCGACAATTTAAAGATGGGTGGAGCCTGTTTCGCTCTGGTAGGAAAAGCGATATCAAGGAGGAGGAATTTCGTTGTCATCCTACAAGATCCCAAGAGACCGTGGATGAAAATGGAATACCCGTACTGAGACATGATGGCCCAATGAGAGGACATCTACAGCCATTTCTTGGGAGATTCACAAAATTGGCCCATCTTACCATTCGCACAATTGGCCATGAGGATCACCAAGATCACAGATGGTCAGAGGTGAGAGAAAAAGCACGATATACCGAAATTGCGACTTTTATCAAATCGGTTGCTCCTACGCTCACGACTCTTGTTTTTGAGCAAGGAATGGAAGTCGAGGGTGTGACAGGACGCAGTAGTAGGGCCCAATCAATAAAGCAGACGGGGCGGCCAATGGATACTTACTTTCTATCACACATTCTTCCAGCATTGACTGAAGAACAATGGCCCAAACTTGAAAAGCTTTCCATCCGAGGTGTTGGGGGAGAAATTAGGGATAGTACTAGAGTGTATGGGAGAGTTAACTGGACACCAGAAACTTCTGGTATTTCTGAATCCGCCGAGGATCAATTGCGCTTGGCTTTGGGCAATAGTGTTCGTTTTAGCTGGGAAAAGATGGCTAGGAAGAGCTTTCACATGATGGTAGTGTTCTATGGTAGATAGCTGTAGGCAGGTGGGTGATATATCAGGACTTCGATTCCTCGATTGATATCAACCCTTTGCGTTGGGCGGTACAAGTTTTTACTTACAGCTAGTTGGCTACCTAAATGCTCTTCAATCAGAACATGTCATTAAGCCGGCTCCTAAATTTCCTAATCAAATTTCAATAGGAGAAAGGACTTTCAGATAACAAAAATACAAATAGAAAAATACAGATTTCTCATCGTTAAATTGACTCACTCACACCCGCAACCAGAAGTTTAAATGTTGCAAAGCATTTTGTACAATACAAAGCTCAAACAGTACAGAGATATGCATCTGTAAACTCGATACGTCGACAAATGAATTCTAGAATAGGTTACCGAGTTGATATTTTGATCCACTCTCAAACTGGCGATCGAGCTACCTTGATGAAAAAGTGAAAAGGACGCTCAATATACCACATCAATTGTCTACTCATGAGTATGTAATTCTTTCACTGATTGACTTCGAACAATGAGCTGCAAATCTCTAGATATCCGTAATCTCAAGACCTGATCCTTTATCTAAAATCCGAGATGGATTACAGAACTTGCAAACTCTGGATTCTAGTTACACTTAACGGAGGATAATTAATTCAATTGGATATTTGTGATGCTAGGGCATATCCATCCTCGACATATGAAAGTATATATAAAGCGAAGGAATGTCCCAAAATCAATTATTACTCTCCATTCCCCCCACCCGGACAATTTCCTCGAGAGATGATTCTTTTGATTGTATATCCCATTTCATCCCCTCTCATTCTCATCTCATCTCATCTCCTTATCGTCAGATCTACTATAGAATATAAATATAAATATAATATATAAATTATCCATTTTATAAAAAGTTCTTGCTACCTAGCTATAAAATCTATTAATTTCAAATTAGGTAGGCGTAAAACGATAGTAACATTAATATTCTAAATTTCATATCATCTAGATCCATAACCTTCTACTCTCCTAGCGGTCTGCAATCTTTCTAAGCAAGCAGGCAAGGTACAAAATAATAAAGATCAAATGATAATATAGAATTACATAAATACATGACGTGACTTATATTCCGATTTTCGTCTTAACTTCATTCTCCGTTTCCATTTCCATTTTCATTTGCGTCTCTCCCTTGCATCCACTTTCAATATTCACTACACTCCACCAATTAACTAGCTAGCCAATAACCTTCCATCTCTACCCTTACAAATTCTTTTGTTGCATATCTGTTATAGGGTATTAAGCCTAGAGATGCCTATAACCCAATACTACTATACCTACCATACCAAAACCACAAGATTAGGATGTAACATCGTTATACATTGGGTATGCATAAAAAGTTTCCGAACTTATGTCTTCACCGCCCAAGCAAGATCCAGAGGTGATTACTCATGAAAGATATATATAGCTTTTATTCAGCGGATAATGTATGTACAAAGTATACTTCATATATACAACCCCCTCAAACGAACGGGTCTTTTTAACTTACAACATCGTTCTCCACCAGACAAGAATAATAAAGAGCGTTTCGCATTCATTCATTCATTCATCCATCAGTTCAGTCCATCAGTCCATCAGTTTATCAGGCCATCCATCGATCCACAATGACTTCACCATCCATATATACAACACCACTCGTTTTCCGATCCTTACAACCCTTAACCATAAGTAGAGTTAATAGCCCCCACCTTAATATTGCTATAAACCACATAAGCATTGGGAGAGCTAGCCTCCACACTAGCGGGAACCCCAGTGCTTGTAGAACAAGTACCTCTTGGACCACCAGCGCCCGTCTGTGTAGTAGGATAAGTAGAATCAAGCCAAAGCATATTGGCATAATAATCATCCCAGAGCGACAACACGAGAACCATACCGGCTTTGAAAGCAGCAGACATGGAAGCCAAACCGCCATGGTTAGCAAATGAGGTGGGATCACCAAAAGCAGTTTTTTGGGCGTTGCAGAAGGGCGTTGTGATGGAGTTTCCGGTTACACCGGAGATGGTCGAGTAGGAGTTCGGGATTACTTTGCCATTTTGTACGTAGAAACGTTTGATTTCGTTGAGGGTGCCGGATGAGGTGCCATCGGTGGTGAGGAACTGGTTATTATGTTAGCTTGAACCTTTTTAAGTGAGATTAAAATAGAGATAGCAAATTATCTATTGCTAGACAAAAACTCACCTGAGTAACGACGGTGAAAACGGAATTGGTATTGACGGTCATTCCTGGACCATAGAAGGTCTTGTTACCCATGCGGTAGGCGTTGAAATCACATCCATCTGGATCACAAGTACCAGCATATCGTGTTGACGAGTAGGTGCCACCACAAGCATCTCCGGTGCAAGTGGTTTGTGTCACGGTATCACAAGAGTGAGGAGTAACAGCAGTGGAGATTGAGTTTGCCTCCCAGATATCCATTTCAGCACAGCATGAGCCGTAATTACCAACACCAGTGTTTGGGTTATTGGATGAGGGTACCCAACCATCAACGTTTGCCTAAGCGATTCGTCAGATCAGCATCGCCCCTTTGGAATGTGTACTTGAACTTACCTTGCCAGCAATGAATTTCATGTCACGAGGACATTGTGAGTCACAATATCCTGTACCGTACTGGGCACCAGCGGTGTTGGTCGAGGAGATACCGCCATCAGCTGGTAGGTTAGCGAAGTAAACAGCACCGTTCAATCCGCAAGGTAGATTGGAGACATCAACATCGAATGTAAACTCTTGGTTCAAAAGATTGAATGTCTTGTAGTGAGTGTTGTCGGCCAAGAGGTAAACACGAGATCCGATGTTCTTTTGCGCTGATTGAGTAACAAAGTTGAGTCTCAAGGAATTACCACTGGTTGTGATACCGTAGGTTCCGGAATAGTCTGCACCATCAAGTGCACAGTTCTTTGCACAGGTGGCATCGTCTGGACACAGTGTTGCATCCCAGGTGTTTCCTGTATAGCAGTTTGTCGAAGTGCTTGTTCCATGAGTCCATCGCCAGTTTCCATCGAGAACGATGCTTCCGCTGTTTGTAGTACATGATCCTTTAGCAGTACAAGACTGCCAAGTAAGAGAAGGATGATTCTCTGCATTGTAGGTACCGATCTGTTGACCATAAGCGGCCGCGAAAAACGACACGAGGGCGATTTTGGACGTCATATTGATTCCTTGCTCAGTTCTTGTATTCATGCAAATTGTAGTTGAACTGAAAAGAACTTGAAGGAAGAAAAGGCCTTCACTTTATACTTCTTTCGCGTTTCCTCCATACTGATCAAGTGTCCTTCCTGCATGGCCCACTTTCTCAACGTACCTATCAACCCTCTAACCTCGTAGACGACCGGCTCGAAAGGTCCGCTGGATTGACGGTATCATGAACCTAATACCAGCAACACGATCGGACAGGCGGACCGTAAAAAGAGACGATGTTGAAAAGCCACGATGAAATACATAGAAGCTTGTGCTCACCTGGTGGAGAAATTTGATAAAGAAGCTTTATTTCTCATTCCGGGGCCCCACACATGTCAGAACATGTCATAGCAAACTTCTTAGCCATCTATTACCGAGGGGGTCTGCCAAGAAATTTAATTAAAAAACACGCAATACTTGAACTCAGGAACATCCCACACAGAATAGCGATACACAGAAATTTCTCCGCGTCCCCCCTTTCTGTGAACATGCTAGTGGCCAATAGTCGTCACTGAACTATTTAGCCGAGAAATTAAAGTTTTGTTTCGGCATTGAAAGTTCGCTTTTTCGCGCTATTACACTTGACTGTGAATTTTGAAAGAAACATGAAATAATCCTTCCGAGAGATCTATCTAATCATCCCCCTAGTTCGTAAGAGCTTCAAGATTTTAGACAGTCGTCGAGGACGGAGGTTACAGGGTGAACATTGCGTCCACTGCTCAATTTGTATAATTTGAAAGACTTTCTAATCAAGCACAGGGGTTTGATCTATTTGCAGATCCGGCATTCACTTGTACCGACCCGAAATATCTACACCTTCCCATGTAAGTTCTCTTCCAATTAGAGGTCTGCTCAAGGGCAGGGATTCCCCAGTTTTTACAATGTAACAAAACGTGGTCATCAGATTGCCAAGTAAAGCTTTATTGGAGAAGGATAAATTGTCCTTCAAGATTGAAGAGCTTACTTCTCCGAAAAGTGCGGTCATAGGATCAGAGGTATAAAAAATACCGACAACACCAACAAGTCGTCCAATGGAATGAAAAAACAAAATGAACGGAAGATTCGGCAAAGTGGGTCCAGCATAAAAGAAGATATTCAAGGGTGTGTTCGTTCCCACAAGCCATATCAAGGCAGCACAAGATGTTACTTTTATGTCAGAAATCATTGCGACGACGAGTACGAAGCATCACATTACAGAATATTGACCACTAAAAGCCTCTGTCATGTCATATATTTCCCCAACAAGCCCCACATACATAGTCAGTTCATGCCACTTAGGCTGAGGTAGAAAAATCTTCCATTGTCTGTTGTGTACCTCAAGATCGAGCTGCACTTTGCTCAATTGTGGGGAAATCTTGAGATCGTCGCTGCACTCAATCTCTTGCTCCTCAGTCACTTGCCATAGTGCAGAATTCCTGATCAAGCTCGGAGAATGCCCTTCCGCGTTGTATTTGTGATGCTGCGAAATGTTGGCACTATCCACGTAATTCATACTCTCTCTAGACTCAAGGCCTGATGTCTCATGGAGGCCACGAATCCCAACACAATCAATGCACAATCCTTCAACGCCCCGTTTCTTCCTGTACTCCAGTACCTTAGCAAACAGAGTAGACTTGATTGATTTCTCTAATACGCAATCCCGTTTTATCTCCTGATGGCATGAGTAGCAATAATGCAAAAAGCTCTCAAATAATTGCAGAGGAAGAGCACATCAAGGCCTAGCTCACCTGTCGACCCGAATGTGATGATGAAGACCATAAATTCGTGATTCTGACCTGCTAAGCCAAGGCCTTGATGCGTTGATTCTATCCCTGCTCATATCAGCCAGCGCCTCACTCGATCCTCCACGGTCTCCTCAAACGGATGAGTAGTATGCCGAGCGCTTGGTAAAGATACAGGGAGTAGTCCTCGAGCCGGTCGAACGCCAAATATTACCTCCACGGCTGCTCTAAAAGCCGATACAGTAGGCTCATATATTGCGATGTAATTTTTTATGACATCCCTATCTTCAAGAAAATCGTACGGATCACAAGTTGCGATTGTGATGAACTTTTTGTTCGGAATAAGAGACTTGCCTAGAAATCGTCCCATAGCCTTCTGATAGGGACTGAGGGTCGCATTTCTGGTCGCAAGAATTATCATATCAGCCTCCGCAAAATGAATTATGTCCTTGTGACCTGGACCTAATAAATATTCCTCGTTGAACTGTATATTAATGATAGATTCACAATAAGGCTTGAGAGTTTCAATATACGAGGTGAGCAGTGGGGATCGAGCTGCTCTATCCTCACCACTGTCAACAGCACCACCCCCTAGATGTGCCTCTGATGCGAACAACAATAAAACCTTCATGGAATTTCTTGGAATTGAAATATATCCCGGCTCAGTGCGGACAACAGTTGTGCTCTTGGCATAAACTTCTGACGCAACTTTTGATGATTCTTCGTTAAGCATTTGAACATTCGAGTTAGAATCAGCCGTTGAAACACTCGTGGATGCATATTTAGTCTTTAGTCGTATAACTCGATTTACTGAAGACTCAATCACTTCCCGAGAAATCTCACCAGATTTTACTGCAGCAATAACAGCTTCAATGGCACCGACTTGAGCATTCATTGTGTGACACACCATGACACAGTCAGTTCCTGCCTAGATGCACAAGGTTTCAGTATTGGCTTTTGTAAGAATATCCGTGATACTGACCTTTAATGCCATGACTGCTCCTTTCTCTGTCCCATAAGTTGCTCTAACTCCGTCCATTTCTAAACAATCACTTACTATCAGGCCATCATAGTTCATCTCCTGGCGCAAGATTCTTATTGCATCGGGGCTCAAGCTAGCGGGCAATTGGTTGGTGGCTACGTTAGAATTGCTATTTAACTGAGGTAGAGATATGTGAGCAGTCATAATAGCATCTACACCAGCTTTCACGGCGCGCCAGAATGGTACCAGCTCACAGGCTTCTAATTCCTCTTTGGATTTAGTAATAACCGGAAGGCCATGATGGGAGTCAACGGCCGTATCACCATGGCCAGGAAAATGTTTGACGCAGGATAGGATGCCATTTTGCTGTAAACCTTCCACTTGAGCTGATACAAATGTTCCAACTGTCTCGGGATCATCTGAAAATGATCTCACTCCAATGACTGGGTTCTTTGGTTCTGAATTTATGTCTGCAACGGGGGCATAATTCATGCTGATACCATATGCTTTCAATATTTTGGCTGTGCATTCAGCAACCGTGAAAGCATTTGACGGATCATTGGTCGCTCCCAAAGCCATCGAACCAGGAAGTTCTGTTGCAATAGGTGGATTGACACGAGCCACTAGTCCATTTTCCTGGTCGATTGCAATGAAAAGACTCTGAGCATGTCCAGAATCTTTTGCGATCTTTTGTAATGAAGCAGTTAATTGGATAAGTTGGGCCGCGTCTGAGACATTTCTCTGAAAAAGTATGATGGTTCCAACTCTGTGAATTGTGATGAGAGTCTTGATATCTTCGTTGGTAACATGGCCATCGAATCCAACAATAAAAAGCTGCATTATCATTAAAGTCAGTATGATAAATCGATTGCGCCATCGCATTTCGAGGTTATGCCATTCCTCCGTCCGTCTACGAATCCCATGACATTGGGAAGATTGAGTAATTGAAAGATGTAGCGAAAATACCATGAATCGCCATAAAGTACGACAAGGATTCAAAGACTTTAAGACATACCTGTCCAACTTTCTCCTTCAGTTCTTCATCAGACCACTGATTGGTTGCTTCACCTGCTTGGCCTTCAGATACCATCGCCATTCTTTGTGTTTGGTGCATCTTTATGATGAGAGAAGCTTCGTAAGGGATTCAAACATGAATTCCTTCCATTATGACTCCGCATTTGGCAGCCAACCAAGTGAAATCAGTGCCTGCCCAAATGGGAAATTTAAGGAGCACGTGTGGAGGAGGTTGGAATCAGGACAGAGATAAGAGTTGAGAACTAATCACGTGATGTGGTTCTGACCGGAGTTCCCTAATCCCAAGCCGACTTTGATCTCAAAGACTCTTGTTGGCTAATAGGGTGTTAACAATATTGCAATGGAGAAATTTCGGGTGCAACGTGATAATGTTCTCTTGCTTGAAGAGTGAAACACGACAAGTCCATTTTTGTACGACGAGAGACTACTTCTTATAGACATGAAGAGCTTCTCTTATCAAAATGTCTTCCTCTATTCGAATACGCGTTTTAGAGAGAGCCATTATCAAAAGAGAGAATAAGTATGAACTCTCTTGAGATTAATCGAACTGACGACCGCACCACAAGAGCAAACGGTGATGAAACTAATCTCGATGATACGAAGACCGATTGCATCAAGCATAGTCTAGATAAATATGAAAAGTTATTTGGTATCGACGAAGAATCCTCTAATCAGCCTACAACGACTAGGAGAGAGTTATGGTCGTACTATCTTTATTACAACGTGAGCGCCATCCCATCACCATTATGGAGTATTCTAACTGTCAATCTCTAGGGAAATAATGGAGTAGGGCCGGCAAACTATTCTCAGACTCTTTTTCAATCTGCTCTTAATAATGCTGGGTGGGATCCCGCGATTACAACTATTAAGACAGGGAATTGTACCACAGGAGGTTGTGTAATCCCCTGGGGTTACGGTACTAGGTCTGTTTCTAGTGTGGTTTTACTTGCAAATGGGATTTGCTTCACCATTATGACGATAATTTTTGTGGTCTTTGGATCCGTTGCAGATTATTCGAATTTTGGGAGATGGATACTTTTGTTTCTTACTGTCGTGGTAAGTGGCGAATTCCTGGCGTGGAGGTTACACTGACGGATATAGGGTTGGGTTTTCCAATACGGAATGATAGCCATCAGAGAGCCTGATCAGTGGCCTACAGCTATGGTATTATATATCATATCATACATTTCATACGGCGTTAGTATCTTCATTGCTTCACTTACATCCTGGCATTAACATGGGGGTGAATAGACAACATTAGTATTCTACTATTCATTATTTCCCAGATTAGCCCGCTACATGCCTCATGTTCGAAAAGCTCGAGAGGAAGACCTCAAAAATAATAAGATCAATCAAGATGAATATGATAAAATAGAAAGCATGGAAAGAAACCATATTAGCAATATCTCTACTGTTCATGCCAGTATTGGATACGTTCTTGTGCTAGCACTTAGTCTTTCTGTCCTGATTCCATTGCGAGGGGATCTCTTTGCCAACAATCTTGCTTTGTGCCTCACCAACTCATGTAAGCAACCATAGGCAAATATTCCATCATGCTTCTCGCTGAACATCTGCAGATTGGCTTGTCCTTGGCCTTCCCTGGTTCATTTTCCAACAATCACGCACTGGGCCACCTATACCAAAAGGCAGTTCGTTTTGGACTATCGGCTTGAAACAAGTCTATCATTCCATCCGTGAAATTCGTCATCTCCCTCGAACTTTTACTTATCTCCTCGCATCCTTCATGCTTGCTGATGGCTTTAATACAACTATCACTCTCATCTTCATTATCCAAAACGAAGTCATCTCTTTCTCCTTCCTCCAATTAAGCTACCTTGGACTATCACAAGCTGCCACCTCCACGGTCTCTACTTTCGCATTTTGGTACATTCAACAGTATTTTGGCATTCGGACCAAATCTATGTTCATCGTAACCAACGTCTTTAGCGTTTTAATTCCACTCTATGGTGTGATCGGATTGTGGTCCGATAAGGTAGGCTATCACCGTGTTTATGACTTTTGGGTCTACAATATTGTTTTTGGATTATTTCAAGCGCCGTATTATGCTTATTCACAAACCATGATGAGCGAGGTTACTCCTAGAGGATATGAGGGAATGTTCTTTGGGTTATTTGGGATTACTAATCGAGCTGTATGTTATAATTCGCTCCTTTCCTTACATTTCGTGATTTTGAACTGATCAATAGCTACATCAGTCTTCAATCATTGGCCCATACGTCATCCAAGCCATTATAAATAACACCAATAATAATTGGATGGGATTTCCGTTCCTATTCGCACTATGCACTTTTGCGAGTATACTCATTTGGTTTGTGGATGTTGAGAAAGGAAGAGAGGATTGCAGGAGATACGTCGAAGAACGGAAAGCTGTCCATGAGGTTAGTAGTATATGTCTCAGATATATCACCTTATTGTTCTGGCTTGTTCTCTGACCCCCATACCATAGCGACAAGCTTTTACTAGCACAATCCCACTGCAAGTACAAACGCAGAATGCCCTTTAGGTGTTCATTTTCTTCACTCAGGAATGATTATTTTTCACTCCGACTCTACTCCAACGCGACTTTCAACTCTCGAAAATAGTCCAAACACAAAATGTCCGAGACCATGAATCCCAATTCGATGATCCCTCCAGCTTCACATCAGTGTTGCTTCGCGTCAGTCATTTTACCTGTCAAGAATAATCCAGACATTGAAATCGTCAGCATTCATGCTTGAATAATAAGTCGGCATTGATACAAATTGCTGTAGATAGATGCTTAAATATTTTGCAAATATACACAGACACGATAACACCGGGGATTTTGCTTGCATCTCAATAATCTGCGGATGTGAGATTTGATGCGAGAAAGGTTCTCCCAACGTGACTATGAATTTCAATGTGCTGCAGAGTTCATACTACTTTGAACGTCTGAATCTGATTTAAAAAAACAATATGATCTCTCCCGCCTATTTACCTCATAAACTTTCAATATACGATCAGAATTCACAATGCAAGGGGCACTGAAGTCTTGCATACCTCATATCCTTCTCCCGTATCAAAATATACCACCGACAATGGCATGGTCTCCCAAACTTCATCCTATCCACTCATATTTGGACCTTTCGCTCGAGAAAGAGCAATGGTATAACTAACTTACTTATTCAGAGCATATCACTCCAAGCAGATACATATGCCAAATCTTCACAGTCCTCATTAAGTCCCAGTGACACTAGATCTTTCCATATAACCAGAGATGGAGATTCAGCACTAACACTTTTGCGAATGCAGAGCGGAATGTAGTCTTAATTTTCTGAACTTCTAAATCACTATCATAGAATAGGTCGACCTAAAAATGAAGCTGCTTTGTCGGTATGATATTTCTCCGAAAAATAGTTCAATACTCTCCTTGCGACGATATCACGGATGGTTTTATAATTAAGACATATAGACGGGTGCCAGGTACAGATGAAAACTAATCAATAATTCAGGAGTGATATAGCGGGATATCTTATTCTGTCACATCAAATCAAATCAAAGAGGATTACCTATTGAACTATAAAGCGAATGGTGAGATATAATTAAATATTCCACATCCAAGACGTCCTATGCCCAGCACATAAGGTTATACCAGTCAATATTAATCACTCACTAACCCTAAATACAAATAACACATCCTTCGAAATTTCGAAATTTCAAACCAACAATCAATAATCAACATCCCATAAAAAATAGAATATTCCATCCATCTGCTCTCCACTTCCCGAAACCTCAACCTCAACCTCAATATCAAACCAAAAACCTTCCGATAATCGATAATCACATGATTCAATCCATATTCATTAGCTTATTTCTCCGACTTAGTCCCGCTATTTGTATCCCATCCCATCCAATCCTATCCTCTACCTCGATCCTATCCCATGCTTCCTTTCGTCCGAAAACACCTCCCCCTTTCCTTCCTTTCCTTCCTTCCCTTCCAAAAAAAAAACACCAACCACCATAAAACCCCGATATACAACTAAACAACCCAACACACAACTCACGAGTCAACCACCACGCACAGTCCCTCAAACCACCAAACCCTGGAGAAATCTCGGCATGTAGAACCATCTGCCGCACTCCGTACTCCGTCCGTACCTACTCACCATACAACATGATCCGACAATCGATCCACGAGGAAAATCTCGCGATAAAAATTTTTGGGTAAGATCTTATCATGTTCTAGATTTCTAGATTTCTAGATCTGCGGCTCGGAAATTTCTTGGGAATGGATGGGGTTGGAGGTTTGAGTTTCGGGGATGGTTTTATGTGATGTATGGATGATGGAGGATAGAGGTTAGAGGATAGATGGTTACATATATTAGTTTCCCTTTTACATTTCTTTGTTATTGTGATGCTGTATATCTAGTAGTCGATATCCTTGGTTTTAGTTTAGGACGGAATATTCATTCATTTATTTATCTATAATCATCATTACCTCACCTCACTCACCTCACCTCACTCCACTTCCCTTCACCCCATCAAACCTCATCACACCACACCCCATCATACCACACCACATCACACGTTACGCCACCTCACTCCAATCCCCAAACCCAAAACCCAAACCCCCCCCCCCCAAATCGACACTAAAACAATCCATTATCAACACCCACCTCCAACCCCAACAAAACAACAAACATAGCCATGCCCCCAACCCTCCAAACCCTCTGGCAAACCCTCAAAAAGCCCTTTTCCTCCCTCCACCTCCCCAAATTCGCCATAACCTATCCAGAGAGCGCACAAACGGGCAACGGCCCCGCCGATTTCTTTTCCACGCCCATTAGAACCGAGAGTCAGACGAGGGAATGGGAACGGAGGATGATTAGACGATAGACTTTACTTTTTATGTTTTTTAGAAAGTACAATGGGGAGTTAGGATTTAGATAAAGGAGGAAAGGGGGAAAGAGATGAACAGATGAACAGATGAGGAGATAGGGGGTATATGGAGTTCGGAAGGCTGCGGAAAGGAAGGAAAAAAGGAAGAGAAAAGTGAGGGGAAGTGCAGGGATATAATGGGAACGGAACAGAATACGAGGCGAATATTGGAGTTGACTACCTGTAGAGAGAGGAAAATCGGGATGGTGATTGGGGAGAGGAGTTGGATTGCGGATATTGGATTGGCTTTATTATGGGGATTTGGGATATACAGAATCCATACGAATGTTGAGAAGAATCAGTGGAATTGAGAAGAGGGAATAGGAAAGAGGAAAGCGCATACGACATAACACGGCAGGCTAACAAGCGCATTGGAAAACTCGAAAATACCACTCCTTTTCCTTAATCGCGAAAATGATACTTCTGCTTTTTAGACTATTAATATCTATACCATCCATTTAATCATTCAATAATATTTCCACCAGCTATAATAATCACTAGCCAAAACAAAAGTCTGTTCATGATTATCTTTCCAAACAGAAAAATCCCCCAAATTCTCATGAACTACTTCACTTCATTGATAGTTTGAGATAGTTTCACACCACCACCTACCTATTACCTACACTTCAAATACCAAGAGTGCGAGGCTAATGCTGTAAAAAAAATAGACATTCGAGTTTGACTTGAACTCTGCATGTGAATAAATGATCGTTGCGTTCAATCGCATCCATAGACAAGCATCCATAGAGAATCATCCATCTCAATATAAAAGGTGCCATTAATCATCTTCCTCTTCCTCTTCCTCGTCTATATAGATATAGATGAAGAAACGAGAGTAATGGGTTTGCATAGCAAGATGTGGAACTACCACTTAAGTTAAAGGTCGAAGTTCGAGACCTATCTCGTCTCTGTACTGTATCCACCGTTACACACACCATTGCTCGGATGTCGAATCACAACATCATCCACCTGTACAGAATCATCCTTCGTCAAAAGATATTTTAATATTTGATTCATTGCATTCCTCTTCAGAGATATGCGGATACGCACTTCTTTTCTCTAGCTCACAACTCACAACTCGCAGCCCATAGCCCAGGCTCATATCCCACATCTCATAAATTCCAGAAGAAACCAAGTAGCCAGTCAGCAACCGGCAAAATTATATTCTCATCTTGATCTTCCCAAAGCCATCCTGACACAAACTCCATTCGCCACAATGCATTCGAGTAACCTTCCATTCCTTTCCCTACTAATCAAGCCAATAATTTGATAGCCCTCCTATCCATCCCAGCCAGGAGCAGATCAAAACAAAATTAATTCAGACTGTGCCATAATAGCTCCAAAACGCCCATCTCATCACATCCCAGCCTTGTTTGCGAAATGAAAAGAAATATCGTACAACCAGTTAGGCAGTCAGGTAGCACAAATTCGAAAAGAAATCATGGATGCCAATAATAAATCAGATTGGGGCACCATGTTCCCTAGCTATCACACTTTTGTAATTAGCGATTTTGGAAGCTCGGCCTAAAAGCAGGAGCTGCACCATTCAGACCAGAAGATCCGGAAGTAAATTGTTTTTTCGGTGGAGGTCTTGCAGGTGATTCTTCTTCGTCATCACTACTGCATAAATCAATAACTTCCGAAATCTGTCTCTTAGCACCTGTTGATGATGCCAATGGATTAGATCGATTAGATGGTGCTGCTGATAAGGAGTCGC
Source organism: Sclerotinia nivalis (assembly GCA_029531795.1). Lineage (NCBI taxonomy): Eukaryota > Fungi > Ascomycota > Leotiomycetes > Helotiales > Sclerotiniaceae > Sclerotinia > Sclerotinia nivalis. Next base: position 2,897,786 of record JAPEIS010000003.1, read on the forward strand.
GAGTACTTTGTGCTTGAATTCCAGTACTATTTGAGGTACCAGTACCAGTTCTGGTAATTGGTGTACTGGCTTTTCTTCCACCAGGGGAGAGTTCGATCAAGTCATCATCATCATCGGAGAAATCGCTTGAGGCTACGCCTGGTCGTGATGATATGGTGTCTGGCCTGTTGTAAAGTTTCCACTGTCCCTCTGGTTCTACTGTGACTTGATCCACAGATTTTGATGTACTTTGTAATATGTTCTTTACATATCTTGAAATATGTCAGCAAATCTCATAATGCGTGCAGAAAGGTTGTACTTACTCATCAACAACTAATATCTCAAAAGGCGCAGGACTGTTGCATATTGGACATAACCAAGTTGGCCCTTGTTCTTGTAGTTGAAGATAAGAAGTAGCATCGAAACATTGGTTATGTCTGCATGATATTGATCGACAAGGTAAATCAATCCGTAAAGTCGATAATGGACACTTCAATGATAGAACCGAAGCAGTGGCTACAATATCGGCATCTCTTGATTTATGAATCACTTACAAAGATTAGGACAGAGACATGAAATATTGAGAGGATGATATCTTACTGTCATTGACCACTGATTCCTTGGTAATCTTTTTGCCAACCTCCAATCTCTTAACCAAGTCTTTGACGGGAACTAGCTTGACCACATATATAACCAAATAGAATTTCTATAATCAATGTTAGCATTGCAACTCTACGGTACCAAAGTCAACAGCACATTGTAAATCCTATAGAAGTACATGGTAGGATCGTGAATGGTGGATATTAACCTCAGACGCGACGAAAGCTCCATTGAGACCTGCCTTTGTAGTCAACGCATAGGTCATCTCGACGGTGTTTTGATATCCAGGAACTTTTAACCTTAGTTCCTTGGTAATATCCACGGGCCGAGTTGATCCAGGTTTGTTTTTCAACCCTCGTAGGTTTGCCTTAATCTCTCCTGTGTTCACTTTGATCTCAGATTGATGAGGAAAAGCAATATCTTGTCTTCCATTACCTTCGCCCGCACAGAATACCATTACTTTTAAGGTTGGGTCGTTCATGACTCTTGACAATATAGGATGGTTCTGAACCTTGACTGGTATGTTCACGGTGTGACGATGTTGGTTCATGGCTATTTAATAATGATTAGCATAACATTCGAAAACTCCAGACAAAATACCAACCATCACAAGTTTTGATCTCACCAATCTGCTCCATGATATCGTAAAATGGACTTGGTTTGAACTCGAGCTCTATGAATAATTAGATCAGGCGCATAACTCTATCACCAAGGGCTCACGTACTCATTCCGTAACCTATCGGCCTGTTATATGACGGCATGCTTGCTCTAGGTGTGGGATAATTTGTTGCGCCGCCGTTGGGTATTGAATTTGCTGCTGGTGAAGCTGAGTTTTGATATGAACGTGGTGGGTTAACCCCAGCTGTTACTGTCTCCGGATTATCTATGATTCGTCTTAAGCGGTTGAATTTGGGCTCATCCTGCGCATTCGCATAGAATCTGATTCCTTTATAGAAAGAAAAGATTAGCTTTGATCTCTCTTATTGCAAGCTACCGCATAATGGCAGCGCCGGTAGACTGTAGCATGAGGCTGCGCGAATTCGCGATCATCGACTTCTTCAAGATACAAACAACCTACTATCGACAATTCTTGACTGTAACTCTGCCTTCACACCTTGCGTTCTCATATCCTCAGCGGAACATATGCTCTTCAATGTCGAGTTGAGCATTCCGCCATTTTTCACCTTTCGTACATATGGCTCTGGATCAAGGAAACCACCGCCCCCCATCGAGGCCATTTCCTATCGGTGGATGAGGAACAAGCTAAATCAATCAGCTTAAATTTTGGAAAGTTTTTAGAAATGGTGAAGTGATGAAATTTGTAAAGAGTAATAAGATCAGATATTCCTTACGATATTGACGGGAGGAACGAGATGGCCTTTGTTTTTTTTTCCCTTTTCAATATTATTTGCTTTTTGGCTTTCTTGTACGTTGAATGTGAATTTGTTCTATCTCCGAGTCGTAATGAAGTTCACGAAATCGAATTAGGTAGGCGGTGAATAATGAACTTTTGGTCGAATAATTTTTGATTGGATTTTTTGGTGGTTTGCCGCTAAGATAAAAGATTGAGTGGATGGAAATCTATCAAAATCAATTTCATTGCGCATTGAAAAGAAGTTTACATCAATTTTCTACAAGTTTTTATAATATTCTACATTACCGTACCGTATCCTGGAATATCCTACAATCTATTTTTTTGGTCATACATACATTCTCCATTCCTTCATTTCAATTCCAACAATGGCTAAGGGTGCGCGCTCAAGTTCCATCAAGGCAAATAATTCCGCCTTGAAAGCCAAAGTATTTGGTCCGGTCGAGACTGCAAGAGCTGAGAGGTTGAATGCGAAACTTATGGAATTGATTTCTCAACCAAAGCCATCAGCGAAGACTGAAGATATTGATATGGAAGGGAAGGAGGGAAAGGACGTAGAGGGTATGGAATGGATTATTCTTCTGAGGGAAATTGTCATCTAATAATCTATTCAGCATCTGCAAAAGATACTTCGAACGATGCCGCCGCAGCTCAAGAAAAGCCATCCGAAAGTAATTAAAAATTTCATATCTCTAGCGCCTACTCGAATCTTTCTTTAACTGACATATGAAACCGCAGAAATGGAGGTAGATGCTATTAGCAAGGTCGGCTCAAAGTCAAAGAACCGTATTTCGAAGAGAAAAGTTAGCAGTCGCAAATCGCAAATGACTTTCACTACATATAAGAATGGAAAGAAAGTAGGAGGAGGTAGAAAGCAAAAGATCTATTGAGGAGGATGAGATGATGCATGTCGAAAATAGATGGTAATTTATAGGCGCATCGGACAATCCGGTTTTGGGGGCATGGAGTTCATGGTGAGGGTTATATTAAAACTTTTGGCAGACAAATATGAGGAGTAGTTTAAAGAAATTCGAGACAAAAGAGAATATACCAAGAATTTCAGAGTTGTAGGCTTCCCGCCGACCTCGTTTTGGAAAACCTTTCCCCTCAAATATGCATTGCACAAAAATATCACATTTATCCATGTCACTGACCGATAAGGATTTCTTATCAGGACGCCAAAACGCGTTCGCAAACCTGACACCTTAGCTTCTCTCAATCCGAACTTCCTGAAAGATCCTTCAGACTAATATACAAATGGCAGAGAATAATTCGAATGACAGGATTCTCTCATTCTCAAGCTAACATAAAATTGATTCCACGCAAACGATCAATGGGTCAAGACTAAAAGGCGCAAAATGGTCTCCAGGACACAAAACTCTTTGCTCTTGGCAGCAAATATTCTCATCCCAATTGCTATATTGGTATTTGCTAGTGGTTTCTTTCCTTATAAGCCATTTCTCTCTGGATTAGCACAGTATGAGTCTCTGAATTTTGGAGAACCTCCGGCGGCTCCATTTGATAAGGTCATCTTCATGGTTGTTGATGCGCTGAGAAGGTAGAGGGACCCTCGAGCAGTCTGAGATCAAAGCTAACCTTGACAGCGACTTTGTATTTTCAAATAATTCTGGATTCAAATTTACTCAAAGGTCAATTGCATATCTGCCAGCTTGTTTAACCTCCACTAACTCTTTCTATAGTCTCATTTCCAATGGCGCTGCACTTCCATTTACAGCTCATGCGACTTCCCCTACCATTACTATGCCAAGAATAAAAGCTATAACAACTGGTTCTATACCTTCTTTCCTCGACGTAATTCTCAATTTCGCAGAATCAGATACATCTTCGTCTTTGGCGACTCAAGATACATGGCTAGCACAAATGAAGGCAAAAGGAGGAGGAAAGATGGTCATGTATGGAGATGACACTTGGTTGAAGCTATTTCCAGAAACTTTTGATAGAGCAGATGGGACTTCAAGCTTTTTCGTTTCGGTCAGTCGTCGAGTGGTTGAGACTGTACATAGAATGAATGTAGCTGAATACCAATTTCTAATAGGATTTTACTGAAGTGGATAATAACGTGACGAGACATGTTCCGGAAGAGTTGATGAATGATGATTGGAATACTATGGTTCTTCACTATCTGGGACTTGATCATATCGGACATAAAGCAGGTCCACGAAGGTTGGAATCATTTGTTGAGAGATAATTATACAGGATACTAATTCCTTCTCTAGCCCGAATATGATTCCTAAACAACAAGAGATGGATGCTATTGTCCGGCTAATCTATGAAAACATGGAAGCGAAAGACTACCTATCCTCGACTCTCTTAGTTTTATGTGGCGATCATGGTATGAATGATGCTGGTAATCATGGTGGTTCTGCTCCAGGAGAAACCTCCCCAGCTCTTGTCTTCATGTCGCCAAGATTTAAGGACCTTGTGTGTGAGCGCCAGCATTTTGAAGTACCTGCTCCATTTGAAGAGGAATTCCAATATTACAAAACGGTTGAACAGTCAGACATTGCTCCTACACTTGGAGCTCTGCTTGGATTTCCTGTACCGAGAAATAACTTGGGAGCTTTCATTGATGACTTCTTACCATTTTGGCCTGAAAGTATGTTATCCCAGTATCCAATCAAACTCCATCACTAACTTCTACCAGGAAATGACCGTGTTCAAATCTTACTGCGAAATGCGAGACAAATTCTCAGCGTAGTCACTGCAACATTTCCGTCATTTGAAAACGACGGTCCTTCCGAGAACTGCCACGAACTATCAAGTAGTGTTGATGACTTGGCATGTCAATGGAGAAGGATTACTCAAGTTCTAGCTGGTCTCAAGGCTAACGAGCAAGATTATGATGCATGGGTTGAAGCCGTCACAAAAGTATGTTATCCTTCGTACCCGTATCCAATATCTAACAAAATGTCAGTGGTTGAAGGAAGCTCAAGACTTGATGAGCGGTACTGCCAGTAATTATGATGTCAAGAAATTGATTACTGGCCAAATTATTGCAGCTTTGGGTCTATTCATGGCAGCACTGGCAGCGGGGCCATTTATAGCAAAGCATCTTAAGGCCAGCATTCCATTCATAGCTATTTGCTTGACCTACGGCATCATGATGTTTGCTAGTAGTTATGTTGAAGAGGAACAGCATTTCTGGTATTGGACAACTACGGGATGGCTATTCCTCTTATCGATCAAGAAGTATGATTCTTAACCGCTTCTCAAGTCAAAACTAACAATCTCCTAGTATACGTCGTCAATCTCGCGAACTTCAATTACTCGCCATTAGCTCTTTATTGATTCTGGCTGCCACTAGGATTGCTAGACGATGGAATCAAACCGGCCAGAAATTTGCCGGTGATCCTGATATTGCTCGAACATTTTTCTCTCAACACCGATTAACGCTCTGGACACTTGTGGGGGCTACCTATCTTTGGAATCTTCAATCACTCGCCAACAGAGGATTCTCACGTCTGCCACAGATCGTAGCTGGTGCAATTTCTACACTTTTGGCCACCGCAGCAATCACATTCAAACTTGCCTTCACAAATGAAGATTCACCTGAACTTCTGGCAGGTCTAGCAAAAACTATGGCAGATAGTGATACTGGTATTCCACTTGTTCTCCGGGCAAGGTTGGTATTCATCGGCATTGCATCTTGTCTAGTATATACTATAATATCTAGTTTCGGCCCACCAACCAAACGTGCAAATGGTGAACTCTTCCCCAAGCCCCTTCTGAAAGTCTTTCGCAACTAACAAAGCACCAGTCCCCATGCGCACAATTCACGACCTTATAGTCCTCTTCCTAATCACCCAAACACGAGCAACCAACATTCCCCTCATCCTAATCTACGAACTTCAATTTTCTCTCCTATCAACCCTCAATCTCTCCCTCATAGAAATAACCACCACCACCCTCCTACTCCAACAAACCTCCTTCTTCGCCCTCGGAAACTCAAATGCCATTTCCTCCATCGACCTCTCCTCCGCGTATAACGGCGTCGATTCCTACAACGTATTCGCCGTCGGCCTCTTAATTTTCGCCTCTAACTGGGCCGGTCCTCTTTACTTCACTTCGGCTAGTAATCTCCTACTGCTGAAACATTGGAAGAAGGATGGAGTGAAGAGGAAAGATGTATGGGGAAATCATATATCTTTATTAACGATATTTTTCGCGAGTAGTTTGACGGCGACGATGATCGCGTGTACGGTTCTTAGAACTCATCTTTTTATTTGGACGGTTTTTAGTCCGAAGTTTTTGTATACTATGGCTTGGAGTGTGGGCATGCATTTAGGGGGAAATGTGTTGGTTGGTGGTGGGTTGTGGTGGTTGGGGAGGGTGACTGGGTAAGGGGAGTGGAAAGATTGAGGGGGTAAAGGTATAGAGGAGATTGAGAAGGAATTTCGTTCGTTTGGGACAGGGAAGAAAAGAAGTTGAGGTAGATTGTAAAATAGAACAGGGCGATTTGTTAGTCAAAAATTAGTTCGTAATAGATTCATCATGTATTCCATTTAAGGCCGCTGCTGATGCGGTATAAAATAGACTACAGCCTGGCGGCTTGAGATACTCAAAATCCTCACCGGGACGCAGAAATGACTCGCTTGCATGATCGCTTGATTAAGGGTCTCAAATTAACCATTAATTCTTAAAATTACATCAAACTATCAAACAAATCATCAAATGCATCTCCGCCCTTCTTTTTCCTCTTCTTCTTTGGCGGTTTCGCCGGCGTCGAGTCTGATTTCGAAGTCTTTCGCTCCAATGCTTCACCCTCCTGTTTCCTCTTCTTTATTTTTAATTTTTTAACTTCACTATCCTCTTCCTCATTCTTTTCCTCCTTCTGAGTATCTCCGACCATTTCTGAAGCTGGAGCATCCCTCACGATCTTCTCACCCAAATCCTCTCCTATTTCTGGCTCATTTACTTTTACCTCCTCTTTTACTATTCCGGCTTTTTCTGCGAGTTCTTCTGCAGTCAAGACTCTTAATGATTCGAGAATCTTGTATAAACGTGCCAGACATCCCATTAACATTAATCCTAAAGTAGCATATTGGTTATCCGCTACTAATTGACTAAATGCCCTATTTTTCACATTATTAGCAATCTTCCCCTTACCCATCCCTTTCCATCCTTTTCCTCCGTCTCCCCCTCTTTCCTGCCCCATATAAACCCCAAACAACAAAACGAAACCAAAACCAAAAACCAAGAAACTCACAAATAACACCCCCCCACCACCTCCTCCCGCATAAACCCAACCAAACCCTGCAATTCCTTCTCTTCTCTCTCCTTCCTTTCCTTCGCTTTCCCTTTTACTTTCACTTTTGCCTTTCCAAGTGATGATTCTATCACATGTTCGGGAACGAGAGCGAGCAGACGAGTGATTTGTCGACGGAGGATGTTGAATGATTTGTACCATTTTGAGAGGCGGTGTTGGTTTTTGTTGCGGTGGTGGGTTAGGTGTAGGATTTGGTGGAGGGTGAGAAGGGTTGTGTGGTGGGGGTTGGGGGTGGGTGTGTTCATTATTTTTGGGTGGGGAGGACGGATGGGTTTGAGTGCTTGAATTGTGTTTTCTTTGGAGACTTGAGGGAGCCTTTTATGTTAGAATGAATTGGAGTTGTGTGGAAATATCATTTTGGTGCGTGATTGAGGTTGGGAAATTGATGATGACGGAGGAAATGAAATTCGAGAAGGCTTTGTTTGTCAGCCTTGCAGGAAGGCTGGTGCACGAACTGCATGTACATGAACAAGTGTGCAGACCAAGCTTCATGCACAGCCTTGGAATACAAACAACTTACAAAGTCTAGAACTTCGAATAATGATATGAAGAAGGCATCCAATTCTATGATTTCCTCAGATACACCAATTCGCAATACATGAATATCCACAAGCTCCAACAATCCCACAACCCCCACCGACAAAATGGCATCCACAACCCTCTCCACAACAACATGCTTCACTTCCTCAGAAGCATTCAAACATCCCCTCCCTCAAATCCGGCAATTCCACCGCGATCTCACTACCGAACTTGATGAGAAAAATGCACGTTTACGTACACTAGTCGGAGGTAGTTATAGACAATTACTGGGAACAGCCGAACAAATCCTACAAATGCGCAAGGATATCCGTGAAGTTGAAGAAAAATTAGGGAAAGTAGGGGAAGGATGTGGAAGAAATGTATTGGTTGGGATGGTCTCTGGATTAGGTAAATTACAGGGAGAAATGAAAAATGGGAAGAAAGGGGAGGAAATGAGAGGGCTGGCTAGGATGAAAGGTTTGGGTATGTGTGGGATTGTAGTTGGGAAACTTTTGAGGAGGCAGGGGAGAGTGGATGAGGAAGGGAGAGGAAGGAGTTTGGTGGTCGCTGCGAAAGTGCTGGTTTTGAGTCGGTTGTTGGCGAAGAGTTTGGAGGGTTGTGTGAATAGTGGGGATAGGGAGTTTGTGGAGGAGGCGAAGAAGAAGAGGGTGGTTTTGATGAAACGTTTGTTACGAGCGGTTGAGAAGACATTGGTCTTGACCAAGGATGCTGAAGATAGAGAAAATCTGGTTCAGGCGCTTTGCGCATATAGTCTAGCTACGAGTTCTGGGGCAAAAGAAGTTTTACGACATTTCTTAAATGTCCGAGGGGAAGCAATGGCATTAGCATTCGAAGACGAAGAGGACTCGAACCAGGAGACATCAGGTGTTTTGCGGGCCTTGGAAATTTATACGAGAACTTTACTTGATGTACAAGCATTAGTACCGAGGAGACTTGGGGAAGCATTGGCTGCGCTGAAGACGAAACCTTTATTGAAAGATGAAAGTATTCGAGATTTAGAGGGATTGAGATTAGATGTATGTGAGCGGTGGTTTGGTGATGAAATTCTTTACTTTACCCCTTATGTTCGACATGATGATTTGGAGGGATCATTAGCTGTTGAGACATTAAAAGGTTGGGCGAAGAAAGCATCAGGAGTGCTACTGGAGGGCTTTACAAAGACTCTTCAGGGAGGCTTGGACTTCAAGGTAGTAGTCGAATTGCGAACGAAAATTTTGGAAGTATGGATTAGGGATGGAGGTAAAGCAAGAGGATTTGATCCTTCTATACTTCTAGATGGTTTACGAGGAGTTGTTAACAAACGACTTGTAGAGTTATTGGAAACTCGAGTTGGCAAGTTTCATCTAGTGGGAACAGAAATAGAGTCCACATTAGCAACATGGGAGGAAGGAATTACTGATCTTCATGCGAGTCTATGGGATGAAGATATGATGGCAACAGAACTCAGCAATGGAGGTAATATTTTCAAACAAGACATTCTTGCTCGTACCTTTGGACGTAATGATGCTGTTTCAAGAGTTGTCAACAGTTTTCAGACTTGGAGGCATCTCATTGAGGAAATAGGTACTGTTATTGATCAATTGAAGAAACAAAGATGGGACGATGATCTAGAAGATATCGAAGATGATGAAAGTCTCGAGTCGCGACAAAATCTTCTTAGCAGGGAAGATCCGCAGATGCTGCAAGATCATCTTGATACAAGCTTAGAAAAAGCTTTCCAGGAGTTACATACGAAAACCACAACACTCGTGGAGCAATACAAAGATAGTCAATACAGCGGAAATATATCAGTGTATATTTTACGAATCTTACGAGATATCCGAGCAGAGCTACCCACAAATCCATCATTACAAAAATTTGGCCTTTCACTAGTCCCATCATTACACGAGAATCTCGCAAGGACCGTTTCAGAAAAATCCATCTCGTCTCTAGCAAAATCACTCAAGAAAAAGAAAGTTACAGGAAGAGCATTATGGGAAGGAACACCAGAACTTCCAGTTCAACCTTCACCTGCTACATTTAAATTTCTTCGTGGTTTATCGACTGCTATGGCTGATGCTGGTGCGGATCTTTGGAGTCCTGTTGCTGTTAAGACTTTGAAGGTGCATCTCGATTCCCAAGTTGGAGAGCAATGGAGTATGGTTTTGAAAGAGAAGGTGGCTAGTAATGGCACAACTGCCTCTTCCACCGATGCCCCAGAAAATGAAAAATCGACGGAAAGAGAAGATCCAGAAAAAGAAGTTCAATCCGCAGTGGAAGTAGAACTAGACGACGGAAAGCAAAAAGATCTCCTAAAACAATACCTGTTCGATATCTTTGTCTTACAACAAGCTTTAGCGCTACAATCTATACAATCTGGGGATATGGAAAAGGGGATTGTGGGGATGAAACTCAAGGATCTGAGTGATGAAATAGAATCGAAATTAAGGCTTGAGGCGCAGGAGAGGAAACGTGTGGGGAATGGAGCGAAGGAATATTGGAAGAGGACGGGTCTTTTGTTTGGATTTTTGGTGTAAACGGTGGGGCTGGAGGGGTTGGAGGGGTAGAAAAGAGGTGGAGGGGGGTGGAGGGGGTGGAGGGGGTAATTGTGGAGAAGGAGGTGTAATGATATATGAGTTTTTGCTGCATTATAATGCGCAAGACATATCAGTATTCTTCATCTGTGTCTGTGAGCGAAAGTGTATGCCTCTTTACGAGTAAACCCTTTGTACATATATAAACTTTGCAGCTAATTGAGAAATAGAAACAGAAATAGAAATAGAAACATATTTCTTTCTTCTCTCTTTTTTCTTTCTCGCAAATCGAGTATTCATAGATCAAAGCAAAGCAAAGCAAAACGTGCTTGAAGCACTAATTAAATTCAATAGAAGTTTCAAATTTCAAAATACCACAACATCGAAATCTGAAGTTTGAAACTGCTGGTTTGAAATTCGCGTAAGTATATTGATGTTCATGCTGTAGATGTGTGTTGATGTGGGTAAAATATATAATTGAGAGGAATATTGCGAGATGTGATGGCTTGTATATTTGTGCATAACAGATTTTTGGGTTTATGGGTATTCTTTTGATGAGATGGAATTTTTGTTGTCATTGTTATTATTATTATTACTGTCCTTGTCTTTTTCAATAAGTGGGAGGTTTTATGTGGATTGTTGATGTTGATAACGCTGTCAATAATGTAAGATCTTAGTATAGTATAGAAGTCTAGAACAGTGTTCCCGACTATTACTCTATACGAGCAGCTCTAAGTGGCAGCCCACACTGCCTGACTTTAGAAGAAGCTAAAAGTAGGACTTGCATTGGTATAAAATGGCTCGGGAATGATTTAATCGGTCTAGGTTGGGTGTTTCTTTATCGGTTTATGGGTTTTTGGGGGCTGGGTTGTGGTTTATATACTGCTTACTCTATTAGGTGTGTATCTGCATCCAGAAATCGCTTATGTATAGATTCATCTGAGTATATTCTGCTTTGGTTTAGCTTGAGGGGTATATATTGAAGGTTCAGAAGATTTGAGAAGACTTCTGAAATTCATGTACTTTATTAGGACATACTAGTAAACCACTCATTCTCATCTATTTGCATTTTTACTACGGAATTATCTCCAGCATTCTATAAATTTAGATCTTGGTGATGCGAGTACTCACTATATCGTCTTATATCAGAAAAAACCAGACTCGCAGGACAGAGCCAGGAACGGATGCTGAGTGGTGGGAAATGAATTCTGAAAAACGGATTTTCTTTTAAATGAGTATTCATAAACTTCGCTAATAGCAGGATTTTTTTGGATACTTCTCCGGGATATTTATTGTTACTGTATAGGTATTCTACTGTTTTATTAGGATTATTACTATCAGGCTCGAGTGTGCCACCATTAGTATTCTCATTATCGTTCCCTGATATATCCACTCAAAATTTTATATTTTTTTCTTTAGTATCATGTATTATTCACCTAATCTGATACCTTAAAATAAATTCTCTGATCCAAAACATCGCTCTGATTAACAAACAACATAACAAAACCAGTGAGAGGATTATAATCCATATATCCATAAAATCATACTAAGATGATCTCTTTTATAGTAAGATAAGTGCAATTTTACTTTCTCCTACCTGGGATAAAATATGCTTTCAGATATTACTAAAGTTCGGCTTTAGAGTCTCCTGATATTTCCTTGGGATCTCTAATGCTTTCTTCGTTTGAGAGTTCATATGGCTCCTTATGCTCCCGGTTCGTGTATCTGGCGTGGTATATATATATCATCACAATTTGGCATATCAACTTACAACATAAAATTCAACCAGCTTACTCCACTGGCAAATTAGGTTGTCGGTGTTTTGGTGTCAATAACTGGAAAGGAAAGAAGGAGAGATATCTAGAGGCCTGACGATAACTTTGTTTTTGTATCTGAAAAGAAGATAATTCCTATTGTCATTCACAAATCTCTATTCCAGTCTATCTTCACTGTCAAACCACGCATTATGCAACACATCACCATAAGCATTCCAAAATCCACAACAACGTAGATGCACCACGCCAAAAGTTTAAAAGTCCATTTCGAGTAAAAATAAATCAAACCATCAAACTAACATTCAAAATGTCAATTTGCTTCATACGTACACCCATGACAAGTGTTTTGGTGATTTATAGTTGACTTCAATAACTATGATTGAGTTTCACTTATATACTTCTATACTTCTCCATCTTAGAATTCTGATTCTCGGCTAAGGTTAGTGCATTAGCCCATCTTTGCAAAGTGGACTTTGAGGAGGTGTTAGATTACATCTGCAATTCTTTTATCTATATAACCCATACACAATCTCCTCGTTGATAATAGCGTTATGGAAGGGGATATCTTCTTTATATAATCTTATCAACTTTCGATGGGAAAAGTAGCGAATATAAATTAGCCTACGTTGTAAGGGAGCAGTTAAGGAGAAGCGAGATTGATAGAAATCCTATAATTTTTCCCATTCAACACTTTATTATATTCTCCAACCACTCAGTATTCGGAGTAATAAAAACTCCACCCCTCGAAAACACCCATCTCCTTTCGAAACTTCTTTCCGCGAGTATAAAAATCTCTAAACTCAATCTAGATATCACCCTTCAAGGTAATGTAAAAATCTCTGACGAAGTAAAATAATGGCCGGAAGAATTTCTATGATTACTGTTGCTATTACTATTTCTATTACTTCAAATTAAAACTCTAGACTCTCAATTATGATATATAATTCGAGGTTGGAAAATCAGAAGGTTTTTAGATACGGGGTTGCAAATTCTTCTTTGCGGTTGTTGTTGTTGTTGCTATTTGAGGGGTTTTTGGTTACTACTGTGTTTTGGGGGTTGTTGTTGGTGTGTTATTGTTGTTGTATGTTGTTTTTGTATTCAAGTATTATTGTTTATTATAATTATTATTCACTGTTACTCCAACTCATGAGACTAAATCAGAAGATCCTCATATCTACCCCCCAAAACACTACCCATTATACAGCGCAACCACAAATACTTATTGATACAACATGTAACCGGTATATTGCGGTACTTTACTTCATGTCTGGATTTCTAGAACTATCTCATGAGTTGTATACCCTTTCCTTCCTTCCCCCTTCATCTCCTCTCCACTAATCCAAACATCCAAATCCCACCAATAATCCTCAATTTAAAATTGAATATTCCTTTCAAGACCGTATAGAATTTATATTCCTCCCACTCAGTGCTAACTTTAACTTTAACTTCAATTTCATATTTTGTTCATCTCTTTTCTTCTCTCTTTTTAATAAACACTAACTCTTCAATATATAAACTCCCCATACTGCATCCTCAAAAATCATCAATTAACAAAGATGAATCTATCCCGAATCAGGAAATACATCCTGTATATTTGTAAGATTATAGATCAATATCCATTTGACATACTAGGGCATTTTCGTAGCATATACTCGAGTAAGGAGAAATCAAAACAATTCCTGCGGGATAAATTGTGATTGTTGATATCACTATATAGATCGAGACTCCGCGTGTTTGTTGTCGTGGTATATAGATTGTTTATCATCGCCGCAACAAATTCTTCTATTAGAAATTATCTAGCACACTGTCAAAATTCAGTGATAGTGACACTAACATCTCATCTCATCTCATCCTCTTTTATTTCATAATTTCATAATTTCACAATCATACACACCTAAACATGTAAGAAAATCGAAACGAAAACTACAATCTTATGAAAATATCATGAGAAGAAAAGAAATAATAACTTTCTAATCTAGATCTATTAATACATCAATACTATACTACACGAGTATATCCAAGTAAAGTATCTATCCTCGTTCAGGTCCCAAACTCCTTATCCTTCTTCTCATCCTCATCCCATCATCTATCATATCATTGCAAATCCATCCCTATCCCTATCAATCATCATCATAATAATAATAAAAGAAAATAACAAACACCCATCTGTAAAAACAACCTCAAAGCAAACCCAAGCCGCAACACCTCAATTCCCAAATTCCAATCCCAGCCACAACCACACCCCTAACTAAACAACCTTCTTCCCCTCCACCCCCCCCTCAAACCTATACGCCCTCCCCCTCGTAACCCTGTCAACCCTCTCCCTAACCTCCGGATACACATCCTTATACGCCTCTCTCCCCATCCAACAATCCAGATGTCCATACCCTCTAATCTCCATCCTTTCATACATATCAAACATACCAAATCCGTCATACCCCTCCCCTTTACAACCATCCCTTTCCCTTCCACTTCCTCTACACCCACCCCCACACGAGTCCCCCATCTCATCCCTCAAAACCTCCAAAGTCTTCGTCGTACTCTCGGGATTCAACACTTTGTTATCACTCCCGGAGAACAAAAAAAACGGAATCCCCCTCAACCTCCTTATATTTTTCGACGAAGTAAGAGGATGGAAGAGCGGCGCGTTGCCTGTTACGTGACCAATGGTACCCATGTGCATGAGGAGGTGAAGACAAGTCATATTTACGCCGAAGAAATAACGGTCGATTTGTCGATGGGTGGCTTCGTTTAGGTTATTGTGGTTCCAGAGACTATTTTCAAATTAATTAGTATCGCAAACTTTTGAGAAAGGGAGAAGAGGAAGGGAATACATACCGACCGAAAATCAACGAACAACGATGACAAGAAACATTATTACAAATCTCACTTCTCCGATCAGGATAAAACCTCAACAATTGATTAATCCCCTGTTGAAACCAAGTATCCTCCCTCGTACTCGAACAACTAAACCAATTCCCCCCGAAAAATTTATACAATTTATCAAAGGGGACCGGACCCGCCATCGCCTTGGCCAAATTCAATGTAGCCCAGATGGGATTCATGAAAACTTGGGAACAGGTTACACCTAAGATCCAATTTGCTGGTATAGTACCATCTAATAGACCCGAAGCGAAGGCTACTGAACCCATACAGTGAGCAATGGTGTAGATAGGTTGATGACCATGTTCTTTACGGATCCATTGGAGCGAAGCTTTGATATCGAGACGGGCGTCGAAAGTAGTCCAATTATCTTTCGCGACCATTAATTGACAGATTCGATGGACGACGACGAAACAGCGGTAACCGGCTCGAGTGAAATAATTTATGGCATTTATTTCGATGGTGGGGAGTGCGAAGATTTGATGATCGACTGAGGCGCCTGGGATGAAAAAAAGATTTTTGGTTTCGATGTTGGGGTTTTTAGGTTCCCAGACGTGGAGAAGGGTTTTAACGTCATCAGAGGCGACGATTTGAATGGTTTGATCTGGTGGTGTGTCGTTTATGTATCCGGTGTATTTTACGCATGGGTATTGAAGATAGGTGAATGGAGCGAAGAAGAGATTAGCTGATTGTCTAGCGAAGAAAGTCATAAAACTTGTGGTAGATTGAAGTCTTGACCAAAAATTACGACCAAAAGCTTTGAGTGTGAAAATTTGTGACAGGAAATCTTTTGGTTCAATATGCATCATTCCTCTTCCAAGTACAGTTTTATTTGCGTCTTTCTCCGTAATGGTGACGTATAATGTTGATGCAGCAGTCCAAAATTTAAATGGTCCAAGAGCAACGGAAGAATCAACGATTTTATATCCATGAAAATGTAATTGCTTTCCATCAGTTGATGTCATGTCGAAATCATATGTTAGATTTCGAGTACCAGGAGCTTGATGATCATGACTGAATAGTTGAAAATCTCCACGTTGAACCATAAAAGGACTACCAGGTAATGAAGCACAAACGAATGTGCCAGTCAACATAGCTGAATGATCTTTTCGATGAACAACTATTGATAATGTTAGTAAGGATGTGGAATCAAGATGCTGTGAATTACTTACTCCTATGTGTATCATAAGCTTTAACGCTTAAGAAAAATCTTGATGCCTCACAAAGTCCTCTGGCAGTCTTGGCAGCAATTTCATAGTCTTCTCTATGATCACCCTTAAGATTTTTCCCAATATGAATAAATCCTTGCATTACTTCAGTAAAACCAAATCCACTTGTTTTGGAATCTTCGGTTTCATCAATCATTTTAGTAGCCATATCAACTTCAGAATTTTGTGTGCTGTAAGTTTGCAATTGCATAGGAGCATGTTTTGGTTTACCGAATAAATCCAATAAACCATTGCTAGTATCGTAATCGATATCGAGATTGAAATTCTTCGCAGCATGAGCAACTGAGCGTTCAGCAAGAGCGGTAATTGTTGCAAATGGATTAACACCAAGAGCGCAAGGGATAACAGCGGCATCAGAAACTATGAGACCTGGATATGTCTCACTACCACGACCAGTGAGAAGTTCTCCGAAATGATTTGTAGCTCCATACTGAGCGGTGTTGTCTGAACTCATACAAGCACCACCAATAGGATGAACAGTAATTTCCTGTTGACCGAGTGCTGAATAGAATGGATTATTGACAAAAGTTCCACCAACTGCTTCTGTTGCTTCTTTGAGAATACTATTTATCTTTCTAACATGATCGCTTCGACCAACACCGAGGAACTCAAGAAGAGGTTTGTCATCCTTGAGAGTGAGAATCGCTTGATTAGAATCATGGCTCATGACAAGATATGTTTGTGTTCTCTCGATACTACCCTTTTTGTAGTATGGGCCTAAGAAACGACTCCCGGTAGCTGAAAGTGTGTGCCTTAGCTTTTCGAGAGTTGACAAATCTGATGGTGCTTTAGAACCTGGAAGCTTCTCAAGCATGAATTGAAACAATGGAGCAAGTGCTTTTGGTATTGCCCCTTCCTCAATAACATATCCATCTAAAACATTTGCATGACCTTCTCGGTTATCAATGATACCTGCGATGGTAGGTCCAATTGGATTGTCGGATGTCGGAGACACACGACCAATCCCATTAACTTCTTCATTGGTGTTATAGCCGAAAGCTAACATATCACCATTGCCACTCATGCCTTTGCCTACTCTATCACTCATATTCATTCCTAAACTCCTACTTCGAAGAAGTATTTCCGTTGTTCCAATTGCACCTGCACCAAGAAAAACACATTTCTTTGCATGTACCCACATGAGATCTTCGTAGATGTTGGTTTTGAAAGCCCCGCGATTACTTCCATGCCATGCGAAAAATACGAGATAACCTTCTTCTTTAGGATCTGGATGCTTTTTGATATATCTCACTTCACATTCACAGAACATTTCTGCTCCCCAATTCCATGCATCTGAGAGATAGTTGACCAAAGTACTACTTTTGCTTCCATCGTTCACACCAGTACAGTCCATACCCGTCAAAGCAGATGGATACATTTCAACTCCAGTACTGTTTGGTCCTCCGAGAAATCGAGTAGTTTGTGGTGGACGATAAAATTTCTCATGCATCCCGAGTATTCTAGCCTGCTTCTCTAGCAATGTTAACTTAGGAAGTTTAGGCCAATCTTCTGGATAACTTTGAGGTTGTAAGACAGATGCTGCTCTTTCGTAATATTCTTTGAGGGCCGCTTCTTCTCGTAATTCCTTCGGCCAACAGTCCATGGCTAGAGTGTCTTCATCGGCTTCAAGAAATATATTGGCGTTTAAAAGACTTGTTCCACCTAAACCATTGGCTACAAAAGCATTTTGACCCTTTCCAAATATGAGATGATAAAGACCTGTTGGATCTCCTTCTTCAACCATTGCTCCCGGTAAAAATCCAGGAGCAAAATTGCCCGACACGTGAAGCTCTTCCATTGCATGTACCATGCCTGTAGGATATTCTCCTGGCCACTTTTCCTTCCCTCTCTCCAAAAGACAAACAGATTGTCCAGCTCTTGCCATACGACTAGCAGCAACTGATCCACCATAACCAGATCCTATTACCACAGTATCATAAACATTCCTCAAAACTTCTACTGGTTTTGATATTCGAGGGAAGTCTCTGCTGTTGATATCATCCGTATATGTTCGGATCTTAGCATGTTGCCCTCGTTGACCTGAGGCTGTAGTATGAGCACCAAATGATTCAATTCGATGTGATTTATTGATGTGTCGATGCTCTTCATCTGTTGAACTATCCTCACTCGGCTGTTCTCGGTCATTGATATTTTTGAGATTATCAAATGATTCACCTAATCCACTATCCCCATTACAACTCTCAGCTTGACCGTTCCTTAAGCCAATACCATTAATACCGTTTGATTTATGCCCATTCAGATTCCCATTGAAGTGAATCCCATTGAGCCGGTGTTCACCATTCGTCATATTTGACGAATACAAGGGTTCAGATGTCGCCATGATGGAATTCTCACCAGCGTCAGTACACCAGTGCGTCACACTTGAAACCCCAAGTGAAGGATTGAATGATTGTGATACAGAATATGGAAAGCCGAGAATCGATACAACTCGTGCAGCAGGGGTCTTTTTGATTGACTGAGATCTTCAATGTGATAACGCAAACTTCAAAGATATTTCGAGGAGAACAGAATATTATGCAGAATTTTAGGAAGTAAAGTATTGAAACAAAGAGAGTACAATAGTATTCATGGAATGAGCCAACATTTAAGAAAAGAATGTAAGCAGTTAAAGAAACGACTTCGTTAGTATATCAGGGGGTTCCCAGGCTGAGTAACGTCAAGCTGAAAGGAATGTCTGAGCCGAACACCAGTTTTCCGGGGCGTACATCATGAACAAATAAAAGTGGAAAGAACGACAAGCATTCATCAGGCTGCGTTGAAGAAGTACTCTTAAATTGACCAATGAAAATGAGAGAGATAAAAATTGATACTGGAAGTTTCATTCCATTGATGATCCCATACCAAGAAACTATTTCCAGATATCAATTAGTTTGACTGAAGTATGGGGGCCATGAAATCAGCCGTGGCCGTAAGCATCAAATCAGCAAGACGACGTGATATCTGATTATTGAGATTGCGAGATTGGTTGATGAAGGACAAGTAATGAGTAAGAAAAGTCAGCCCTTAATCCTGCCATTACTCTTTTATGTGCCATAATCACAATTGACGAGATGTTATCGAGAATCATTGCGAAATACTAAATCCGTTTTCCGCCCTCTTTTCTTCCATTTCCCCCTCTATTTTCCCCATAGAATAGATATGAGAAAAAGATGGATAAAAAGCCCCCGGTGATTTGCGATAGCAACACACCCTCATATCTCGGAAAGGAAATCAACGGAATTGAGCCAACATGCAGCTAACGATGTGATGAATCTCATTGTCACCACTTTAGAAATTTTGGCGTCTTTTTTGATGCGTGCCATTGTGGTAAGTCGGGGTGATTGAACGCACATCAATCACGGCACATTTTCATCCCATGTACTTCCGTACCTACCTACCTACCTAGTACGTACCCATTTGAGGATATTGAGCAATATACGAGATATACCGCGTAGGATCAATTGTGAACAAAATCAGACACCGAAGGATATCGATGCCTATCATGTCAACCGTTCAACCCGTTTAACCGTTTTGTGACGGAATAAGTCATGATAATAGTCATTAGAGTGGGGGGTCAGCTTACATGAATTGAAGATTTGCTGTGCCTCGATATATGGGATCCCAAGAGTTTGTTAGAGAAAAAACATCATCATTATGAAGTCTAAATTAGACCCACGGTAAGCAATTACATAGCGGAATGTTCTATCCGTTTTCGATCATATTCCCATTTTGGTGTTTGGTGTGGTGGAAACATAGCCAGCCAGCCCTACCGGCCCAGAGGATTCCCGGGAAAAAATATTGTTAGGGACGTTTATTCTTGTCTGCGACGCCGTTTCTTCGTGTTTTGATCAATGGAGAGGTGAGGCGGCAGCAAGGGACTTTTACATTGTAAAATCTATTCTTGTCCTCCAATCTTGTGATGTGATGTGATATGATTTGATTTGTTCACTTGGTGCTTTGTATTTTACATTTCGTAACTACAGTAAGACGACTCGATCCCCTTGCTAGTCTAAGGAGAGGACTACTGTACTACCAAGCAGGTACACCACTTTTTCTTTTTCAGCACCGAAATTGATCCCATCCCATCCCCGTCCCGTCCCGTCCCGTCACTCTAATAGGTCCCTTAATACCTCGAATATCTCAAGGCATTCATCGCGTCCTACATCCAGACGGACGGGTGAGAAGGAAACCCTAAAAGCCCACAAGCCAAAACGTGGTTTACTAGTGGAGAATCCTTCCATCTTCGCGTGCACACTACCCTTACTCTAGTACGGTAACTAAAAAGCGGCTCAACATGAATACGAGCTATTATCTTTATGGAAAAACGTACGATGGCGCTCAAAGCATTTCCTCTAGTGAGGGCTGTCAAATGGCTTACCCGTTTTTCCTTCTCCTGTCTAGTCTGCGCCTCCTTTGTCGAGTCCTTGTAAGTCCATGCGTCTACTACTACACCACTCAATTTATTACATCAGTTTTATATGTGTCTGCGTGTGGAATGGTAATGTGATTTCGATTTTGATTTCTACAATTTGCAATTCCTTCGGTGTATATTTCGAGAGGAGAGGAGAATAAAATGGACCCCAAGCGCAGCGAGTAAAGGGCGCTTACCCCAATACCCCTATACAACAATTAATCCATTACTAAAATGAATGACGCTCCGCTGGTTCTCCGAGGGCCATTGCCGTGGGGGCAGACTATTTGGACAGAGAATCTATTCTATTCTACCCTACTCTCAATGTACTCCAGGTTCATCTTATCATCTCACAAAACGTGATATACTTCAAGTAAAGTTTGACGGGGCGCAGAGACGTCTTCTAATCCATAATGTCAATGATACTAGGCAGGATCTCAATCCTTGAAATATTGTCGTCATTCTAGTCAGCTACTTCACATATTAGGTATTATTATTACTCATTGCTGGCTCTCGACTCACTCACTTCATATCCGAGATGTGAGTGTGAAATATGTGTATGAAGTCACAAAACATTCAATGACTAACAATTTAGATATACCCGAATTGCGATAAGTTGCCATATTATTATCCCAAGTTGTTGGAACACTCTACACATATCTAGACAAGACATCCCTTCCAATCCCCCAAAATTGCCAAAATTGCTTTAACCTTATATAATCTCACCACAACAAGCATACCATACCATAATCCCCACAAACCGAACCAAACCATCGGTAACCTTACAAAGTACTCCGGACAAACTTCAAAACATTAACTTCGACTACCTATAAATCCAAACCTTAAACAATAGATATATCAATCAATCAATAAAAAACAAGGTATTTAAAACACAGGAGGGGTATTACTATAATGTGCAGATTTAACATACAGAGCTATGTTGTGTTGTGCTTTATGAGATGAGATGAGATTGGGTTGATGGTTTTATAAAGCGGCTGATGGGTCAATAGTGGGAAATGGGGGAGGAAGAGCTGAGTTGGGAGTCAGGATATGTAATGGTTTTTTGCGTATATTGAATATTCGTACGTGCAGTGCATATAGATTAAGGGATTCAAAAAGAGAAAGAAGCAGCCTTAGGAAATCCAAATATCGCATCCCCACCACACAACCCACATCCCCTCACGACCCATCCTTCTCTTCAGCCTTTTCCCATTCTCACTCCTCCTTCTCATTTCCCCTATCCCTCTCCCTCTCCCTCTCCCTCTCCCTCTCCAACTCCAACTCCAACTCCAACTCCAACTCCAACTCCCTCTCCCTCAACTTCTTCCTCACCCCACTAAAATTCCTCTCCATCGCCCTCTCCGTAAACTCCTTCCCCGTAATCTCTATATCCATCCCCTTCTCATCCTTCCCCCTAATAACCACATCTTCACAAGGATTATTAAAAAAAGCAATACTGTACCTATCACCCCAAGCTTCTTCTCCGTAACCATCACTTTCGTTATCCTCATCCTCCTCTCCATCATTTCTCCCCGCTCCATTCTCCCCAACCCCTTGACCTTTCGCTCGAGGCGTAACAACCCTATGCCACGTACTCCTGCACCTCCCCCCACTCCACCACATAGCACAATCCCCAATATTAACCACGACCTCCCCATCTCTCGGCAGGACCTTCGTCCATTTATCCCCCCACCCAAATTCACTCTGTACCTCTTTCCCCGGACAGATTTCCAAACCCGCTTCCCCCTCCCTCTGAAAAAGTAACGTTAAAAAACTCCAATCAACATGCGGCCCCGCTCTTATCCAGTCTCCCTCTCCATCCTCCCTATTCACAACCTCCCCATCTACAGCAAAATAATGCAAAAGCCTCAAAACCGTCTGACTCTCCCTCCTCCCAATATCATGAGCACGTACAAACATTCCCTCTTGAACCCCTAAACCCCGCTCAAAACATCGCATCAATTTCTCACTAAGTCCCTGGCACGCACTCATGAAGCCTCGCACTTCGTCTTGAAAACCAGGGAGGAGAGATTCGGGAAGCCAGTAATCGCTCATGGTGGGGTTGAATTGTAATTGGTAGGATTCTTTTTGGTCGGCGACGCCGGTGGAGGGTCGTACTTGGGAATTGGTTTCCCAGCCGATGTTGTGGATGGGGGAGAAGGGGATGAGGGATTTAGTTGGGGTGGGGAGGGAGAAGAATTTTTGGGAGGTGGTGAACCTAGATTATTGATGCGGGTGGTTAGGATTGGAGATTGGTGGGAAGGCGGAAGAAGGAGAGGAAAGGGGAGGATGGATTAACGGGGATACGTACATATGAGAAATAGTAGATAGATCGATACCATGATTAATCAAGACGAAAAACCCATCAGTTTCTGCTGCGCGCATAAGCCTATAGTATATAAATCAGTAACCATAACCGTCATCATCAAACCCCCTCATCCAAAACCCCATTCCAGACCTCCTCACTCCAACCCTAAACAACAAGTAAATCCAAATAAAAAACTACTCACTCCTCAGTAATAACCCCTATCCTCTCCTCAAAATCATGCAGCGAGATCTTCGGTATAGATCTATCCGCATATTTCGTTTTCCTCATTTTATCCATCCTTTTCACTCTCCTGCAATTTCTTTCTTTCGCCAACCTAGAATATAAAAATAAATCTTTTACTTCTTCTCCATCCCTCCATTTAGATCCCCAGAATCGAAAGAAGTCAATCCCTTATCTTCCCCTCCTTCCCTATCTTTCCCCGCATCCGGATGTGACACATGTGACACCCCCCAGCGACCACTTAGATGACGTTGCAGCTGTCTGCAGAAGAAGGCTGAAGACATTTTTTGAGGGGGGGGTTTAATCTGCTGAATGGAGAAATCAAAGTGAAAAGTAATTCAAAAAATATATGAATATCATTACCTATATATTTTGTAGATATGCATAGAAATATGACTTCTCATCACACCCCTAAATTTCAAAACAAAATCACTGATTGGATAATGAGGAATGAGATACTTATCTCAGAAATGATGGGCGCATACCACACCTAGACCAATCTCTCGTGATTCTTTTCTCAATCCGGTATAGTATTAGGATAGTAAATATATCTCGTAAGGAAATATCTCACTAAAACGGCAATTTGTTCCTTGATGTGATTTGTACATCCTAAATTTGATTTTGATACAGCACTATGTTCCGACTCAAAAATAGCCATCCACTTTTGATGTATTGTACAAATGCATTCCTCCCGTATTCAAGATAAAAGAAAACATCGATTGAATCCCAAAATTGAGCTTGAAGAGAACCAGACCCTAACTTGTTATTCCTTTCCTACGTTTCATCATCCATTCATATGTCCAATTGATATCGCTTGAAGATTTATTCAGATATGACCTTAGTCTTGATCTTAGAGCTACCGCTCTTAACACGTCTTGCGGATGGACGGTTGATGTGGTGGTCAGGGATCCAGCTCTCGTCATAAGCTTGTTGTGCCAAAGATTGAGTTGTAACAGCTGGTCCATCAGCACCAATAACAGAAACTTGATCCTTAACATCGACAGCCTTCTTGCTTCCTCCAGATGAACGCTTGGCACGTTCACCACCTTTACCACCTTTGCGACTTTGTGGGAATAGAGTTTCGATCCAAGTCTTGTAGACAAAAAACAGGGTAGCGCCAGTTGAGGCGAGGAGCACGAAATACAAGAAGATGCTAATAACATGTCAGTTTAAATGAATCGTTAACAATGGTATCGCAAGAAGGACACTCACATTTGAGGGTCAAAGATGCTGGTAGCAGCCTCAACAACAGTAACAGTCTCATTATAAGCCTGAATTTGGTAAACACCTCCTTTTTGACTAGCCACAACCGCAATGATGTTCAATCTCAAATCCTGAGGGTTCAAATCGGTGGTAAATGTATAAGGCAGGATCTGCTCTTCACCAGCCTGAATCTCAACATCATATCTTGTCGAGGTCAAGTTGCGCACAATAGCAGCACTTGGATGAGTTCCTTCCGGTAGTGTTTGCAGAGTAGACAATGCGCCTCCAATAACAGCTAGTTGCACAGATTCAGGCTCATCATTCTTGAAGGAAATGATAGCTTGCGAAGCATGGCCATTGACGAGTTTAACACCGAAGATTTCGGATTGAGGGAATGAAGCAGAAACCGAGACCGCAAGATTGGTTGGAGGAGTTTCGAAACCTTCTGCGGCAGCTTCTTGACGATGATCTTCAGTCTGTTGATGAACTTAAATTAGTACTCTTAAGCTTCGAATAACTTATGTAGCTTATGACAGCTGTCAACAACTATGGGAAACTTTTAAACTTACACTTTCTGGCGCAGCGAAAACGCTGACAGCACGAAGAGCAAGAAGAGCGAGAGCAGAGTACTTGTAGAATCCCATGATGGCAGATCAATTGAACGAATTGAGAAGAATGTGAAGAATTAAATGTAATATGTACGGAGTAAAGGTGGTCGGATCGTGTTATGACGAATTTATGTCACAGCTTCAGAAATGTGTTCTCGGTAACTAGCGTATAAATTGTCACCACTATTCGAGGATCCTAGCAAGTGCAGCAACAGATCAACATGGGATGAAGTCATAAATTATTCAATTGGGAAAATAGATAATAGATGATGGAAAACAGCATTTTGTGTTTATCCGTACAAAATCAAACAGCATAGCATTCATTGACAGGTCGTGAAATTGAGGAGATAAATTGCTTTCTGTTAATAGACAAGTAGGTAAGCAAGCAGCAAGCAAGCAAACCTCAATAAAAGCAGTCCATTTTCTACAAAACCAACACCATCAATCAATCACTCAGAAGAAACATGAACTTTGATCATTTTTTCATTATTTTGATTCCTGGGTCCGTAAATACGTGATGCCCAATACTATCCATACCATGCATTGCTATTACCAGTTTTCCCAGTAGTCATCAGAAACCTTTCGAGGCAAAATGTCCCAGAAAGCGTGCTATCATCAAATGCAGGCTCTCGTAGGGAAAGCACTGCCGTTCTCTATCATACATACACGGGAAAGTTCTAGCTTGTTCTGTATGCCATATTTCTAAAACAACATCGTGCTCTGGGTGCTCATTCTCAAGAGCAGCTGGATCATTCAACCTCTTATCGGGAATGACCTGTAATGTTGGTATCAACAGCGTGTATATCCATAAGCAACGAGTCAACGAGCCAAAAACACGCGGAGCTTTTTCTTTATTGGCCCAACAAATTTGAAGGGGCGAAGACGTTTTTTTCTCAAGTTCAAGCACCAACCATTCCAGGTCCGTAACTTTGACGCATCGGTCCTTGAAAACCGTGAGATGTTGGAGTCTTTCCCTTGTTAGCTTGCACGTTTGATGGATATAGCACACTACCCACCTTCTTAGGTCGCTTTCGACCACCGGCTCTGTCATCACCATCGCCGGTGGAATATCCAGCTTCGTCATCAATGTAACCCTCGCCGTAACCTTCGTAACTGGCATCACCATACGATCGCTTCTTAACAGTTCTCTTTGGACGTGCGATATCTGCCGCTCCTCTGTTCTGCTTTGGTATACTCATAGTGCCCTGCGGAATTGGAGCCTTTGCCTTCGCGGGAACAGCTTTCAAAGATTCGTTGACAATTTGATTACCCATTTCTCCAATAACAGAATGATTCCATCGGTCTTTTGGAATAGTACCTCTACTCATGATTACAGCTTTGCTGAGACTGGATCGCAACTCGTCCGGGATGCCTTTATCAATTTCTCTTCCTTGTACTTCAATTTGATCCCATGCTTCCCTAATCGAGGTAGGTCCCCCAGGATTGATCAAAGAGTAGAGTGATCCGGGTTGGTCTGGCTCAGGGCCCTTAACTGCATCAAATTGTCCAGCAATACCCAAAGATTTTATATATCCTTTGTAAGTTTTTCGAACTGTGTTTTTCTTTCCGTCTGGAGTGACTCGAGCAAGACTCGCAGCAATTTCCTGCAAACCAAACCGATCATATAGATCTTGTTTGATATTCAGGTGCTGAGGCTTATGAACTGTACATCATTTCATGTTAACAAAATGTTTCATATAGATGGTGGACAAGACATATGATTTAAGTTATGTGCCTGAGATTGTAGCCACCAAAAGGTTAGATCAACTAGAAAGAAGGAATCCTTACGAGTTCTGCAGAGAAGGTATTTTTTACCGACATCCTGATGGAGATCGTCAATACTAGGTCTGCTGTCCTCGACATGAACTTTCTTCTGGTCTCGATCGCCAAGATCTTCAACATCTCTCTTGCGCTTGTTCGTGGGATCTTCCGATTGGGATGCCTCAATGGCAGAATTAATCGTTGACATGCTGCCGTTAATGCTGTGAGCGGGTGTTGGAAGCGACGTATTTATTCGTGGAGAAACTGTATTTTTCGAGGATATATCGGTGGAGCCTTGGGTATTGGAAGGACTTTGTGGTGTTTTTGGAGGATCAGAAGGCATTTCGATCATGAAGGTGAGTTTCGAAGTACTCGAAGTTGTAAAAAGACGGAAGGTGAATACGGTTTGTGGAAAACTTGATTGTTGCGATTTCGGCCGTGCTGAAAATGTTATTGAAAGGATTGTATAAGGGTATCAGAATGCGCTTCGAGTTTATTTAAAAAGGAAAAAGGCGAGGTATATTGTACAGAGTATTGAGCGAGTGTCGAGGATGAAAGAGTTTGTTTTCAATCGGATTCTCGAGGTTCGAAGAAGGGTAAGAGGGAACGAAGGAGAAGGTGGATCGAGAAACGATTGTCGCAGAAATGCACCTACACCGCCGACGGCAGCGCTAAATCGACCTGTGCTCTTATTTCATGTAGGTCGTTTGAATTGTATTGTTGATGCGATATCCTTTTTTGTATATCAACGCTCTATTCGTTATGTCGTTGATGGTGTTGTGTTTCTGCTTAGTCGAGTAGAATGTTAATGTGAGGTCAATGAGATTGGGAGGCGCCGCTTTGTCAAATGGAATTGGCCGAAGTGAGGATTTAGCGCCCGGTCACGTGTAAATTGGGCCGAGGTCATCCTTTTCATTTGAATAATTTTTCTTCTCTGCTCTTCTGCCTTTATTTATTTATATGGCCAGTTCTGAGTAGTGAACGAACACCGCACAATATAATTATATGTAACAATATTTCCAGAATCATAAAATAAATGATACACAGTAGAATTTCAAACGGACTTTTGTTGGAGTCAATATTAACACTAACAAACAACTTCCGTATGATTCCAGATTCTTTACTTCGTAGCCAAAGATTAAAACATTTTGAGTTGTTCCAGTCAGCCGCAACTTTATTAGTTCAATTGACCAAGCACATATGCACTAGTCTAGATATAGGCTAGCTTACATGGAAATTACCGGGTTTGATACTGATAGGAAATAATTTTTTGATATGGAGAAAATTCCCTGTGAATGTATTAATTCTTGATATTTGAGTTAAGAAAGAAACAAGAAACAAGAAACAACAAACATTTTGATATTGAACAATACAATCATGTCTGAAGGAAGAAAAAGACCATTCAATGATGATTCTGCCATTGAGGCAGTATCTGAAGAATCTCAAGGACATACCTCGAAAAAACTCAGAAAAGAAACAAATGCATCTGCCCGCCGTTCATTGTTTGTTCGTTCTTTACCTGCAACAGCTACAACCTCAGCATTGACTGAACTTTTTTCCGACAATTATCCCCTAAAGCATGCAACAGTTGTACTCGATCCCGTTACAAAACAATCAAAGGGTTATGGATTCGTTACCTTTGCAGATGCGGAAGATGCTCAGAGAGCCCTGGACGAATTCAATGGTCAATCATTTCAAGGTCGTAAAATGAAAATTGAGATCGCTCAACCACGTTCCAGAGAAGCGCCCGCGAAAAGTGGAGAAGAGGGGTTGCCAGTGAAGAAGAAGAGTGCAATTGCTGCTGAAGCTGCTGCTGTTAAAAAAGCTCGACAAGAGAAATTGGCCGAATCAAAAGCACCTCCTAAACTTATCATTCGAAATCTGCCATGGAGCGTCAAAACTCCTGATGAATTGGCTAAACTGTTCATGGGTTTTGGAAAAGTCAAATATGCTACATTGCCTAAAGTCAAGGGAAAGGAAGCGGGGTTTGGATTTATTGTTATGCGAGGCAAGAAAAATGCGGAAAAGGCAATGGCTGCAGTCAACGGACGTAAGATTGATGGCAGACAATTAGCTGTAGATTGGGCTGTTGAGAAGGATGTCTGGGAAAAGAAAAAGACTGATGATGCAGATATGAGTGATGCGGAAACTCCCAAGGACGAGCCCGAAGAACCAAACGATAAGGCGGACGATGACGATGTAGACGATGATGTTGCCAATTTCATGAAGAACTTTGGAGATCAATTAGAATCGGAGGATGAAAGTGATACTGAGGCAGATGAAGATAATGAGGATGACATTGACGATGAAGACGATGAAAACGATGACAACGAGGAGGATGATTTTGAAGATATAGATGACGATGAAGAGGTTGAGGAGGAAAAGCCCAAGAAGAATTTCATTACCGACAATTCCTCGACACTCTTTATTCGCAACCTCCCCTTTACAACTCTTGATGCAACCTTGAAGGAACATTTTGAACAATTTGGCCCTATTAGATATGCTCGAGTGGTCATGGATAAGGCAACCGATCGTCCTAAGGGTACTGGCTTCGTTTGTTTCTACAATGTCGAAGATGCCGATTCTTGTTTCCGAAATTGCCCCAAGTATCAACCCACAGGCGCCAACGCAATCAAGAAGGGCGATACTCCACAAATTAAGCACTCTCTCTTGGAACCCGAAAACGCAGACTCAACAGGTGCTTATACTATCGATGGACGACTTCTTCAGATATCCAAGGCCGTTGAGAAGGACCAAGCAGTGAAGCTTACCGAGGAGGGATCACATTTCCGTGATAACCGCGACAAAGATAAACGAAAGCTTTACCTTCTTCAAGAAGGTACCGTGGCTAAGGGTACACCTCTCTACGATTTACTTCCACCTTCTGAGGTTAAAATGCGCGAAGATAGCGCCATGCAAAGAAAGAAACTTATCCAAGGCAACCCCACTCTACATCTTAGTCTTACCCGTCTGGCCATCCGTAATATACCTCGCAACATTGATTCCAAAGCACTCAAAGCTTTAGCCCGTGAAGCTGCCGTTGGATTCGCCACAGATGTGAAAGAAGGAAAACGTCAACAACTTTCAAAAGAAGAATTAGCACGAGGAGGCGAGGAGATGCGCGAAGCCGAAAAACAAAGAAAAGCTAAAGGAAAGGGTATCGTTCGACAAGCTAAAGTAGTATTCGAAGGTAGAGAAGGCAAGAAAGTCAGCGAGGAAAGCGGAGCTGGAAAATCAAGAGGATACGGTTTCGTCGAATACTCAAGTCACAGATGGGCACTCATGGGTCTTCGATGGTTAAACGGTCATGCACTCAAAAACTCCCAAGGAAAAACCCAAAGAATGATCGTTGAATTCGCTATCGAAAATGCACAAGTCGTCTCGAGACGAAAAGAACAGGAAGAAAAAGCTCGTAATCGTTCAAAAGAAGTTTCGGATAAAATTGCCAAGGGTGAAATCGTTAGTTCGAAAAAATTGGCTGGTAGAGATCAAGACATGAAATCAATGAGGAAAGGTGGAAAGGGTATTAAAGGTGCTGGGAAAAATGGGAAGAGATTTGAAAAGGAGAAAAGTTTCGATAGAGTCGCTCTTAAGTATGTTTACCCGTTCACCCCTTTCCCTCTTCCACTCTACCCTCAATACACACCCTTCACACCAAAAATCCATCTCATAACCTCATATCTCATACTAATACATAACACAGAAGCACCAATAAACGCAAAGCCGAAGACGACCTACCCTCACAAAAAGATAGGAAGAGACCAAGAAATTCATCAACAAATGATGCAAATGCAACTGAAGGAAATGAAGATGATGGAAAACAAAGGAGAAAAGCACAGATTATTCAGAAAAAGAGGATGATGAGGAGAAATAGGAAGGGTGGTGCTTAAGTATGGCATTCGGGGGTCTTCCCGATTGCCATACTGGGTCTGGGGAAGGAAGACGTGGTTGGGGGGAGGGGGAAAATGCTTAGATGTGAATTACCTAGCTAAAGGTTAAGCTTAAACCGAAGCTCAACGTAACTTAACTGTGTGATTCCCTAGATTATCTAGATAGTAGGTAGAGTACTAGAGTATAACACCTGTCTGGATATCAAAACAATAATTATTTCTTTTCCTTTTTCATGAATGAGGGATTGGCTATATCTATCTATCTATCTATATCCTCAATCCGGACATTCTAAGATATCTATTCTATTTGATATTGGAAGTGTAAGGCTTCAACTACTGTATCGAATCCATAACTCTCCCCCTTGCCCCCTTTGGTTTTTTCAAAGTAAGACTTACCTTGTCTATAAAATTGCCAATGATTTCACCTCTGATTACTATACCAGTATTCCTGCAACTAAAAACTAGGCGCACATTAATCCTATTTCATAAACGAAATCCACACGCAAAAGCATAACGAAACAATACAATAGAGTAATTTATTTAAATTTATTTCGCTTTAGTGCATATGATATCAAATTGCATAGCATGGCAGCAGCCCGAACCATCAAAGCCAGCCGCATACCAAACCCCATTCAATTCCATTGCATTCCATTCCCATCCATCCCATTAATACTACTACAACCAATCCCACACCTATGCCTTGTTGGCACCAGCAGCACCACTAGACTTCGCTCTCTCACCATAAGCCTTAGTAGCATAATCACCACCGATAACAATCAAATCCTCAGGTCGGTAATCATGTTTACCGGACAAGTAGCTCTGGAGAATAGCTTTGGTACCATCGGCATATCTCTTTTGAGCATCCAAGGAGGTACCTGACATGTGGGGAACCATGGCGTTTCCACCGCCGAAGGGGTTCTTTGCGTAGCGGAGTGGGTGGTCTTTTGGTGCTGGTTGTGGGAACCAGACGTCTCCTCCGTAGCCGCGGAGGTGGCCGGATTTGAGGGCATCGGCAACATCTTCCTTGACGACGATGGCTCCACGGGCGGTGTTGACCAACCAGGATCCTAAGGGGGATGTTAGTTATTTGATAATATCAGTAGAATAAGAAGTAGGAAAACATACCCTTCTTCATCTTGGAGATCAACTCCTTGTTGAAAAGACCACGGGTCTTCTCGTGGAGAGGGCAGTTGATAGTAACAACATCACACTGAGCCAACATCTCCTCCAAATCAGTAACACGTCTACATCCAATCTCCTTCTCAATTTCCGGCTTAAGAGGTTGGTAATCAAAGTACAACAACTCCTTGCAATCGAAAGGCTTCAATCTTCTCAAGACACGTTCACCAATTCTTCCAACGGCAACGGTACCAACGACCTTACCCTCAAGATCGAACTCGTTCTTGGCAGCGGCAGCTACATCCCATTCTCCAGCTTGGATTTGTTCATGTGCGGGGACAAAGTTGCGGACGAGAACCAAGATGGTCATGACGACGTGCTCGGCAACAGATACGACGTTGGATCCGGTCACTTCGGCAACGGTGATACCACCGTTGGTCTTGTTGGCAGCATTGAGATCGACGTGATCCGATCCAATACCGGCTGTGATGGCAATCTTGAGGTTCTTGGCTTTGGCAAGACGTTCGGCAGTGAGGTAACCTGGGTGGAAACTAAAGAACCATTGTTAGCTTCTGTGGATTTGTATAGATAATTGTGAGTAGCATACGGAGTAGTAATGATAATCTCTGCATCTACCAAGTGCTTGTCGAACTCGGAATCTTCTCCCTCCTTGTCGGAGGTGGTGATGAGCTCATGCCCTTGATCCTCAAGCCATTTGCGGATACCGAGCTCGTTCTCAGTTGTGCCAAGAAGCTCTGGGACCTAATTGAAACATTGTTAATCAAATATTCTTAATAGAGATACTCAATGGAGTAGTTGAGAAACTACCCCGCCATTGAACTGAGGGGTAAAGTAAATAAAACATACCTCTTCGGCGTGCTTCTTTCCGTCGTACAATACAAGAAGTACCTTAACCTTTTCACGTTTATCACCCGTCAGCATTCTGATATTTTTAAAAGTATGATTAAGCTTCTGCGAGCGAAAAGCAGTTGATCGCGTCGTCAATGTAGGTGTCGGTCTCGCAAAAGCAGAAGCTGTGAAGATTGAACGAGCGCAAGGAGATGGTCTTGATGCCAAACGATGGAGGGAACGAGTGAGTAGTACCATTTTGAGTTCTTGTTTTATTGGTCTGTAGTTTTGAAAGTGTTTATTGATTGTAGAATGAAGAGACAAAGAGTATTTATCTGTTGCGTAGATGTTGTCTTAGATGCTGTATTTGGAAGGTGCGGGGTTCGGAATTGATTAACCTATGTTGGCAAATGTCATCAGCAACATGTACATCAAGCATGTAACATAATGAAACAGGGGGCTCAATAAGTACTAGAATAGTTCCATGGATTCAAGGCCTATTGATCTTTGGATCATATGAAGCTGTCCAACTACCTAATATTGTGCTTTGGAGGGTTAGAAGCTTACCTTTGCTTGTGGATGTCTGATGAAAGAAGATGAAGATGATGAGTATGTATGCAGATAGGAAACTTGGGAGCAGCTCTTCAATAAATAATATTCAATACGCCTCGATGCTCAAGGATTTTGGTATTTCCACCATTTCCCCTCTTTTACCAAAAATATTAGGTCAAACTATCCACAAATGAAAAGTGGTCGACTCGGAGGGCTTCATCATATCTCCACTTAGAACATAACAACCAACGAGGTAACTGGTAAGAAGCCCATGAGACTCGGAAAAGGTAAAGGAATCTTGTTTGGCTATGCTGATTTTGGTCCACGTCTCCGAGCTGTGATGCTTTGATATTGAATCGGTATTCGGGTTGTTAACTCTAGGTGTTTTCTCGTGAAGTAGGAAGCTTGACGGTGTCAGGGTATAATATGGCAGGTGCAACTCTAGTGGGAATACATATTGCTTCACTCGTACGATAATGATAAATCGACCCCTCTCCACACCTACAGAGTACAGTCTGATGGGAGCTATGATGATAGAGCTAAGCCCAGTTACAAAAAGACCCACCTAGAACTCAATCTCAATGGCAACTCTCTACGGAGTTTTCAGATGAACCTCAAACGACTGGTATCCCAACCAATTCTCACCCACCTCTCCAACCTCTTGTAACACACATGCAAGCTTCCTGTGATATCGCTGTAGACCGTATCATATCCAATGTAAGCCGTCTGTGTGCTCGAGCTATCATTTCCTACC
This sequence comes from Sclerotinia nivalis, assembly GCA_029531795.1. Classification (NCBI taxonomy): domain Eukaryota; kingdom Fungi; phylum Ascomycota; class Leotiomycetes; order Helotiales; family Sclerotiniaceae; genus Sclerotinia; species Sclerotinia nivalis. The sequence goes on from JAPEIS010000003.1 coordinate 2,931,659, forward strand.
AAATATCCCTTGCTGCAGGATTGCGGGGTAAAGCCATTTCTGTGTCACATCACCTCACCCAATCGCGCGCCGGACATGTCTCGGTATGCCGCTAGCAACCACTCGGTATTCCATCGCTTGTACTCTCCGAGCTTCCCCTTCATTCTAACACACGTAGCGAAATTCGGTATCTCTACAAGGGCGCAACAACCAACATCGAAAAATCTCCGTGCAACATGTAGCATTCTCCAAATATGGCTTTATAGTCCTTCAAACCCGCTTTCATTCAATACACCTTAAGCTTTCCGCGGGGTACAGGTCGTGAATAGATATGCATCCGTACCTAGTCTTAGTTCTGTAGAATAACACCATTAAACGTGTGATGGGTAGTCGTGCGGCCATAAAGTGTAAAACTCCGAACGCTACAGCGGTGTTAAGAAAGAAAGGGAAACCTTGAAAATGGGGTAATTTGACCAATAAGAGCAATTACTCCCTAGCGTTCGGAGTTTTATACTTTCTGGCCGCACAAGAGATCCAGTATACTTCCTGGCAATGGTCGAGACCGATGGTATGCGTGAGGACAGAGTAGGGCGCGGCTTTGAGCAATGGATCCGCGACTGTTCGTCCCACTATCATTGACGTGTTATCTCGGGGATCAATGAAATATGATCCTAGCTGTCAATCTTTCATTCAATACATCTACTTCACGAATATTCCGATGGATTGACATCAATTCCTGGCCTTCCTGCCTTTCCTACTGTCTACTGATAACTATCCGGTCTCGGATCTCAACCGGAGACAAATGCTTTTCACATTTCATAGAATCAAGGGGATTCAAAAGCAAAGATTAAGAGAATGAATGTGTAAAGGCAACGTGGTTAAGTATTATCTATCTGTCTCTAGGTAGTCTACCTATGTCTTTCGGCAGTGCGACCAGCGCGTCTATGACTATCTATACTTTGTTTAAAGAAATCCTCAGTCGTGCGGCTAGCGCACCAGGCCTCTCGATATCTAACTACATCCTATTAAGGCGTCCAGCGCGTCTAATATCTAACATCTGTCACTGAGTTCCTCCTGTACACTCGGATTTCGATCTTCAGGCTTGGTATTCCTCAGTTTGACGCTTTTTGTGTGGTGGCTTATGAGAATGGTGACTTGTGGAGGCATGTGAGTGATGCGAGTGGCGCGTACTCGAAGGTGCAGAATGTTTCCTCGTATTACGCGATCCTGAAGGCTCGTCCTTCTTGTCCTTTGGTGGCCCCTCGATAAACCAGCGAGCGTTTTTCGGGTTGAGATCTTCTTTATATAAAAAACTCTCGATTTGCCATTCCCAGCGGAATCGCTTATTGGCTAAGGCATCTTGGTATGAGTATCCATAATATCTCACAATTGTTTCTAGTACATTGCGAAGGACTCTCTTGGGAGAAAGACCATTGGTATTTACCCAGTTCAGTACCTGTGTAAATGCTTTCCACGATTGGGATTCCTTTTGTTGGCGAGAATAGAAAACAAGTCTGACACTTGCTGATAAGTGAAGCCATTGTCTGGCCGTTTTTGGCTTATTCCTCCAAACCCTGGTGGTCTTCCGGCGTTGTTGAGTATTCTCACTATGTCATCCAGCTTGTTGACAGTCTTGTAATCTCCTATTTCTTCGCTGAATTCCGTGAATCCCGGTCTCTCAACCGTTCCCCGATGAACCGTAGTGATGTATGCTAGTCGATAGAAATCCACATGATCAAACAGGAGACAGACTTGTTCTTCCTTTTCATCCTGCCAGACACCTCTCCATAAATCAACCACGCAACCTTTATTGAGTTTCTTCCCCTTGAAGGTGGGGAAGTAACCCGAGTCCCAAGGTTCAGTAGGCCAGATTCCGTAAGGTCCTTCTCCGGGGTCATCCCTTGTACCCCTATATGGAATTGCCTTTGCTCCCGGTATTTCAGTCTGTAGCTGTACTATTCCGACCGGTGTCCCTACGGTTCCCGGGCGAATAGAACCCTGACGCTCAAGTAAGTAAAAGCCTTGATCTCGCCCACGAGCCTGATCGTGAACATAATCACGAGTTTCAGATTTCTTCACAGCATAAGCATTAGCAGCTTCACCGTAACCGCAAGCTCGAGCTTCACGGGGATCTATTACTGATGGACAAAGATCACTTGAATTCACGGTATGTGGCCCCGAATCATAATCTGGAAAATCCGTGTTCCCCGTGGCACGTACCGGTCGAGGTTGGGCAATACTTGCAGGGTAGGAAGTATATCCTCTTGGTTCTTCCGTATTTATTACTGATCCAAGGGATTGTCCGTAATTTACTGATGGATGATTGCTTTGTGTCCCAACAGATTGAGACTGCAGTGTTGTATTGTATGAATAATAATCTCCTGATGCAACAGACTCCACAGGATGACTTGGGCTCGAGGGTCGTGGATAAAGGCGCCTTGCCTCATCTATCTGGTCTGGTCTCCATTGTTTTTCTAAAAGTTGCGCGCGCGTCCATAGTGCCGAATCCATAGTTACTTAAGCAAGTCAAGGCACAAATTCTAGTCTTTTGTACTGAATCTGACCGACGATAATGTCAGTCGCCGAGGTTGATAGATGAGCACTATCTGTGATACCGAGCCAGCAGCCCAATAACAGAGGCGTATTCGATACTTTAGCGCCGAGGTACCCCTAGATACGTTGTTGGACAGCAAGGTAATGTGGCGCCGATTAGTGGACTTAGGAAAGCCTGATATGGAAGATAATGAAGGTATTTTCATCGATTTGCAGGTGTTTTGGTGTACTTTGATGTATTCTGAGGATGTGGATGTTTCGTTGTTTCCAAAGTTGAACCAAGAGGGGTAAACCGACTCTACTTATGCACAAGAGCCCCCTTGCAATATCCCTCCTCGGAGTCCTTGTAAATAAGGTCCAAACAAGGGTATTTTGACTCGAAAATCTTCATATTGGGTATGAATGTATCTGCAATAGGATATCGAGTCAAGATAATGAGGAAATGAGTCCGAACTGAGAGTATTTTTGACTCCGAAAATACATTTCAGGATATGAATATATTAAACATGGGGTATCCGAGTCAAGGAAATGAGGAGATGACTAAAAGATAAAGATATATGAGTCTTAGGCGGGTGTATTCTGACTCCAAACATTCATTTAAGTCTATGAATATGCTTTGAATAGATGGTTTGAATTAACATTATACGGAAATGACTGGAAGGATACCAAAAATGGTCATTTATGAATGTATAAGAATACGACTCTGAATGAATATGGTTGTGACTATGAATGAATATAATTATGACTGTAAATGGATATGATTGTGAGTAATGAAGATGACTGTTTGTGAATATGATTCTGAATGAATATGAATATGACTCTGAATGGATATGATTGTGAATGCGTATGACTGCGAATGAATACAACAGAATGTGAATGAATATGAATATCTTTCAAAATGACCAAATACCAAATATAATGTATTCTGACTCGAAATGTTCATTTTATGGCATGACTATATTTGTAACAAGGTGTTCAAGTCAAAACAATAGAGAAATGACTGGAAAATGAGCGAAAGGAGTCATTCTTCGACTGGTTATGACTCGGTATTCCCCTTCAACTTCACCAACAAACATTCACTATTCAACTCCAATGTATACACTACTCCTATCATTCAATCCCAACTCATTCACTTTACATTTTAACATGTCATCTACCTAGTGTTCAAAACCCATCACGATCCTCATTGAAAACACACCATAACATGTATCCAATATTTTTCATATTACATCTCAATACATATCAAAATACCCGAGACACCCCGTCATAGTGAGATGTATATATAGAGAACATGTTATATGCTTCTTATTACCAGTTGGCTATAGTATATACGATCGATTTTATGGTAAGATTACCTTACTGTTCAATCTTTTTCCGTTCAATATCAAAAATCATCATATCCATACCTTGAAATAATTATAAAACCTTGAATACCTACAGATGGGTCAATGAGATTAGATCCTTGGACGCCCTGTGCAATTATGTAGAGCCAATACCGATACATTTGGAGCTTTTGAGATAGTTAGCCATCAAGAAAATTTGTGATTCGACTCGAATGCTTTGTATCACCTCAATAGAGCTTTGCTACCTCCCATTTCCCCATTTCTTCGCAACTTAGCATATCAATCATAGCCAATCATTGTGCCAGCAACCCAAGATATCCTTCGTCATCAAAAAAAAAACAATCATGGATATTGATTAATCGGAAATTTCGGATTCTACAGTTGAGATCCTCTGCAACATCACCTCACCAACCTTCACTTCCTCTGGAAGACGAAGGATGCCGCATTTTCTAAGCTCGAGAGAATAATTGGTAGCACCTCGCTCAAGCACTCTATCGGCATATATACTCAACTGCGATTCTAGGAGTCTGTTTTAAACGGAAAGATTTCTTGGGAAGTACTCTTCTGCATCTTTAAATCTACCAAATCATTTTAATCGTGAAAATTCTTCAAGATATTCCTCGTAATCTTCAATCATTTCAAATTCTAGATGGATAGTGTGGTCTTGAATCAGATTTGTGATGACGTGACAAAAAGTCCGTGGATCGAAGATTGAGATGTCATTTGATCCAGAATGACCTCTTTGCATAACAATATCATTCACACAGAACTCGCTTGAACATAAATACAAGCCTTTCTATTTGCATGTCGAGATAGATGGAAAATTGAAAAGGATGAATGACAGAATCACGAAGCACATGAAATTATCATCGGCTTCTCGTGAGAATCAATGGCTTGGGATGGCTTTGACGTTGATTAATCTAGGGTCCGGGATACAATACAAGCGAAATCTCAACGATCTTGCTGCTGGTTTACCAATTGCTGTAATAGGCAAATATAAGCTCGTCTCTCTTCAGATTTCAGAAACTCTACCGGCATCTTTTGAAAGTGTCGAAAAATTGCCCCGTAACCGACCCGCAGGAGCTGAAAGCACTTTACATGAGCATCATACAGAGCAGAAGGATGAAGTTCGTAATGACAACAGGATATCACTCTTAACTACAAGTGCGCTATCAGCGTCAGAATTCACGGATGATCCACTCTTCAAATTCTCTCGGGCGCGCCGTCAATTTTCTACATCAAGACAGAAAGAACACTGCACAACGCCAGCAAAGGAATGATTAGCAGTTTGACTTCAAATCTCTTTGTAGCCTCTACTAAAGACGATGTAACAAAGTTAAATAGTTCAATAGTGCCTAGTACAGCGCCATCACAATATCTCCTGACGCGCCTTCTGTATCTTCAATGTCAAACTCAACTCCGGCAGGAAACAAGCATACAAGCAAGAGAAAAAAAATAGAGAAGCCCAGAACGTTCTGATCCGATTGAATAAATCATCGTTTATTCTGCTATTCGTAGGACTACTTCTGGCTTTGCGGATTTCCTTGGCAAGATCCTGGCGGGATTCATGAAGGTAGCTGTAGCTCCGGCGAAGGATATCGGTAATCTGGATAAGGACGAAAAGAACCAGACTCAAATTACCGAATAAGAAATACAACTACTTGATACTTCTTACTTCTCGACTTTGTCTTATGAGCACCGTTCTACTGAAGTTGTCATCAGGGATCACATCTATGTATTCTCTCCATACGCATTTAAGCACCTCGGATGCATATACTGGGTAATCAAAACCACCAAGACCATCGAGGAAAAAGACCAGCAAGTGCGAATACAAGATAAACCTCTCTTTTCTTTCAATGCAGAAGAAGCTATTTCACTGCAAACTTAGTGCAGAGAGTCCTTCAGCAATCCATTAGTATACCAGATCCGGAACGATTTTAACGCTGGAAAAGATCTAGATTTGAGTCCGGAGATTGAAGTGAAGATTTGTCCCGGTGGTAAACTTCTAAATACCGGTAAGTATATGTAATAGCTTTTTGGGAATATAAAAGATTATATAAGGTTATGATATGAATTCGAAGAATTAAACGCGTTTTTAAATTCATGGTAGAATAGGTATGAGTATCGTGTCATCTCGAGAGATTCGGGCAGTTGATATTCGGTTCCAAGTCGATCGGATGGATATTAGACCGTTTCTATAGATTGATTGATTGATTGGCGATATTATTATAACTATCTATCTAATAGAGATTTGTGCTTGATGAATTATATATAGTAGTTACAACAAACTTGCGATACCGAAAATATCAGGCAAAATCGGTGTGATATTCATCCGCTCAGGTGTTTGGCATCAATAGTGTCATTTACATATCTGCCAAGGAATTGGCGATGAAGATTAGAGGCTTGTCAAAAGCTTGACTTGACGTCTTTAGCGGAAGAGGGGATCCTGAAACACAATTTGAAGATTGCAGGTTACTGATATGGATTATGAATGTTCATCTGATCTCTGATCAGACCGACGAAAGTAGAACGATTAATGAAGTCACAAGTGCCGAGTATTCCGTGGGTACCAGTACAGAACATCGATGATCATAAAACCTTGAAGGAATCGAGATGTATGATGATGAATGAATGGCCTGTTTAAATTTCGATTTTCCTGTTCTTTACGATCAGACCACCTTTCTATCTATCCTCGTAGTGCTTACAACGCATATTTATACGGGCCAATTACGAGACTAAATGTACTTACTGCCCAACCCCCGGAAAAGCTTGAATCCAAGGAAACAAGCCCATCTCAAAGCCAAGATAAGGAAACGTGGAGATGAACTTGGCCGTGTCAATCCATAATTAACAATTAGAATTTCGAACATGAAACAAGCATGAAGCCATTCCAAGAAAATTGTGTTGTGTTGTATTGTATTGTAATTGTATTGTATTGTAATTGTATTGTATTGTATTGTATTGTATTGTATTGTATTGTATTGATTTGAGAAATTCATTATTCTCCCCAGTATGTATTGTACTTGTCATAATCATAAACCCATATTTTCGAATCTCTATTGCAGAGTTCGAATCAATCCCATCGCTCGCCTTCGTTTAAGTTCCCATTCACTCCATGTTATTCATGCCACGGCTTTTAACAGCATGATTCTCCACATCCACATCCACAGCAGTCACATCCGGCGGATTCACCACCACGAAGGTTGGTCTCGGTACCCATGGCAGCAACGGGTTTCTGTAGAGGTAAGATTAGTATATTGTGTGGTGTGAGATTGTGTTCAGGGAAGGGTTTCGTACAGGCTGTTGCATCTCGATACCGACGTTCTCGGAGCTCATGGGAGCCTCGGATTGGATTTGTTGCTCGACGACTGGTTGTTCGAAAGGCATTGTGAAGGATGTCTAATTGATTGAATGTCAATAACGAGATCAAGTCAGCTTGGATACAAGTATACTGACTTTTTGAGGTGGTTTTTGGTAAAGAGAAGAGTTCTTTTGGTTGAAAGTGTGTTAAGTCTTGAATATGGATAAGAAGAAGATCTGATGGGGGATTTTCGAGCCTTTTTGAATCCTCTCAGATCAAGCAAACAGTTGCTATTATGGACCGTGCAGAAAATCATTGGTCTCTATGACGTTTAAGTGCATTGTGGAGACGACTTCAAGATATTTTGTTGGCAAAAGCAGGGCAGGGTTCCAAACCGGGTGGACTCGCATGGAAGAATATGAACCAACCATCACTCAATGAAGAACCGGTGAAAAGTAGTAACCGATTCAGCCACGTATATCTGCAACCAAAATCATCCAAATCCGTCGCAAATCAAACCACCCAGACTCTAGAGTAGTATTGTACTATCATGCACCTACTTGTTTGGTACCTGCGTGGTATGTTCCGCGCGCTTCGTCTGTACGAAGTACAGTTCATCACACACATGTAAGTCTCACAACCTACGGATCAGCCAACTTTTGCTTGGATGTTTCACCAAAGAAAGTTCTATCCCCTGCAAACGAGGCTGGCGATACCGAGTAGTATTTACCAGGTTTTTCGTTTGTTTGGCTGGCTGGAAGATCCAGAGTGTTTGTGTGCCTTTCATAAGCTTCATGCATTATCTGCTACGCCACAAATTATTAGCAGGGGCCAATGGTGGAACTTCATATTTTGGCTCATCTCATACCACTTGAGGTTGCGTTCATCCTTTTCGTATTCCTGCCATCTCGATCATGGAGTGGTGTTACACAACGTGACATTTCAATCCTTTATTAAATCGCGCAACTCCTAATGGTGAGTGTCGAGCAGTCATCTTGAGATTTATCTGCTCAGCTCTCCCAGGGTTTTGTTTGATGCATTCGGGATCCCCGAATATGGGAAAATCCCGGAGAAGATAATCTCACAATTCCCCTGCGATGGTTTGAATAAAGTTTGGAATAGGATCGGGAACGGAGTTGAGATTTCACGATTTTTTCCCGAGACGTATCATGGCCACTACAACAATCCTGCTGTAACATTCAGAGGATAAGCCGGCCGAATCCGATTGACAATTTAAAGGCAACGATTATGATATTAACTTTGTGTTGGTGAGATGCATCTAAGAGTCTGCTAAAATGTTAAAGATCTAATCTCAAACTCCTTTCCATCAACGACGACTAGCAACCGCTACAATCACAGCCATCGCAATCTCCACCACAATCATTTCCACTACCAGGGCCAAGCTGACCATGGGAAGGGCAACATGTGCAGCAGCAACAAGTATCTTCACAGTTCTCCAAGCATATATCTGTTTCCCTTTCTCCGGTCTTGGATTCGGCACTCATGTTTGGGATCGGAACCTACGGAACGCCATTTGTTGGTGTATTAATACCGCGAGATGGCTTCAAATTCTACTCACTGGCTCTTGGGTGATTGTTTCTGGTGATTCGCTAGTCATGGCTTCATTTTGAGAAGGTTGTTTATTAATGGAATTTATCGTGACGGCTCAAGTTTTCGAAGTCGTTGAACTTTTTCCCTTCGTGCAGAGAACGCTTGTTATGATATACCGTGGGCTAGGGAAGTTTTCTGTCTCGGTGATATGACTTATGTAAGGAAGGGCCTGTGGATTGAAATCTCGAAGGTAGAAGATACTTTTTGTACTGTGTTTTCGAGTTGTTGAAATGCGTTATTGTGTCAATGGTTTTTTTTTGGGGGTAAAGATACAGGTACTTGTGTCATGGAGCTATTTTACCTTCGAGTCATTTCATTTTCTATGTCAGTCATAAACTTCAATACTCAGTCATGGCCTAGTCATTGGCGAGTTATTCTGTGAAGGCCGAGTACGTGATTTATTCACCTTCACACACTTACTCAAGAATCCGAGTGACTGATACTAGAATAAACCGCAAGAGTCACTCGAAACGCCTCAAGACTCAGAATCAATCCTCTAAATAGCAGACTCACATGGTTTTATAGCTCTAAATCGAACGAAGTTTCTAACCAAGAAAATATCGAAAACATCATAAATTCAATCCTTAATCTCATATTTCATCCTCAGAAGCCTCCTTGTGCATACCCAACTCAAATCATAATCACTATGATCACCCCGTTTGCAAAAGTCAACCAAACATCAGAATGAACATCACAGTTTAACGACCCCCTAGCTCCGGAGTCTATGGCCACATCTATGACCACACACCAGATTCAACCTCATCTGCACCAGTACAAAAATCTCATACTATAAGCGCCAGTATCTCCACTGATCAAGCTCTTTCTAATCCGTTCAAATACCTCCTCCACGCCAAGGACCATACCTCCACACCAAGGACCAATTCAGAAGTGCGCATTCGAGGGGGAGACCGCGATACGAACAAGGAGTCTTTTGCCTGGATTATGCTGCCGGCGCCCACCTGCGCTGTACAACGAGTGGCTATTGGAAGGTTTGTCGAGTACTTGACAGGGAGTTACTGTTCCATGAGACAGGGGCCCAATGACTGGGTTGATGAATGAATGGGAATATGAAGATAGTCACCGCAATTTCTGGATTATCGCCGGAGAATTTAGAGTTTACGGGTTTACGATTTTTCAATGGCGGGGTTTGAAATGGATATTGGGAAATAACGGCGGATTTCTGTCTTTGTACTTTGATAATTAATGGGAATAGGAATAAAGATTTTTTATCTGATATTGATGTGTAACTCTAACAAGGTTATGCTGTTGAATATTAGTGCTTTCACTTTTTCTTTCTTTTCTCTCTCTCCGATATCAAAGTATCAAAGTATCAAATATCATTAGCTATCTAAAACCTCGAATAAATACCCCTATAACATACTCCTTCATTTCACAAATATTAAAATCAAAGTAAACCTTGAATGATCCATCATTTCGCACAAGCAACCAGCTTTTTGTTCGGTTCGTATTACTATTCATATCAAAAATGATGACAATACTTGGATTTGGATTTGGATTTGTACTTTACAACACGATGTAATGATTACCTCCTAGGAACTTATAACTTATAACTCGAAGCAAAAACATGACACAAACGAAAAAAAAAGCCAAAACCAACAACAAATTCCATCCCCATTTCCATTTCCATAAAACTCCATCTTATATTATTATTATATCTCCCTTCTCAAAATCATGTATATCCCCTACATCCTTCAAACTTCTCTTAATTCAAAATCACCTGGGTGTTTAAACGGGATTTGTCGAGATGCCTGGTGTACCAGTGTTTGTACCAGTCGTCGGATGAGTAATCGGTGATGCGGTGTTAGCACTAGTTCCAGTTGGATTCGGATACCCCGTATACCCCGTTTGACCAGTGCCTGTTTGACCAGTGCCCGTTTGACCAGTATACCCCGTTTGAGGCGTGGGTCCCGTTTGTCCTGTAGCCTCCGCGGCGCCCATCTGACCCTGATTTTGCATCTCCACATCCGTAGCATGTTTCTGTGTAACTGCACCGCCTGTCCCGTGATGATGTCTGTCATCGCGATGATTGAGGATTCTGGCTAGGGTGTAGAAGAAACTTATGATGAAGAGGACGCTGTGGTTTTGTTTTGTTAGTAAATGTTAGGGATTTCGAATCTCCTATTTATTCAGGAAGCGAAAGCGCGCTGCGAGAAATTAAAAGAGAGGGGAAAAGAAAAAGACAAGCGCAAAAGGGGAGAAGAAAAGGGGAAGATTAAAAAAGAGAAGAGAAAAAGAACTCACAATTCCACCGCCGCCAAAACAGCAACCGCAATAAAAACCGATCTCCAAGTCCTCCAATACACATCTCTCTTTTGCAACCCCCCACCACCATTCAAATCATCATCACTCACCTCCCACTCCAACAAATCCCTCCTACAAAAAAACCATCCGCACCCATAATACCCAAAGCGAAATCTATAACGACGGATTTGCACCGCGGAGGTGATCCATGTTGCCAGCCAGAAGATGATGAGGAGGAGATCGAGGAGTGCGATGGCCCAGTTGTTGAAGATGTTTGTGAGGCGGTGCGTGGAGAGGAGCGTGTAGAGGAGGATGAGGGTTGTTGCGCTGGCCTTTGTTCAGATGGGATGGTTGGTTAGTGGGTGTGGTATGATGTGGGATGGGATGCGATGGGATGAATGAATGAGAGGAGAGTTAGGGCAGGAAGACCTACGGCGAAAATCGCCAAAATAGCACCCGAATAAGCCGCATTCGCCACGACAAAAGCCGCCATTCCCAAAATCGCCAACGCGATAATAAGTTGCAGGAGTCTCAGCAAACTAGCTGCTTTACTAGGTCTCACCCCATGATCCGCGTGTATATCTTCGGTACCGTTCCGCGTAGTAGCCATTGTTAATATAAGACGACCTTTTCGTTTTGCGAGATAGGGGAGATTTGATGGGCGATTGGGATGATGAATGGATAGATAGATAGATAAACTGATAAGATAAGTGGAAGAATGGGGGAATGGAACCTTTTTGAGGATGTGAAGAATGTAGATTGGTTGAATGCGTGCAAGTGAGACATATGATATGGGGATGAAGAATGAATGAAAGGGGCGTTTTCGCTAGGAATAGGCGAGTGGCGATGTTTTCGGAATAAAGAATGGGAAAGTTCATACATCATTACCTTTTGGAAAACTGCTTGCAAGTTATGTTTGTGTCGTCATGAATGAAATCGGTAGAGTCTGGGTGTAAAAATATCATGTTTGCGATTTTTTGATGGGAGTTTCAGATGAAAATGTTGGACAAGTAAACTGTGATAGATTTTCTCAATTAAATTTATCGCATTCGTCATCTGATGAGTATATTCAACGATCCGAAAATTTTCGCATCACGAGCTGGATATTGTCGCTCACTTAATGTGGTTCACTCAAACCATCTGAGCTGTCCCACCGAATCAATAGAAACAAACCCATACCACCTGCCAAGCACTTCATACTCACGGAAGTATTGGCAGGACCGCTCATATAAAATTGAAGAAGAGACCCCATGAGTCAAGCATTTTACTCATCATCCAAGTTTGACAGACACACCAAGACTACATCGATTCAAATCATTAACTTCCATCCTGCGCCATAACCTCATCCACGACCTCCCAGAAGCTGCCAACATCCATCACGGCTCCAAACTGATAACATCGTGATAGGCTACCCAATCCTTTCTTCATATCACTTATCTTCCTCGCTTCAACAACCTTTTCGATTTCATTATGATATTTCTCCGCTACCATAAACCATGCCTGAACAGGAGTAATCTCAAAGTCTGAAGTAGGTAGGGATTGAGACATGGCATATAGCTGAGCTAAAGAAATAGATGACGAAAACCATGAAGGTTCGGGACTAGAGTCATTGAATGCTTCAAGTGGTGCTTGGGAGAAGATGTGGGTTGAGGCCATGAGTTCGTGACCGGAAGGGCTACCGGTGGGGTCAAAAGGGGGAGCGGGATTTGGAATATGGTGAAAATGGGTACGACAAGGGTGTTCGAGGCTATGAGGTTGAAATCAACATACACTCTGTGTTCAAAGGAGAATGACTTACGCAAGAATGAAGTTCATCGCTACAATTGATAGATCAGGTGATGGTTTCCTGGTGGTGTTTTGAGATGCAGGAACTTGACCAGGAAGCGGTGGTAGAGGTTTGGACAAATCAACCGCCCCGGGTCCTCTGTAGAAACTGTTCGATGGCTCGCTGAGTTGAAGACAAGAAGCGTTTATAAACTCATCGAATTGAATACTGATATGTGAGCCAGTCCAAGTACTCGAGTGGGGTACATCTTGGCTGTTGGAAAAGTAGTTTGTGACGGGAGTATTGTCTTGAGGAGTAAGCATATCACTGATATAGCTGGAAAGTCTGTCATTCTCTGTCTCATAGTTGACAGGTGTGATAGTGGGCCTCTTTTGTGTTGAATCAGTGATGGTAAGATCACTGAGTGAATCATATTCCCGTGGAGGTAGAAAAATGGTAGGTTTGTTTCCAGGTAATTTTTGATTTTGCGACCGCACATTCGAAAGGTACTTCACGCCTGAAGCTGATAAAGTAGATTTTATCGCCCCATTTTCTTTCATCAAGGTCGAACTTTCGTTTTCTGTTGCAGCAATCATTTCACGAAGACGTATTAGATCTTCTTCAAGATGCTTGGCGTAGTTCTGTTTTCGCTGTCGATGTTCTCTAGGAGAGGGATTAGCACTGGTATTAAATATCACGTCGAGAGAAGAATCAACATTTGTGCTCTTCGGACTTGAGCTCTTCTATGTTGTTTTTGAGCTGTCGCCGATTTCCTTTCACCATCATCGTCTTTGGCTATCCATCCTCAATTAGTGTTGCGTAAAGAAAGGAGATATCGAGCAATTAATTCCGTATTGCCCCTAGGAAGAGAATGTATGATTGCGCATATATGAAAACCGAAACGAAGGAGGATTTGTGTAGACATATATAGACATATACGGTGGATAAGAAAGATATCAGAACTTAGAACTAAGAGAAGAATCAATTATCTTACTAGTCTTTGGCTTCGTGACATTTGGCATAAATTTGAGCTTTTTGGATGAGATCCTATCTATAGAACGATGCCAGAATGATGTGAAGGTTGCATCTTGAGATTCATCTGTCATGATTAGAGTCTATAGGTCTGATTCGCCACAGTTGATTCCAAATCTATCGCGTTTTCGTGATTTCTCATTCAATCTCCGATGACAAGTCTTCAATGTGATACGAGGGCTGAATTCCGCCAGGTCAATTGCTATTGAATGGGTTTAGTGTGTCAGCGGAGGGGGTGGAAAGTTTGATATATGCTTCAATTGATCTGGGCTGCCAACGAAAACATGAAGAGAGGAATGGTATATTGTATATTTTGTTGATAACTCTTGACATGATCATTTTGGATGTCAATTACTAATTATTGAATACGAAGATGTATGTAGGTCATGTAGGTCATGTATGTCAGATGCAGCTTGCGTTGCTTCTTTGGAATACAAAGTACTTGATCGAGCCTAGTGCCTTGGCTTTGTTTTGTGTGTGTAGTCACGTGATGTTTCCTAAATCATCTATTAAACTCGAGCTCTCTGTCTGTCCTTCCTTTGTTCTAAATCTACATCATCTTTGATTTTACACTAGATTTGTGACAATTTGTTGGTTATTTCTCAAAATCTATTGTCACATAACTTATCGTTTTTCACAAAATCTATTGTCACATAACTTATCGCTTTTCACAAAATATCTTCATGTAGTCATTTCTGCCCCACTCGGTCAACCTGACAACAGCTGCGACTTCTTTTGACTTGCATCGTGAGCGTTCTTTGAAGTCGCACCTACCAGCTGTTTACAACTCATTAGCCTAATAGTTGCCCAATGTATATGTATATGTATATGTTTGTCCGTTGAATTGGGCTAGCTATGTTCAACTCTTTTGGAACAATACCGTAAGGATCAATCATCAATCATCATTCGATATTTTCACATCATTTCGGTTCATCACTTATCGGCTTGATTGGATAAAGCCAATGCATCTTGTTATGTGTTATGTTATAGTGTTATGCACCCACCTCGCCGGATGATTACACGGCGATAACACTTCGCGACCAATAATATGCTATGTGATGAACTGGTGCTTGAGGTTTCAAAATGGCTGAAATAGCCAACCCTTATTGGTTGATTTTCCATTCTCAAACTTGAGCGCTTATCAGTAACAAAAAAGCATGCACCCTTTCCACATCAGCTTGGTGCTGCATGAAAGGAATTATTTGGTAGCCAGCACGTGGCCAAGTTACAAATGCATGAGAGAAAAAGAAAAGTTGCCCATGTTTTCATTTTTCCTCCTCTTTTGCTGTTTCAAATAATTAATCGCGTTGTTGAAGCAAACACTTTTTTCTTCTTCATGAAAATAATTATGGCTATTTTTCATTATTCGTTACACCATACTTCAGTGGTGATTTAAACAAATCGAGGATACCATCTCTATTCTCTACTCTCTACTCGGTGAAGAATTCTATGAGGCTCATTGTTTGCGTCACCGTCGCTTTGACGAACCACCAACACTTTTAACATCAACACCATATGCTTACACCCAAACTTAAACTTATATTTTAACTTTTCCTCCACCGAGGATTTATTTTTGTCATATAGTCTGCTGTTAATCTATTCCAGTACCTTCAAACAAATTATTGTTAGATCGTACTCTTCATTCGACAAACTTGTATTTCCTCTCAGCGTACAGACCTCAACTATGAGCGCATCACGTCGCATGCCTAAATTTGAACAGGCAGGAAAGTTCACTGGCGAAAACCAATCAGCTTCGAGATGGCTCCGGAGAATTAAACTTGACCTGGCTGCTAGCAACTCCGATACCATTTCAATTTCCATGTATTTATGGGCTATTGATGTTTTGTTGGAAGGACCTGCAGCACATTGGTGTGATTCTGTCCCTAAAATCAAAGATATCTTAGAGAATTACGACACGGCAAATATGTCCGAGGTCAAATGGTTGGAGAGTGAGCTGATGAAGCAATTTCCTGGGAAGTTCATCCCTACTCCTGTGGACCGCGGGATTAGGAGCCGTTCACATAGTCTAGAGGCAAGTTCGGACTCAGGCAGCGCTGCGACAAGGCTAGGAAAGTTGTATATTGGAGAGAACCCCAAAGGCTGGAATCAAAGGCCAGAAGCACCACAGGTTTCCGAAGTGCATCGGAAAAATCGATACCATGACGATGGACAATATAAACGTGGGTCACGGCAAAACACGATAGAAGGAAATGTCATTGATGAATACAAATTCCATGACAAACCCACGACTGCATCGAGGTCTCCAAAATACCACAATGAGCAGCACCACAGCTCTACAACGTTTGCTCAAGCAACACAAATCTCCAAAAATTACAATACTGATCGAGCCCAACTATCCACAGCTCCAAAAAGCATCCTAAAAAGCAACACAAGCTATTACCGGCAGCCAATTACCCGTTCTTACAGCAGCCAAGAACGCCCAAACGACCGCTACTCAAGAGTTAGGAGCCCCCCTCTCATTCAAAGCAATCATAATACAGACCAATATCGAAGGCCTGAAACTCAACAGCCCCAACAGCCCCAACAATTACCACATGCTCATCATCCAACTGCTCCATCTCGCCCTTCTGAGTCGAGGCCGATATCCCAGAGTTTAAGAACTTCGTATCAGGGAGTCACAATAGTACCATCTAAGCCTGCAAAAGGGAATTGGTCCTATGTGCCACATACCACTTCTCGGTCCACTCGCTATCCAGTCCAGAAGTCGCCTAATCATGAACGGGATCCACTACCGTATCAAAAAAGATCAGAACCGACGTCTAGTTCTTGGAAAACATCCAACACTGCCATTGCTACACTTGAGCATCGTCGTCAAGCATCGATTCTGCCTTCTCGGAGGCCGGAATTCGAACGCAGAACCACATATCCGAAAATGGGCGCAGAATGGCGATGATCTTGCTGATGAGGCTGCACTTTCTAAGTGCCTCTGTGTCAGTCGGAGAAATTTTCCAATGCATTCTCCCATTTTCAGGTGTATGATACCAATGTTCATCTTCATTGTCCTGGTTGGTTTCAAGGGATGCATGAATATAGCTCGACATTCATGCTGACTAAAGTATCGAAAGAGATGCCGCCTCACGACACTCGTGGCTGAATGATACACCATGGGCGTGTGTGGTGTGGATTGGGAGAGCGCATGGATGAGGTGATGTTTATGAGAATATCCCGTGAGTGTTATCCTTCTTTCCCCTCGATACTTCCAATAACCCAATACCAGAGCCGTAATATTCAACAACCTATTCGATATCATTTCGCGCTCCAAATCTGCGATTTGGACGCCCGAGCATTATTTCCTCGCGCGATACCTATCAATATGCCTCTTCGTCGTTAATTAAAGCGTGTTTCCTCTCCAATGCGTGAAGGAAAAGGGAGGTATATAGGAAAGCACTGCAAGTGGTCTTTGCAGCCGGAACTACATTTGCTGGGTCGGAGTTTTTGGCTTTTTTTCTGGAGAAAGAAGTTTCATTGAGGAGTAAGCTAGAAACTGGATATGGACTCAAAGATACTAGTGTCAATGAGTCGAAGAAGGGGGTGAAATCTGGGAGTGAAATGCACCGGAACGAGAAACGAAAGTGTTGATGCAGGATATTCGTGTATGGTATGCATATATCTAATAATAATTGGTTATCTTAAATAATTTTTCAGAATTGAGAATAACTAGAAATCATATAATATCCACACCATTCTTTGTGCTCAAGCTCGTGTCAACTGCAATAATGAATTTTAGAATGAGCCTCCATTTCCAAATCCATTCCATCACCAATCATATCAAAAACTACCCATCCATCCTTTTCCCACTAAACCAAAAGCCATCCTCCCAAACTTCCCACCAACAACCTCACTCTCCTTTCCCCGATAGAGACCCTAGTGCACCACCCAATACAACACGAGAAGCACTAATCCGAAAGAACATAATGCTATCTGTCGTGCATCAATCGAAATATTTCCAAGACTACTCAGAGAAAATAAGATAAAAGTATATCCTGTAAAAGTAGTATATGGAGAGTTTGACGAATTTCGGAGGACTAAAGATATCGAGACGGGGACAGATGCTTGTGGTCTGCCTTTGTGTGGGGGTCTTTGTGTGGGATTGTTTGAGGTGAAATGTATCATGGAGAATACTGGGTTTTGGGTTTTGGGTTTTTTGTGTTCAGAGTGGGGTTATCTTCTTTGTCCGATGTTATTTTTAGGTTATGGATTATGAGAATTTTTTCGGCTGTGTTGTTGATGTGTAATTTTACGGAAGAAGGAGAAGGAGAAGGAGAAGGAGAAGGAGAAGGAGATGGATAATACTGAATGAATTAGGTAATAAAAGGGATAATTTTTAACTTTCTACGTTAGCTTCTGTACCAAATTCCATCATTCTATCATTCCATCATTCCACAACCAGCAACCATCACCATCATAAAGCACAAAGCTGCAAAACTACCATCCAATATAAAACAATACCAAACAATACCAATATTGTCAGAAATGACCGACTATGATTTATCTTACCGTCTCAGATAATTACCTCGTAGATTGATAGAAATGTGAAATGAGGAGTATTTTCTTTTTATGTTCTGTGAGGAGGTATTTGGATACATATCTTTTTTTTCGTGATTTTTTCTCCATTGATTGACCTTGATCTGGTGACTGGCCAGCAGCTTGTATGGATTCTGCCTGCGTGATTTAATGAATGGTTTACATATAAATATTCATCAGTACATTGAAAAGACCCGCCAAACGAACACTAGTACTGAAGCAGAGGAGTGTTATATATGTAGGGTATTCAATTCATGATCCATTCCAAAAATGCTGCAATAAAAATGAGGTGTCTCGAACATCACAACCCATCACAGCCATCTAATTAGCAGCTAATATCTCCGCCGCTCCTTGGGAAGGTAAATCCTGAATATGTTCATCATGCTTCGCATGAATCTCTGCTTCCTTTTTCCTTCTCTCCTCGTGCTCATGAGCTTTGTAACTTGCGTATCTCAAGCTTGTCAGTACCATGAATGCCATGAATAATATCCCCATTACTGATCTTCGTGTGAGGACCCATCGAAGTCCTTCTATTTCGGATTTAGCGTCACTGTTGAGCATGACGGTGATTTTGTAGTTTAGTTCTTGGATCTGTGGTTTTGTTAGTAATTGTGAAGGTGAGGAGAGTGGGTTACATACTCCAGTTTCCATTGTACGTTGTTCTTGTCGCACAGTCATTTTGCGATCATCGAACATTCCTTTCAGATCATCTTTGAGTGTGAGCAGCTCTTGAGTGAGCTTTTGATTCAGTATGTCAACTTCGTGTTGCAGTAATGTCCGTTCCCGGCGCATCTTTTCCTCGTTTGCTTTACGGTTATTTTGTATTTCGGCTTTCAGTTCCGAGCATGCAGCGCGGAAAAGGTAGGTTTCCTACAGATTAACTGTCAGTAAATTTGTGAGGATAGGCAAATATATTACCAACGTTTTCTACATCGCTCTTGCTAACTAAACCTTCCTTCGCAACGTCCAAATTGAGCGCCAACAATTCTCTCACTGCCTTCATGGAAGTAATGCTCTGGTCTTTTGTAAAGCCCCCTTGATGAACCTGTTGAACTAAAGCATATGTGTCGAAATGATGAACATAAGGTGGGGTCTGTAAATGTGGTGGTTTTAATGAATTTTGAGCTTCCGCGGACTCAGGTGGTGGCATGTGCAATACTGTTTCCAGCGGTGCCATCTTCCCAGCATTCGTAGAAGCTTGTTGGCGGTGTGTTGATTGTTCCGGTCCTTGAGCGGTATTAGATCTCACCGTGACTCCAGGATCTCCAGTTGTTGAAGCGGCCTGCATTTCTTCTGATAATGGCGCTGCAGATGAAGGCCCCCTTTCTGCTTTCCCATCATTGTCTTTGATTTTGTTGGCTTTCTGTGGCTCCCTTCCCACTTTCGCGCCCTTCGTATCCTCCTCCTCTTCTTCCTCGACTTCTTTCTCCGGTAGAAAAACTTTCACATTGCTTTCGTTCTCTCCATCTTTCAGAAAAGGCTCTACAGCTTTTCCATGTCTTTGCACAAAGACATCCCTCCTTCTCTGAGTTGTACCAAATTGTCTCGGTCGTTGTGGGCGAGATGCTCGTCTGGATTGTATTCGTACTCTTGGAGCAATAGGGTCGCTAGTTCGAATTGCACGAAAAAAGGTGGGATACAGAAAGGTCAAGCGTGTTGTAGACATACTTCATATTGATTGACGTTGAATTTTATAGAGCTTCTACCCAACAGAAGGCCGATGATTTCCTCGTTCCACGTGGAAACGTGGGACTGCCAGCCTTGCTGCAAGGCTACAAGAGATTTCCATGCACGGACCTTCCCAATTCTAAGGCTCCTAGATAACCGAGATCTTTAATATCTTTCACGGTTTTATATTTTGTTATTGTTTGACAACTTGCATTTAGAAAAGTTAGATGTTTATGAGAATCCGAATTTTCCCGGATTAATGCATGGTTCTGGCATCCAATGCCTTTGTGCGGACGACAAGATATGCAATACAATTCAGGGTCTGACAGCCACGGCAAGTTGCATGTATGCTGTGGTCAGATGGCAATATCACTACACCACGGCGTAAAAATCAATATTAATCAGGGCTGAGTTGTGTCTTGATATTTTCAATCGCTCCATCTCAATAAAAGTACGAAAATTATAATTTCTCTTGCAAAATGCTTGATCCCTTTTCAGCTGTCAGTCTTGCTGCGGCTATCATTCAACTCGTGGATTTTAGTTCAAAGGTCATCTCTAGTGCTGCGGAGCTACATCGCTCCTCTAGCGGAGCCTTGGCTAACAATCTTGAGCTCTCTACCATCGTCTCGGATCTCAGTGCTCTCAGCAATAATTTAGAGGCACGAATCCTTCACCAAGGAAAGCATAGCTGCAACACGGACGAGCAGGCGATCAGAAGCCTTGCCTCAGAATGTAAAGAATTATCAGACAAGCTCCTGCATGACCTTGATGGCTTGAAAATCAAGGGGCCACACACAATGTGGGCAAGTGCTCGTCAATCACTGCGCAGCTTGTGGAAGGAAGCTTATATTTCCCATATGTTGAAACAGCTAGATGGTTTTCGAAGTTAACTGATGGTTAGGCAATTAGCTTTTATGAAGTATGATTATATCTTCACAATTAAATACCCATCTGTCATTTTAATGAAAGCTGACTTTTTTTACATTCAGTGACCGACAATATGAGATGAGTTTAGAGCTCAAGGAACTGCAACACTGCCAAGGTCTTATGGAAACGAACATAACGCATAACTTGCTCGCTATATCTCAAGATATTTGCAAGCATCAACAAGCCAATGATGAAGCATGGAATCAATTCTCGAGCACTATTGAACATGAAAGGGCACTTATTACCCAGCGCGCAATCCTTGAAACACTGAAATACGAAAGGATGAGTCAAAGAAAGTCTAATATCATCGAAGCACACATTGGCACTTTCGAATGGATATTTGACCCTCTTCGGGTAGGATTCATGCATTGGCTCCGTGAAGGTGGCGACATATATTGGATCAATGGGAATGCTGGTTCTGGGAAATCTACGCTCATGAAGTATCTAATGGGCCACGACGTGGTCAAAAACGCTCTAGTAGATTGGGCCGGCACGAAACCTCTTTTCACAGGCAATTACTACTTTTGGAGTACTGGGAATGAAATGGAAATTTCCTTATTATATATAATAATATTGATAAGGAGGGTTTTTGAACCCCAGGATTAGTTTTCACTTCCCCTACTCAATTAAGAGATGGAGATCAACTCCATCGATTTAACTCTGTACTTGCTATGGTCGCTAGGCCAGCATATTACCATTTATTATTTGTTAGAAGCTTATAAAGCTTCTAGCCGTCTTAGATAGTCTTAGACTCAGTGTAGACGTTAATTAAAAATCAAATCAAAATCAAATGAAATGGAAAAATCTCAACAAGGACTTCTACAATCACTTCTATACGATATTTTGGGAAACTGTCCTTTAGTATTGCCAAAACTGTTCCCAGATAGATGGGCGTCGCCAAACCACGCAGGTATCAACATGGATGGCTCTTGGTCGCAAGCTGAGCTTCTAGCCGCGCTCAACCAGCTCACAAAAGAGCAAATATTGCCGGGCAAGTTTATTTTTTTCATTGACGGTGTGGATGAATACATGGGGGATCCATCAGAAATTGCACGTCTCTTGAAAGCATTTGCAAAATGTGCAGATGTGAAACTCATCGTCTCGAGTCGACCTTGGACAGATATCAAAACGTTTCTCAACCCAATCCCAGGCCAATCATTAACTTTGCAAGACTTCACCCGAGAAGATATCAAACACTACATTCATGAATTGATAACTGAACATCCTGGTTTCCGGAACACGCAAATAGACAATTACAACAACCTCATCGCCGAAATAGGCAGGAAATCTGAAGGTGTTTTTCTCTGGGTCGTCTTCGCTGTCCGGGAAATATTGAAGGGATTGACGAATGAAGATTCAATTTCTGAACTCGAAGCTAGACTACAAGATATACCACCCGGGCTAGAAGAATTCTTCCAACGAATACTGAATAGTATCGAGAAGCGTTATCGCCCTCAAACATCGCAAATTCTTCGAATGTGCTTAGCAGCTAACCACCCGTTGCCTCTCCTTACCTTTTCCTTTCTGAAGAAAGAACAGGACAATCCGAATTATGCGATTTCGGAAAAAATAATCCCATGGACCACTGATCATATGGAAAAGGAGCTTGAGACTTTGAAGAAACGAGTAAACGCTCGTTGCCGTGATTTTCTGCAGATTGTTAGCATTGGTCAACCAATGTCCTGTGTCGAGTTCTTGCACAGAACGGTTAGGGATTTCTTTTCAGAGCACAGAAACCAGGCGCGTTTACATGATTGGATACAATATCCGTACAATCCTCATTTGTCACTGTGTCGCTCGTTCGCGATGCAGATGAAAGTCCTACCAGTGGGCAAGTCGCACCCCAAACATCTGATCGAGCCAATCACTTCCTCTTTGTATCATGCTGCACGAACGGACACCAGCTGCGGCCCAGAAGCGTCAGAAATAATTGAAGAGATTGACCGCATCGTTAATGTTCGGAAAAGTCGGTACAGAGAAGATAATTTCCTAGGGCATTTTTTTGGGTTTTCAGAAGATGATTGGGAGCGAGGCTCGATCCTGGCAATAGCAGTTCAAAACGGAAATATTGGGTATGTTCGACAGAAGCTTCAAGAGAATCCTGCTTTACTGAACAAAACCTATGGGGGCCACTACCTCCTTTTTTTTGCTTTGATCCACCCGAACGTAGCCTTATCGCGTCCCGCAGATGAGGTTATCTCGATGGTCCGGATGCTTCTAGAAGCTGGTGCTAACCCGAATCAGCATGAAGAGCATGTGAATTTTTCTCACAAAAAGAATAGGGACGGCACTTCTATCCCAGGGACTCTCACGAGAGAAAATGTCACTAGCGGGCTTTGGGCCACATTCCTGCAGATCGCGTTTTCAAATTATGGGGGGATCTTCGGCCGCGAAGTCAGGACAGAATCTTTTAGATTGTTACTCGATCATGGCGCTGACCTTTCGGTCAAGCTTGTTAATGATCGGGAACATGAGCCATTACAATACCACAGCGTGTCCGAATATCTTGAAAAAATGCTGCCTGATTCAGTTGAATGTTATAACATCCTCCTCGAGCACATGAGGAAGAATGAATCAAGGAATACCTGGAGCGGTATTTTGAAGCGGAGATTTAAGTTGTCGAATATTTTGAGTTACATCTCAGGGGTAGAGACTGGAGTACTAAGTTACGTTGTACACAACATAATCATAATTGCCTTGGAAATGCTGTAAGGAATCCTGACTGCAAATTAGAGCCATGGCAAGAGAACACGCAGGTGGAAGGACCATGGACCTATCATGACATTTGGATACCGTTTTGGGATCACTCTTTTTGTACTCCGGTAGTTTAAATCTTACGATCATGAATGGAATTTGAACCCCAGGTTCTCTGCATATCTAATACTCCCACCTTCTCACATCTTCATCCCTCTTAGAATCTTCTCCCACTGACCCAATCTCACATTAAAGAATCCCATGATCAGCCGGATCCCTTTTCGCCTGTACAACCTCCAGCGCCTGCGCTTCCAAAATCCCCTTCTCAACTAATCTCCTCACTAAATCCATAGTCCACTCTTGACATCGCCTATTAGTCGTCATTTATTTCTGTTAATAAAAATCTCACACTTCATGAATCCATAAATCCATCAATCAGAAAATCTAGAAAAGAGACGAAAAACAAAGATCGTAAAGTGTGAATTACGCACATCATTAACCTTTGCCCTAAAATTCTCACTCCTTCCCGGTGGAGAAATCTCCGCTGCTTCATTCTCTATTGCGGTTTTGGGCGTATTATCCACGCTCAACTCCTCATTTACCACCTTTCCATCTCCATCTACCCTCCCTTCCGCATCCAATTCACAATATCCCAAAACCACCTCTCCGATCCAAACTAATTCATAAGAACCAAGTGCCATGGTACTCGGTTCGTAGTTTCTTTTGAATTCTAGCGTGTAGCCTAGCATTGGGGCGCCGATGACGTGGATTTTGTTCCTTTTGTTGTTTTTTCTTTTGGGGGGTTGGAGCTGGTGGGGAAGGGAATGTGAGAAGAGACGGGAGAAGGAGGAGGGGATGGGATAAAGAGGGAGAAATGAGCGCGTTGTTTGTGGGATTGACGCTCGGTGTGGAGGTAGATGGGATGGGTTGAAGGGGTGGACATGGTTGGATTGAGGGGTCGATGGTATCGGGGTGGGGATTCAAGAATTCGGAGCGGGGGTTGAATGGTGGATGCGGGGGGGAAAGAATAAAAAGACAGAGGAAAGAGTATTACTGAATAGATTAAATTTAAGTTTAAGATTATATAGATAGAAAAGGTGGCTAGCGCTGCGAATGATATCGATGGGTGAGGGTAAGTGTACGTACAGATTTTGCCAAGGCGGTGAAGTGAGCCAGAAAGAGGGTTTCCGGCTCCTCGAATGTTTAGGAGTCGTTTATACAACAGAACATTGATGTCTGAAAGTAATTTACACTATTGAGGTAAAATGCATTAAAATATCTGTTCAATTTCCAAAAGTGGTTAATACGATCAAAATTCGATATTTGAAAATGGCGTATACAAGAGAGAGGTATCATCAAAAGGTTAGGTACAGATACGCTTCAAAGTTTCCCTATTTTTCTATTGTAATGACTTCAATAGGTAATCTAATATAAAATCAACTTGGAACAAGTATCCAAGAAACCCCAAAGCCGCTTTGTCTATCTAAACAATTCCTTTCACAATATCCAAAACACAGATCATTAATGCAAACCTATTCCTCTAACAACAAAGAACAAAAACAACAAAACGAAAATAAGTTATTATCCCCAGAAAATACCAACCAAACAATGCATTATTTCCAATATAAATTCAAACCCAATATCCAAGTTATCCTTTTTTTTCTTCATATACTATCTAATCTCAAATCTTCTTACAATTTCAATCTTTGACTTCAACACTCGAAACCAAAGCTAGAAATCAGTAAGTCAATATCCAGATCCTAAACTAATTATTATCAAGCAAATCATTTTCAAAATGACTTCCCCAACAAACCCACCCCCATCTTCTTCTCCAAGCCCATCACCAAGCCCATCCCCAAACTCATCCCCCAAAACCCTTAGCGTCCAGCTAAGTGAGATTCTCAGCATGACTAACACCTTCCAAGATGATAACAGGCATAGCAGTGCCTCTCCGGAGACACCCGCCGAATCATCCCGACCATCATCCCCCTCGGCATCTCCCGTACCCTCGAATGTTATGCGGACCAATCCAACTTTCTTTTCAACTGCCACTCCTGATCCTTTTTATGCCTCAGGTCACTACCGCAGCATAACGAAGTTCATATTCCAAGCTCTCGGACAACGCATCCGAGACGAGGCGGAAGCCAAGATGAAGACGAGTGAGATTTTGATGTATGAAAGATCAGCCGAGCTACAGGCTGAACTCAGAATCTTAATTGAGCTGAGGATGAAGAGTAATAAACAAGAGGATGATCTTGAAGAGATGGAAAAGAAGGTTGAGGAGGCGGAAAAGAAGGTTGAGGAGGCGCAAAAGAAGGTTGAGGAGGCGCAAAAGAACCTTAAGGAGGCGCAAAAGAAGGTTAAGGAGGTGGTAAAAGAGATTGAGGAGGCGCAAAAGAAGGTTAAGGAGGTGCTCAAGGAGCCTGAAGTTTGAGGCTGAGGAAGATGCAAAA
This sequence comes from Sclerotinia nivalis, assembly GCA_029531795.1. Taxonomy (NCBI): domain Eukaryota; kingdom Fungi; phylum Ascomycota; class Leotiomycetes; order Helotiales; family Sclerotiniaceae; genus Sclerotinia; species Sclerotinia nivalis. The sequence goes on from JAPEIS010000003.1 coordinate 2,957,792, forward strand.
TGATCTCTAAATACAGAAATTCTCGATGCGCAGATGAAGCAGCTTGAGAGAGTATTTTACAAGAGAAAAAGCCTCTGATAGTAGATCGATGCAGGATTTTCCTTTGCAGTTTCTTACTTTTTTTTAATGGACGCTGGTACGTCTTGTTTTTCCTAAACAGTCGAAACGATCTGAGTCAGAGTTGAACAAGAGAAAGAGCGATTGACTGTATGTTAATCCAAGATTTTCCTTTTTAAATTTCTTTTGCTTTCCGACAAATGAAGAAAATTCTTTTCTAAATAACGAATATGTTAAACAAAAATCTACCCATGCAATTTAGTGATTGGATACCCATGCATAAACGTGACTGATGACTTACAACGCAATTTATAAAATATTGTAATGTTGTAAATTTTGCATTCAATCTGAAGAAATACTGGTCAGTACTTAATCCAGGTACATTTCCCCTCAGTTTTCTCAATGACTTCCTCCTTGACTTCCCCTTCCTTTTCCTCCCCGACTTCCTCTTCCTCTTGACTTCCTTAAACCATCATTTCTGCTTTGACTATTTCCCAAGCGATTTATTCCATCTTCGGGCATGGTGATCCTCTTTTCAAGCTGGGCAATCTTACCTTCATTGTTGGAGTCCCGTCTCTCAATACTGACACTACGCTTACGCTGTGACCTCGGTTTAGCCAATGCTGCCTGGCTCACTGCGCTTTTAGTGTAGATATCCACTGCACAACTAACTTCCACAAAATCTTCCATTTCTTCACTGACTATCTTCAACTTTTCTTTAACAGATGCGATCCCTTCATAACCTACGATATGTCTTGCCGGGGGATTTTCGTGACCTCCAATTGCTGTTAAGGCATGGACGGTTTCCATAACCAACTTATCCTTTGATTCGCCAGGTAGAATAGGAAACACTGATTCAATAGAATATTTATCGTTTTGTGGATCTATTCGAGTATCTGGATGTGAGTTTAACACATGCGCCAAGATGTCCCTTATTTGTGGAGCTGGATTGTTTTGAGTTTCATATTGTGGTAACTGTGGGGCGAAAGTAATTCTGTTTGTTAGTAGCTGAATTTCTTTATTGGGTTGAACAATCGTTATTTTGATATTGAATGGAGCGACCTCGTAAGTCAGGGCATCACAAAATCCTTCCAAAGCCCATGTCGCAGCACAGTACATTGACATTCCTGGTGTTCCTATGTGACCTGTAATTCCAGTAAGAATGAGGATATGACCATCACGTTTTTCTCGAAGATGTGGTAAAGCTGATTTAATAAAGTTGACCTGATTGAAGTAAATGGTTTCAAATTGATCACGAACAAGGCTTCGAGTCGCAGGATTTGTTGAAAGCTCCTCCACAGTTCCAACAACAGCTAGACTGACATCAATATCGAGTTTTCATAAGAATTTCAGTATCAAATAAATACCTTCAGATGAGCAGCACATTAAAATATCTATACGTCCGAACACCTTAATAGCTTCTGCGATAGCTGCTAAGCATTGTGATTTGGCCCTGTCGATTATTCAGTACAGACTCGTCCTATCTCATGGCAACAGAATGCTTAGTAACCTTCCATCAACTTTGATTCCACGAATTCTATCTTTCCACCCCTCACACTGCTTTTTGTTACTATTACAGTCATTGATGAGTTCCTTGAATTCCAGACATCGCTCATCGTCTTCGATTTCTTTTGGCGGTAGACCAGCGGCTACATAATCACCATGCTTGAGAAGAAGTCTGATTAATCTAACAGATAATGGGGATAATGCAGATGTCAAGAACCAAACCCGAGGTGAATTATGTGTAGCTATCATATATCAGTAGAGAGCTCCCATGGGTAATGAATGGTCAAAATACTTACGAAATGATGCAGCAGGTACTTTAAGAGGATTATTTGAAGGGCCAGCTTCCGAATTCTTTCGTTCCATTGTGAAATATCACCGTCCTTAAAGTATATATGAGTAGTAGAAGTTATTAATTACGAATTGAAGTTTGTTTTAATGTGATGAGCTGCTAGACTGAGGTTTGAGGTGATGGGAGGCAGAATTATGACAATCACGTAATCAATTCATTCTACACTAAACATCCCACTTGACGAATCAGGAAATCCGGGGTAAAGTTACATAATTTCTTTCTTCTTGACTCACTCATATGACTCTTCAGAAAACATCACAACTTTTAACGTTCGTTCAACCTTCACGATTGATTCGAAGTAAGTAGTAAATAATAGGTACGTATCTACCATCTGGTTTACTAGTTTTCCAATTGAAGGGAATTGTGTTGAGAGATTTTATCACGCAATTGACAGCACAGTTCTAAGTATGGAATGAATTGGCATTGAAACATCATCATTACTATTAAACATTAACATTGTCTGACGATTTTATCTAGAATCATTTACCTGAAATCCTTCTCAAAACCTCAAACTTCACACACGATCCTACCTCCTTGGAAAGAATGCCTTCTCGCTCGGAAATCACCTATTTTGGTGCAGGTCCTGCCCTCCTCCCAACGGAAGTTCTAGAAACCTCAGCGGCAGCTCTTATCGATTACAATGGCACAGGTCTCGGCTTAGCAGAGCACTCACATCGTTCCGAAATTGCTGCGAATGTTCTAAATACTGCGAAAGCCGATCTAGCAAAATACCTGGAGATACCAGATGACTACGAGGTACTTTTTATGCAGGGTGGTGGTACTGGGGAGTTCTCCGCGACAGTATACAATATGGTTGGAATTTGGGTTGAGAAGAGGAAACAAAAGATCCTGAAGTCATTGGGTATCTCTTCTGATAAAGATATTCCGGAAGATGCTCTTGTGAAGGAGCTTCAAAAGGCTGTGGATGAGGAACTTAAGATTGATTATTTGGTTACTGGTTCATGGTCATTAAAAGCTAGCCAAGAAGCCGCCCGATTGGTTGGCTCAGAGCACGTCAACATTGTCGCAGATGCTAGGAAGATCAATGATGGCAAATTCGGAAAAATACCAGAAGAAAAAGATTGGAAACTTTCCAAGAATCCAGCCATGGTTTACTATTGCGACAATGAGACTGTCGATGGAGTCGAGTTCTCCGGTTTCCCAAAAGCTTTAGAGCCAACTGGTGAAGATGATGAGCCAATTGTAGTGGCAGATATGTCCTCGAATATTTTATCGAGACGCATTCCCGTTAAAAACTTCTCAGTCATATTTTTCGGTGCTCAAAAGAACTTGGGTAGTACCGGAATCACAGTTGTCATTATCAAGAAGAATCTCCTTCCTCCAGTCATCGCAACTCCTGCGCCTACTCTATTGAGAAAGCTTGGTTTACCAATTGGTCCAATTGTACTCTCATACGAAACGATAGCCAAGAACAATAGTCTCTACAACACCCTAAGCATATTCGAGTAAGTCAACACAAGCCCTACACACCCACTAATACTAACCACCATCGCCAGCGTCTACATCGCCGGACAAGTCCTCCAAAAACTCCTCGCCACCTACCCCAACGGAATCGAAGGTCAAGAATCCATCTCCAACAAGAAATCCGCCCTCATTTACTCCGCGCTCGATGCCAACCCTACCTCCTACAAAGTCGTCCCCGATGTATCCGCTCGCTCAAGAATGAACATTTGTTTCCGTGTCACAACCTCCGAAAACATCGCTGATGCAGAAAAAGCATTTTTAGCTGAAGCTGTTGAGCGAGGCCTTACGGGTCTTAAGGGTCATAGAAGTGTAGGGGGTATTCGTGCTAGTAATTATAATTCGATTTCATTGGAGGGTGCACAGAAATTAGCAGAATATATTAATGAATTTGCTAAGGAAAAGTGAGGGTTAGCGAATTCTCGAGAGCGGAAGCATGAGGTTGGGAAATTAGTGACTCCACGATATGACCATGCGTGATGAGAGAGAGATGGTTTCAACGCAAGCAGAAAATTTAGCAGGCGAGTAAATTAGCAAATGAATGGATTTGTGGAAATGAAGCGTAACAGAATAAAGACAAAAGTTTAACACCCACCACCTATCTAGTTGTTAGTTACTTTTGAAAAAGGATACAAATTGCAATTAACAACTTTACTTATTGTACGCTCAATATTCATACATTGAACATTCATACATTGAACATTCAAACATTCCACTTGCTTTACTCCTTACTTCATCACACACTACATACTTCGTTATAATTTCCATAATGGACACAAATGTATATAGCCACAATCACAATCATGGCACATGAAACCCTCCAGTTCTGAAAAACACAGTATTAATATCATAACTACTTCAGAAACTTTTTTCCTTTTCTTGAACGTTAAAAACAGAGGTCAAGAATTGCCAACAAACCATGAAAGTGAGTAATCCCGTCCCGCAAAGCAACACACATGCGCCTTTCCATTCCTTTTCCGTTCTTTCCATTCATCACCTCCATGAGCATTTACATCGCCCAAGTAGAAGATGTCAACAAGCTATTACATCTGATCGATGAAGAACATACCCACTCAGTATGAACCACATGAAGAAGATAACCAGTAATGAATCCATCACCCTTTCCATCAAGCGATTGTACCCATTCATTGTCGGTAATAATCACACATTTACCGAACTCCAACTATCTGTTTGTACGCCTGTAAATCTACAAGAAAAAGGCTACAAGACCACCAGCTATGGCCGCAAAGCTCAAACCAACGGTAGCGGCACCGGCTGTGAGTTGAGTTGGTTTAGTAGTAGCAATGGTGCCATTGGTCTTGCTGTCAGAACCAGAAGCTGAACCTGAACCTGTGCTATTTGTCTTGTTTGAGCCAGTACCAGATGTCTTGTTAGATGACGTTCCAAAGCCGGTGCCAGACCCTGTGCTAGGCGCCGAACATGGACATGAGCCCGAGCCTGAGCCAGAACATGAACATGTACCAGATGGTGAAGTTGTTCCATTGGTCTTGATTCCGCCTGAAGCTCTACAAACCATGTAATTGTTATCGCATAGAATGTAGTCTGTTTTTGGTGCTTCTTTGCAAGCGACCTTGATAACATAGCATGGATCCAACTTAGGCTTGGTGATGGTTGGGTCGTATGAGGCGCAAGTATTGTTTGGTGCAAGAGGACATGTACTGTCAGTGCAAATAGATTGCAACTGAGCTCCTTGACTGGGAATAATAGTTGCAGGTGGCAAGCAACGATAACCGAATGATTGCCGGAGTGCATAGCCGATGATCATTAGATCCGAGGCAGAAACGCCAAAAGATGAAGCGGATAGTGCAATTTGTTCAATAAAGTAATTAACTTCAGCATCGGAGAGATTCATGAACCTATTGTATTGTTGTTAGAGGTTGCATTGGCTTATCAATTGAACTAGGTTCGAGTGACGAAAGTACCATGAGGCATTTGGTTTACTTACTTGTGAACTTCATACTGAGAAGCAGAAGCAGAATACGCCGGAAAGTCAGTGCCACCTTGCTTGGAGCATCCAAATAGCACACCAAAGTACTGGTAGAGATGGGTCATGAGGAAACTATCGTGGTTAATGTCTTGCTGTATTTGGTATCCGGAGAGCTTACTATTGATTGCTTGACATAGAATCGGCAACTTTGAAACTCCAAAGAGTACCCAATCCACCACCATCGAGGAAGTTGACAGATATCGGCTTTCCTCCCACGTTTGTAGAGAACAAGCCACCGTCAAAATATGGTGATAAATTGACTTTGATACCATTGTAGGTTCCATTGAAGAGGATACCAGTGACATTGACACGACGGCGAGAATTTTCGCCTGCAAGAGATTGATGAGTGAAACCCACCGCAGAACTTTAACTGGAAGACTTACCATAGTTACCAATAAGAGCAATATTGACGATGCGCATCATCAAGTATTGTTGAAGTTGGGCAGTATTATTCTGGAACAGTGCAGTGGTATAATAATCGCAAATACTAGTATCCGTAGGACGTTGAGCAGTAACCGCACCAGCAAGGCCAAGAGCTGCAACGGCAAGAGATTTAAAATGCATGATGAGTGAAATTACTTCAAATCAAAATGTTTCGAATGATAATGCAAGAAGAATGAAGTTCCAATATTACTAGAATGGATGAAGTAGAAGCAAAAATGCAATAGAGCCAAATGAATTTGATGATGATGGATTGCTGATGTTGAGAAGAATGAGATGGGAAGAAGAGAAGAGATCATATGGATATGGGTGTAAACATAGTAGGTAGGAGAAGGAGTGTAATTACCGTAATGAGCTGCAATTGTGGATTGAGGAACGTTGCTGGATTGAGGAACGTTGCTGGATTGAGGAACGTTGCTGGATTGAGGAAGTGCCAACCATTGAGGAAAGAACAAGAAACCACCCGGTATGCATGGCAAATTGGCAAGAGCATATCGACATCGATTGCTCATTTGCTTTGAAGAAATCCCAGTCAATTGATGCAACATATTACCTTCAATCCGAAGAAATTTTTGGTAATCCTGATGAAGGACGAGGAAATATGTTACAAAAGAAGCCTCGATTTGAGTTTTTGAGTGGACGAATCATGCTCGTCATCTGAGCTGGTATATGCACCTAGGTACGTATCAGTGAACTAAAGAACCCCCGTGTTCAAGAAAAGATAAAAAGTTAGAAGATTTGACATGGCAACATGTTGACATGAAAATATTCCCTCTTTGGAAGAACGATACTTGTGGAAGATGGAAGCTTCGGACGTTAAGTCGATAGCGAGTTCATCACTTGTCTGAAGAACGATCTCCTGATGATAGTCACCACAGCTAACCATCATGAGCATGAGCTTTGACATTCGAAATATGCAGCAAGATTGTTTCCCGTGTCAAAACCCATAATTGAATGGACGTTTGCTTCATCGATGGAATATTCTGGGCCATGGCCGTGCACCATCTGAACCCCCATTCAGAGAATGTAGATGATCGACCATTTCCAGGTTTCATTTCATCCAGTGTAGGTAGGGCTGAGGGTCCAATTGATAACCTTAGTATCCATAGGATAAGTAAATCCTTGGCATCCAAAAATAAATCCAACCCCTTTTTCTAACCATTCGGGGGTTCAGTTGTCCTCTGGAAAGGTGTAGATTCCTGTAAGAGTGATAGATTCAAAATTGTAAAGAAACTGAAAGTTAAACAGCATTGTTTCGAAGAAAAGGAAATCTGAAAGGAATAATCGGTCTACTTGCCTTACTGCATTGCAGGCATTGATACTCTCGTGAAGTCGTATAAACGATGTGTCTTGGTTAGTTTGTAGACTAAGGGAAAATATCCACCTCAAAGTTTTTAGATCAAATTGAAGAATCGAATGATTGGAAGCAGTGGTCATTTGGAATAAGTGAATGATGCTCTGGGACCATGTGGATTGAAATTGAAATCATCTTGCGGAGTATGAACAGCCCCTTTTACGAATCCACGACATTTTGGATAAGAGCATGAACTTTGCAGAGATGGCTATTGTTACCATCGGCTCTTGTATTGAGAAAAACCGACACTTATCTGATTGACATGAATCTGAGTTACCAATGCCCAGAAATCAGAGATTTAACATGTTTGTTGAGCCGTAGACTTGACCGTCAAATATTTGGAATCAAAGTAACCTCGGCAATGACTATCACTCCCTAGCAACATATTCGTCGTCAACGTACAAAACCGACTTTGGTGTGTTTGCAGCTCGATCCAGCTACACTGATCTGGACACAATGAGTGCTCTGTAGAGTCAATAGTAAACAGTCAAGCTTTCTGTAACGAAAAAGATCGACTTTCTGAACCCCAAGTTTTCGTGTTCTGGTAAAACAAATTGCGCAAAAGATTCAGATCTTATCGGCTGACGTGCGTTTTGTACTCATTAAAGTATGACAAAGTCTCAGTTAGTAGTCTTTGAATCAAAATATACTATTTTTTCTTTATACAAACTCATGGGTCGATGATACCCGGTGGCTGGGGAAACAGTAGAATACTTGATTCATATTCGGCGATGTATCTGAAATAGTAACCTTTTTGTGGGAGGACTCCGGTTGATAAGTGCGTACTCCAAGTGCGTACTCCGTCGTCTGGACACTCAATAGTCGGAATAGTCGGTATAGTCGGTATAAGTCGGTAACATTTTAGCTTTCACCGTTTGACACCGCAATTATGCAATGATGCCATGATGCCAAGATTTGATAATAATTCTTTCGGTGTATCTTGATTCTTCAGATTTATGAATTGATCTTCCATAGAATGAGGGTTTTGACAGGATAGAACTTCCAAGGTCACCTGCATATGTCAAGGATTCCTCGTGGGCTTACGGAGTATGAACCTTAGGTGGGACAGTGGACAGTGGACTGTGGACTGTGGACTGTGGTGGGTTGTGGAGAGGAAAAGATCTCCCGGGAATCCTACTATTCTGAGGTTAATCGATTGATGAACGTTCCACCGTTGCACCGTTCCTGGATGCTTCTGTAGATTTATGGATTTGATATGGAGATAGGGGATACTGATGATCGCTTATGAGCGGAGAGGTGCTCGAGTACAGGTACCGGCATTCGTCCAAACACATCTATGGAGTATGGAGGCAACTTCAGGAAATCGAAAGCTTTCATCAATCGGATATTAGATGATATATGCATGACATGAGCAAATTCATAAAAGTTATATACACCTAGTACGGAGTACCGGTAGATATATCTTCCGAAAAACTTCATATATATGAAAACAATTGTTTCAAGTATTAATAATTCTATCAATCCTATCAATTCTATCAAATCTTCAGAATGTCTAAAAATAATATAAAGAAGAGAGAATACGGAGAGAAATATCCACTTCCTCAAAGTCCCCCAGCCATTCTCAATTCTCCTCCCCTTGTAAGTTTATGGGCGGAAATTTGACGCGCATTGAAAAATCCATTAAAACCCATGAAAAACCCATGAAAAACCTATCGGATGTACCAATTTATCAATAACTGGTGTATTAGCGACTTCACCCAATCTCCCATTAACACATCTTCCGGGCATCGGTTTGTCCATCGTTTTTGAACTTTTGAACTTTTTGACTTGTTCTACTAGGTAATTCAATCCAATCCAATCCAATCCAACCATCTTCTTTTTCTTACTTATTTTACTATCCTTTTTTTTTGGGCCTCAATTCCCACTCAATTCCCACTCGATTCTCCTCAATCACTAGGTATCTCGATTCTTTCTTTCTTTCTTCCTTGATTCCTTGTAATTGCATCTAAACTCAAACATATCCTATCAATCCATTCCATATGCTATCACCATCATTCTATTACACTCATTACACTCTCTATCGTATTCCTTGAACATCCGGAAGGTCCCATTCAATTAAAGCATACATACAAGGGGAAAGAAAAAAAACTCAAAATCTCCACCAAGAAAGAACGAGAACACAGAACAGAACAATCTCTAGTTCTTTCTGCATGGTGCGGTGTTCAAGACAGCTTTGTACAACGACCCACCCTAAGAATCATGCAAGCAACCGCCTTGAACGACGAACGGAGAAGCCTGTAAGACGGCATCACTCGAAACAGCTTGCATCACCTCCACCTTGACCTCCACCTTGTCCTCCACCTCCACCTTGACCTTGACCTCCGCCTTCTTCTTCACCTTCTCTTTATTATTCAATTATTATGTTTCAATCCCTCTTATGCTTGTAGACCATCACTCTCTTAAGGTCTTTTGAGCAATGCGCCAGCTATTTCCTCATTACAAAAAATACTAATCATCGAACATAATAAAACATGGAGAGCACACCAGTTATGACATCTTCTGCGTCGAGGCTTGCCCCTCCAATGCTACACCCAAGATCTTCATCAAGAACAAGATCACCAACCAGATCCTCAAGTCGATCGCATCGGGTTTCAGACGACCTCCTTTCCGACCTCACTCCTGCCACAACCCTGCAAGCTCTTGCTTCTCCGACAGGTAAATTGAAAGCGAGTATTGAAGCTGCCTCCCCTGCAGACCGAGCGTTTGCCATACGCGCAACTCTAGCTTCGAAGAAAGTACAAGAATGGTTGGAAGAATTATCAAATTGGCCATGGCCGAAAACTGGAGGATCAGCGGGCTTCGAAGTACCAGCTCTGTCGAAGAAAATAAAATTATCACCACCCCAATCAAGCGACCAAACGGAGCAACAGCATGAAGAAGATTCAGAGCCGCAGTATTGTGGGAGCCTTTCGTTCGAGCAGGTTGCAAGATTTGAATACCGGATTGAAGAAATTGGAGAAGGATTGGATGATTTGAAAGTGGAGGAAATAAAACGACAGGTCCTGGATACACACTTTTCTGGGAATTCTCGACTTTCATCTTCCCCTTCAATTGATATGCCAACCTTCCTTGCCTCTTACACGGTTATGGATGATTTCACAGCCATAGTTACGGCCACGGTACTGCAGGCATTACCGAATTTGGCAAAATTAACACGCCTAATGGATATATGGGGTATTCGTCTTTCTGTACTTCGAAGAGTACCATCTTTATTACTCGGATTGGATGATGCGGAGATGGCTTTAAATTCGGGATGGCAGGCTATAAAAATACCAGGCGTGACCACTACTGGTGGTGAAACGGGGAATACGGTTCTATCACGACAAACTTTCGAAGTCATGAAAAATGTTTTACAAGCCAAAGTTACGATTCTTGGAAGAGATTTGGATTATATGCTCGATATTTTGGAGGGCAGGATGGACACTCTACCAGATAGCTGGTTGGACCGGATGGAAAATCTCGAACGGGACTATGGCGAATGGGTCGTTTCAGCAGATCGTAAAATTACAGACGGTGAGTTAGCCGCAATTGCGACTCCACGAATGGCGAAAAAAGACACGCCCCAAGGAGAAGATGCTGAGGCTCCTGTCGGAGCTGATGGCAAACATGCGAATGAACAGGAAGAGGTCCAAACCCCAAAAACCGAAATAGCACGTGAAGGATCTCGTGCCGCATCAACACCAGCGATCAAAGGTGGTGCAACAGAAACAGATATGATTCCTTACGAACAGGAGCCAACCATTCCCTTCCTGGAGGCTACTGGCATTTCGACTGAAATAATATCACCATCGCTGGACACTCAGCCAATCGCACAAGCAATTTGTGGTGAACCTACGTATACTCCTCTCACTCGCTCGACCAGCGTCAGAAGTATTAGTAGAATACCCAAATTTGGCCACACTTTTGCAAACGCCTTAAGGCGTACCATTTCGAATGAAGAATCGCCAAAAATGCCAAGCCATGATCTTCACGCCGTGTCTCCCAAAACCTCGTTACGACCATCATCAATGATTCTTAATAAGTTTCCTAGTCCACCCTTAATGTCACCGGCAAGATCTCAACTGGCAAGACTTCGTAGTTCGAGCTCACCACTTATTATTGGACTAGAGCGACGGCCCGTGGACCATTCTTCGAAAGATGGATCTGTCTTGGGTGCACCGGCTTCCAGTATTGCGTTAGCACAACAGCTTGGTATTTCTTCTGCATCGCATGAAAATGTGGATTCCGGTAATTTAAGGGCACCAGCACATTTACCTAGCATACCTTCTCACCTATCTACCAATTCCTACAACTCTACAATAGCTAGCAGTGACGGAGCTTCTGAGAGTGTTCAGAGTACTAATCCCGAAGGCATGGAATTTGATCTTTTAGATGCCCAACTTGAAGCACGCAGGCCTTCTATAATCGTCGACAGTATTCACAACAATGACACTCGTGATAGTGATGTTTCGGATGATTCACTCTCGGACCGTTGCAAATCTAAAATGACACCAGAAGTCGCCTCCAGTCTCGTCGACCCAGACTCTGATGATGCATCTACAGTAACATTTGAAGATTCACCTTTGCCACCTGGGAAATGGTCACATGATTTACAACAATATGATAATACACCACCTGGTTCACCACCAGGAGCTCCAAGAAGATCTGTTCGTCGCCCTCCTCAACTCCTCGAAAGTCCCGATTTCTCACATTTGATATCCACTCCTGAAGACTCTTCCTTTCTTCAAAGCATTCCTGCATCGCCTGTCAACAGCAGTAGCGATGATCAGATGCAGCAACAAATTAGTTCCTTACTTCAATCGATTCCAGCTCATATTCGTCTTCGCTCTGAGCCAGAAGAAAAGTCAAATCCTAAAGGAATTCGTCCTCCAAAAACTCGCCGTTCAGTTACTCCCTCGATGCCCGCCGTTCGTTCACAATCGTCAATTGGAAGTTTACGTACTCCTACGCCTTCGTTTACTCTTGCCCCGGCGTATGCGAAAACTGGTACTCCACGTCACAGAGCTCAAAACGGTCATCCAGAAATCAAGGTTTATCATCTATCTTGCTCTAGTGGTGAGAAACCGATTAAGTTATTTGTTCGCCTAGTAGGTGAAAATGGTGAAAGAGTTATGGTACGTGTCGGAGGTGGTTGGGCAGATCTTGGAGAATATCTTAAAGAATACGCAAGTCATCATGGACGTCGAGCACCAGTTGATACCGATAAAGTCGAGGTTCAAGATTTACCATCACGTATTTCATCTGGTGGCTCTACTATTCGTGATAATGGACGAACTACACCTGGGCCTCGTTCTGCGTCTGCAATGGGCGTTCGTCCATCAACTGCTGTTGATCGACCTAAATCATCCCTAGGTATTCGAAAAACGAGGAAATCCACATTTTCTTCTTCTGATGGGGTGCCTCCACTTCCAGCTACACCTTTTGCTGAAGTTCAACGTGGACATGAGATAAATAATACACCTCCATCAGCTGCATCAAGAAGTTCCTCAAGACTTGATTGGAATGAAGAAGATGCTTCATTAGGCCTTGCTGGACCAAGAGGTAAACAAAAGGAATTGGATCAGAAAGATTTAGAATGGGTAGAAGGTATGAAGGAGAAAGTTATGATGGCAAGTGCGGAGGAGAAAGAGAAACGTAAGGGGGGTCACAGACAGAGTTTAGGAGAGATGGATAAAGTTGGAGCTACTAAGAGATTATTTAGGCAAACTTCAAGGTTAGAGCTCTGAGTGAGGAAGTTTTACTATTCTTTGCATTGCATTCAAATATTTTGTTTCATTATTGCATAGCGTTGCTTCTTAGGGAAAGGCTTTATTTTAATTTCCTTTGTATGGAGTGAAGGATACAGGGCAATTGAGTGGTAGGATGGATGGATGGAATGGGGGGGGGATAGGATGATGAGGGTCTAGCTGGTTAGCATGTTCATGACATGACATGATAGTATGGCATGACATACATGAATGAGCAATAGCGGACACATTACACTATTTCTTTACTTTGCTTTGCGTATATTTTCCTTGCGGGCCGGACAGCAAACATAGGGATTGGTGTGGGATAAGACGGGATTATTATACATGGCATGCATTATCTGAAAAGGAACTCAGATAATGAGGGAAGGGAAGGGAAGGATACGGTATATTACTTGGTGGATAAATGGATGGATGGATGGATGGATGGATGGATGGATGGATGGATAGAACAAATAGAGGTCTTGATTGAAGAACTTTGTGTAACTTTAAGAAATGGATGGATGAATGGTAGAAGATGGATGCATGGATGCATAGATGCGCACTTAGATATACAATACAATACCCCTTTTTGTTCTTTTCGTATAAATCTTTTCGTGTTAATTAGATCTCTCTCTCTCTGTCTGTATCTCTCTCTCTAGTGTATTCTTTCTTCCTTTGCCTCCTCTCACTCCCTTGTGAACTAATTGCATCAATTTACTTACAAAAATACTTGCAATTCATAGTTGGAAAATATCATATGTGTGCCTAATATGTGGGGGATATCAATACGCTCTCTCTGTAAGTAATGACATTTGTGGATTGTTGTATCTGTGTATTTTCTTCTCTGATATTTATCAGGATATCCATACAAAAAGTTAGAGATGCAATGTAAGGGCTATTAACAAGCAAATGGGTAGCGCCCATACTATGATCATGATTGGAATACTCATGGTTAATGAAAACCAAGATTAAGGGGAGGGAAAAAAAAATATGAATTCATCATCTACAGAATCTGCTTTATCATTTTCTTGTTTCTTCAGCTATGTCTGTACCCAGAATTCTTATTCGCCACCCAACTCACTCATGTACTCACAAATTCCTCTCGTGATCCTTAACCATAATTCCCATCCGAGCTTCGGGTAGAGTATATATCCAGCCCAACCCCGCCCAATAAACCTAGTAGCCAACAAAAAAAACCCTCGACACCATTGCCATTGTAGCAATATATGCCCCTCTCAGACGTCATACATACGATTTCTTGCTTCGAGGGCACCTTTGATAGCTATCCATAAGTCAGTAGCCATACAATAAGAGCACCACTTCCACCCCAACCAAAAAAGCATATTAGAATAAAATGAGATGACTTACCATCACAACTATCCTTAGCATCACCAAATAACATCCTCGTATTAGGCATATAAAACATTGGATTTACAACATCTGCGTACCCACTTGCCATACCTCTCTTCATAACAATAACTTGCTTACTCTTCCAAGCATGTAAGACGGGCATACCAGCGATTGAAGAACCAGGTTGAAGAGCAATTGGATTGACAGTATCGTTTGCGCCAATGACAAGAGTTACGTCAGTTTCTCCGAAATCATCATTGATTTCATCCATTTCGAGAACAATATCGTATGGTACACTAGCTTCTGCAAGTAGGACATTGCATTGACCAGGCATGCGACCTGCGACGGGATGAATGGCGAATCGGACATTGATACCCTTGCTCTTGAGCATTCGTGTGATATCACTAATAGCATATTGGGCCTTCGCAACAGCCATACCATATCCAACGACGATGATGACGTTTTCCGCATTTTCTAGTGATTCCACAACTTCATCGATATTAGTTTTGGTTATTTGTCCTTCGATCTTATGCTCGGTTTCCGCGCTAGGAGCTATTCCTCCGAAAAGGACGTTTCCGATGGAACGATTCATCCCGACACACATAATAGATGACAGAATCGAACCACTAACTCCAATTAAAGATCCGACTGTTGTTAATAAAGGCATGTCAAGCATGAAACCTTCAGATACTATTGCAAATCCGGAATATGCATTGAGTACTGTAATGACGACAGGCATATCTGCTCCACCAATAGCTGCGGTAGTCGTGTAACCTTTAATGAAACTGAGAACTGCATTTCCTGCTAAGCAACATGCAGCAATTACTGGTGCCCCGGGTGCAAATGTAATGAAAGTAGCCATGCTAGCCATATTAAGAGCAAGTAGGGAGGAATTTAGTGCATGTCTGGGACCTGGAAGCTTGATTGGTTTCGAAGACATCCGACCTGCCAGTTTGAGATATGCTACTATGGATCCGGTAAATGTGACCCCACCTAATAGATATTAGCGAAATGAGTAAAAACATTGATTGGTACTTGCTCACCAATTAGAACACCCATATATCCAGCTACGAGGTGAAGTTGTGATATGTCTCCAATATCTGCCATGACAGATCCAAAACTTGTCAAAACAGCCGCAAGGCCAACGACGGAGTGAAGTGCGGCGACAGTTTGGGGTAGATCAGTTGCTGTCGTACGTCGTCCGATCCTTAACCCTAGCGCGAACAACCATTAGCTTATTGCCCCTCTTTTTATATGCGAGTAGAATAATTACCAATGATGGCACCGCAACCGGCAACAGCTGCGAATTGTGCAAGAACTTCAACAGGAAATCCTACAGCGGCTAGCGATGCAAGTATACCTGCTGCAACTCCTAAGATACCTAACATATTTCCTTGGCGCGCCGTTGTTTGAGAAGCAAGGCCAGATAATGATGCTGCTGAAGTTAGATATTGTTTTAATACAAGTTCAAAAGAAGAAATTACCAATGCACAAAAGACTGCTAGCAATATATCCTGCTTGAACAAGCCCAGCCATGCCAGTAGATGCAGCTGCTATGTATCCTACACCAAAGACAGCAGCAGGTATAGCATATAACCATGGGTATTCAGGTGGATCAGTTGGTCCTGCAAGAAGTTAGACAAGGCGCTATACAATAAATGAGTGTGATACATACGCTTAAACATATCTAACATTCGCTTCGTAATGAGAAAGCCACCAGAAACATTGATAAATGCAAGCGTTACAGATAAAGCGCCCAGAGCTTGAGGAATGGTATGGGGTATAAGACCACCTCCCATAATGAAGAAACCGCCTACACCAACCATGCCTGATATAGCATTCGTGACACTCATGAGTGGAGAATGGAGTGCGGGGGCAACTCCCCATACTGTTCGGTAACCGATCAATCCAGCCAATGCAAATGTAAAGACATTGTTCATGAATAATGGTCCTGTTGCTTTACCAAGAAGAAGTGCAAGACTCATCCCCCCAGTGACAGCTCCAACTTCTCGTGTTTGCTTTTGCCATGGGGTTAAGGCTACAGTATTAGCGGTTGAAGCATTGACATCGATAGCTGAGGCAGCTTTTGGCGCTGGAGGTAATGGCCGTGGTGCAGTAGGTACAATTTCACCATTATGTGTCACAATGGAACCACGGACAACTTCATCCCTCATGTCAATTCCGAACTGCTTTTCTTCGGGGGCAATAGAAAGAAGGAACTTGGTAATATTGTTCGAGTACAAAGTAGACGATTGAGTCGGAAGGCGAGAAGGAAGATCAGTATATCCTGTTGAGATATTAGTTACGCTACACAATGCATCAAAGTATACGACGAACCTATGACCTTGACCCCTTTGTGTTCAATCAATTGACCGGCCACAGTAACATCACAATTGCCACCTGCTTCAGCTGCCAAGTCGACAATAACAGAACCGGGTTTCATTGCTGCAACCATCTATGAAACCAGTCAGATCATCTCTAGCAATTATGGTTCAATTGAAACTCACATCCTCATGAATCAATTTAGGGGCAGGGCGACCTGGAATCAATGCAGTGCAGATGATAATATCAATATCGCGGCATTGTTCCATGAATAATTTCTTTTCGGCATCCATGAATTCTTTCGACATCTCTTTACCATAACCACCGGCGCCAGAACCATCTTCTTTGAAATCTACCTCGATAAATTCGGCACCTAATGATTGGACTTGCTCACGTGCGGCTGATCTGGTGTCAAACCCTCGTACGATAGCTCCCATGCGTCGAGCCTAATGAGGGATGCTGTTAACATTCAGGTCTAGATTATACATCATACACTTACTGTTGCAATGGCACTCAATCCAGCCACACCCGCTCCAATGACAAGTACTTTACAAGGAGGAACCTAGAAATATTAGTGACGGGAACTAAAAGCGGACACCGGACGCTAAAGTAAGTACCTTTCTAAAAGTCACTTAATTAGCTTAAAGCACTAGCAACATATAGAGATTCACATACCCAGCAGCAGTGACCTGGCCAGTCATGTAGCGTCCAAAATGATTGGAAGCCTCCAAGACTGCCTTATAACCGGCAATATTAGCCATAGAACTAATCACGAAATTGCATGAGCTTTTCTTCTTCATAAGTGTGATATGGCAGTCACCCGTACCTTAATGCGTCAAAAACTTGAGCTCTCGAAATTCTAGGAATCATATCCATCGCGAATGAAGTAACTTTTCTATGAGCCAATTTCTCTACTGCACCTTTATTTACCGCTGGGTATAAAAACGAAATAAGTGTTGCATTGTTCTTCAAGGAATCAACTTCATTGATAGGTCCATCCACACTCGGTGGGCGAACCTTCAAAAGAATATCACTTTCCGACCAAACATTCTTCCTGTTTACTATTTTGGCTCCTGCAGTCTCGTATGCCTCATCCGTGAATTGTGCTTCTGCTCCAGCACCTCGCTCGACAAGAACCCTGGAGAACCCTTTCTTAATCAAGAGCTGTGCATTTTGTGGAGTGACCGCAACTCGTTTTTCATTCGGATATGTCTCGCGAGGAATACCAATTGTCAAGTTTGAATATGGAGTGCTAATCAGATCCGGAGCAACGGCATTAGAAGAAGCTGTAGACAGGGACGCAGAATTCGGAACGGCAGATGTGGGAGAGGAAGCAGTTGTCGATGTATATCTCTTGTACTTGGTATGACTTGTTGGATAAAGTGATCGTACGTGAGCAGCTAATGGAAAGACATATTAGTCTCAGTCTGGTAATTGATGGACGACACGGTGGGCTAGAATTGACATAAGGAATGGAACGCACTAAGAATGCCACCAAATGGACCTGGCGATACTTTAACTTCTGAAAAGTTATTCGCACGACACAATCTGAGTATCGGCTTCATTGTTGAAGTCCAGGTCATCTTTTAGACCCGCATCTGTAACTGTCGATGTTGGTTCGTAAAAGGGAAGACAGTTGGTACGTTGTTTCTAGGAAAAGGAAGTAAGTATTGTACTCGTAGGGAAATAAGAAATAGCGGTTCAAGAGAGTACGATATATTGGTAGGATTACTGTTGCATAAATGAATGTTTGATCATCTGCACAATCTTTTTTTACCGTGTTATACCATTTTCGAATGAATGGAAAGAGCGTTTGGTGAATAGACAGTGTCTATACTGTTCGGGTTGTCGTCTTATATATGGGACAGAGGGAGGGTGTAACGTTGTCGTAGCTAAAACGGGTTATACATACACAGTTACCTATCTACTCACATGGTTTCCGTGTAAACAGGCTGATCTGTTGGATCTTCTTGAATGGAATTAATCATTCGATGAAAGTTGCAATGGAACTCTTTTTTGCCTGTTAGGACAATTAGCTGCCAAAGTAGGTTTAGATTCAATGACGGCCCTTGCTACCTTCATAGCTTCCTAGCTTATTCCCCCGCAATGGACCACATTTCCCCGCATTCCTTTCAATCAATTGGCTTATTCTGTTTATTGATTGACCGAGGAAAACAGAGAGGCCGTCTTGATTCTTTGGTCGGTGATACAAGAAGAAGAAAAAAAATCAAACAAAAGCTTGGAAATGGGGTGAAATGGAAGTAAAATCATCCGACCAAATATCAAATATGATGAAATTGTCACGATACACATTTATTTCATTTTATTGGAGGTTTGAAGGTCCGATTGATGATGCAGTGAGATGAAGAAATGCAAGCCTCTCAATGCAGTGCGATAGGATGGAATCTTCGGTGCACAAGCCATCAAGCTCAAACACATTCACGTGATGATCTAGAACCAATTTCTGCCCTCAAATGTATGCTCGATTTTGTTCTACAAACAGTCTGTGGTAGTATTCTACAGAATTTTATCATCATTAAAGCTCAAAACATGTCCAATCTTGCCCGTCAATCATATCAAATCATCACATCATATCCATCCCATCCATAATCCACGTCTTCCGGCCCATTCTTATACAACCTCATCGCTAACCCCCTTCATTCCTTATCAAGACCAAATTTATGATGAAGATCGTGAATTTCCATATCTAGCTCA
Source organism: Sclerotinia nivalis (assembly GCA_029531795.1). Classification (NCBI taxonomy): domain Eukaryota; kingdom Fungi; phylum Ascomycota; class Leotiomycetes; order Helotiales; family Sclerotiniaceae; genus Sclerotinia; species Sclerotinia nivalis. The sequence continues at coordinate 2,977,123 of JAPEIS010000003.1, forward strand.
AACGTCCTGGCTTGCTCTAGGTCGAACAATCGCTGGTACTCCACGGCCCGGTCACGGTGGCGGTGTTCTTCCACTATAGTTTGCAGCAATTGGTGTTGCCTAGCCCTGCCGGTGATCTCTTGATTCCAAACTCTATCTTGCAACATATTACACTTCTCCTCCAGCCCCTTGTTATTGTGTACCATCTCGTTAAGGCGTTCTTCGAGAGCCATGGTAGCCTTTTCGATTCCCTTGGTAACTCTATCTTCCTCCATACGAGCGTTCGTTCTGCTGGCGTTGTTGATAGCTTCAGAGTCACGCAAGCTGGTTTCCAGTGACTTAATCGTCTCGGCACAGTTAATATGATCTTCTTTTGCCTTTGCGAGTGCTTCCCGAGTGCTTTCGAGATCGCTGGAGTTCGTGGTCAAAGCTGCTGTAGCTATGGACAGCTCTCGCTCCTTTTCCGCCAAATACGCCGTCTTTTTGGCCAGATTGTTGTTACTCTTACCCAAAGCCTTTTGTAAATCCCGCTTGGTCCTTTTTAATTCAGCATTAGCCTGCTCAGCCTTGGTGGTAGTAGCTTCCAGATTGGCAGTCAATTGTGCAAGTTCCTTCTTGTGCCAGCCTTCCGCGTCTACTTTTGATTGATGAAAGACTCTTTCGCCTGCTGTCGCTTCTGCTCGAAGTCTCTTGATCGTTTCTTCCAATCTGCTTGTCTTGTGTTCTGCTTCTTCTTTTGCAAAACGAAGCATTGTGGCATGTTCCGAATGACGCACTCCCCCTTGTAGTTTGCTGATCTCTGCTTTTGCTTCCTCCAGCTCAGCCTTTTTCTTCTCTGCCTCCCTTTTTAGATCTGATATGGTGCTGTTTTGGCTCTTTCTCTTCGCTTCGGAGACTTCTAGCTTCCCTTCTGAGACCTTCAACTTGACTTCCGAGATTCCCAGCTTGGCTTCAAGGTCCCTCTCCCTAGCTTGAATTGATTGATTGATTGATTGATTGATTTAACGTCTACACTGAGTCTAAGACTATCTAGGACGGCTAGGGGCTCTATGAGCTCCTAATTGATGCTATAGGGAGTTGTATATTAGCTAATATACAATTTGTATAATTTGGGTTTCTTTTCAATTTTTGAAATGTTGATTGAGGGTAAGTGAAAATTAATACTAAAGAACAAAGCTCGATATCTTCATCCTCTAAGATTTTTCCTTTTTTGCTCTTTCTTTACTTTTTGCTAATTAAAGTATCCTATTGATATAATCTTCTTCTTCGACCCAATCTGCTATTCCGATACCCACTTCCCACAAAAATCAAAAGTCATCTCCATCAAGATTATCTCCAGTACAGCAAAAGGGTTCTTATACTAATGAAAAACAACTAAAAGATACTATTCTCCTTAGCTCAAATTTATTCATTAGTTCTTTTGTATATCTTCCTAAATGTAATGATCTTCAACTTTGTTTGAATGTAAATAATCGAAACCGCCGAATGAAATATCGATCGTTTGAATGTAATAATCGTAATGTTAAAATGAATATATTTTTGATAATCGATTATCGAAAAAAGGTATAAAATGCGAATAAAACAATAGCAAATTCCGTATCGAAAAGATTCTTCTGAAATAGAAAGGATTTACTAAACGTATCATACCTCATATTGAGGTAATAATCGATAGCAGATATTGAATCTAACCAAGGCTTTTGTAATCATCATCTGTATTTTGGATTGATATTCGTTCATCCTTTCGAAGATATTGATACTGTAAAATCGTAATAACCCCTCCATCGTGAATATCGTAATCGGGAAACCCTCTCTCTCTCTTCCAATATATCCGATTCCATCAAATGATTCAATCTTAGCTCTGCAGACTCTCAATAGAGAGCTGGAGGTTCGTAGAGGGCACTACGTACAGGTGTTGAGTCTTCGCCCTCCTCTCCCTAGCTTGAAGTCTTTCCACGTTTTGTAGTTCAATACTATCCCTAAACTGGTTGATTAGGCCGAGATAGCCTTGCGTTCTATGGTAAAGAGTCCCAAAATAGTCGATATTCTCCTGTGGAACATTGCACTATCGTATAAAATTAGCTATGGCACAATATCAACGGGAATTTAGAGACTTACATCATAGAGAGCTATAAGGGGATTCGGAGCTCCAGACATCTTGTGATAAGGATTCCTACTCCAAGGCTTTTGAAGGGTAGATTTGGAAGGTATCGAATCTTTAAAGGAGGCAAATTCTGTGGAAGGACTTGGTATGCTTAGAGGATGATTGTTGTAGTCAAGAAGAAAGCAATTGGCAAGGCTCAAATATGTCCTATCCAAATTGCTTGAAATTAGGGTAATCTCGGGATGTAGTTTTCCAATCTCCGAAAATACAATCTAGTACAGCTGTTAATGACCTCTTCATATTGAAGTAGTTCTGTGGTGAATAACATAAAATGAATCTTGATCTATGCTCAAAGTCTACAAGACTAACTGCATTGTTCTAAAATGAGATATCATAGTTTTCTTAGGACATTTTGTTGAATTGAGAAGTTCATTGTTAGATCTGACTAGGATAATGAGGACAGTGTCTAGACTTAGCATCGCTATTGAGCTATTCCCATCTAATCAGTTGGGGTTAGGCCTTCAATTATCTGACTAGAATATAAGGAATGAAAAAAAGTATTTACTTCTAAAAGAGAAACTGAACTTCTTTTATCTCATTAGTAAACTAGATATAACCTTTCTTCATTTTGAATTATATATATATAGTATTCTCATCTCCTCATTCAAGATTAGATCTTCGAATTCTATTCATAAAAAGTACTATAAGATTTCTATCTCAAAAGTCAAATATGAATTTATTTGATCTTGTTTTTAAAAAATACTATAGAAAGCTTCTAGTTTGAATAGTATAGCATACAATTAGTCTTCTTTAATTAGATTTCATATATATACTATTCTTGTTTTTTATTCAAGATTGTATATTTCTCGATACTCTTTCTTAACAAATATATCATAGACTATTGTCCTAGACTATGATATAATACTAGCTTCTTACTTATTTCAAAAAACAATATTGAAATTTTCTTGTCTTAGTATTATAATATATAATCCTTTCTTATTTATACTCAATACTATATGTGTAGATTTTTCATCTCATTGTTCAAAATTAGATGTCCCTCAAATACCTTATCATTGAAGAAAACCCCAAGACTCTCAGTCAAGAAGTATCAGATATAGTAATCTATTTTTGATTCTCTTAACAAAAACACCAAAGTGTTCTCATTCAGGTATTACAATATACAAAGAACCTCTTGATTGAAAAACAAATATCATATCTATATTTTGCTCATCAATTCATTCAATATAAGACTTCTTTAATTCTCTTCTCATCCAAAGTATAATTCAAATCTTTCTTGAAAATATAATCTCCACCCGGAGTACAAAAAGGCAAAGCTTCACTACAATTTGTTCAGGATGTTTATCAAGTGATCTGTACATCAACAAGATACCAACTATCTCAAATAAAATAGGAGTAATTGTGTTACTTCTGACTGTCTACAATACTAAGGTTTGTCAAAAATATATATCAATGGTGCAATTCAGACATAGGGATGGGATGACAACAGAGGAATAGCAAGAAAGTTCCAAGGATAATTGGTTGCCAGCTTCTTCATTGATGCTATTTTGCGAGACAACCTTTGTAAGACTTTTTAAGAAGTGCTCTAGGCGCGTATATGGAAACAACTAGCTTTAGAAGCTCTCATTGGATTTTAGAGCTATGTATACGGCATTATCGAGGAGGACAAGACTCAACACCTGTACGCGGTGTCCTCTACGAACCTCCAGCTCTTTTATTTAATTATTAGAGTTTGCAGAGCTAAGTTTGAGTTATTTGATGGAGTCGTGGTGATTGGAAGAGGAAGAGGCACCCGATCGCGACGTTTTTTGTCTCCGAGTTGGTTGATGGCAAAGGCCAGATCTCGGTTTTTTTGACAGTTGCATTATCGGATTGTGCTTTCTACAATACTACTTTTATTACGAAACAGAGGACAACACCATCATCTACAACAATATACTACAAAATCATCTCCAAGATCCCTTTGGGGCATCGGGCGCGATTTATCAAATTCGGTTTTAAGGTTCAGGCCTTACCTTCTTCGATTCGAATCGAAACAACAACAATTCATATACTTGGAGGAGCTGTGTGGAACGACCCGAGCTAATAACGTATCTGCTATAGAATTCGGTGGAGGATATACTACATATAGGATTGGGGCACCTTGTAGGATCAATATCTCTATGGTTTGGAGGGTTCTATGAAGTCGATATTAGGCAAGGTATGATTGTTGGGAAGTTACGAATAGGATAAAGAGTTGATGTGAAGGAAGGTTGTTTGGATTTGATTGATGGAGGGATCGGATTTGGAAAATCATGAGTGTAATGCTTTGATTGGTATTTTTATCTTTATATGCAATACCGTATAGAGGTCAGGCTTTGCTCCCCAGTATTAGTTTTCACTTCCTTTATCAAAAATATATACAAACCTGTATGCTATTTAAATAGCACTACCCATAGCCATCTGTTAAGAGCTCGATTGAGCTCTTAACCGTCCTAGATAGTCTTTGACTCAGTGTGGACGTTAATTAAATCAATCAATCAATCAACGGCATTATCGAGAATTCTCAAGTTAAAATTATGCATTCATTTGTAAGTGGTGAGTGAATGTATTCACCTCAGCAGAGACAAACATAAGAAATCTGTTTATTAATAGCAAATTGTAGTTCGAGTTTAAATTGATAGATAGATATTATAGTCCAAGATGATTCTTTGAATTATACGCGGCTTTGGCACAACCGAAGTCTGTGGGGGAATTGTGTAGCTGCGGAAAATTTCAGTCACCACTTTCAAGAATTTTTCGGGATGAAGAATTGATAGTTGGTGGATAGTCTGCAGGATCATCCTGGGAATCTGGAAGTGTTAAAGATTGATGAAGTTAAATCACGTGTAAGAATCTTATCCCGAGGAGAACCAGATATGAGGAGTCTGTTCTCACGAAAATAATGTATGTGATATTGAATATGATGAACGATATATCGACTCATAAAGAAGAGCTGGCAAGAAGAGAAAGATCGCGTATAGAAGATGGGATATATAATATAGATCAACTACATGTCTATATATCATAGATATGTGCTACCCGAGCACCGTGATGCTAGTGTATTGTGTTTCCAATGGTCTAGACTACCGCCATGATAATCCAAATGTAGATAAGCAGATTTATGTTATTCTAGCACCTTAAAATTCTTTTTAGGCCTCCGGTACATTCACTTACCTCGTCTGCGGTTGGATTGGTATAAGCAATCTTTATGATTGAAATTTTGAGTTATGAGACGTCAATATGATACCAGTGATTAAGTGAACACTTGGAATCTCAACTTAGCTGTATAAGAGTATTGTCCTGAGAAGCTTCTGTTGCAGATTTGGTGATCAATTAAAATGAGTGAATGCAGTAAACACAGCCAATATCGTTCAATATCCCGGGCTGCAGTCTGAGTTATCGAAAGTGCCCTGGACTCAACATTGACTTGTAATTAAATGAAAAAGCTTAAGTCAAGTCTACAACTTAGGGCTGCAGGAAAAATCATGTATGGAGTTGTGGTAGATGAAGTTATGTAGAGAAGTCCAGATACACTTGAAATAAATGCGCAAAAGTGTTTATACTTATTTTGTGCAAGAGGATGGAGAAAACTGGCTGCAAAGTCTTATATGTATGCACATAGTTCGTGGAGCTGTATGCAACAACGATAGATCAGTCATTTTTGAGAGTTTCCAAAAAATGGTGTTTGACAGCATCAACACAGGAGGAAATTTAGTTTGGAAAAAACAAAATATCAATGAACTTGATACGTTGTTCATTGCTTGCAAAACAGTTTCCATTGTCCGCTGAATTTGGTGTTTTCAGCGAAATCAAAGTGAAAATTATAATCAACAGGAATGCTACAAAATACGTGATTGGATTCTTGCTAAAGAAAAGGAAAAGATTGCGAATACAACGAATTTTTTTTATATACACTGCAGATTTTGGGAAATAAAACAGAAAACAGTAAAAACAGGCGCAGTGAGCAAACAATACTCCAATACCGAAACCATCATAAACCATCTCATTCCAAAGCCGCGCAAGCTCTGAGATGTGTAGTGAAGGGAAACAGTAACAACAAAAAATAACTAAAAGATAAAAAAACACACATGGGAAACTATAGCTGCCGCTCATAAATTCACTTGCCTAGTACGCATTTGAACCACCGCCCGGCTTGCGCTCAGATCTACTCGAGCTTTCTGGCTTGGACTTCCTAGGATCAGCTGGAGTTCTTAGTGTCGTCTTCGAGCTTTTCTTAGGTGGCGGTCTTTGATTGTCACTACCGGATGAATCCGGTGCTCTAGTACTAAGGGAATCCGTTGTATCTGCTCTCTTTCTTGACGATCCTGTAGTTGCAGTTTCTTTCCCTCTACTTCCCACTTCCGGGTTCTTTCCAACGTTGGCTCGCGATGGCAAATCGGTGCGCGGTCTGCTGTCTGTGACGTCTCTCTCGCGGTGGTCGCTCTGGCGAGGCTTTGGTAATGTCCTGTAAGGAAGCTCGGGACTTGAACTTGGCAGTGGCTCCTGTCTTGTTCGAGATCTTCGCCTTTCCCTTTCATGCCTATCGGATGTTGTGTTGGTTTTTCCACCTCCACGGCTTTCTCCTCTTTCAGATGGAGGATTAGTTCGCTCTCGAGTAGCACTGCGTGAGGCACTTGACTGTTGCGTAGATGACCTGCCGGAGGCTTCAGTTTGCTTTCCGCTGTGTTTGGAGGACCTTGGAGCTGTATCAGTTCTTCTGTTCCTGCTCATGTCCCTATCAGTTCTGTCAGTTTTTCTGCCCTCACTTTCCGTCCCATCCCTGGTCTCAGTCCCTGTTCTCGATCTTCCTCCAGCTCTTTCATCTCCTGTCCCAGTATCACTGCTTGTAGTAAGTGCGTAATCCGAGCCTGTGGGATTATCCTTAATGAGACGAAACGCGGTTCTCAAAATAACAGCATCGCAATCCAAACCCGTGTCTTTATACTCATCCCAAGTCCGTTTATCCGGCTCCCACAATCCCACCAACTTGGCATTTTTCATATCTCGTGACCTACTAGGTTTTTGCATAACCCATACTCTCATAAGTGTGGATACACATGTAAGTGCATATAAGAATGGTATTTCCTTGTACTCCTCCAACCACTGGCGACAATATCCTTCTACTTGCTCCTCCAGCGCCGCCATCCTACCTTTTGTCATATCTTCCTTATCTTCCGGGTGTCTTTTGGATTCAATCATCATTAAACCAGTTTCGAGATAATGGACATTTGTATAAGCCAAAAAATTGTCCACTTGCTTTTCAGGACCATGCCTTGGAACGACTCCTTTCTGCGATTTGTTTAAAAATCGCTTTTCAGGAAACTCGGCAGCGATAAATCGCTCAACGAACCACTGTCGCAGATTCCTTCGATCGATTCCCTTTAATATCATAAGTTGCAGCAGCTTCCAGGTAATCGCGTGCAAGGCGATAACCAATAAGTCCATGATTTACCCATGCTCTTCTATTCACACTATTTTCCCAATCTTCTAAAGCATATTTGTACACGGTCTTCTTCTCTATCTTCGAGAGCGAGTCTGATGTCTCCATACCACTTCACTAACTGTCTTCGGGCTTCCTTTTGTTCTTCCCTTACCTCGTCATCCACGGGAGGATTTGGTATTGGAGATGGTGCCCTCTTCGACATTTCTTTAAGTGGATAAAAGATAGGCTATCCTATAGTCAAGGGTCAGTATACATGGAAGGATAATAACTAGGACCAAGGGAAGCAATTTGAACCTCTGTACTTACAAATTTACTCAAAAAGTATTAAATCAAGTTGTCCAGAACTCTTGATTCAGGAAAATAAATTCGTTTCTTATTGTGAAAAAACAGTTACTTCGCTAAGCTCCAGTCGTATATAAAATCTGTACTATGAATCAATGAAGAGCTTCGCCGGGGTAGCCCTAATTATGTTAAACTCCCAACTTTTCATATGGATAATATCCAACAAATACATGGCCGATAGGTCAAGACCCAAAAGAACTTCTCACAGCGTTGATGTACATCTTCAGAAGTAAAGGCCCTGACCAGGCCACTGACGTCCATTCTACAGGACCAAAACCAACACTGAACTATTATTTTGGCCGAATTGATGTATCACATACATCCCGTTATAGAATATAGAGACACACAACGGGTCTTCTAACATCACTATGACTAAAATCGGCCCAAACTGTTCATTATGCAATTTGAAAACAATTGTGCACAGCCTATGCCATAATTATCACTCGAGTCGGTCGCCAACAGATCGCCCCGAGAGTGACCTTATTGCTAACACGAGTCTTGAATTGTGTTTTGAGTTAAGGTGTTATGTTGGAGGGTGTAGCACATTTGGATAATCGCCGATTAGAGCAGGATAAGTTCAATGAGGGGATATATATTTGGAGGGCAAGAAAATGAACGCATGAGATGAGTGTAGGCACTTTTCCATTACACTATCAATGAATATTCTTGCTCCGCGAAATTATAACCTCATACAAATTCATTCTATAACGACGACTTAAAATCAAATGAAAAGGCGTTTCCTATGCGTAAATCCCCTGGCTTTGTGAAACTATCCCATCCATAATCATAATCATAAACATTAACCAAATCCCCATAGCCCACTTAGATACAAACATTACAACACTTAAATCCTCATTACCCCGCGAAGCTCGTATTAAATCTCATAACCGGTCCCAACCATGTATCATAATCCTCAATCTTCCCTACTTGTCCACCCCACCTCAATACACTTGCAAAAAATTTATAATCACCATCTCCCACATTATAACTCACTCCATCGTCGCCAGTTACGTGTGCATTCGTCCAATACTGTATATAATTACCCGGTTGAATGGCACCGCTTGCAATTGTTGCTGAACGATTCGTGTAAGTTCCAAAAGATGGATGTCCAAAAATTGACGATTTGGGAGTAGATTTTGAAGGATAATAGGGAAATAATTGAGGTGTATCAAAGGCATTTGTATTAGCTGTGATGTTTGTATTGGCGGGCAAGAGATCGAATCGAAATGCAAGTGTATATTGTTGTGGTATATTGGCAGCAATTCCATACTGTCTAGTGGGGTTAACTTCCAGGAATCCGTTATCTTTTTCGGGCAATCCTGCTGCGTTGAAACCGGCGACTTGAATAACGGAGATGTATGATGTGTTATAAATGGAATAAGGAGGACCAATATAGGGGACGGTGTACGTCTCACCCGCGGAAGAGGCGATTTTGATAAAGCCACCGAAGACGGGACGATTTGACGGGACGACACCGGTAGGTGGAATGATGGAGAAATCGATGGTCTTAGATTCACCGCCTGCGAGGGTGACTGTAGGAGTTGGGAATACACCTGTTCCATAAAGGGCAATTTGGTTATAGTCTTGACCGGACAATTGACCATCTGTGTAACCGGCACCAACATGGGATAGAGTATAGGTTTTGCTGGATCCTGACGTATTCTCAATCGTGATATTTGCAGCACCAAACACAGTATGAGTGCTATCATCACCAAGAACGATTTGTCCAGGTGAGATTGCGCTTTGCGCAAAGATAGCTTCATGCGCATTGATCAGACCGGCACCCTGTTGTGCTGTCGCGGAAAGAATCGTGCTATCCCAGACCCAATTGACGGGCGTGGCTGTAGTTTGTAGTAAATTCAGTATTTGAGATATACTAGCGCTGGGAAATCGAGATTTGACAAGAGCAAAGCATCCTGCAACATAGGGAGTAGCCATGGATGTTCCTGATAAAATCGCGTAATTGGAATTGGCTCCTAGAGGATAGGTTGAAAGAATGTGTCCACCAGGCGCAGAGATTTGTGGTTTCAAATCATAAGTGAAATAGTTTGGACCGAAATTAGAGTAGTAATCAACCAAACCCCCTGAGTGCTGAGGAGGGCTCGTGTATTTAGTTCCCGTGAAGGTCAAAGTATATTTCGGAAAACCTCCAGCTAGACCATAATTATTGACAAGGGTCGCTCCATCACCAGTGTTGAGATTGATATATTGTATCGTGCCAAAGAATGAAGGACTGAAGACGTTGTATTCGAGTAAATATGGATTTGCAATGTCTGAATTGTAACCCATAACATAGAGAGGCTCTGCTGTACTTGAACTCCAATCCGAAGCAATCGAATTTGGATTGCAGTAACTAATTGTTTTGAACGCCTCGAAGGCAAAAATTGTGGAATTGAGAAGACCACTTTGACTCACAGCGTTGAGGGCATTGGTCCATGTTGCGCTATCACAACCGTCGGATAGAAGGTAAACATGAACAGGATCGGTGAGGTTAAGAGGCCAGACAGATGCATAACCGAGACTGGCATTGGTGGAGTCAACGGCCGGATACACAAGAGGGAAGTCTTTGTTTGCAATAGCTCCCACAGCAATAGCGGCAGGCTCTGCGGAAGGATAATCTGCCGCAAATAGTTCTGTGGCATATTGACTTGGAGAACCATCGTTGCCGACTGCTACAATCACAGCAATGCCAGCTTGTGTGATACTTTGTACAACAGAAGCCAATGGATCTGAGGTTGAAGGCCACTCTGTTCCAATCGCAAGGGACATACTAATGACATCAACGCCATCACCTTGTGCTTTCAGCATGCCGGCCATAATTGTGTCGCTACCGCCTGCATTTGCGCAATCAAAGGTACGGTACATATAAAGACTAGCTTCCGGAGCGACGCCGCTGATCGGGAAGTAACTATCTCCAGAAATTGGATCCATTCCGAGAATACCTACCAGTGATTAGTTAGCCATGAGGCAGGGCAAGAGAAGGACTGTTCTCACCTGACACGTGAGTTCCGTGTCCACCAGTGATGCATGTGGATAAAGGGTCAGGACTATTCCCCAAGACTCCGTTATCATCCACAAAAGAGTATCCACCCGCAATCTTAAAACCGGGTCCAAAACCGCCACCTAGTGCAGGATGGCGATAATCGACCCCAGTATCTATAATCCCAATCTTGATTCCTTTGCCTTTAATACCCTTTGCATGTAGCTTATCGATACCACCCATTTCGAGAGCCGAGGCCAAATCTCCTGTCGCGGTTTCTCTTGACTGTCTTTTTCCTATAGAAGAAATATCTACATTGGAATTGTTGGAGTCCGTGAGGTTGGAAAATATACCAGGTCGAGGAACCTCGTAAACTGGCCAGACACCTACTACTCCAGGGATATCCAGAAGCTGTTGTTGCAGCTCTTCATCGGTGCCACTTTGTGTGACAGATATTGAGAGCCCGGTGAAAGCTGTCGAATCAAATTCGTGGCGGATATCGTAGCTAATCGACGCCGCCCGCTTGTGGAAGACGTTGCGGCGATCTCGCCCGGATAAAGAGGTGCTAATTCCTTCTCCAAATTCAATGATGAATGCCTTGTTAACAGTATTGACATTTGAATACGATATAGTATCATCCATGCTTCTGCTCCTTAAGTCACTATCTGGTACAGTAACTCCATATGCAGCAACGGCAGACGCCAGCAAAGGATAGGTAATAAGCATTGTTCGTGTTCTTGAGAAGGATCCAACTCTGGGTGTGCATTCCCTTGGCATAAACGACAAGTACTGACAGAGGGACTTTATACTTCACTTGTCCCTGACCGCTCTCGACAATCGCTTGCAATATCGAGAGAGATACCACAACGGTTTAGACGGGCCGGATTTCCTCTGGATTCGCGATGCTGAAGTCTGATACCTGGATTCCAAACAAATGCTACTGGCCTTTTCGCTGTAGGTAACGTCGTATAGCCATGAAGGGGGGTTGAGAAGGACCGTTTGTAGATAGAAGAGGCTCTACACTAGCGCCATAACATGGGATGATTGGACAGAGCGGATTTTCAAAGTTAAAAATCAAGCCTTGCTAGAAGTTTAACAATCTTTGATCTTTACTAATATTTTATTTATGACTGCAAATCGATGAAGTGATTCTGCATACAATATCACGCATATGAGCTAAAAGGACAGAACATGCTAGGATCTAGGCTGTGATGGCCAGAGTATCAATCTTCTTATAGACATAAGAGTGAGATAACAGTGTGGTAAAAAGCTTTAATTGCACATGGATGCATCCTTTCTGGAGGCTTACGAGAGGCCCAGCCGATGGCAATGCATATCGGTAGTTATTTGATTCGAAATGGCATGGAAAGAAATTCGCAACACCCAACACGTCTAGATAACGACCGCAAATCTTGAGCAAATGCAAGAATTTGACCAAATGTGTGATATCGATGTTGTTCTGAGAAATCTCAATTGAGGCATGGGTCTCGATCAAAAATGGAACCCATTTGCCTGTCCACTGGGACTTGAGCAGGCACTGTATGCATCTGGTAATCGAAGTAGAAGGTGTCATATACACTGCTGTCCGACCATTGTTTCACGACAGTAGAGTGCATTTGATAACAGAAGTGATGAAATTTGACCGAACAGAAATATGACAAATCGATCCATGTAACTCCGGGCTGGCTACATGGATATACTTACCAACTCTTATTTTAGAAGAGTGACGTAGGCCAGATAACTGCTCTCGAGCTATCAGGAAATTTAAACGTCTGTTCAGCATGTGATGGTAGCTAGTAAAGGTATTTGTTTAGATAGGCAAAGAGAAGAAATAATACCTATCGTGTTTCAACCCCAGTAGGTAGTGCATAGCCGATGATAAGTGGTATCAAGCCCGAACAATGGATGATATCAGACTTAGACTGCATAACAATTCAAAATAGCTTCGACTTGATTCTAAATCACATAGTCAGTCGAATATATTTCGCGCACATTTTTGATGATGCGATGCAGTTCGGATGGAAAGTCCTGCAGCGATCAAGCTCGTAAGCGTTGAAAGCACCTTCTTTAGATAACATAATACCACTATGCATGCCACAACACTTGCATTGATCCTTGGTTCCCGTTTGATCTGGTGGATACGCCCGGATACAGGGTTGCATGAACACTGCAGCTCAACTCTTCACAAAAACTTCTGTGCTGTTGGTAGTTCTAACCTCTTCTCGTCCTGCAGCGTATGTCCACACTTAGCTTTTCGAAACTTTTTCAACAATGGAGATAACCAAATAGGGTAGAATGTTAGTTACCGATTAAAATAGCAGATTCGCCATTTGTTGATCCGGATCTCGTCGTATCACATGGAGAAATTAGTCCAAGCAGGTTCATGATTGGTTTGCAGATGATAGACTCAAGGTCTAACATGATTTCGAGATAGACTCAGGGGCATATTTCGAGGTCTGATATTTATCTGCAGTTCGGCTTCCTAATTGCGTTATCAGTGCATGTCGGCACTAATTCCGAGCAGGCCGTCCCCGTATCAGTAGAAAGACCCGCTTTGGTGGATGTTCAATTCCTCTGTCTACAGAATTGTTGGGAATCTTAAATTTCACGGAAAACCTACTCCACAGATAGCAATCGGGCAAATAGAATTGCTTGCAAGCAACGTCCGGAAAGCCCTATGAAAGCATTGGTCGTATGTACGTCCGGACAGCTGCTACACTGATGTCTTGTCAATCGTATCTCGTCCTATCATAGAAAGATGGTCCGAGATTTCATTTAAGTAAAAATCATGACCTGGATGTTGGACTGCCTGGGTTTAAACTGAGATTAGCCAGAAACTTCCTCTTCCCAGAATTAAAATCCTAGAATGTTGAACAGATGGCCAGATCATTTTTGGTCATGTCTCTCTAAGGTATTGCATCTGTGAAAATTCATTCGGAGGGATGATAGGTTTGACGGGATAATATATATCGACGCTATAATTATGACATTGTGACTGACACATCTCTTCGGCCCTCAGCGAATTTTCTTGCCGTTGATTGATGGCCGCAAAGATGCATTCTTCACTTCCCACTTCTCCCACCCAGCCTGGCATAAATCTTCCTCCACGACTAAATCTCTCATCCTGAATAATCTCGTCACCGATAAATCCAAAATCCACGCAAGCAGTCCCGACTTCCTGACAGCAGTGGTCAATAAAAACCACGATATAGCACTTCCTGCTCCAGCAACACAACCAACAATTACCTGTTTCGGTGTGTGATAGTTCAGATAAGTTCTGCTCCAAGCTACCAAACCGGCGCTGATCAAAACTAACCCAGATAGTCCAATCCGGGCCGTGATACTCAGTGGTGTATGTGAAGGTGTTGGCTTTTTTGGAACATGTCGAAAAAGCAAAAACAATGTCAAGCTTATCGAGAAGAAAGCCACGAATTGAGAGTGGGAGGATGGCATTCCATAACCTTTTCCATGCATTTGTTTGGGGCGTTCCTCCTTCAATATACGTTTCAGAATAAAGTTTAAGGCTTCACATGCCATTTGTCCACCAAACATCATGAGAATCTCAATTTCGCGTGTCGACCAAATGAGGGTGGCATATACGACGCATAGTCCTTGGGGTACGAGAGCGAGCCATGCGCAAAAGTAGGAGACAGGATCGTTAGGATCCTAAGGAGAGTTAGCATAGCTCATTCATATGGGAATGAGAGACGGCACATACATAATGAACATGCGTCAAGGACAGTGAGGCTAATGGGGTGTCCGCCATCTTATTGATCTAGCTCGCTGAGGAGGTTTGAAACAATTCCCACTCCTTTGTGACGAATCTTCTATACTTCACGCTCAAAATTCGTTACCGGAGGGATTTAATGAATCGAATTTGCTGCTGCATTATCTATGCTGGTACCTCAATGCTTTGCTCGCGATATTGAGTTATGTACTTCGCACATGCTCTGGAACTTGGCTGTATTTCGGTAGCCCTTCCGTATCGGAAAATTATTAAAGCGGCTTGGCATTTTAATTTAAAGCGGCTCTCTAAAATAATTCCTTAAATATTCCACTCACTCCTTCCACAATCATCGTCATCGAATTATTACACATCACCGCTACCGAGAATATTTTCTACTTCCAGTCACTAATTTCAGATGTGTGAAGCTTGAATGTCTTGGTCGTTTCGCTCATATTTATGACCTCGGTGGTCTAATTACCTCCACTCCCCGAAGCAGAAGGTCGTCCTTTTATCAATCTTCTTCTATCGGTTGTCGTGCTATCGTTTATTAAGATGGAGGACCAGCGAACAGAAGAGTTTGAATGCGTCGCCGCCATCTTTCCCGAAATCGAATTCAATCCCACTGATCAGTTTCACGCATCCATTGAATTATCCGTTAATCCTCGAAAACCGGTCACAATCGCATTTCCCACTGCATCCGGTGGTGTGCTGGACATCCCTACCCCGCCACTGTCTATGAGTTCTGGCAACGAGGAAGGAAACGCTATCAAGAATCCTCAAGTTAATAATACCGAATCGCACGAAGTCACCTATCTACCGTCGCTACAACTACATATTACTTTACCAGAAGGTTATCCAGAAACCCAGCCCCCGAAGTTTGAACTGTCCACAACACCGGCATGGCTTCCTCAAGCCCGCCTTGACGAACTTGAGGCCGACGGAGTTCACATGTGGGAGGAAATGGGTCATGATTTGGTGGTCTTTGCATACATTGATTCTCTACAACAAGGAGCTGAGAATGCTTTCGGTTATGGAGAAGAGGGTAAAATATTAGAAATGCGACAAGATGATAAGATCTCTTTGCTCGATTTTGATATCAAATCTATACAATCAGCATTCAATAAGGGAACTTATGATTGTGGCGTCTGTCTTGGTATTGTACTCCTTGGTTCTTATCATGTTCATTCGCTGACTTGTGTTCAGATCCGAAAAAAGGCTCCGCTTGCCATAAAATGATCGATTGCGGACATGTCTTTTGCGTTGAATGTTTGCAAGATTTCTACAATAACGCGATCAAAGAGGGTGACCTAATATCAGTTCGTTGTCTGGCCCCAAACTGCGCAAAGGGGCGAGCCGAAAGATCCACCAAAAAGACTCGAAAGCCGAAAACTCAGCTGAGTCCCAGCGAACTCCTCCAAATACCTCTTGAACATGATGTTGTCACACGCTTTGTCAAACTGAAGCATAAAGCTCAGTTAGAATCTGATAAAAATACTGTGTACTGCCCACGGGCTTGGTGTGATGGGGCCGCCAGGTCAAAGAAATATCGCAAGCCAGAAGGTCTCGAGGATGATGATGGTAGTGCTGATGATGAATCCGATACGGAGATAAAAGGGAAGGGCAAAGGGTATGTTTCGGGGGCGGACCTTCTCGCGATCTGCGAGGACTGTTCTTATGCATTTTGCAGTCGATGTAGACAGGGCTGGCATGGAGAATTTAAATCTTGCGCTCCAAAGAGAAAGAGTGAAGAGCTTTCTGAAGAGGAAAAAGCTTCGTTGGAGTACATGCAACTTCATACTACACCTTGCCCTACATGTGCAGCTCCAGTACAGAAAACGCACGGATGCAACCATATGATCTGTTTCAGATGCAACTCTCATTTCTGTTATCTATGTTCGGCTTGGTTGGAACCTCAAAACCCTTACAAGCATTTCAATCAAGAAACTGCTGGCTGTTTCCAACGACTTTGGGAGCTTGAAGCTGGTGATGGAGACGATGTTGGACGCGGTTATAATGGTGGAGTGCAGGAGGCCAATGTTGAGGTTTTTGAAGAAGAGGGAATTGAGGCACCTGAGGTGGAGGAACCAGAGCCGGAGATTCCGCAGCCTGAAGAAGAAATAGAGCAAGGCGAAAGACAGGAAGTAGAACGACAAGCCCCTCTAGTTTTACGTTTGAATCAGCCCCGTCCAGTCGCACAGCCTGCACCCGCAGTTCCCGATGCTCCACAAGCCCAACATGGACTGCCTAATAGAAGACATCGACAGAACCACGGTCGTGGTAACGGCGCTCCTCGTGGTCGTGCTGGTCGTTTGAATAGACAAGAAGGCCCACGACAACCAGCTGGACGAGGCCGAGGCCGGGGTGGCATGGATGTTGTTGCCGAGGATCTAGGTCAACATGAAGCAAATCAGCTTTGGGTCCAGAGATTCGTACGAATGGCGTTAAATGACGAAGAAGATCAATTAGAATGGGATGATGATGAAGAGAATCATGCGGCCTGGGAAATACCAGTTCGGTAATATTTATGATGAATGGTAATGCGATAAGATTTAGGACGTGAATCATGACGGTGCTGGAGTTAGGGACTGCATACAGACTGCATAGTCAGTGGCTGGCGTTACATGGTCTTTCAGGGATTGGGATATCATGGTTTGTAGATCAGGAACGGGAGTACGTGAAGGGGATACATAGACCTCGTTGACTTGGTTCAGATTATTTAATATAAGAAAGATTCTTATTAGTAATCACCAATATGACTCTACTAATATCTAATTAAGTAAGTAAATATGAATCGTCCTGGGTGCACCAAAAGTCTTGACTTGATTTATTGAGAGCCTTGAATTTATATACTATTCTTACTACTGTCTACTAGATTTGAGTTTAAAGTCAAGCGACAAGCTTCACAGCTTTGGAGAGGATGACGGGGCGTGGAATTGATAGAAATGTTCTAAATTGGTATTTGAACAAGCAAAGATACATTTTCCATTTCAAAATGAGAATTTAGAAAGAACCTGGGATTTGTGTAGACCGTGCAGACAACCTTAGCACAAGCCCAACGAGCTTTTAGTGCAATGCCCCGTTTCCATTTTATGAAGATACAGCTAGAGTTGAATTCCAGCAAATTGGTTGATGGTCAAAGGACATCATGTAGTAGTTGACTTCAATGCGCTAAATCAATGACGTCACGAGTTGAGACCAACATCTTTGAACAATACGTAAAGTCATATAATGTCAATCTTCCACAATTCATATGATATTACAATCTCATTCTACACTCCCTATTTCTTATATCCCCAAGTACTCCAACCAAATTTCCACAAAACACCATTCCCCAGTACAAAATGCCAACAGGCCACTCAACCAACACACCCGCCACATACCACGAACCTCACCCCGACCCCATTGCTCTCACCTCCACCTCCACGCCCTCAAACCCCGAATAAATAAACTACACACCTAATCCCTCCTCCTCTATTCCTCTCTCTTCTTCACGTCAAAAAATCGTTGATAGTATTACGTCGCTCTATAGTGGTAGTTGTGTAGAAGGAGGGACCGGGGAACAGGATATGCGTGTTTATGCTGAGAAGGCGGTTTATGATGATCCGTGGAGTTATTGTGATGATAGGTTTAAGATTGCGGGACAGTGGTATGGTGAGTTGTTTTTGGATTTTGGGGTGGTGTTTGGGTGGGGGAGGTGGAAGGGTGGAAGGAGGGAGAAGAGAGAATAAAGAAAAGAGAAAGAAAAACGACTAATTTGATGAATATATAGGAATTCCCATGATAATGAGCTCCACCAAAACTCTCGCCACCGAAATCGTCAAATCCTCAGATGACGAAATCGTATTTAAGTTACGACAAGAATACAAGCCAAAACTTTCACCCAAAGCCAAGACTGTTGATAGTATGTGTTTTCTCCCTCAAGCCCTCATATCGAATTTCTTCCCAAGTATATTGGTTCTAGGATGTATAAAAACTTTACTTACACGAAATAGGTCTTGTAAGCTTAAAGCTCATCAAAGGAGATGAGGAAAAAGTTATCTATCATAAAGATATGTGGAATGAGAAGGATTATAGTCATGAGGGGCTGGGAAAAGTTTTCAAAACGCTGAATGGAGATTATTTGACGGGGATTACTAGGCCGCCGAAGAGTTTGTGATGGGTGTGTGGGAGCTTTGTTGGAGCTGGATGAAAGGTGTGGGGGTTTTGACGTTGGGAGGAAGGAATTTTGTCTCGTTTGTGAATCTGATGTGATAATTAGGCAGAGTTTTGGAGTGAGTTCTCTAAAATAAAGAAGGTTGCGACACAAAAGAAACCCACTTTGGCCACTGCATACTCGATCCTTCAAAAATTCATTGATCACAGCGAAAGATACTGCCAAGCAGCCACTCAAAATATCATCAAGAGACTGCAAATTAAGATTTTCATTGTTATGAACTCCTGTCGAGAAAGATTAGGTTTGTTCCAGGGACCATAATATGGTATCAATTATCACCAATATAACTCGCCGTTGTTATCTTATGCCATTAACATGGCTCTGCTTTCTTTCAAGTGCAAGAAATACTTATTTCTGGGCGGCAATGAGAGGATAGATACTATTGATACTTCACCGGTGGTTTCCAATTGCAAGCTGCCATCGCCTTATGCATCGTTATGGAGCTCACGGCAACAAACCACCAGTACTTATCAATCTCGTCCTGTCTAGCCAAATTCGTATAATATTCCTCCACCAGCCCCCCTTTTGCTAGCGCCAATTCGCGAATACAGCCGAGATAGAAGGCACGATCTCGTTGCATAGTTTCCGTATCTCTTGCAGCCCAATTAATCTCTTGACCTTCCTGCGTGGGATCGTGTGTGAGAAATGGTGGATAAACAGCTGCAAGTGGTATCGGTAGCATTTCTGCCTGGCCAAGATCGATGACACTATTATATATTTGGTTAGGCCTATTCTTTTTAAGGACTCATTCTGACTATACCATTGCAATTCAGTCTTCTCGTTAACAATTATATTGTTTCCACAGAGATCATTGTGAACAAGTACATGAGGTACTTCCTCGCATTGTAGTGGTAGATATCGGTCTATCAATCGCTCCTGATCCTCACACTCTTTCAATATATTCGCACCTTGCAAGGCCCCAGATTCCACTCTCTTGATCTTTCGTGTAATTTTCGTTTCCATCCACGTTTTTGCAGAGCAACCTCGACGAAGTTAGTCAGTAAAACCCAAACACACTGATATAACAATACCGAGCTTTTGAACCTGAAGAAAATCAACATTTATCCGTGCTATTCTCTCCATGAGGGCGTTTCGTCTTAATTCTTGCTTCGGTTGCGAAATAGACCATTTCAAGGTTTGGCCGTTAACCCAAAGGAAAGCGATCCAAGGATGTCCCAAATGATTTGCATATTTATCATCGAATGCGATCATTTTTTGGAGTCCGCCAACATTTCTTTCCTCAAGAGATTTTCTGAAGTAAACCTCTTCTCTGACTTTGTCGGGAGCGAACCATTCTGCGTGCGGTATGCGAATCCCAATTTTCGTTTGATTTTAGTCTTGAAGAACATATATCAAACACTCGCCGCCACGAAATGGGGCAATATCGGTGTCGAGAATGAAGGAACAGTGGCAGTGTGTTAAGAGCTCTGCCTGCTCTCGTACTCTTTCAATATCAATGAAGCTAGACATAGCTTGGTTGAAGGAGAGCTGAAGACTTGGAGAGTTGTAAAAGATTGCATGGTGTGAAAAGGAGGTAGTGGGTGACGCAAGAAAAAGCAAAAGAAAGGAAAGATAGGACTCTATGTGCTACCTTAAGATATGTACAGGGTAGAGCTTATCAATAGGCCTAGCAAAGGCGCTAAAATCCCCAGTCACCAGAACTGCCCCAGGTACCTCATTACCCCGCGCCTTTGCATGTTGCTTTCGAAAACAACTAATTTACTCACACTCAATCGCTCTTCTATTCTATATTATGTCCTCGACAACACAAATTAAAAATGATAATCAATAACAAAAATTAACGACGAAAAGGCATTTAATTACTGAGTATATGGCCCATCAATAATATGGATGCCAAAATGATAGATAACATTCTTATATTAACACTTTTAGACCTAGACTGCAGTTCACAAGCTATAGTGTGAAAATCTCAGAAGGGTTTGATTTTAGTCGACTCAGATCTCACCAGGGAAGGACTGATTTCTGTGACCACCACGAGTGTGGTGTGAGATAACTAATTTTCTAAGGCACTATTCAATCATGCTGAACCCTGAGCTATCGGATACCCTGGGGCAAACTACTGTTGAAGCGTCGAGTTAAGGCATTAGTCATGTGACGATCTTTCGTTGAATTATAATGTATCGAATGTTTTATATACTAGGTCTCCAAAGCTTAAAATCCTCAAAGACGTGAAGTCCACATGTCGGACAATCTGTCCCATGGTACCATATGAAACATCTCCCCTGTATAGAAATCAACTGCCGATTGTGGTGGAGAATAAATCCACGCCATGGGATTACCTGACTTGCGGGGAAAGAAAAGTACCCTTCTACCCATATAAAGAAACTCCAGTTGCTTGAAACCCTTCCTATAGTCTGTAGCTATGGATTTCATTTTTGAATCATGCCTTAATTCCCAGTATGGCTTTCCCGCTTCGGTATCGGACTTCGCCTTCCAGATTTCTTCTTCCGACATATTTGGATCAAATGTGTCCTCACCGATTGCATATGTAGCTGTATAGTACTGATCAGGGCGATGATAGTTAGTATCGGGTTCATAAATATCTCCTTCGATGACAAGCCTCTTGAGCTTTTTCAGAGGGCGTAAAGAAGTCAAGATCACATTATGATCAGTGGCCGGAGCAAATATGCCGCCATCATTCGAAATGAGAAGTTGGTTGAGCCCGGTCAGACGGCCAATAAGTTTAAGGGCTGTCCACGGAAAGTCTTTCCTCCTCTTTGAAAAGCGTATTCCAAGAGAGGTAAGATTATCAAAGCGTGAAATAATAAGAATTTCCAATACCACCACAGAATCCTCGAAGGAGCCGGAGCCAGCACGTGTAGAATCGAAATTGATGTTGGACAGTTGATTGTTGGCTCTCAAGAAAGTTAGAGGAGGTGTTGCAAATGAAAATGTCTCCAAAGTCTCTATACGGCCGTATGTGTTGATAAAGTTCCGTAATGAGTCATTGATAGGCCTAAAAAAATCAATCCGCAAATCTCTGAGCTTTTTCGATTTTAAAAGACTGGTGAGAATAAAATTATTCGGATTTGCTTGCCTCAGATATAAACTGCATAATCGAGGGAAGGGGAGCTTGGTATGCAAGTCTATAGAGTGATTGATGGTAACGTCACCATGCCAAACCAGACATTCAATTGTAGGAGCACAGCGCTGTAGCAGAGTAAGACAAAATCGATCTGTTCTGCCTCCTATATCTGTTTGACGAGCTTTTACAAAGACTGTGCGAAGATGTAAAGGTAGAGGATAAATCGATGCGGGCATTTCATCCACACTAACGTCGAAAAGTATAAGATTCCGTAGACTAGGGCGTGCCAGCGCCATGAGGAGTTCCTTATCAAAACAATAGTTCAGGTTCCATTTCAAGGTTTCAAGATGTGGTAATGTCCATCGGCAACAAAGAATTTTCCGCAATTCGAAATGTAGATTATAAATTGCTCTTTCGTTGTAGCCTTCACAGGATGCGTGCCGCGTTTGTGGGGAGTCTAGTCTATGCTCTAAAGACGGGTTCTGTATTGGCATTCCAGTGAAGTTGTCCTGAACCTTCACAGTAATACTGCGAATACAGGCCCCTAAAGTTGGGAACGATACCATACCATTATCACTCTTTGCGCGCTCCAGACGTTCGAAACACAAAAGCTGTACAATATCCCACGAGCGAGGACTAATTTCAATATACACGGCAGAAAATTGACGAGATCGAGCTAGTTGACGACATTCTCTGTTTACAAGTGCGAAACTTGCAAGATCTTTGGAGCCGAGAGAGTCAAGAATCATTTGTAAGAAAACCAAGGGAGTCTTAAAGAGAACTCTTGACTCATTTGATTCAGTCGTTAAGGGCCGATTTTCCAGGGCACAACCAAGGGGGAGCGGCACCGGACGCAGCGCAGACTCTAAGCCTCTGTAATCTCTATCTCGTGGAAGTGGAAGGTGTATCCCGCGTCGTTGTAATTTTGTTGTCATTGTAAAATTTTGATTGAGAACAATATGAAGCCAATCCTAAACCACTAATCAACCAAAACATAATAGTATAGTC